>JAHGAU010000009.1:0-1200000 GCA_019925105.1 Niebla homalea
TTATAATTCCCTTATAAACCCTTTTTTAACCTTTTTATTTATCCTTTATAACTCCTTTATACTCCTTTTCTTAATATCTTTATTTATCCTTTATAACCCCTTTAAAATACCTTTTTAACCCCCTTATAATATCCTTATAATCCCCTTATAACTCCCCTTATAAATCCTTATAACTCCCCTTATAAATCCTTATAACTCCCCTTATAAACCCCCTATAAAACCCCTTATAAACCCCCTATAAAACCCCTTATAAACCCCTTATAATACCTTTAATAAACCTTTAATAATTCCCTTAATAACCCTTTATAACTCCCCTTATAAATCCCTTAAAATACCCTTAATAAACCCCCTATAAACCCCTTATAACCCCCTTTATAAGCCCCTTATAACCCCCTTTATAAACCCTTTATAACCCCCTTATAAACCCCTTATAACCCCCTATAAACCTCTTATAACCCCCTTTATAAACCCTTTATAACCCCCTTATAAACCCCTTATAACCCCCTATAAACCCCTTATAACCCCTTTATAAGCCCCTTATAACCCCCTATAGACCCCTTATAACTCCCCTTATAAACGCCCTATAATACCCTTTATTAACCCCTTAAAACTCCCCTTATAAACCCCCTATAATACCCCTTATAAACCCTTAATAACCCCTTATAACTCCCCTTATAAACCCCCTATAATAACCCTTATAAACCCCTTAAACCCCCTTATAATTTATTATAAGCCCCTTATAATACCCCTTATAATTACCTTATAATTCCTTATATAACCCTTATATCCTACTTAAGTATTAGGGTTTAACCCTAATAACCTGCTTTTAAATTACTATTTTAATTTACGATTAAGGTAAAAATATATAATACGTATTATTACGAATAAAAAACCTAGAAAAATAATATAAAAAATATAAGTTATTTTAAATTTTTTATTTGAATTAATTTATTAAATTATTCACTTTATTTAAATTAATTTATTTATTTAATTCACTTCTTATTTTATTTATTTATTTATTTATTTATTTTATTCATTTATTTATTTTATTTATTTATTTATTTATTTATTTAATTTATTTAATTTATTTATTTAATTATTTAATTTATTTATTTATTTTATATATTTATTTAATTTATCTACCTATTTACTTATTTATTTATCTGCTTATTAAGCCGTTTACCACCCTTGAAACCTACCGCTCGTTCATAGTTTGTCTTTTACCAGCTAAAACCCCTTACGGCAGCGGTTTTCTCTATGATTAGTAGTGCTTTATCCATTTTTTTTATTTTAATATAAAAACCCTTTATAATTAACTTTTACCCTGGATTATTTACCCTATAAAAATAAATCAAGCTTAATATCCTTAATTCATTTAGGGTATTAACTAAACGGTGAATTCAGTAATACTTTATTACTTTATTATTTTATTATTTTATTACTTTATTACTTTATTACTTTATTGCTTTATTACTTTATTACTTTTTTACTATATTACTATATTACCTTATTACTTTATTACTTTATTACTTTATTTATTTAATAATCAATTTATTTTTTACTTTATTTTTTACTTTATTTATTACTTTCTTATTAATTTATTTCTTAGTTTATTTCTTAATTCATTAATCTATTTATTTTTTAATTATTTTATTTGTTAATCCATTTTTTAATTATGTTATTTATTAATCTATTTCTTAATTAATTTATTTCTTAATTGATTTATTTATTTATGTATTTCTTAATCAATCTTCTCAATTATTTATTTAATCATTTATTTATTTTCTTATTTATTCGTAAAGGGTATTTTCATGATAAATTATTTATTTTTAGCCTTTTATAATAAGAGATTTTATTTGATTATATATTTATTTACCTGTTTATTAATTAATTATTTATTTATTTATCTATTTATTTATCCGTTTTATAACCTATTTATTTTTTCCTTTACTTATTCCTTTCTTTATTTATTTATTTATTTATTTGATGTATTTAACCTATTATTTATTTATCGTTATTTCCTTTTTTCCTTTTTTTTTTTATTTAGCTTTGAATTCCTTGTTTATTTATTTATTAATATTGACCCTTTTAACATAACCATTAATAAATAATAAAAGAACTTGTTTTTTCTTTTAATCTAAACTTAAATATTCTATTATAAAGGTTTTTTTTATTTTAAAAGGTATAAGGTAAATATTTAAAAGCTTTTCTTAAAAAGATATTTATAAATTATTTATCTATTTATCTCCAAATTGAATTAAGGTGAAATTATGTAATAATATCTTAATAAACCCGTTAATCTCCGTATTTCTATAACTCCTTTTTAACCGTCCATAAGTTAAAATATCCTTTAACTTTATTTTATTTTTAATAAATAAGTATTGGATATTTTCCCAGTATTATTTTATCGATATTTAAAAAATCGGCTGGTCCTTTATATAATAAAAATAAATAAAAAGGGTTTTAAAGATTAGGCTTTATCGATATAAATAGGATTTTTTTTTAGTAGGTCTATAACCCTTATTTATAGCTAAAGGCTTAAATTAAATATAAAAATCCTAAGGTAAAAGATATTTAAAATATCCCGAGTATTTATTTATATCTTAATAATAGAGTCTGTTAATTTAAGTCCTTATAAAAAGACGTATATTGTAAATATTATGATTTTAATATTTATTAAAAGAGTATTATAGTAATATTAGTATATCCGAATTTATATATATTTTACAGTTAATATAGTTTTTAAATTAATACTATAAAGTTAATTCTAAATTATTTAGATTTATTTCATTTTTCCGGTTTTCCAGTAAATATTGATTTTTTAATCCTGAATTATAAGATTCCTGTAATTTAAAATCTATAAAATTGATATTTGGTCCGGTAAGGTCCGTAAATAAATCCTTTTTAACTTCGGTATTAAGTTTTTCCTTTTAAATAAAGCCGGAATAAAAATTACATTTTTCCTTATTTTTCTTATATTTCTTCCGGTTTATAAAGCCGTTTATAATTAAGTCCAATATAATCCGTTAACATTTATTGTTTTTAACGTAATCCTTTATATCCAGATCTTCGGGCCGAAATAATTAAGGGCTATAAAGGATTATAGCTTCACTTTTTTCCCCTTATCGGCCGGCTTATTTACTTTCTTAACTATAAGCCTTTAAATCCCTTAATAAACCGACGTAAATAATAACCCATATATTTAATAAATCCAGTCTTATAGATAAAGCCAAAATAGTCGTTAAAATAAAGGCTTTTTTATTGCGGAAATTATCGAGTATTTAGCGTTTTTAATTTAAAGTCCCGATTTTTACGTAATATTTAAATATATCCAAGACTTTATTAACTTAATCTATAAGGTAAATCGTCTTATAAAAGATAAGGATTTAGTTACTTAAATAAAGCCGTTTTTTTGAATTTATTAAAGGTAGTAAATTATTCCTTAAATTATCCATTATAGCGTATTCTTAAATTAAATATCGAATATTCGGCCTTATAATCGGTTCCCGTAATAAAAGTATATTGGATATATCGATACCGGCTAGCTAAAACCAGGAATTTTCGTTTTTTAATAATAAGGAAACCGTTAAATAAATAAGTTATGTTTCATATTTAATCAAAGACTTTAATTCCTTAATTTTCGGCCGAAAATCCTTGGTAATATCCAGTAAAATATAAGCTTCATTAATAATAATACGGTTTAAACGGCCTTATCGTTTTAATTAATTTAAAAATTAATTAAAAAGCTTGGTAACGGCTGTTTCCGGGGTGACCAATATAATATTAGCCCAATTTTTCGGGCTTTTTAAAGTTTACTCTAGATATTTAAGGCCTTAATTTTAAGCCTTAAGTAATATTTCTTCCTTTAAAGATATAAAAAATAATATTACTATAGTAAATCTATTTAAGCCGGTAATAAGGATAAAGACTATAAAAAAAGCACTTTTTCCGCGTCCAGTATTAAATATAATAACGATTAAACTTTTTCCGGATAAAATTGCCGTTAATCCGTTTTTTTATAAACCCTGAAACTCCAGATTTTAACCGTATAATTGCTGAAAAACCGGTAAAATTCAAATAGATCGAAATCTTTGGAATTTTTCTTTATAAATTTCCCTGGTGGAATTTATAAATAACTTAGATTTTTAATCCAATTTTTCCGGTATAAATAAAGTACTTAAGAATTAAAGGAATTAAAAGAGTTAGATAAATAAATTTATGAATTTTTCCCGTTAAGTATATATTTGGCCCGGTATTTCGTTTAATAATTAGGAGTATATATTATTAGCAATATTATTAATATAAACGGCTTATAAGTTAATAATTTCGTCTTTTTTATTGTTATTATTTGGATTAATAGCGTTTTCCCAGTTTTTATTCGTGAATTTACCATAATAACGTCGAAAAATAGCAATAATAATATGCCGTTAAACTAGGGTTTTAATATTCACTCCTACCCGGGACCGGAACTCCTTAAATAAAACCGTACTAAAAGAATTAAACGTTTAGGTATTATAACGGTAAAGGATATCTTAAAATTCCTATTAATTTAAATCCTTTTTTTGAATTTCGTCCGAGTTACTATTAATTACCATTTGGCGTCTTAATCGTTTTTATTGTTTTTTTGATTTTTCGGTTTTTTTTAATTTTTTAATTGAGTAAATCCGTTTAAATTAAAGGTAAAAAGTAATATTTAAATTATTTAAATATAAATTCAATAAATTCATTTTTAAAGGAATATAGAGTTAAAGGTAATAAATAAATAAAACCAATAACTTATAAGGTATAAAGCGGTTTATAACCTTAATAAATCCAATAATAATAAAACCTTTATAATATAAGGTAATAAATATAAATAAACCGTTTTAAATAAAGATATTCCGTTTTAAATTAAATTAATTTCAGTATTAAATTAATTAGATTTTAAGGCTTTAAGCTAAACTACCTTAGGTAAATTATAATAAAACCATTAACTCCTCTTTAAATTTACGGTTCTTTTTAAATAAATAGTAAACTTCGTCCAGTTTCCACTTAATATCGTTATTTTTAAATTTAAGAAAACGGTTTTATAAAGCCGGTATTTAATGGATTTTTTTATAAAGTTAAAAATTACCTTTAAAAAATAATTTATTCCGTTTATTTATAAAGAAATTCCAGCCCGGTATACTATTAATAATATCGTTAGAAAAAATAATAAAATCTACGGAGGGTAAATTCTTTTGGCCGGTAAATAATAAATTATTAAATAACCGGGATTTAACGGTTTTTAGTAATTTAAAAACCATAGAATGGTATTAATTTATAGTTAATAAGAGATTTTTATAAAAAACTTGGTCATTTTCCCAGGATATAATACCTTCCTCGGTGGTATTATAATTAAGGGTAAATTTATAAGTCCGTAATTTAAAAACAAAGTTAATAAGCCGTAATAGGGTATCGGTATCAATAAGGAATAAGTAATTTTTCGTTAATTTAATAGTTTTATTAAATAAGGTATTAATAAATAAATCGGAATCTGAAGTTGAATATAAATTTATCAATATATTTAAGTCGATAATTTAATCCTTAGGTTTTAATAGACTAGGTTAAAGGGTATAAGCCCTTAAAAGGATAAAGGCTCGAGAAAAAAATAATAATACCACTTAATTTAATAATATAATTTATAAATAAAGACCAGGTAAAATCGGTACTGATACCGTATATTACTAAGCCATTAAGTAAAAAGCTTTAATAATCGTCCTTAAATAAATCCTAATATAAAAAGCTTAAAAAAAAGCGTAATAATAAATTTTTAAGTTTATTTAAAGAATATAATAAATCTTTAAAATAATTATCGGATAAATTATTAGTAAGTTTTTCGTTAAATTTATTAAAAAAAAGGTTATTAATATATATATTTAAATAAAAGATAAAAATAATAAAAATAAAGGTAAAGGTAAAAAAAAGGGTAAAGTAAAATATAAAAAAGGTAAAAAAAAAAAAAAATAATAAAAATTATAAGTTAAAAAATAAATATAAATAATAAATAATAAATAACAAAGAAAAAATAAAGATAACTTACTTTTCTAACTAACTTTTTATAAATCTTAATACTTTAATAAATAAAGTAAGAGATAATTTAATATATTTATACCCTAAACGGTTCCCTAAAGTAAATAACTTGGTATTTTATAAATAAATAAATATATTAAGTTAAACCTCGGTATAAAAGTGGATTGTATTTAAACCAAGATATATTATAAATGGTTTTTCATTCGTAATATTATCGGTTTCTTTATGGTTTATATATTCTAGTAAATTCCGGCCTACGGTATTCGGCTTATTAATTAAAATGGCTTTTTAAATAAAGCCTTAATCGATTTTATTATTAAATATAATAATAAAATCGATAATTACTCTAAATCGTTCAATTTTAAAGTCGGTTTTACCGGTGATTTTAACCAAGACCGGGCTATAACTGGATCAAAATTCAATAAATAAATAGCTTAACCGGTACGGGTAACCTAAGTATTAGCCTTGAATTTTTCCGGTTCCGTAATTATTATATTCGTATTTTTAATAACCGTTTTAATCCGTTCCGTTAATTTCTTTATTCCAATCGTATAGATAAAGGCCGGAATATCCGTAAACGGATTGTTATTATCATTATTATTATCCGTATTAAATACTTCAAAGAAATAACGATTCAAGTTAACGTTAAATAACTATTAATATTTAACTGGTATTTATTAAGGGTTTAAATTTAAACGGTTTTTTCATTGAAAACCACCCGTTTTTTATAATTTATATATATCTGGATAATTAATACGGTAATATAAAGTAATACCGTCCAATAATAAATAAATATAAAAATAATTACCATATTTAAAACCGGAGAGAACCGGTAATAAAAATAAAGGTAAAATTGGCTTATCTAGAATATTAATATTACTGGAGTAATTCTCCGTAATATAAATATGAATTTTACCTTTTATTAAAGAGGTAAGTTAAGGGTATTATTTATTAAAATAACCACATAATTCTTAGAATTATATACCGTATTTATGATTACGGCAAATTAAAGCTCGATAATTAGATAAATAATAGAAGGCCTTCTCAGTAAAAGCTTAAAATAAGTTTATTATATAAATAAATAAATAAAAATAAAAAGTATAAAAATAAAATTAATAATAAATAAAGGTAAAGGGTCGTAAGCGGTAAAGGTAAAAAGTAATAAATAATAAAGGTAAAAGTCGGTAAAAATAAAGGTCGGTAAAGTAAAGGTAGGTAAAGGTAAAGGTGGTAAAGGGTAAATGGTAAAAGGTAAAAGGTAAAAGGTAAAAGGTAAAAGGTAAAAGGTAAAAGGTAAAAGGTAAAAGGTAAAAGGTAAAAGGTAAAAGGTAAAAGGTAAAAGGTAAAAGGTAAAAGGGGAAAGGGGAAAGGGGAAAGGGGAAAAGGGAAAGGGTATTGGTAAAGGTAAAGGTAGTAAGTAATAAGTGGAGTGTGATTGGGTTAATTAAGTAATAAGTAGATTCAGTAATATGAATATGATGAGAAAAACAGAAATTTAAGGGGGGGGAAGGGGTATTATATAGATAAATTATTGGCCAAGCCTTTACTAAGCCTATAACGATTATTTTAAAGTAAATACGAGATTCAGGGCTTAAATATAGTTAAGTTTATTAATAATCCAAAAATAATTAAACTATATAAAGCCTAATATTTAATAGCGGTAATAACGGTAATAATAATATAATAATTTAAAAATAAACCGGTCTAAGCTAAGCTTACCGACATATTCATAATAATTTTATAATTATTAAGTAGGAATACCTTAAAAGGTATAAGTAAGTAAAATATATATTTATAAATAGCTTTTTATTATATAATTAAAAAAGGGTTAATAATAATAATAAAAATTAATACTTATTTTTCGGTCTTTCTTTAATTACTTACTTTATATTTAATATTTTTAAGCTTTTACTTTATTATTATATATATTAATAATACTTATATTATGGGTTTAAAGTATTAAAAGAAATAATTAATAATAAGAAAGTTATTAATAATATAAAATTATAATTTTTTTATTTAAATAGCCTTTTAAATATAAATTTAAATATAATAAATAGATTTTTTTAATTTTAACGTTATTCAATAGCTTTTTTTTTTTCTATATAATTCAATTTTTTTCGGTAAATAAAAGGGTGGATAAGCCTGAATATATACCTTTTTAAATATTTTTTTGGATTTTAACGCCGGGAAGTAACTTTATATTTAACCGGTTTAAATTCTGGAATTTAATAATATAAATAATTAAATATTTAATTATCCGATTTATATGAAATAAATAATATTTAAAAGCTTATACTTAAATTTACCTTTTCCCTATAGAAGTTTTTATTATAAGGTATAAAATAATAAAATAAATTAAGCTTTAAGATTTTTATTATAAGATTTTTATTATAAAATTTAATAATTTTATTATTTTAAAAGTAACTTTAAACCCTTAATTATTAAAAGCTTAATATAAGATAATAGTTAAGGCTTTAACGTCGTTATCTTATATTAATTTTTTTATTATATATTACTTTATTATTAAAATTCCTAGATATTAAAATAAAAACGTTAATAATATAGCTATAAATAATCCTTAGAATATAATATTTCCAGTATTAATTAATTCCGTTTTTTTTAAGGAATTTTTTAAATACTATAAATAAATTTAAGGATTAAAGATAACTTAGATATACCTTATTTAATAACGAAAATTAAGTAACTTTAAATTTACCTTAATATTATTATAAGCTATAATAAACGGATTTTCGTTTTTTTAATACCGTTATAAAATGGGAAAATATATAAAGAAAATTAAATTATTATATTTTAACGGGGAACGGCGGATTAAAAAGTAAATTTTAACGTTAAGAAGTAAACTTAAACTTAAACCTTTAAAATTCCGATAATTAATAAAATCAATAATTAAATCGCCTGTTAACCGATTTAGGCTAAATAAGGCTCGTTTTAAAGCCCGTATTAAGATTTATAATTTTCTTACCCAAAGTTTCTTCATCCTTTATACTTTACCCCTCCTTTGGATCACTTGAAGAAATGATCCGAAAAAGGGTCGAATCGGAAATCGCGGAATTGCCCGCTCGCAGGGCAAATGATCCAAAGGAGGCTCCTTCGGATCACCACTAGGTGATAGTCCGAATTAACGCCGAGTGGGCAAATGACTCTTTCCAGGCAGGAAAGAGTGAGAACTAGGTGACAGTCTAACACCCATCCAGCTGATGCGATATCTGATCCTCATATGCCCCCCACCGTAATAAACCTAGAAGTTGTAACCTTGTACTTGGTAGGTATGTCAAATGAGCGTGAGTATATCCTATGTAATCTCTGCATAGATCAATAGCTATTAGTTATGCCGAAAAAGGTTCAAGGTTGATTTCCTTCTGCTATCCACTGTCCCTTTACTATCCCCGGTCCCTTTGCTGTCCCCGTCCCCTTTGCTGTCCCCGTCCCCTTTGCTGTCCCCGTCCCCTTTGCCACCCCCAGGTCCTTTATGCTCCGTTACCGCTATAGTAGCATAAATCAGTAGATTTTCATATTGAGTAATGGAGACATTATTCACTAGGATAGCCTTGTTCATCCATCTTGGAATTTACCGTCACAGAAAGCATATGCCACTCTTCAGCAAAGCGTACTTGGTTGATGTCGTTGCTGGAGACATAATCAGCCATAGGTCATAATACTAAACATTCAAACGTCCAGTTGGAGGAACCAACTCTTGCACGGGATAGTCCATAACTAGAAATCGGCCGACATCGAGCGGTTCGAGTGTCTTGTCCTTGACATGGAGAATAAAAGCATTTGCCCATACCCCGTTCATGTATTTAACTCTGTACCACTGTAATCATACGTGAAGAGTGAGCTGTGACCAGGCTGTATACATTGGAATGCGAGCAATATGGGGAAGTTGCTTTTTCCATGTTTTGTAGTCGTCTAATTCATCTAACTAACCGGAAAGTCTTCGGAGATGTTGTAAGCAGTTAGTAGAGCTTGGATATCTGAATCGGCGATTATTCCGTATCTGGAATGTGTGCGCATACTGTTCATATCTCAGCTCTTGAATACGGCCAAGACGAAGCATCAATAGGGTTCTTACAGCAGAAGGATGTGATCATGTTTGAGGTGGATCGCGTTACTCCATGCACTCCCAGTGAGACCCATCTTGATTGATGCCCTTATTTCTTCAGAACGATTGCTCAAGTACTTATGTTTTAGGACTCAAGCGTGCGTGTGTGATGGAGGCTTTAAGAGAGAAAGATACAAATCAACTTTGACGGACCTTAACTTTATGTATCCCAGACTATTTGAACCACGTCATCAAGTGGAGATCATACGTACATAGTGAAGCATACGGGCCCCAAATCATGGGAGACACTGCCTTGTCATGTGCTGGTATTACGCTGGCCTTGATCGCTGCTTTCCCTTCATCCATTGGTCCGTACAGTGGCGAGCTCCACTTTAGCTATGTTAAGGGTCCACGGTCACAGCCAGATGCAACACGCCGAAACATCGCAAACTTCGAATCTAGTCGAAGCTGTTCTACATCCTGTAAGAGCGCCGGCCGCTTTGTGTCATTCGTCCGGATGGACCAATAAAGAGAGAATCAGCAGCGCAATCATTGCCAACGAAGATATATATTGTGCACCTGACCTGAGAAGCTGAGACGTTTCAAACATCAGCCATTCTTTTTCATCCAGTATTCATCCGTCCTCCGGAAGGCGCTTACTTGAAACCTTGCTCGGGATCACTACTAATGGAGGGAAGATGACGTGGTACCCTACACGATCGAGTAGGAATAAACAAGGGCTAGACTTGCGACATCATGCTGTGATGTTTTATGCTGCAACAACATCATTAGGCAGTCATTCACGACGTCTCTCCTTAGTCCTGATCTCGTCCGTGGTACGCTCACAGGTGGCACGTCATCAAGACTTTTAGACTGCAGATACAGATCTGAAACATCGCTTGACGTAGCAGCGCACTCGTTCGAATATACTCATTAGCGATCTCAACATATCCTACCGTCACTCTAGGCATCATTGGCAGGCTACTGTGGGCTTCCCCTGAACGTGGAGGATCCACGTCATCTAGGCCCTGCCGCGTTTTCACACCTTCTTTGCCATCCGATATCGTGTCTCTAATGTACCCTTCACCTTAAAAGCATATGATTGCTTGTTTCAGCACTGACATTGCAGAGAGGGCGTACAAGGTCCTGAGTATCTAGATAAAAGCGCAGACTTGAAACCGGGTTTTTTCCATTCCATAAACCTTGTGTGAACGTTGTCCGACCTACGGACGAATATTGGCTGGGCGGAGATTGACTGGAGCACAGAACATTTGTATTGGATTCATTGTTGGCGCAATCGAGATTGGTTGAGGCTGAGGAGTAACACAAGGAAGCAGCGCTTAGAGGAAAAGGCACAGAATTTATATGCTTATACCCCTTAAACTCCTACCCCTGCCATCGCCTTCACATTTGACGAAACCAGCAATCAGCACCGTCGGGACCAATAGAGACACGATTGGAATTACCTACCTCCTGGAAAGGGGGGCTGGTGACCTGATGTCGTCGTGCATTGTCTCAGAATCGTTTTTTTGTGCTACATCCACACTCTTTTACTGAGATGTTATGCTCTCTTTGCATAAGCATAGGAGCTAGGTTGAGATATTTATCAGTGAGAGTTCCCTGCTCCGCTCAAAGCTTTTACAAACCATTTGACCTTGTTCCTTAGGTTTTCCTGTAAAGAAGCGGTATTCCAGTTTTTGAGTTCAAGTTTACTTGAAACTCCAGACAGCAAAGCTTGCAAAGATGGCCTATGCAACTGGAATGGCAAACCATGACGAAATTCACCTCACTAAATTCAAGACCCTCCTACTGTAAGCCTTAGGATCGATCTCATGCGCTGAGCAGGTCAGGAAGCTTATTCTCTGAAAAGTATGAAGCCGGTCGAGAAAGGCACACCAATCGAGAGGATACATGTCAAGTATATGCTTACGAAACTCGGGTTTGAACGTATTGAGGTAGGTCAAAAGGTTGTGCAACGACGAGTGGAGACCCAAATGGATATGTTTTGGCCAGCGGAACTCCCATTGATGAATCATCCTCCTAATTAAGACTGAATCACAGTGGTGGGATGTCCGCTTCAAAGGGAGCCAGCGCTCCGCTGCCGCTATTATCATCAATGTCGCCATGCAAGATATCGACGCGAAAGTTTATGACAAGAATGACATAATAAACGCCTTTCTGGAACATGAAGAGTAAATCCCCAAAGAGTACATTGCAAGACATCCAGTGGCTGATACTCCCTCCAGTGATACGATCGGGGATGTGTTTTATCCACCGATCCAAGATAAGGAAAAACATCTTATTGTGCAAGACAGGCTTGGAGATGATGGCTACCCTGGTAGGAATTACCTCGATTTTTTATTGATACCCCTGTCAATTAACACTTCCGGCAGTGGTAGAGACGAAGCCTCTAGCAGGGTGGCAGACAAGCAACCCCGCACAGCCGACTCTGAAGCCAACGGAGTCATAGATGGGATCAGCAGAGACTAGGCCTGGTCAAACGTGGACCTGGTGAGGCCTTTACAGGGGTAGCCGCGGATGATGGAGGGTACCTGATGCATGATAGATTATGTAAGTTCGTGGAATCTAGGACATTCACAGTTAGCGTGCGACTCATTTATACATCTCTACATCTGCCCTTGAAGCTTAATGCATTTTTTAGGGAGGTCGTGAGATCGTATGTTTCTAGACTATCTCTGTGCTCATATTCAGAACCTCCATCCAAGTCGACACTAAGAAGAAACAATTCAAGTGTAACGCAACGCTCTCGATGATTTTTCTCGGACAATGGTAAGCCGCCGGATGTCTGTATCGATCCAACCTTGGACGCCTTCGTGTTACCTCAAGAAAGCGCTATCCTTGGGTGCCACAACGCCGAGAGTGAAGCATTCAAGTGTAGCGTCTGGCGGCGAAAACAAAAGTAGAATCAAGAAAAAATCGATGTTGAAGTACAATATACGGACCACGATCCAGAAGCAACCATACATTGGAGGTTGATTGGAGGGCATTACGTTCTGAGCCCACTATACGAAAATTCGCTAGCGAATTGTACAAGCTGAAGGCATTCATTCGAGGAGTGATATTTGATACACCAAATCGGTCACTAGTGATAAACATCCTCTCTTGGACTGCTTATAAGTGTTACCGCTTCGGCTGCTATGATGATTTCAACGCGCTCGCGAACGAAGGCATTGGATGTTGTTACAGGATGATTTTTGATGATGACTGGGGCATTGAGCCATCAATGTCCTAATGATCCCACCCGTCTGTTAGGATTGATTTCGAAAGATTAGACCTCCCGCATGGTATATGTCAGAATGGTGAGGATATTAACCAGTGATGAACATTGCAATCACAGACCTTGCGTGATTAGACGTGCGCGCCTTAAGATCCTGCAAAGAAGCGAACAAATACAGTCCCGCTTTCTCGTAAGTGATAGCCAATTCGAAAAGTGAGCGACGCAGAGACCGGGGTTCTTGATGAAACATGATGCCTTCGACAATGTGAGGTATACTGTGTGGTCGAGGCCCGCGAGATGTTTGACCCATTAATTGGATTGCAGATAATTCAGCATCCGAACAGATTCAAGGAATTAGCAACTCTTTCCACATGACGACCAGAGTCCAAGTAGCACTGAAGCCATGAATCTACTCGAACATCAGGTGACTCAATTTTTCGTCAATTTTTCGAACAAGACGATCCATCCCAGGAGCATTTGGCCGGTCGACTTTTGCGTCGATCGCTGCTCGCCCATCAAAGCGATCCTGCATGAATAGCCTTCGTCCCAGTCAAAGCACCAGGAATGCGCGTACTAAGCACGGGATAGGTAGTGTTCGAAATGCCATTTGCATAGCCCTTTCAAAATGGAGGGGTGCCCATCAAAGAAAAGTGTTTGTTCATTGCTCAAAAGACCCAAATGACCAATACCTGCAGTCAACAAAATCCAATCAAACAACGCTAGCATACAAAAGATATGTGACCAACTGGACGCTGCCATCGAGAGGAGTTCGAATCAACGAGCACACATAGTTCAGACGTGGTTTTCAACTCCGAGTCCAAGAGAGATCTAGCTAGATGCCCCGCAAGGCAACGCACGATCGTCCGAGCAAAACCTTGCAATTTGCCACTGATCTACCCAGTGCTTCAAGTTGTGGCAGGTGCAGGTCTTTGCATGGGTGATTGGAACATTATCGCTGCAGAGCTTTGGCAAGGTGACAGTGTAAGGCTAAGCAGGAGAAAGCGTCCCGCACGTAATGACTGGCTGTGCGATACCTTTGACCTGCATCATCGTGGCCGTAACACAAAGCGCGCAGTACCAGTTACCTTTCAGGCAAATGTGCGAGACACCTGGTGTGTTCCACCTCTTGGTGCTGATGAGACGCCACTTCCGATACTGGCCACACTAACAATCTCTTCCAAGTCAAGGCCGAGGTCGACCGCCGATTTTGACGGTGACACCCACGAGATAGGAGGTTTGGGCGGTTAATTGGCCGTCTAGAAGCGACTATTGGAAGGCAGGATCCCTGGTTGGGCCAAGATAAGATGGGGGGATAGGGAGAGGTGGATACGGGGCATTCGCAGTGACACCAGAGACTGAATAGTCATCAACTCGGACAGTGCCAGTCATGTCGTTTCGGAAGTTGACATGGTATGAAAAGCCTTGTGAAGGGGATCCGCCGGTGCATGGGGGGCTCTCAGACCTAGGAAGAGGGTTTGAGAGAGCAGATTTCAGGCTGCATGCCATGATAGTAAAGTTTTCAAAATCAAGATTGTACCTTGTGATGTTGAGGTAAATACTGCGAGAGGCTGTTGATGCTTGGATGTTTGGATAGGTTCGGGGTTCGTGAGCTTCTTCTCTGCTGAGGCCTAGCCAGGAGATTTGCTTGATGTAGATTTGCTCTATGAATCGCTTGGCGATGACCTGATTGATGAAGATTACTCATTCTATATTCTGCCTGTTATTCACATCTCAGAAAAAGTCTTGGTCTATAGGATCGACGCTGAATGCAGATGATTCCAAGAAAGCGATGGATTATTGAATCGTGCAGGACGGAAAAACCTCGGCTGGCTCTTGACGTAGGAAATTTATGTTGGGCAGATGCCTTCGAAGGAGTGAGAGATGAACCATGCCGCACTACCTACTAATTTGCTTGCCTCGAAAGACGTCTCATCAACTGTAAGTAATGTGCACAAGGATGTTCAAAATTCTCACTGTCGCATGTCTGCTATCGCGAGTTTGCTCTCGCATAATCAATCTGGAGAATTGCTGTGCCGCGATTGCATTCGCGCAGTTTTCTTGCCGTTCATTTTCGCATTACAGAGTTACTATTTCAGACCCGCGCCTCGCAGCTTTCCTGTCGCAAGCTGGACATTGCTGTAAGGCAACAGGATAGAAGGCTTGCGCCTCAGCGGATTCAACACCTACCTCGCAGACAATCTTGGTACCATAACCCTGAAAGCCTGAAGATTGTCAGGGTAAACAGTAACCGATTGTTCGGAAATTGAAACCCAAGGAGCCTCTAGTGTTGAAGTCTTAGGGGAGTAGGCGCCGTAGACAATCTTGGCCGAGACTGACCTGCCTATTTAGGCCAAGGCACACTCTTTCCCTATCATAGTTTTACATAGCTGCTTATTTATGGCGACGTCATGCTATGATTGCTTATCTTTCATGCACAAGAGACGGCTTCTCGGATGCGATAAGTGGAAGGGCGTATTCAAGATATTTGATCTGGCTTTCAAGTGAGCTTCTGCCCATTGTTGGCTTCGTCCACCACATCAGCATCCACTGTCAAGATTGATATAACCTGAACCTGCAGTACTGAGATGTCGTCGATCACCACGCCATTGCCAGTTGGCGTAGGTTATGGCGTCGTCGTGGGGATAGGCTTCTTTTTCGCTGGGGTGATGTGTGGAATATCCCAAATCCAGGCAAGTCCTGCGTGAAATACAAGTTCTGCCTGGTCTTCTGACTCCCACCTTGACAGAATCGATACACGCGATACTCGACCAAGACAAGTGAGGAATTCAATACCGCCAGTCGAAGCGTCAAGCCAGGACTGATCGCCAGTGGTATTGTTTCTGCATGGACCTGGGCGGCCACTCTTCTGCAGGCCAGCACGGTCGCTTATGAATACGGGGTCGCCGGACCCTTCTGGGTAAAGCGAACTTCGCTTGTCTGCGCTCCAGCTGATCAAGAAGTAGTATGCAGCAGGCGCCACAGTCCAGATTCTGCTCTTCTCAATCCTGGCATGTAAAGTGAAACAAAACGCCCCTCGATGTCACACCTACCTGGAAATAATCTACGCCCGATACGGTACCTTGACCCATTGGATCTTCATCTTGTTCGCCCTCCTCACCAACATTCTCGTTGGCAGTCAGCTGCTTCTCGGTGGAAGCGCAGTCGTCACCTCCCTCACAGGTATGAACGTGTACGCAGCTATCTTCCTGATACCTCTCGGCGTGTGTGTCTACGTCGTGCTGGGTGGTCTGCGGGCAACCTTCCTATGTGATTACTCGCATACGCTCATTCTCATGGTAATCATTCTGTATTTCCTGTTCTCTGCCTACGCCACAAACTCGCAGATCGGCAGTCCCAAGGCGATGTATGATCTCCTGAAGCAGGCAGCGCTCGTGCGCCCTGTCGCAGGCAACCAGTCCGGCTCCTACGTGACGCTAAAGTCCAACTTCGCCCTCGTCTTTGGTATCATCCAGCTCTGTTCCGGTAGCGGGACCGTCTTCTTGGACCAGGCTTATTGGCAGCGCGCCATTGCTAGTCGCCCAACGACAGCTGTGCGCGCATACATCCTTGGAGGGATGGCTTGGTTTGCTATACCCTTTGGATTTGCCACGACGCTTGGGTTGGCAGCGGTTGCACTCACTGACACGCCCACATTCCCAACGTATCCAAATGTGATGACACAAGTGCAGGTCTCCTCTGGGCTCGCAGCGCCATTCGCAGCATCGGCACTGCTGGGGACAGGTGGAGCGGTGGCAATTTTGATTGTGTTGTTCATGGCGGTCACAAGCTGTGCATCCGCAGAGCTTATTGCTGTCTCATCTATCCTGACGTTTGATGTTTACAAGACCTACATCAAGCCGTCTGCTGACCCCAAGCATCTCATCACCGTTGCTCATGTCAACATCTGCGTCTTCGGTCTAGCCATGGCTGTGTTTGCGTGCATCTGGAATGCAATTGGTATCGACCTCGGCTGGCTGTTCCTCGTCATGGGCCTCTTGATCGGTGGCGCAGTCTTTCCAGCCGCATTCGCTGTCACTTGGAAGGGCCAAACAAAAGCCGGGGCAATACTCGGTGCACTGACTGGCCTAGCAGCAGGACTACTCGCCTGGCTCGTGACCGCTTATCAGTACTATGGAGAGCTGTCCATTACGACGACAGGCATGGAATATCCCACCTTAGCAGGCAATCTTGCCGCAATAATGACCGGACTGATCATCACTACCTGTGTCTCCCTAGCGCGACCCCAGCACTTCGATTGGGAAACGACGAGGGCAATCAACATCCAGCCGGTTGCTTCACCGCCAACTTCTCTCTCGGAAAGCACGGACGAGAAGGCCAAAGAATGTCTCCCAACCATACAAGATGAAGAGAAAGATATGCAGCAGGACCTAATAGTGGAGGAGAATCCGTCAACTCTGCGCCACGCGTTCAAAGTCGCGTGCATTGCGTCCTTCACACTCACCTTCCTGATGGATTTCTTGATCCCGATACCCATGTTTCTCTCGCACTATGTCTTCTCCCAGGGCTTCTTTACAGCATGGGTAAGCTCCACACCTCCCTGAGTAGCCTCTGGTTTTGTGATCTTGAGGGTTGACTCGCAAGCAGGTCGTCATTACTTTTATTTGGGTCTTTTGCTCCACTGCAATTAGCGTCATATTGCCGATATGGGAGACAGCAGGCTTCTTCAGTGGCTTATTCAGAAAAGTCCTGTAGTTGAAAGAGAGGGAAGAGAAAGGCTTGCCGGTAGTGCTGTGCCAACTGATGTCAATAAGCTTCTGGTCAATCACACGAGGACTCAAGATCCATTAAACACTCAGCAGAAGCGTGCTTTGCAGATTTTCTATCTCAGTAGAATGGAGGAGCACTCGAACATTCTCATGACATTCGGCGTCCGCGCTGAACTTCCATGTTTCGTTATTTTCAATTCTATAAGGCCAGATCTATAACACTGTCGGCAGCGTGCATGTCATCTCAGGCTCGCCACACCCATCTTACATGTCGCTCGCTTGCACCTGTAAAATCTATCTCTTCGCAGTGCCATTTTCTTACTGCACTCGGTCAGCAAGGGCGATAAGCGTCATTCGTCATGTCACAAATAGATAATATGTAGCAAATAAGTCTAAGTCGTCATTTTGGCAGAACATGCATGGGTCGTTTGCCCACCCATGTTCGAAGACAGATTTCTAGATTCTCAATAGGCTATTGTCTTTCTCTTTTCGGTGTGCATAGAGTGATCCAACCCCATCATGCTTTTTTGATCCGCTTTTCTATGACCAGTAACTTCGTGCGTTTACAACACACGCGCATTCCTTCCCAAACAGTACATTGCGATGGTCTTGCATTGCACAAGCACCCCAAGGCTTGCGAGAATCGTTATTTCAGGCCTACTTGGTGACTACTATTCTTCAGCCTGATTCGGTCAGGCAACTTCTCCGGCCTCGTTTCTTTTTTGGGTTATAAACAAGTCTTGGGTGGTTGGGGTTGCTGGAATCCCTTGGCTTCTCTTCCAATCGTGGCGGGCGATGATGTTTTGGAGGCGGGGCTGGGGAGCTTGAGTGGGGAGGAGTTGGAGAGATGGAGGAGAATGGTGCCGGCGAATGTGGCGTTGGGGGTTGATAGTTGTTTGAAGAAGTGTGGGATTCAGAAGAGGTAGAAGGATACGTAGAGATTGTTACGGCTTTGCTTCTTTCTTCAGTCAGCTCTTTGTTCTGGGGCTGCATGTTTTGCGTGTAAAGGTACTGGTTCTGAGGCTGCGTGTTAGAGTCATTTGAGTATATGAGCCGTGATTATGATGCGAGATCTTCTTGACTGTGGCAATATCGCATTCCCTCGAAACATTCTATCTCTGCTACGCGGGTTTTTGAACGTTAATGAAGTTGAGATGAAACGAGACACCTACATTGTAATCTTTTTGGCTCATCTTTGTATTAAATTGATTCAACGTCGTGCGCTTGCTATCCAGATGTCGGGTTTGCTACCGACTCGGTGTACAGTGATGGCACGGCAGGAGAAAATCAAGCTTCCCTGCATCTCGTTCACTGGCCACCCCAGCTATATAGGATGACAGTTGAATTTTCGGTATATTTCGAAGCGCGTTGTAATGCTGGCTGCTTTAGCCGATCCGCTTTAAACATTGGGTGACCGTAAGATTTCCTAACACTGATCGATGCTGTTGACCCTGAGACCAAGACCCTGATACCCTCCGACGACCGTTCTCTTATATGGAACTGGCTCGCTCGTCTCGGCTAAAGGAGAAACGTCCATAATTATTACCACGAGGTGTTCGGTGGGTGATTCGCTCTCATAGGTGACCCAGTCCAAGGGGATTTGGTCGTAAATTGAGTAGTAGCCCTGATAAGCCGTACCTATTGAATCCGCTGGATTTGAAGCCCACCCCTATAGCCGGCAACTTCCATATGTGGAAGACCAGGCGCTCACGAGATCGAGCTCGGTCGCTAGACCCTGTTTCAACTTGACTAGATAGAGTAATTAATCAGGATTGATGGTCCAGTCAATCTCGTCAAAAGAGGCAGAGAGGCTCTATAGCCACATGGTCCCATCGACAGCGAGATCAACCCTTATTGAATACGGCTGGATCTACGGATCGTGCGGATCATGAATGACGAGATTACCTAGTATCTCGCCCAGTTCAGTGCACCCGGAGAAGTTGGATGCAGACTGGGTATTGAAATGCTGCGCCTTGATGTGGAGCTGCCAAAGCCTGAATGGCTCATCTGGGTACGAGACGTGTTGCCATCCGCGATCGTCGTGTTCTTAGCTTTCTGCAGCTCTAGTGGCCAAACAGCATGCTGGTGAAGAGCATTTTCGTCGAGTAGAATATGGGCTCGGTGACGCCACGAGTGTCGAGCGCCACACGGATGTCAATGTGCGTTTGACCATGTGAGGCTGCGTCGTCGTGGAGGTCGAACTTAGTGAATTGCTGTCCCAAGCGGACGAAGCTACCAATACTGAGTCATATGTGAATGTGTCATTGAGTTGAGTAGTAAGTGGAACAGTGGAGTAAGCTGGTACAATATCTGGGGGAGCCGATGGATCCAGATGGACCATGGCAGGAGGTGGAAGTAGTTCCAGTAAGTTGCAGTTGAAGCTACTTGAATGTGTATAATCCATTCTTATGTCTTTGGGACATCATGCATAGTTTGTTTTATGCCAAGTCAGCGCCGCCGTTGTTGCGCGCTACTTGCGAGACGCGATAGTAGGCGATGGCAAGACAACAACTGGGGTTCATTGCGGGAGAAGGGGAGAGACCCGATCTCGCCGGCCAATCAGACACGAGCCTTTGAAGGGCATTGTGGCTCTATCACTGGCATGATATGCCCTGAAGAGAGAGCAGCAGCATGTCGATGCTCGGATTGCTCTAGGAATATACGCGTCATGTCCCTTCGTTGGTATCCTCACAACAGGTTGCCCCATCCCTCATGAAGATAGCCGCTATACTCAAGTAGGGTCATGAGGCCGAGGGCGTAAAAGAATGAATCATCATGATTCACGCACCACCGCTTGGCCCCCTCAGGCCTAGAACAAGGCAGATTGCCTTTAAGGACGCGACCTGCCCCCGGACTTGGCTTGCGTCACAAGTGCCCCGGTTGGGCACTGCAAAATCAGCATACAGAGCCTCACAGTCAGAGGGATGACAATGACGAAATGTTGTCGATCCATCTCTACATAAAGTCCTGAAGCGTTCACTCTCTGGCTTTACACGAAATACATGGGATCCGCCACTTTGGACGCTTGAAAGTTGCAAGTTGATGTATTGGTTGAAGCTAACTACAGAAGACTTGCACAGTACTAAACAACCGACGAGAGGGCCCACCTGTATTTTCTTGTGTGACATATCAAGTAGCAAAAACTACCCCATCTCCTCAAATCAAGATCTACCAATTAAGTACCATCTCAACTGTTACAATCTCGATTTATAAGCATGGAGTACCCTAAGACGATCACCTACTCCAAAGTACAAGGCCTCGAGATCAAAGTCGATCTGTTCCTCCCCCCAAGCCTCCCTCAAGGCCCACACCCCTCAATCGTCTTCTTTCACGGTGGGGGAATGGTCGCCGGCAACAGAGAAGGACTCGCCTCAGAGGAATGGCTGATAGGTCAGTAATCAGGATGCGATGACAAACATGTTGACTCCTATTTCAATACGTCAATCAGACACCTGCGCCACCCACTCCATCCCCTTCCTCTCGGCCGACCACCGTCTCATCTGTCCCTCCACTGGATTCGACATCATCGACGACGCCAAAGCGCTAATGGCTTTCCTCGCCTCGCCCCCCTTCTCCGCGCACTTACCACCAGGCGTCTCCCTCGACCCGGCTCGCGTTGCAGTGACAGGCGAATCCGGCGGCGGCTTTGCCGCCTACGCCGCCGCCATCTACGCCACCCCGAAACCGTGCGCTATTTTGCAGCAGTATGCGATGGGTGGTAACTTGCTGCTGGACCACTGGATCAAACCCAACGATGTGGCGTGTCCTGGTGGTAATGTGCCGTTGGAGAAAGTGGAGCAGCTGATCAATGCCGGTGTGGTTGTGGCCGACGACCCATTGGGTGGGTATGCGCCGAAACGGGATCCGAAGGATGATAGTGGCCGGTTGGGGCTCTGGGCGCGGTGGGTGAAGACGGGGGAGAATACTGATTATATCCTTGGTGCTAAGGGGTTGAGTCAGTCATTGGCGAAGTTTGAGACGGTGGAGGAGAGGGAGGAGTATTTGCCGAAGGAGCTGAGGGGTGCGGTGTTGCATTCGAATGTTAATGAGAAGGTGCCACCGATGATGTTGGTACATGGTGTGGAGGATTCGCTTGTACCGGTGGAGGAGAGTTGGACAATGCATGAAAGGTGGTTGGCGTGTGGGGCCAAGAGCGAGTTGATGGCTGTGGAGGGGGCGGGGCATGCACTGAGGACACCAGGAACGATGGGAGGGTGGATAGATGGGATTGAGGAAATGAGGGAAAAGATGTCGAGATGGCTGCTTGAGCAGCTACAGGTCAAGGGGTGAATCCACATTCAAAGTGAGTGTATCGAGTACAGAGTCCATTGTATGTCACAATCTTAACAACGTTTCCCACACCCTCGTTTCAATCTAGTCCTTTAATTCCCTCGCCACCACTCATGAAAGTAAAACCCCAGTGTTGTGAAAATTCATGCCACCAGTTATACCATCACAGCAACTCTCTTTCGACGGCTATCTAGCAGGGGCAGACAGCATAGAAGTAATCCCCATTGTGGAACTGGATGCAGTCCTCATTGCAGTTGCTCTCACACTGCACAAGTGCCGCCGCTGCACTGGTGGAGCGATACGATTGTCCGGTGCAGCCGCCTTGAGGAGAGGCTTCCCGTGGGCTAGTATTGAATGTCAGCGGAGAATTCATAACACCAATAGTTGTCGCAATCAAAGGTGATGAGGAGGGTGGCTTACAGGATTGCTGCCTGGGAGCCGATGGCAAGCAGTGAGGCTGCGAAGAGGAGGAAGCTGGATTGAGTGCTGAAGAACATCATGAAAGCTTGCAATATTCGACCGGAAGAAGTGGCTGATGATTTTGTTTGATTGATAGTAGTGAAGATGATTGTTTTCTGAATTGATATCAGATGAGATTTTTTCAGGGTGGGAGGGCCTCTTTATATCCCAGCTCTGCCATTTGAAGCTCGTATATGACAAATGATGCCGAAAGCATGACCAAGATTTACAATCCTGGTACAGCGCATGCCTGCCTTCAATGTATCTTTCAGATACATCTGTCATTCAACAGACGATGCTTGCCACGAAATTTTGCTCATAGATCAGGCATTGGGTGCGGCTCTCCCTTATGGCCACCATCCCGCGAGTCGAGGCAGATGTACGCTTTCTTCACTATAGTGGAGGAAGTGCAAGGGAGGGTGATCGTTTCGTGCCTCGTCGTGATTAGACTGCCAAGCTCTAAGTGTATTTATTGAGTTCTGCAAACTTAACAGACTTCAATGGTTGCGGTGGCCATCTGCAGCCTGCCGGCGTGAATAATCAATAGACCGCAATAACCCCATTGACTAATCATGATGACATTACAGCGCACGAAGAATGATGAGTTGTGCAGAAGGGTACGGAGGCCATGGAGTGATGAGTGATA
This sequence comes from Niebla homalea, assembly GCA_019925105.1. Lineage (NCBI taxonomy): Eukaryota > Fungi > Ascomycota > Lecanoromycetes > Lecanorales > Ramalinaceae > Niebla > Niebla homalea. Next base: position 23,478 of record JAHGAU010000009.1, read on the forward strand.
TCGCAGATTCTTCAATCATCATGGAGCATCAGCTGTAGTGCAGAAACAAAGCGCTGTCGATATCGTTTTCGCAAACGTAAATTTTTAAATAATGAGATAAAGAACGCCAATCATTGCTAGCTTTTCAATACCCGTACATGTACACCAAGACCTTAGTCATCCCTGCGTAAAGCCATCATCATAAGATTACGCCCGTCGTTCGAGCATCATTCGTCGAAAATCCCCAGGATCTCACACTCCGAAATCAGTAGGGACCTCGTCCATACCCCTGCCCCGCCACCGTTGTTCCCGACAAGTTGCCGCCATTTCCAAATGAAGCATGGGAATATTGCTGGTGATATGTCCCATTACCATGCGGTACCCAGCCTGCCGCGGGTGGCGTCGATACCTGAGCTGGGATACTATGCTGCGACGGGGTCTGTAACATTGCGTATCGATCTGGCTCAGCGTCTCCACCTCTCCGGCCCCTCGTTTTAGGAAAGAGCCATGCCAAGAGGGCGATTGCGACTCCTGCCACAGGCAATACGACGCCCAGGATAATTTGTCCGTTGTGGCTGAGCCCGGCGCCGGTGCTGCTGTCAATGCCGTTGCTGGGGGAGGAGCCAGGAGCTGACGCGGTCGCGGACGGGAAAGAACTGGCTGGTGAGGTAGTGGCGGTGTTTGAGGAGGGTGACTTATTCTGGCCTGAAGTTCCGCCCGAAGCAGGAGTCGCAGCTGCACCACCAGCGACCGGCATACTTGACGAGCCCACCAAAATAGTAGAAGTCGCAGTCGCTGAGCTCCCTCCTGAAGTGTCCTTGCACGCGAACATGACAGCCTGGACGCCATCAGGGCCGTTAAACCAGCAATTTTCGCTCGCCCAAGCGAAGGATTGCTCTCTAGCACAAGAAGTATCTCTGTACATGACCAGGCTGGCATCGCCAGACTCACAAGGAGGCAAAGTTTTCACTGCGATACCGAGGGCTCCTGGTGTGACTAGGCAGGTGTCGGTCGGGAGGTTGGTTGTCGGGTTGATGAGGCTTGCCGTTTCACATTGTTCGTCCAAAAAGTAGGCGAGTGTTCCTGGAGCGCTAGACAATGTGCGCAGTGGCAGGTGGAAGAAGATTATCGAGAGCGCGATGAGGGATAGAGACGCCATTGTAGAGGGAAGACTGCCACAGAACAAATCAAGAAACGCGAACAGCTGGAACCCTTCTTATGAACGCCAGAGACTGCATCAAGGCTAATTGACTTATACTTGGTTGTATCATGGTTCCGCTGTATGTCCCATTTTGGTGAAGCCTTGCTGCAGGACCCAGGGGTTTGGCGAGAAAATCGGCAGGATTTGGCCCCCGGCGCCTAACATCACCATCTTATGGAGCCTCATGGAGTGCCTAGAACCAGGTTTTAAGGCCGGTAAGCAGCCACAATCGCCCCCTGCACAACGTCACTTGTGCCAAAGAGTATTGGGATCATGTAATACTTTCTGAGGTTTTCTTTGAACCGGAATAGATAAGAAATGCAGGGCAAATTGAGTTGCAAACGGCACGCAGCGTTGCCTTGTCGGCCAATGATGCAGACTGAACCCGCGCGCCCGAATGGATCAAGAGTGGAGAGTGACACATAGAGTGTAGTCCTTGGTCGGTGAAAAGATGTTAATCCAGATGGCCGTAGGAGGCGATAGGAGAGGTATAAATAGGAGGCTATTTCGGGGTCTCCTACAGCAGTGACTAGTCCTTTCCACCACCCCAATTTACCTTTGGCACCATAGGAGACAGCTTTAGACTGTGAGGGCTTTGCGACATGATCACTGTGGATCTTCAATGGTCGCAGGGCTTTCTGCAATTTCATTGCCGGTGGAGGCATCACTTCGGTGCTGTTGCCGTGCCTTCACAGTAAACCCACTTGTGTGGGTTGCTTCCACAGTTTCACTCAGAGACTCCTTTGCATGGAAAAGCTATAAGAACCCAGATTTTACATTAGGAGTGTGGGAATTGTAAAATCTTCCAATCTGAACCAGCATCGTGGCAATTCTTGGGCCAAGAGACTGCGAACAGGTTCACGAAAAAAAGCAGTCTCTGCAAGGGATGGACGACGACCGCTTGGGCGATCAAAATCTCGACGAAGGTTCGCGTTCATCATGACCGATGTTCAGTATGTACATCAATCCTCAGAGTCAGACCAATGCTCGAATGCTATGAGACGACGCGAAACGCTGAGAGCCAAAGTCGTGCGAGCACTCCGTTTGAGGTCACTCTGATACGGCGAGTTGTCATTGTCTCGTGATGTCTACCCAGGAAATGATTTAGGTCACCTGAACCCTGTCTTGATCGCGATCTTGTCCTATGTACTGCGGCTTGCTTGTGTGATTCAGCGACGCTGGATCATAATCTGTGACTGTAATGTTCTCCCCTTCGTGACCTGGCAAGGCGAGTCGTGTTTGGTTTGATGCCGTGTAGAGAGAGTACCGGGGTCTCACGGTAATGAATACATTGCCCAGGAAGGTTGGGAAGGCAATGCCAGTTTTACCCTGAGGATAACAATGCGCCAGTATATCCGTCACAGCCTCGACGATACTCGCCTTCGGAAACGTATCTGTGAGATCCTCCGCCCCTGGGCGGTTGTCTACAAAGAACTCGCAAGCATTGCTCGGTTGAGAGCCTGGAGGGATAGGATCCAATCCGTAGCCTTTTGGCAGATGAGCGTAATTTGGCTTTTCATCTTCCAGGCTCCGACCCCATTGCAGAGGGTCCCATAAGCCAGATACTTGTTCCAGAATAGAGAGTAAGAAAATGCAATCTTTCAGAGGGGCGAGAGCCCCTGCCACACATTCCAATTGGGCGCTTTGCGCTACGAGAGCGCTGAAAAAAGTGGCAGAGAGATATATGAACCTCATGTTTACGAGATGTCCAATTTCGCAAACCGTGGGACAGCCTAGAAGCTATATTTCAATTTGCAGCACTGCTTGGCTGCTGCCCAGAGAGCGCCTTTCTCACAGGCGACGGAAGACAATATATTTCGGAAATGACCAGCATTTGGCGATCACTCATGGGGCCATCGCGTACAATGTCATTGTACGGCGGGTCCCAGATATCTTATCCGCGCATGGAGCTTGGCTTCAAATGGGCAAGTATCTAGCCAGGACCTTATACAAACCTTGGCTGCGCGAATGATCTGTCTCGTACGTATGCAGATACGAAACAACTTGCTCATTCCGAGACTCATTTATTGAACATCGAACCTTAGAGATCAAGAGCCGCGTAGAGCCGGCTGCTGCCCACGAGATCTGGCGCACATGTGAAAGCTAAATGGTAATGTAAGGCTCTAGTATGTCTCTCATTAATGTCAATTTGATGTTTGATTAAGCAGCCTTTCTCTCTCCGCTTTTACTCGGGTGTTACCCTCCATTGATATGGCACCCAATGCTCAAAAATCGCGCATTGGACGAACTATTGCGTCTTTAGATCAAGTTGGATACGAGAACAATTGGGAAGGAGTCGAAGTCTGTGTCCAGAGCAGAGGATTTGCTCTCCTTGTGCCTGCGTACTCTCATGGGAAGTGTGTCAGGCCCATTGATCAATACGACTGCCCTTGTTGGGCTCACAGGTGCTTGACATACTTTTCCTGACCTATCTTGCACGAGGATTGGTGTGTGCATTGCCTTCATCCGCCCACATCTGGAGGCACGAAACACAACGAGGTTTCCATGAGTAAGAGAAACTCTGACCTACCTTGATCAATCGCCAATAAAGAGTGAGAAGACTCCAGTTCCTATCAACCTATTACCAAGCACAATGTGAGGTCGGGGTGCGACGAAAAGGAAATACGAGCAAGGAGGCTGGGCGATGGGCCCCGTGTCACCTTTGGCCTTGGCCTATTTTCGGACTGCAAGGGCGCTGTCAGCCCCCCAAAATCTTGGCTGGGAAGAACCAACCCCACAAATTACAGCCTTAACCGGATCCTTCCTAAGCCATGTAACGGCGACCAAAAATACTCCGTCATCATTACGATGTAGCATCTGGCATTCCTCACCGCGAGACCGCACAATTCTCTTTATGTATTGGATGTGCTCGTTCGGAAGATCGTCATCCTCCTCTGTGTTTGGACTTCTCGTGACCGCAGGACATTGTCGTCAGACTCGTGTTGCTCCCTCGCGTCAGCTGAGATGCTTCCCATGACAAAACATCGTCATGCAAGGAGCTTGACAATGCCGGCATCTCATGTCCTCTTCAATACTTAAAGGGCCTTCTCTGCCCTCCAAGAGATCCAGCACAAGCACCAACTTCCACACCTTCCAAGCAGTCAGGTATTCATATTCAAACCCGCTCAACCACCATACCTTTACAAGACAGCCAATCCACTCAATCAAGCTAGAAGTACATCATCCAAAGATGCAGTTCACAACATCCCTTCTGTTGGCCACCACGGCCGCCCTCTCTGCCTCCGCCTACCCGGCGAAATCCATGATGTCCGCCTCCGCCGGTGAATGGACCATCGAATCCTTCACCCGCACCTGCATCAATGACGACACGACCTGTAACATTTCCTTCACCATCGACACCGGGTCAAAAACCCCTTGCTCCTACTCCGTCAACGGCCAGCCCGCCACCACCCAAGGCTACAGCGGCCAGGTCTGCGGCGCTTACACCATCAGCAGCGGTTGGAGCGACCAATTCGGGGCTGGTAACGGGTTCACCACCCTGAGCGTCACAGACCAGACGAACATCATATACCCAGCTTACACTGATAAGCAGCTCGTAGACGGGGTGGCGGTCAGCCCAGATCAGACTTATACCCCACAGGCGTTGCCTTGAGACAGTGAGTGCTGGGGCCGGGGTTAGGGCGGACAGTGTGGTGGCGAGGGATCAGGGCCAGATGGAGGTGCTCGGGTTGGTAGCGAGGAGGTTAGAGTCGATGGATGGGGGAGTCAGATTGAGAATAGCATAGCCCATGAGATTAGGATTTCTAATTATAGGTGTTTGTTCCGTCGCTTGATGCCTGCGAGCACCGGTATGAAAATTGATTTTGACGTCGCCTACTCTACATATTCCATGTCATGAGATTCGTCACAAACAGTTGGTATTGTGTCTAGGAATAAGTAGAGTCGAGAGTATCAACCGTCAACCGCTCTGCGACTTCGTGCACTTTGATGTATTTGCAACTAAATGGTTAGTAGCAGTGTGTCATCGTGGAAGGGTGCTTCTACGCAAGTGGTATGTTTTCATCCGCCCAGACGTCTTAATGAGTCACGGTAGTGCTCGGAATGATGGCTCGTCGGGTGATCGACCACCTCTGCGGTACCAAGCACTGTCTCCTTGGCAGCGAAAGCGGTCGCGTCTGATTTCGTCCACATGAGAAGATCATAAAGCTATGTACGCTATCTATTGTGTTGATTACTGAAGATGAAGCCGTTCAAATTGATACAGCCAAATCCCACGCGCAGAACATGTTGACTGGTGATCCACTGCGGACAGGACATGATTCAGACCCATAACGGTAGCATCAAAGGGAATTGCAGATGGTGTTGGACCGTGAAAGGGTTTCCTCGTGGCTTCATCGTCACATTGCTATCCAGATGTGCTGCATACCTAAATGTTAATCGTCCGAGCAAGGCTGCAATTACTGACTGACATGTATGACCAAGCAGCGCTATCAGTTGGAGTGACGCCATAAGTACATATGTGGAAGAAAAGGTGTTGTGATTCGACAGTACAGATCGAGATCTTGCTCGGAGGATTCCGGTGACTTCTCGGATCGGTCTTATGATAGAAGGGGTGACCCCCCAACCGTACAAACCTACCAACCGTACACGCTAAACCCGATTTGGATTAATTTTATATTCTTGGTCTCAACCCACCTTTTACATCCTCACTACTCATTCAACGACACTCACAGGCTACTTGATAGGATTTGGATAGTCTTATCCTCACTATCACTAATACTCTCGCCTTCACCTTTACCGTTAACCTTAAATCTCACAGATAAAAAAGCCGTTTAGCAAGTCCTTCAGCGTAAAGGCCCTCCGCAAGCCCCTCCGCAAACCCTTCAATATGAGGCCATGCATAATCCTCAAATTCCCCTTCCGCTATAAGCCCAAAATTACCGCGTTATGGATGGAGAGCTTAAGAGATGAGCGATCTATTAGTACTGTAGAGTGCAGAGAAGACGTGTATACACAGTAGTCATCGCAAAGGATTATCCAAGTGCGCGTACGCGTGGTACATCAAATTAAGTGTAAGCTGGGTGGGACTTTGTGTACCTGGAGCGGATTGGGTTTAGCGTGTACGGTTGGTAGGTTTGTACGGTTGGGGGGTCACCCCTTCTATCCCGAGATCGATGACAGATACTTCGCAAGGCTTGGCTTATCAATTTATCATCACGGCTACGAGGGCAGATCAGAAGAAAGCGATGCCCACGTTTCTCCATTCATGGAAAAAAAAAGCAAACAGACCCTCCAATGATCTCGCAGACTTGCTATCAAAAGCCAAGGTCCAGAAAGCCCCCTCGCAATCGGCACCTCAGATGTGGATCTTGCAGTCTCCGTCCCTCACCGCCGTCTGCAGCAAATGTAATTTAGATATGTGGGCGACATGCAATCACCGACTGTCTCCCTGATTTATAAACAGCATTAGCAAGCAACTCAACCCAGCCATGTGTGTTCCATGTCTATAAGAAGATGGCGGTGTCCTACCAAGCATACATACTATCCAAAGTTGCCCTTTGATCCTTATCTGCCTCTGGTTTGAGCTTTAGCAAAAAACCCAGCTTACAGAACAGGCCTCTCCACCAAGCCACACCCAACAATTACCCAATTACCCAATTACCCAATAGCAACCATGCCCTCCCTCTTCGAACCCATCACCGCTGGCTCCACCCACCTCTCCCACCGCGTCGTCATGGCCCCTCTCACTCGCTATCGCGCCAGTGACGCCCACGTCCACGGTCCTCTTGCCACAGAATACTACTCTCAACGGGCCTCCATGTCTGGCACTCTCCTCGTTACCGAAGCCACCTTCATCGCTCAACGCGCTGGCGGAATGACGCATGTTCCTGGCATCTGGAACGACGCACAAGTCGCTGCATGGAAGAATGTAACCGATGGCGTACACAACAAAGGCAGCTCCATCTTTCTCCAACTATGGGCTTTGGGCCGTGCCGCCGACGCCGAAGTGTTGGCAAGCGAGGGAATCAAAGAAGGCGTGGTGAGCAGCAGCGATGTGCCCATGGATGATAAACACGCCACCCCACGGCCACTGTCTGAGCAAGAGATTTGGGATTACGTCAGAGACTATGCCCAGGGGGCACGGAACGCCATCGCCGCTGGTTTCGATGGCGTGGAGGTTCATGGGGCCAATGGCTACCTGATCGACCAATTCACCCAGGACAAGAGCAATACTCGTACCGATGCGTGGGGCGGCAGCATTGAGAAGCGGGCTCGCTTTGCGCTTGAGGTGACAAAGGCCGTTGTGGAAGCCGTTGGAGCAGAAAGAGTGGGGATCCGCTTGAGCCCATGGAGCTTGTTCCAGGGGATGCGCATGGAGAACCCCGTGCCGCAATTCTCGTACCTGATCAGCCACTTGAAAGAGCTCGGCTTGGCATATCTACATCTGGTGGAGTCGAACGTGTCTGCCGGTGCGGATGTCGAGGCCCACGATCAGCTTGACTGGGCGTTCAAGATCTGGGGGAAAACGAGCCCGGTGCTGCTGGCTGGAGGATACCAACCCGGGACCGCGAAGAGCACGCTGGGAGATCATCCGGAGGTTGATAAAATGATTGTCTTTGGGAGGCACTTCATTGCCAACCCGGACTTACCCTTCAGGATCCAGAATGATCTGCCCTTGAACAAGTATGACCGCAGCACCTTCTACAGCCTCGAGGAGCCGCACGGGTATGTGGACTATCCATTCAGCAAGGAATGGTACAAGCAAAGCAGGCTCTGAGGCCATCATACTTGACGAAAAAAAGCCAGTATAGCATAGACAGCGAGAAGCGCATAGAAAGCGTGAAGCGCATAGACATCCAGCAACAAGACTCGTTAGCTTAGACAGGAACGAAATACACGCTCTTTCTCTCCATTCCAATCTGCCTCAACTCTCCTCTCCCCTGCGTCTTCACCATGCCCTTCCTACATGACAATCTCATCCCCCACCCCCTCCCTCCATCCCCCATAATTTATCCACAAGTGCCTTCTCTTCCCCCACCACCTCGCCCAACTCGCCCCCGCCATCACCAGCCCCCTCCCCACATCCCGCAACCAGCCCGGCCGACTCAGATCGCCCATCTCGGACACGAGACACAGCTGCCCGAACCGCTTGGGGGCGCCCTGCTCGGTGACCCCACCCTCCCTCGCCAACCCATACAGTATATAGAGACTCTTCTCGAAGCCCTCACTCCCCGGCTCGATCACGACCTCGAACTCGACGTCGCCGCTCTCATTCTCGTTGCGGAACGCGTGGACGGTGTCGATCGGGACGGTGGCCTCGGCGCCGGAGTGGAGGCGGTGCGTGGTGGAGTCGACGGTGACGGTCAAGGGGTGGGAGGCCGGGAGGGTGGCAGGGGTGATGAAGCGTTCGGTGTAGGTGGTGTGGTAGTGGGGAGGGGTGCCCCCCCCCGGGGAGCAGCGGACGCGCAGGCGGGTGCAGGAGCCCCCGGTTTCGGCCGAGTAGGCGAGGAAGGTTATGGTGTCTTTGAGGATCGGGTTGGAGAGGGTGCGGAGGGAGGGGTCGCGGATGCCCGGGGGTGGGATCGATGAGGGACTGGTGGTGGTGGGAGATGGGGAAGCGGGGCCTGGTGAGGGTCTGGTGACCATATTTGGCTGCGTCATTGCGATGGGTAATCGTCGCCACTGGCGTATTATCAGGGCGCTATTTATGAGGCACTACCCATCAAAATTCGTGGCAGCTCAGGTTTTGCGTGCCCAAGTAATTGTGAGCAGGAGACGAGGATGGGGAAAGAGATAGACGAATACGGCAAGCTCGGAAGTGAATTGCAACTGTAATCCGTAAAAGTGATCAAGCTTGCTCTCTCCAATAAGGTACGGCCTCTTGCGACTGTGGGGAAGAGACCCCGATAGCCGCACCAGATGGAGGCTACGAAACGGTGCATGCAAGAAATTCCCGACCACTGACAGTGCGCTCGAAGCGAGAGGGTATCCACCTCCCCCATTGGGTTGTCGCAAGGTCGAAGTGTGGCAATACAGCCCCCCCGGCCTCAATTCATGGGGCTGCTTGTGAAGGGGAGACTAACAGAAAGCCGCGTCAATGTTGGATGCCCAACAGGCGCAAGAAGATACGCTGCAGGGATGTTGGAGAAGTCTTCATTGAGATTTCGCGTTTATCAAACCTTAGCAAATCGTATATTAAGCACCCACAGCCTGGAGAATCGCTTCGCCAATGGGTCCAGCACTTGCCGGGTTCTGTCCAGTAATCAACTTTCCATTCTTACCACTGACCACAACCTTGGAGCCCCACGGCTCTCCAGCCGCCTGGAAGAGCGAGTCGCTGCCTGAGTTCTTCTTGAGATCGGTCTCCAGCATAAAGGGCATGGCCTTGGACATGCCCACCTGATCCTCCTCGGTGTTGCTGAAGCCGGTGATCTGTTGCCCAGCGATAAGGTAGCTGCCATCGGAGAGCTTGGCGTTTACAAGAGCGGCAGGACCGTGGCAGACGGCGGAGACGACTTTAGATGACTCATAGAACTCGCGGATGATGTCATGGGAGATGGTGGAATTGGCAAGGTCGAACATGGCTGTTGAATGTCAATCAGGATGGACTCAAAGAGATATTTAGACAGAGGAGATTGACGGGGAATAACTCACGCCCATGACCTCCAACAAAGAAGATGGCATCGAATTGAGCAGCCTTGCCCTTGAAGCTCTCAAGCTTCTCGGTGTTCTTCCACAAGCTACTCTGCTCTTTGAGGAACTTCTGACACTCTTCATCCGCCTTGAACATTTCAACGGAGCCTTGGTCGAGAGGCGCCTCCCCGCCACCTGGGGATGCGATTGTGAGCTCGCACTTGCCCGCAAGCCTGTAGTATGGGTGGGCGAATTCAGGGAGAAACCATCCTGTGGGTTTGTTGGTGGAGGGGATGGTTGCTTGGGAGGTGAGGACGATGAGAACTTTGGGTGCCATGGCGTCGATGCTGGTTGAGATTAGATTGGATCTATACAAGGTTAAGCGTTTGGATGCGGCTGATGATGGTTGTTTGTTCGCTCAAGGATACAGGATTGCCGCTGCCTTGGGTCTTATAAACAGAGCTCCGAAGTTCCTTACAAATGCAAAGTGTAGATCGGTCGATCAATTTCTGATTCTTACCAATCCACAGGTGGAGAGATATCTGACCCTTGGTCTGCGGGGGCGTGGTCCTCGGCAATGACGTCAGTGGGAGCTGAAGGAAGCCGATCCCTTTTCGCCAGAGAGAGATAAGGTATTTCTTCTTTTTCATAATATATCTCAATTCGCATTCCATCACATTCCTGTCTGCCCAGGTTTGAAGCTGGTTATCCTGTCCGTGGTTGAACGATCAGCCTTACCAAAGGTTCTGTGTCAGTGCGCGGAGGGAAGTCTTCCAATGGTTGCAACCACGTCAAATTCACCTCCTCCATCCATCATAGCAGAATGATGTAAGTAACCACCAACCTCGATAGCTAGAGGTCAGAAACCAATTAAAAGCCATTCAGATCCAACTTGATCACCAAAATCCAGAGTCGCAGAGTTTGAGTAAGAGGTGGGCATTGTTTTGGAAGGCGTAGAGCAATCTAGTTGTGCTGCACCAATAAAGATTATGGATGATATATCGAGCTCGTTCACTTGGAAAACGGAGTGACAGACGTCAATCATGAGATTCTCGGTCAGAGACGCAATCTTATGCGCTTTCAGTCCCACATATATCGATCGCTGCTCATCACGAAACTAAGCGATACAACCTTATGTCATGGCGCCTTTGCAGTGTTTTCAGGTGACAATTAATTGTGAGGCATCGCAAGTGTACCGGACTTGCGAGGAAGATGCTGCCCACTCTTAAGCTCAATCCGTAGCTTCGACTGATGTTGACTCTGTTCATGCATCGGGTTGCGCTGACTGCGTCGGTGTGCACCAACATATCGGCCGTAACTCATTTTGTAATCAGGCTGCCACGAGCTCGAGATACTATCAATAGAGCCTGTGGCCCACACGGTGTTCGCGTGACGGCCTTGGCCAAGCTGAGGATTGCGCGGCGGAGACGAGTCGTATTTGTATTTACATAGCCTCGGGTAAACTCGCCCGTTTATACCTGCTAGTTCTACCGGGCTGAGCCGGTTGAATTGGCCATATCCGGAATCTCGATCAGGTTTGTGTACAATTTCCCCCGTCACTTTTCGCCCCCTTCTTCAAGTTGGATAAATTGTTCTGCGCAGGACGAGCCCCTTCTTTCGGAGACGCCACAGCAAAGTGGGTCGATGCTGAGATTAAGCAATCCAACCTCTCACCAATCGGCGCAAGAAGAATTGACGCAACTACCCCATCCGGCAAGGTGCAGGTTCTTTTTTAAGATATGTTCCTGAAGATCGGTCTTCCCGCTCTGAGCCGCACAGGAAAAATCTGGTTAATCCAGTTCGTAGGGACCTAGACCGTCCAAGTGGGCGTTTGGAGGCAGACAAAAGGGGACAAAACAATGCAGGACACGAGAAAGGAAGGGCCTCAATCAAGAAGATGGAACTCGACCGGATGCGACCATTCTTCGCATGTACAACGTCATGCCGTTGTTGCGCCATTATCATGGTGGATGTACCAATGTCTCGAACAAAGAGTCAAATAGGGGCTACGCGTGTCGGTGGCTCAGTCATCGGTGCCAGCGGTAAGGTAGTCAGGTAGATGAACTAAACAACCAATCAAACCAACATCACACGCTAACATACAACATTCCACTACTAGGAGTAGTACTAGCCTCAGTCAAATTCAGGGGGTGAAGTCCGTTAGTGTCACTGGTTTGCGTGGCCTTTTTCTTAACACTCTGCGACACCCCCAACTCCTTGCTCCCTCGTTATTTTTGATACTACTCTTGCTTCATACTCAGTCACTCTTTTAATTCCTGCACAGCCAGCAGCGATACATTCATTCTTTTACAAATAGCATTTTTGTTCCCACGTCCTTTGTCTTTGCCTCGAGTCATATCTTTTTTCAACGAGCCTCATCTCTCAAAATCATACAAACGACCACGCATACATTAATTTAATTCCACACCAGAAGAACACACATAAAAATGAGGGGATCAATTGCTGCTATTGCTGCATTCGCCGCCTCTGCCTCTGCGGCATGCACATCCGACTACCAGGGCACCTTCAACATCCAGACCACCGCCTTCTCCTCAAAGCGTGATGCTCTCCAGGTAAATAGCAATCCAAAATGCGACCGCCCTTGATGCATGTTCAAAACTGACATGTCTTCTGATAGAAACGCGCTTGCTCCGGCACCCCCATCATAAGCCTCGAGGGCGGTGTCCTCAAAGACACTACCGGCCGCATCGGCAACGTCGTCTCCAACCATCAGTTTCAATTCGACCCTGCCCCAGGCCAAGATGGCGCCATCTTCACCTCCGGCTTCGAGGTCTGCGACGGCACCACCCTCTCCGTCGGCGGCTCCACCACTTTCTACGCCTGCGCCTCCGGCTCTTTCTCCAACCTGTACGACAACAGCCTGTCCAACCCTCCGGCGCAGTGCAGCAAGGTACAGATCATGGTTGTCGGCTGTGAAGGTCAAGTGGATGCCCCTCAGGCATCCCAGAAGAGCGACGGACAGGTTGTTTCTACATCGGTGGCCCAGATCTCGGATGGTCAGCTCCAGGTCCCCACTGCCGTCCCCACGTCGATCCCTCTCGTCACCGGCAAGGGTACCGCACCCCCCGTCTCGGCACCCACCGGTCTCCCCACCGTCGTGGCTCCCTACCCAATTGCCAACTTCACTGGCTTCCCTGCCGGCTCAACTCCATCTGCCTCTGCTCCTGGCAGCCCTGCGTCCACATCGGGCTCCGGCTCCGGCTCAGGCAGCGGTAGCGGAACCACACCGTTCACTGGCGCGGCTGCGTCAATGGACGTAAGGTGGGCACACTTTGGCCTTGCTGCCTTCATGGTGCTAGTTGGAGCTACTGCATTGTAAAGAGAAGTGCTAAGTGCCTTGGGTTATGCCGTGTATAGACGATCGATTCTATGTCTTGGTTTGGAATATTATTGTATGCATTTTTGATATCTCAAGAGGGAGAAGCTTGTACATTTTCACCAACGTGTCCCCCCCCAAAGCATTTCATGGCGAGGATCTTTACAAGACAACTAATTTAATTGGATCATTTATAGACTGGGGGAGGGTCCAGGGAAGGGGAGATCAAACCATGATTCAAATGTCGTACATATCTTCCATTTCTCATTCACTTCAGAACCGCCATCTGCTTGTTCTTACTTCTGCTTGACGACGGCTACCTGGGAGTAGCACATGCGTAATTGCTGATGGACCGCTCTTAACTTGCCGTGACAGACAGCATCATGTGGTCCTTAATCCGACCTTCAACCTACCATCATCGCTCTCACTTCACCTCCAGCACCGTCATCAACTTCCTTGACCATCCTCGACATCCTCAGCACCCTTAAGCTGGTTACAGATCGCGACCATGCCGTTGGACATTTGGCTCCTTTTATCATTCGCGTCAGAGTCACCCTTCCAAGTACTAGCGTACACTACCTTCACACACAGCGACGCGAAAGACGTCCTAACCGTGAATGGATCGTCAATTGCAATGCTTTTACATGGAGCGCGCTGCGATGCCGCATTATTCCTTCAACGCTCATTCAACATAAGAGTATCAGCTCCCCCCCCGGCGGCAATCCCCTTCCCCATCCCCTCCGTCTGCCGCAGCATTGTTCATGCACAACTTCCCCCTCCAGGGGCCCAACCATCGCATCAAATCACGCGACTGCCACCGTCCCATTCACCTCCCCACCCACCCTTTCCCAGGGCTTCGAAATTCCAATGATCTACTGACAAAGCTCCGCCGGCTGACTCAAGAACGGACTGTGCCCCGTGTCGAAATAGCGGGTGTAGAAATCGACGCCGGCCAGCCCGGCCATGGCCTCCTGCGTGGCGAGCGGGACGACGTTGTCCCTAATGGTGAAGGCATAGGCGCGGCGATACCTGTACGAGGAGGCCACCCAGGCGGCGGGGGCGTTGGACGTGGACAGCGCCCTCTGGGACTGGTTCCGCAGCTCGTGGACGAAGAGGCTGGCGATGTCCGGGTCGACGTCGTTGTAGAAGAGGTGGGCGGGATCGGCGACGAAGGTTTGGCCATCCGGCTTTTTTACACAATCATCGGTGTGAGCTCTTGTGGTTCTTCTGGGATTATAAAAAAAAAATTCCACCCAGGTTGGGGCCGTATTGCCCCTGCCGCCTTGGTGGATGAACTTGGAGGAAGAGGGGGGGAGGTAGTAGTACCCACATATTCAACGACCCAGTCCTCGAACCGCTGGTCCGGCTGCAGGCTCAGCCACGAGCTCCCCGTCCTGCTGACGAGAGCGGCGATGAAGATCACACCGATGATCCCCCCGGGCAAGCTCATGTGCCTTCGCTCCGCTCTGCCCAACCCCGTCGCGGCAGCGGAGCCGACCAAGCCCCCGTACCCGTGCATCACCAGTACGACCTCCGCGCCCTGTCCGCGAATAAGGGGCACGAGTTTGTCGTACACGAGGGCCCCGGTATCGAAGGCTGCTGCCTGGCGGTTGGGGTGGCTGGATGCAACGCTTGGATGCTGCTGGGAGAATACATTGTAACCGGCGCGTCTGAGGAGGGTGGTCAGTTTGGTGTAGTGGATTGGGGATTGCCATGCTCCGGGTACTATGACGATGGTTGGTAAGCCGGAGAGTGGGGTGATGAGGAGAGAAACGAGGATGAGGTAGGCCAGATGAGGACATATGGGAAAGGCCATTATTGAGTTTGGAGTCAGTTCAAGGAGGGAAGGTCTCATAGAGCGCTTGCGCACGAAATCATTCGCGGTTTTGGTTGAGACATGCGGCTGCGGAGAACAAGCGCAACTACATTGAGGACAATCCAAAGAGATCATCAAGTGCTAAGCCTCCTCAGCTTGGATCTAATTGCCAATAGGCTTTTCCGACGAGGTGCAGGCTTTATCTACCACGAGCTCTGTGTGAGTGCTTCCAAGCGACATAGAAGACGTCAGAAGGATGAAAACGAAATTTACCATCATTGACTCGTAGAAGAGCTGATTTCATTGTCCCAGACTGCTTTTACACTGGTAACAAATGTACGACGCCATCTTCAAAGCAGCTGACATCCAGCTCCACGTTACACAACTCGCCGTCGCAGTTGCCATAATGTACACCTGCCTTGACACTGATCCTTCTTTCAACAGTCTCATCCACGTCCGTCTCACTGCATCATGTTCTCAATTCTCTGTCGGCACTGAGAGGCCAGCCCTCCATACCATTTCGTCATCCTCATCAAACTTACAGGTCCACTATCATCTCATATCTTTTGTCTACCGCACAACCCTCCTTCCCCTACATATCTCACCCATCATTGTTTGCGAAAAATCCTGCCCTTTTCTCCTCACTGCCAGCCACTCCTGCATGAACAGTAGCGCATTTGGCGAGAACGGCTTTGACAATCTCTCATTTTCTGAATCCTGTTCATCCTCCTCTGCAAACGCGAGCTCCTTCCAAAGCTTTGCCTCGATCACTGCTGGATCCGTGGATGGAGGCGGAGGGGGCAGGCCGAGGATGTTACACACCTCGCCATATTGGCTGTCGTAGTCGAAGTAGAGGCGACCAGCGAAGATGCCAAGATCGCAGACAAGCCCTCCTGGAGCCTTCCAATCGTTTGGCAATGTGGGAGTAGAGTAGAGCTTGAGACTGTCAAAGATGAGCATACCGCGTGTTGCCGGAGCCGCATAAGCGATCAGATGGGTGACAGGAGGTTTGAAGTCGCGTATCAGGGGAACGATAAGATTCGCTTCGTGATCACTCACAATGAGCGCGGTCTCGTTAATTGCGCTCAAGAGAATCCAATGGACGGGGCGGGCGTACTCATCCCTGGGCTCGTTGTGATAGGAATTGACAGCATTGGTGAAGTCATAAGTAACGTATAAGCAGGTCCTGCATCCTTCGTCGTTCACCCCCAAGCGCTGGCCCACGCCTGTCATCCTAAGCGCGACAAAAGCTTTGGTGAAAAGATCAGAGGTGAGCATCAACTTTCCAGTCTCGGCATATCTTTGGACGGCGAGGTCAAGTGAATGTTGGGGTCGTGGAGAAGCATGATGAGGTTTCTTGACTTCGCGAACATTCTCCACCTCGATTTCCACCTCCCGCTCCTGCTCTACCTCTGTATGGGCGAGCGCTTGTACAGCATCGCCGGAGTCAGACGCATTTTGTTTCATCTCATTCAAAGTCTGCACATACGCCGTAAGCTGAGGGATGCCAGCAGTACTAAGCGGGGGAGGTTTGATCTTGTGATCGGGTGCATAAAGTTCCTGTAAAGTGTACCGCTCTGGCTGTTCGAGAATCCGCAGATAGGATTTTCTCTGCTCAGTATCCGTGGCTGCATCTGGATTGTTTTTAGCTGATGCCTGGCGCCTGCAAAAGTCAAGTCCTTGGGAGACGTATAGTGGCTGGAGCTGGTCGAGGTTATTGCAGGTTTGTTCTAATAGCCAGCAAATAACATCGTAAGAATCGATGCCGTTCTGATCGGTCTTTTTACGGTGGTTCAAGATGCTCTGGTGAACCTCGGGAGGCGCAAAGAAAACGATGGATTGTGATACTCCCAACTGACGTAATCTCATCGCCGCTTGAATAAGGTCAGCCTAAATGGCACAGAGCAACTGGGAGGGGCAAACATTGTGGCTTACCCTGCACGGTGTGATCCTTAGTCTGCATAATTCCCAGAGTCAATGCTGCCTTGGCGTTGACAGGCATTTTTAGATCAACGCCTCTTGTATGGGCCTCATCCAGATATACTACACATTGGTCCAGATTATCCAGGAAAGGTGACACGGAGAGGGGTTGGCTTTTTCCATCTCGAAAGGAGACCCTTGCCCACCCATCTTGATCAAAGTAGACCCCTGCTAACGCTTCGGTATCAACTTTCAGCCATGCTTGAACGAGGGATCTGTTGTCGAATTCGAGGATCTGTGCTCCGGCATCGAGCAGCATTCGAATGCCTTGGTCCTTGAGCATCTTTAAGAAACTTGTTTCAGAGATCCGCTTGCCAGATGGATCCGCAGCACGAACGTATTCTCGGTTCCGAGACTGCAGGAGATATGTGAGCACCTCAGCATTAACATGAGACAAGTCCGGCAGGTCGTTCTGATTCACGTTCAAAGGCAGCAGGGACTTATTATCATTTGTCCCACTAAACCCGACAGTCACGGGGTTGAAATGCCGACCGGTGTTGGTCACAGTCTTTGTGCCTCCAGGCTTGATAGTCTCCTTTCCAGACTTTACGACGGCTTGTGTCTTTGGCATTGCTATGTCCCACGCTGAGGTCACCAATTTTCGTTCAAATGTTCTGGCATGGCGTGGGAAGACAGAGTGATTCAGGAAATAGTTGATCGCAGGCATTTGCAGGCGCAGAAGCTTGAAAAGTTGTGTGATCTGCATTTCATCTTCGATGTTGATCGAGCGCCATGCCCGAAGCGAGTCCGGGAAGCTCTTGACTTCCTGATGCCATGATTCAAACTCACGCAGAGGTTCATCAGACCGCAGAAGCTGAGCGAGCGTTTGTTGAAATTGGGTAAAGTTGAGCCCCGAATAGTAGAAACTGAGGCACGTCAATACAATTGAGACGTCAGGATGACCAAACTCTGCCTGGTCCGAAGGGACTCCTTTGCTGCGAAAGGGCACTGCAAGCGGGTCACGGCCAGGATGTATACCATATTGAACATTCCAACGCTTACTTAGACCAAGTAGGAGAATCCGATGGACGACCAGTCCGCGCAATACTAGCATCTCATTTTGCGCATCAGCCCTTTGAACCGCACTCGTGACTCCTGAAACGATGTCCTTTGATATGCGAGCATCACAGAGAAACTTCTTGATGGCTTCAAGGTCTTCCGTAGCGAAGTTTTCGATGGGTAGTAGCCCACCAGCTCCATTGAGTATACTCTCAGTCAGCCGATCTATAAAGGTATCCCTAACAACGCTATTGAGGAGGTAGATTGTTGGGAATGTTCCTGGGGTGCGTGTGATAACTTCAACATTTCTGGGAAAGTCATGTCTCAATTGGTGGACAATGGAGATAGATAGCTTCAGAAGCTCTTGAACCACTGTCCATCTACTTGGATGTCCATCCACGGTACTTTGAGTTCCGGAGGGGTAGATCAATTGGGTCTTGACTGCAAGCATATGATCAGATTCATCCAGTACATCCTTACACCTCCTATCGAACCAGGCTTGAACCTGCATCATGAATGCGGCTTGCTCATGGTGACGGTTCGACAACTCCTGGAGACCACTTAATTTGAAGGATAAAGTGTGCTCAGGGAGTGTCAAGATGACACCGCCACTTTGGCAGATATCCGTATGAGCCTTGAAATACTTCTCAATTCGGGTTATTGCAGTCGATGACTTGCGTGAGAATGGGAAATGTTTGACTTTACGACCCAGCAATCCCCCCAGACGTCCTTGCAGAAGCTGGGCTGTCTGCTGTAGTAATGGTCGGGGAACAATGACTCGTGTTAGATTCCTCTTATTGGCTAACTGAGCAATGATCATAGGGATCACGACGCTTGACTTTCCTTGCCCCATGTTCATCTGTAACACGAAATTGTCTCCTTTGACTGGCGCTATCATTGCTTGCGCGACGACATACTGGTCTTTACGTATGCGAAAGTCGAAATCTATTTCAAGGAGGCACCAATCGATATTTTGGCCCGACATAGAATCAGACTGTGGGTCCTCCCGGCTTTCTTCTTTGGATCGCATTCGATCATCGCGCTGCAATGCGGTCGAGATCCGGAGCAATCGTTGTAAAGAGCGTACGATCCTTCCAAATGAAGTGAGTGCCTCCTGTACCATGCTCTTGCCTCGGTAACGATCGTTGTGACGAAGGAGTCCTAGCAGTGTTATTGGGGTCAAGGCTGGTAGCAGGCCACCATCCCTGAGCTCAATTTTGTTCCCTTCAAGCAGATTGCAGATTGATGCAACTTGATGAACAGCGGCATTCCGAAACAAGGAGATCCGAGCACGGAGCTGGGAGATATCTATCCTTATATCTGCATCATGCATAGACTCCTGTTGACAGGACTCGAATTTGACGAAAGCATCAAGACTTTGTTCCAAGTCAGTCCCATAAGTCAATCTGGAACCACTGGCGTGTCTCTTAAGCTGACCAATTATATCGTGCAGCTGAGCTTCGACGTGCTGACTTGCCGGCGTTGCAACCTTGTAAGCTTTGCGTGTGCCCATCGGCTCGGACACATTGAGCTCTGGACTCTCGAGGCCTTTGCTGATTCCGGTTTGCATAATGTCTTCACAATCAAGTAAAGTGTCATGGTGGTCGAATTTCAATCCTTGAGAAGCCTCGCGATGCAAGTCGATTATCGATGGCAGAACAAGCTGTAACCTTGGGACTGATGCATACTCTCGGGCAGCTTCAACCATCGGATTCACAAAGCTATCCCCAGGTTTTTCGCAAGTTGCAAGCAGACCCTGCAGACGCCGTAAGTGCTGACCGAACTGCAAGTTGTTATAAACCCGGGCCCACTCCTCCATGATGAATGCCAAGGCGGTTTCAGTTTGGAATAATGGCAAAGGCTCTAGCCCCTGAATGGTGGGCTCATGCGTAGGCCATTGTTGGATCAAATGTCGTGCAAACGTCTCACAATTCTGCCTGGTTCGTCTCTCATAATCCCTTTGAGCAAAGTCCAATTCACGGCGTGACCTGCGTCCCACCATGTAATCATGAGTGTCAACAATGTCATCAGGGACGTGGGCCAATCGGAAACGGTCACAGGTTATTACGATTATGTCCTGAGTCAGCTGTTCACCCACATGAAAGTGATGAACTGTTGAGATTTGGGGAAGCGGATCGTCCTTAACGCTTTGGGAGATAGCGACCATGATCAATGTCCGAATAACGGCCATCTTTGTTGTGTCTGCGAATGCCAGAAAGGCAAGTAGGAACATCAGATCATGTTTGTCATCTTCTGACATGCTTTTACAGAGAGTGAATAGTGCTCCCCAAGACGCTAAAGGATCAGTTTTCATCAAATCACTTAGAAGATGAGTATCGAACTCCACATCATAACTTTGAATCACGGGTACCCCTTGAAGTAACATGGATACCTCTCTCATGGAGCAATAGCATTCGGACCATTGATTGACAAGAGTGGCTGCCTCAACAGCGTTATGCGTTCTCACTAGATCCGCACAGTCTCTTGCGGTAAAGTTTTGATCGGAACCACAAATTGAGTCTCGACCGTCACGACTTGGACGAAAGCGTAAATATCTCAGCCTGGAACGTTCAAGTAGCTGTTGAACACCGCCTGTGTCCATGGAAGAGGCTTTACCGCCTTTCTGATTGAAGTCTTCGAGAACATCGCATTGCTCAATAATAGCGTTCGCGGCTGGGCGTAGATCGTCGTCTTGTGTATATGTTGCGAGATCATTGGTCCAAGACACCTTCTGAAGGACTTTGATATCCTCGGGATAGTAGTTCCTCCGAGGCGTTAAGTTCGCAATGGAGCGCAGCATCTTGAGAGCTACCTCATCCAATGGCGCCCAAGGCTGCGCATTGCCTGCGCGCAAGCATTGTACGGCCTCTTCTACTCCAGTCCTTTTGGTCAGAGGATCAGGCATCATGGAGGTAGTCACGGCATGACAGTAGGCTTTGAAGTAAAGGAGCCGTGGTTCACACGGGCACTCCAGTCTTCCAAGAACATCGTTGATGTGATACCTGGCGTAATATCCTTCATGGCTAATAATCACTTTGGGATGGCCCCACTGCTGCTCGAGGCTGGCCTCCCCAATTGCGATCAGTATGCTCCGTTTTTCCGGATTGAGCACATCCCGGAGGAGAAGACTGCTTTTCATCCCATATAAGGTCCCTGCATCTTGGTTCGTGTCGACAATCGACTTCAGCTCTTCGCATTCAAGCAGACCCTCTGCATTGACTCGAAAAGATAGTTCAAGTTTCGGCAATTTCAGCCTCAGGTTGCTTTTGAGGGGTTGATATAGCATCATGCCCCGCACGTTCTCAAATGGCTCGAACATGCGGGCGACAGTGCTGAAAACTCGACTACGGGGATCAACAAGTAGGGTTCTCTTCCTCCTCCAAGCCTGTAAGGCCACGAGATCTAGGATCCAATCACTTTCCTTAGGACGCCACATGCTCTCTGACGGTCTAATTATCAGACTTCGTGAGCTAATGTCCAGCCAATGGACGTGTTTGTCCAGTAGCGGCCAAGGTAAATCAGGAACTATGTCGGCACTTCCAGCCGAGATGAAAGTTTCAGGGGGCACATACTCCAATAACCTATTATCCAGTGTTCTGACACGCATGAAAGGGACTCGATTGCGGTTCCCGAAATGAACTTCATGGCCTTCGAAAAGACTTGCGAGTTGATATGAAAGATTCGGAAGCCTTGAGCGGTAGGTGCGAAAGATGCGTTCCCCAAAGAATCGTTGAAAGAAAGCCTGGTTTGAAAACATTTCTGGGAGCCGACCTACAGGCTCACCGTTGACGAGTAGAGAACCGTCCATAATGTCGAAATGTACTTCTTGAGCTAATGATCCTTGATCGCCTGCAGATTGTGCCGTGACCCAGTCATTTCGAGGTTCTGGCAGAAATGTCCACTTGGTGAAAGGAGAAGGCGACTCGCTGTCATTTTCACCCACCACTCTATTGACAGCGCGGCTGACTGATGTTGGGTTGCAACGGATGGAAGACCTCAGAGTACGTTCCAGGTCTCGGAGCAATCTGATATCTCTGATATAGAGTCTCCTAAGCGTGGGTTTGAGCTTGAACAGGTCGTCTGTGCTGCGCATTGGAAGATTATCTTTCAACGTGAAAGCACACTCCAGGAAGCATGTGAGCGCGTCTGGATGCATGGTCTCGTCAGGAGTTGCAAGCTCCCA
Source organism: Niebla homalea (assembly GCA_019925105.1). Classification (NCBI taxonomy): domain Eukaryota; kingdom Fungi; phylum Ascomycota; class Lecanoromycetes; order Lecanorales; family Ramalinaceae; genus Niebla; species Niebla homalea. The sequence continues at coordinate 45,568 of JAHGAU010000009.1, forward strand.
GATAAAGGTTCGTCTGCAAAGCAAAGCCGCGTGGAAAGCATCTTGTGATCTTTTGGAAGTAGTCTCGACATCGTTTGTATTGTTTGCTTCGCGCCGCAATTGCTGAACCCAGTTTTGTGACACTTTTCGCGCATCCATCACAAGGCTCTTGATCTTAGGCTGAAAGGTTTCTGCACCACATAGAAACCAAAGCCTTTCGATCATTACAATGAGGCACTCCAGAGTCTGGCTTTCACGCCAGTTCGTCGCAACTGCTTCAATTCGTGTGCTGATCTGCAAGATTAAGGTTTCGATGAATGAAGGATCCTCAAAAACCCAATGACTCGCTCTCAAGACGTTATCACTACGCGGTGGGCCTGCCTGAAGTGCAAGTGTCGCCACTAGAGCACATACTTCAACAGCGCCGAAATTGAGATTGGTCGAGCATAGTTCTCGCAAAAGCTGGATCCATTGCACATGATGCCCCAAACGTACTCCTTGAAAACTTGTAAATTCCCCGACGGAGAGCGTATTTGGACACCTGGTCTGACTTGCGAGCACGATATTAGGCGATACATGTTCTTCATCAAAGGTAGGGTGTACGTATTTTCGAAGCGACGAGTAAACAGAGTTCTTGGGGAAGGGAGAACGACAGATCTCGGCAATGGAAATTCTGGTCACCGCTTGCGATGTCCAAAAGGGTTGTTTCGAATCTAATAGGCTATATCGAGGGCCATGTGCATGGCAGATCTTGTCAAAAGCCACAGGTAATTTGATCTTTGCGTAATGTGTCATGTGGAAAGGCTTCTTTGATGAGGCCAGTCCAGTCGTGTAGGTGGACTCTTGGGTTCTCACGAATTCGCTGATACCAGGAATTTGGCCAAGTCTGAGCATCGTCCCTTGCGAAGAAAGAGTATCAGGTCTTCCCAATTGAAGCATCAGCCACGTTGCATCACGCCAAGCAGCGAAGCCGCTCGGTAGACATAGCTCGAATATCAAAGCTTTGGCTTGGATTTCATTTAGGGGCAAGAGAGCCTCATACGTATCGATTGACATTCTGTTCGCTGTGCGGTTCAAGTAACATTTGCGGCAACCCTTGTCATCATGGACACGCCGTAATGGATGAAGCTCATCCTCTGTGTAAAGACAGGGCGTGCGCAGAGCCTGCTGAATTATCTCGCTGTATTCTTGACTTGCAATTTCCCAAGCAGTACGCTTTTGCGCCAGTCTGGATGCATTGACTTCATTGATGTGGGCCATGAAGCCTTGCATGGTATCACAATCATCGAAGTACTGCACTTGAAATGAATGAACTGCCAGACTTCCAAAAATCGAAGATGATATTTTGCTGGCTCTGCTAGTGCGTTTTCTCAAGTAGAACTCGACTCTTTGCAGGCGCTCCATGTCATCAAACCGAGCAATCTGCAGGACATGCAATAGGTCGGGTGGAAAGCCATGGTCATATTCAGCCAAGAGTGGGTAAAGTTCCAGAGCACAAATGTCAAGGGCCTGCCATACCTCCATAAGCAATAGTAGCATCATCGAGCTTTGTTGCGGATCAAGGCGATATGCTGCACGGCCTACTTCCAGATAGCGTCGCATGTGGTTTAAGAGTTCGATGCATCTTTCCTCGGATGGCTCTCTTTGAGAACGGCCAATCTTTGACCGAATATCATCCTCCTCATTTGCGAGGTCCAGGAAATCAGGGAGCGATTTCGCATCCTCGAATTTCCTGGTTGTCCAGGTAGAATGTTGCAAGTTTCTTCGATACCTCTGCTCGAGATGCGCTTGTTGGAAGGGTTTGTTGAATGAGACCTCGTCAATTATACCAAAAAGTGCGGCACGGCTGTGGACAAGGGAAAGCTTAGTACTTTCCGGATCAGCGCGCCTCATTAGAGGTCTGATCTCTTTCGTGACTCTTCGTTGGATCGAAGTCCATAGTCGATCTAGGATTTCACTGAGGGTCTGCAGCGTCTTGTGATATTCTCTCTCACAGCCACCAAGGATGTCCAAGCATCCTCGATTCAAAGCGTCAACGTTCTTCCATAGTCGTAGCTTTGCTGCGCGACGGCCCAAGCGAGTCCGCGCGAACGATAGGATCTCGATGGAATTGGACCCGTTCATGAGACGTTGGCAAAGATGGACAAACGCCATACACATCAAGGCTTTGTAATAGAATTGTCCAACTACCCCTCCGAATATTGAGGAGAGAGTGCGCTGAAGCCCAACACGAAGGACGAGCCACAAGGGACTCCGCCGCCAGGGAATCTCAGCGCCTTCGCCCCAACAAATTTCATCGTATATTCGCTTTGATGTAGAGAGAAATTTCACTGTCGAGCCTTTGGCATAGAGAATCGCCATAAGAAATTGTCCAATCAAAGCAGGCTCGGTGGTATCGCGGCTCTCGTAGGCAAACGACCCAGCTTTGAGGGTAGTCGCCGCGAATTCCTTAATTGACTCAACGCTGGTCTTCTCCAGAAAATCTGTCAGCCTTGCGAGAAAGGCTGCTTCCAGGAAGACGGGCTCCGGCACTTTCACTGCGCGACTAGGAAAGTCCCATTGTAATGCATTTTGAGCGGCGAGGACTTGAGCGGCTGGTGGAGACGTCTCGAAAGATTCTACAAGAAAGCTGTTCTCTTCGCGCCTGACCAGTAACGCCGAATTTTGTAGCTTTAGGTACAGAATCAATGTATGGCCAGGTGAAAGAGACTGTATGGCTTCTTGCGTAGATTTGCTCGAGAGGGTTCGATTTCTTGTGTGTAGGTCTTCGAAGCTATCCAAAATCTGACAAGTTTTTGTCCAGCTATCCTGGTGCTCACCCAGGTCGAGATCCTGGCATGTAAGAATAGACTTTCGAAGCAAGTCTATAAGTGCTTGCTCCCCCGCTGTAGAATTGGCGTCGCTACAGCCGGGCACGCGCCTTGGAAGAAGGACATGGTTGTAGAGGTATTCAAGGTCTCGATCCATGTTGTCAAGTGACTTGCTTTCCCTTCGAGGCTGAAACGAATTCTGAAGTCTGGCTCGCGGTGCGTGTCCTCAGCTCATTGTATCTTGGTCGTTCAGGGTGAAGAATGATAGGCGCTCTCGATGAAGAGCACATATGCTAGCAAAGGGTGATGGCGCGTATGTAGCACGAATTATAGGGCCATGATAACGGGACTTCCTGAGGAAGACTAATCTTGTCTGTGACAGTAGCGATTGTGTTGTGCGATGTGTTGGCGGGGCAGAATACCCCGCTTGTCATCTTCGCCGTGTAATGGTGGAGCCTTCACTTCTGATCAAGCAAACATACCGAGCCTGATGACGACAGATTCTGTCCGCTGCCGAAGTACAGCGTGCAGCTGATAGCTGACTGGAGATCCTGATTGAGCAACTGATTCACGAATCATGATCATTGGCTGGTGGGGAGCGGTCAAAGCCAATGATTTGCGCATCTCGCCGCGTTTGCATCGGGCATCTCTCAGTAAATCACCCGACCTCGGACGGTGCATCCCCAGCCATTACTTGCTACCGGCCTTGCTGGCGAGAAATATCCTGTCGAGAATCGTTTCTGTATTGATCTAGAGTGCATCCATGGCGACCTCCTCTTTCCAATAGGAAGGGTGTCCCGCTGCATACATACGCCATGATCATGAGACAGGGCGAAGTTTCTGTGAGAGCGCTACAGGTAATTCTATACTAGACGAAAGAGGTGGGACCAGGACTTTGTCACTGAAGAAACACGAAATTGCAAATTTTGATTGTAGGAGAACTCGCTCACTCTGATGCAATATGCGTAAATGGGTGCAGTATGCAGGGGGAAGGGTGAGTAAGCCGAATTACTTGTATTGAGTCTACCACTATGCTTGTCTAATTACACTGTAACAACGACCGTATTTATGTCCATTTTAAGGACTGTTTAATGACCGTATACTTACCGCACCTTATATACCGGTATACTTATAATATTGTTAATAAAAGGCCGTTTAATAAACTTTTATGTAATAAGGTCTTTAATATAAAAGTTATTAAAATAACCACGGAATACCCTTATATATTACTTCCTTTTTAAAGTTATAATAAATTTATAAAAATAATATTATTATTAGTTTACTAAATATAATCTAAGCTTTAATTAATTTATCTTAAAGGGTTATTTTAATAAAAACTTTATTATAATATTTATAAGTTAATCCTTAATATTAATATACTTTATTAAAATAAAGCCTTTTTATATTTCTTTCCGAATAAAGTAATATTAAACGTTAATATACTTAATCTATAAGTAATTCTCCGGGTTCTTAATAAAAGAGATATTACCGTTATTATTATTAAATAAAACGATAAATTTATAATTTTCAGAGAATCCGGTTTTATTAATTTACTTTATAAATTAAATATTTATTTTATACCCTTCAGAAAGAATTATATATTCGGCTTTTACAATAAAAATAATAACGGTACGTTATTTCCGAATATATTATACGTATATTATACCGGTATTTAATATTATAAAATTATATAATAATTTCTTATTATTTTTATTATTAATAAACGTAATATTTATAAAGTATTTAAATAATTTACCATTATATTAAAAGTATAAGCTTAAATTTAATATATTCTTTAAATATTTAAATATTTATATTAAATAATTTTAATATTAAATAACAAGGTTATTATAAATTTAATTTAATTTTAAAATTAAAAAAATTAAATTTATATAAATAATAATTTAAAAAAATATAAACTTATTAAGAAGTTATTAATAAATATATTAATATATTTATTATTCATTAAATCGGATTATTTATATACTTTTATATTTATTTATTGGGGTATTAATATTATTATAATTTATTATATAATATTTTTTAAGGACGTTTATAACGTAACTTATTTAATTTATAATTATAATATCGTTATCTTAAGAGATTTATATTTTAAAGATTACCTTTAATAAACTTTTTTTAATAAGCTTAAATATTAAAATTAAATAATCCTTTATTTATTTATAAAAATTTAAATTTTTAATAATAATAATAATATTATTAATATAAAGGGTTATTAAATACGTTTCTTATTTAAACTTTTTAATAAAAACGTATAAATTAATTTAAATAAAAACTAAATTAAATTTATAAAATTATAATTAAAATTTCTTAACTTAAATCCTTCCTAATTATTTAAGCTTATAAAAACCTTTAAGTAAACAGAAATATTTACCGGTATTTTATTAAGTTATCGGAATATCCTTAAAAATACTTATATAGATCTTTTTATTTAAATAATTACTTAAATATAAAATAATAACGTTTAAGAATTATAATTAAAGTTTATAAATAATTGTAAGTATTAAAAGTAAACGGAACGATTTATATTTTAAAGTAAGTAAAAAGGTTTCTTTATAATTAATATTTTACTTTTAAGTAAAACCTTTTATAATAAGCCTTATTTTATATTTATTAATAAAACTTAAAATAAGGAATTTTTTCTTAAATACCTATTTAAAGTTAATAAGTTTATAGTCCTTTAGTTTATTTATAAACTTTTAAATATTATTTAATAATAAGCTTATAATCTTTTTATTAATAACCTGTTGGTATATGGACCAAAAAGTGTGATAATGTATGAATAATAATTCTACCTAAAGGATGGGAGCATTATAAGGATGCCTGTCCTTTACGTATAAAGGGTATCTTATATTTATTAATACTCCTATATATATATATTATATTTAATAAATATTATTTAAAAAAAAAAGGTTATTACTTATAATAACGTTTACCTTAATATATTAATATAAATATCAATACTTAATAATATATTATACTCTTTATATCCCATACTTTTATATTAAAATTTTACCCAATTTTACGGGGGCGGCCGCGATTACGCTTAAAACGGAGCGTATAAAAAGTATTAATAGACGATAAGGGTATTACTTCGGTAAGTACCGGTAATCGCGATAAAGCAAGTTTATTACGGCGGGTAATAACGATATTATTGAATTCAGGATATGTAGTATGGAATTTACGTAGTAAATTTAAGTATAACTTTAATAACAGAAGCTTATTATTATGTTCTATACCTTAAGTAACCCATTTAATTAAATATCTACCGTCCCTTTCCCTACGAATAATTCTTTTAATAATATATTTTTTTTTTTATTCTCGGAATTAACTTCGAGAGTAAGTAATACGTTACGGTTGGGTTATTTATTAAAAGGGTTTTTTATTAAGTTATTAATTAACTTTAATATATTAATTAAAATAACCTGTATTATCTTTATATTAACGGGCAATTTAAGCTTATATATAAAATAATTAATTTTCTTAATAATAATAAAAAGTCCGGTATATTATTAATATAACTTATAATTTTCAATATTAAAAATATTATATTTATAATATAACTTTAAATAAATTAAATTATTAATATTAAATTAAATTAACTTATAACTTTAATTATACCGGAATTTAACTATTATTTACGTAAATTCCAATAAGTTTTATGCTTCTTTATAATTCTATAATTAAAATACGTTATACTTAGGAATTAAAGAGGTTATTAAAAGGTTTAAAGGGTCGCGGATATTTATATTATAATAAATTTTATTCAGAATAAATTTAATTAACGTTAACTTTAAATTATTTAAGATACCTTAAATATATAAAATAATATCTATCCAGCTATAATTTAAATATATAATTACGAAATAACGCAATATAATCTTAACCGTTTAATTAATCCTTTTTAATTAATTATTAGTTTAAAAATAATATATATTAAATATAAAAATACGAATATTTATTTCTTTAAATATGGATTTCTAAAATACGGAAATAAATTTATGATTTCTATTTAATATAATATTAAAAAGAATTCTTTATCCTTATTTTATTAATTCGGGTAATAATAATTTTACTTAATTATTAATTTTAAATTTAATATTATCGGGGAATAAAAGTATCCGCTTAAAGAACTTATCGGTAACGATAAAGAATATATTATAATTATATTAATTTAATAAAGTAATAATAAAATTTATATAAATTATATAGAAAATAATTAACGGGCTTAAAATTAATTAAAACGATCTATAAGGTATATATTTCTTAATTTAATTTAAGTTATATTTAAGGTAATATATAATATATTTCCGTAACTATTTATTTAACTTAAATAGATATATTAAGTTCATTAATTTATTATAAGATCGGTTAAAGTTACTATATAGTAAATTATTATATACTTATTAAAAGATTACCCCCTTAAGTTTATTAAATATATATAATCGTAATAAATAATTAACGGATTCTAAGTTATAAATAAAGTTATCCTTTAATATAAAGCGTAATTTAATTTTTATATTTTATAAATTTAATTCTTCCTTAATTATTAAGATTTTCTATAATTTTATTTATATTTTATTTTTTATATGTTTTTCTTTAATTTACTTTTTAAATTCATTTAAGATATAAATATAATAAAGAGTAATTAATTTATTATTATTTACGTTATTAAGAATTCCGATTTTTATAAATAAAGTTTACGTATTATTAATTAATTGTAAAAATACGTTAAGAATAATATTTATTAAACTTAATTTATAACGTAACGAAATATTAAATATTAATAAATATTATAATATATAAATTAAACGGAAATTAAGCTTATTAATTATAAAGGTTTTTAAATTTATTTATTTAGAGATATTAATAATTACGTTATAATCCGTAAAAATTATATAGTTAAGTTTATAATAGTTTATTTTAATTAAATATTTAATTTTATATATAATTTAAATTATACCCGTAATTTTTAATTCCGTAAATTAATAATTTTTCTTGGCTATATTTAAACTTCTATTAAGGAATATTATTAATTATATTTTATTATACGTAATTTTTTATAAATCGTTAATCTCCGTAATACTATAAAATAATAAGTTATCCTTAATATAATATATTATAATTATAATATTTAATTCCTTTAATATATCGATATCGGTAAATAAGGGTTAATTAAAATTATAATATATAAGAAATAACGGTTCTGAAAATACGTTTTTTAAATCCTTAAAAATACGGTTTTCTTCTTAAATAAATATAAACTTAATTTAAAATATCCTTTATTTATAATATAGATCCGTATACTTTAAATCTGTTTTTCTTAAATTTATAATAAAAGAAATTTTATATACTTAAAATAAAATAACGTATTAAGTATAATTCTTTATTCCGATACGTAATTAATTTATAAAATTAAGGAAGACTTTAAGGTTTCTTAATAAATCAGGAAATTTAAGGTTTTATATAACCTTAATTTTATTATTAAGTATAAATATTTTTAAAGAATTAACTTATTAATTAAAAAGCTTAATCATAAAATAACCAATAAATAATTTTATTAATAAAAGGTTTACGCGTTTACCTTTAAGAATTTAAAAGACTTAACGTAAATAAATAATATACTTTTTAATAAATAATTAAAAATAATTATATTATTTATAAATATTTACGTAAAATCTCGTATTAAACGTAATATATTATTTATTTACCTTTATATATATAGAAAATTACCTTTAAAATTTATTAATATAATTAAAGATTCCTTTTAACCTTTATAAGAAATAATATAAAGTTTATATTAATTAAATTTACGTATAAGAAATTAATAAAAATAACCGTGAATATCGATCATAATAATATATTTATAATTTATAATTAAAGAAATTATTTCTTATTATAATAATAATAAGTATAAATCGGAAATTATAATTTTATTAAATAATTAAATATTAATTATAATACGGCTTTTATATTTATTTAAGGTATTACGTTAAATAATAAAAGTAAAATATAAAAATTCCGTAAATTATATAAATTAATATAGTTTACCTTTATTATATATTTTATTTAAAGTTTAATTTATAATTTTTTAATTTTTATACTTAATATTATATATTTTTTTAAATTTAATAATTATATTAAATTAAAGGTTAATAAATATATATTAATTTTTTAGAATATTAATTATAATATTATTATCTTTAAAGATATTACTAAATTCTTTAATAATATTATTTAATTAAACTTATATATTTTTATTACGTATATAAATTTTAATATTATTAAGTAAAACCTATTTTTTACGGTTATTAATTTATAATAACCGGTTTAAATAAGTCTTTAAATAATTAAAAGTTATAAAAATTATTCCGGAAAGTATAAGGATTAATATTATTATTACGGTAATTTTATAAATTTATAATTTGGATTTTTAAGTTCTTTATCCGTAAATAATAAATAATATTAATAAATCTAAAATTATTATATAATAAGATTACGGGGGTAAATCGTATAAAATTCTAAGTTTTATTTTACGTAATAAGTTAGCTTTTTAATTAATATTATTTTTAATTTAAATAATTAATATTTTTAAGTTAATAATATATATAAATACGTTACTTTAAAATCCAAAATTATAAAATAATATTAATTACGGTTTAAAGATAAAATCCCGGGATTTTAATAATTCTTTTAAAGTCCCTTTTTTTTAATATATAATTAATATTTATACCGTATTATAAGTTAAGATTTAAATTTATTATTTCATATAAACTATACGTTATAATTACGTTATTTCCTTTATAAAAATAATTACTTTAATACCTATATTTTTATAAATATTAATAATATATTTTTAATTATTAAAATCGATTATTATTTTATTAAAAGTTATAATATTAATAACGATTAAAATATTAATAAGTAGATTATATATTAAATAAATTTTAATTGTGATTTTTCTTAAGGTAAATATTATATTTTTCTTTTTTAAAAAGAATAAGTTAAATATTATAAATTTATTAATAATTAATTTAAAATTATTAACGTTTATAACCGGAATTAACTTAAGTAATTTCTGGATTTTAAAATTTAAATCTGGAATTTAAGAAAATATAATATTACGATTAATAATTATAATAAAATACCCGTTATTTATATAGAAGTTTATTACGGGTAAATTAAGGATAAATTAGACTTTATTTATAGTATATTAATATACCTTAAAAATAAGGTTTATAAAATATATATTCTTTATTATAATAAAATTAATAATTATAAATAATATATTATTAATTTATTAAGCTTATATATATTAATTATTAACGGATTAAATCCGTTAATTTAATAAAAAGGCCTTAAGAATACTTAAGTTTATTCCCTTTAATTTTTAATAATTATATTTAAGATAAATAAAAAGTTTATTTTATAATAAGTACTTTAATACGTATTTAATATATTAATAACGTATAAAGAATTAATACATAAAATATATTTTTTCTATAATAAAGTTATTATTATCTTAAGATCCTTTTAATTCTTTTTTATCGGGTAACGTATTCTCCTTTTTTTTTATCCTTAAATATAAAGGCTTAATTAACCCTTTATTTTATACGGCGTATTTAATATTTAAAATCGGACTTTCTTTTTAAGGATTTTAATTTTCTTTAATTTAACGTTAATATTTTTTTTTATAACGTTAAGGGTAATTACCGTTATCCTTTTTTTTAAGGGCGTATATCGTAAGCTTTATTTTATTTATACGCTTAAAAGGATAATATTAATAATTAAAAAAAAAGACCGGTTTCCGAATTTTCTATAAAATTCCGATTATTTTAAAATAATATACTTATTTTATAATTTTACGGATATATCTATAAAGGTCAATAATACTTAATAATATAAATTTATTAATTATATTTAAATTTATTTATAAGCTTAAAATAATTATTAATAATAATAATTATATTTAATAATTATAAATCTTATTAAAATTCTAAGTTTAATTTATTATAAATAAACGTAAATTAATTTTAAACATTATTAAAATTCAATATATATATAGCCTATAAAATAATTTATATATATTTATGGGGTTTCCGGTTTTAAAAAATATTATTTATAATATACTTTTTAATAATTAAAATATTTAAGTTAATTTATTAAAATAATTTAAATTTAACGATAATTTAAGAAGTTTATTTAATTAAATTATTATTATATTTAATAAGTCATTTTTTAGTATTTAATAACTTTATAATATATTACTTTAAAACGGTATTTCTTAAATATAATTATAGGTTATTCCGTAATAATTATATATTTATTATTTAAATAATATCCTTTAATCGATTAATAAAAATATATATATCCCGGAAAAAAATATATTTCCCGGAATACTTAATTATAAAAGCTATATCGGAGGACTTATTTTTATAGAAAAAGTTAAAAAATCCGACGTTATTAAGATTAAAATTTAATAATTAATTTAACTATTAGTTTTTATTAATTATATTATATTATTAAAAAGAAAGAATAAATTATTATTAAAATTATTTTATTATTAACCTTATATAATAACGGGAATTAATTCTTAAATTATATTTTATAATTATATTATTTACTTTTTAATAAAACTTATTATTTTTAATTAATTAAGTAGATTAATAAGTTAAGTAAAAATTATTTCTTTAATAAAAATATTTTTTATTTAATATAATAAATTTAAATTTAATAAATTTAAGTTTAATATATTAAATTTATTAAGTTCGGATTTTAATTTAATACTTAAAGCCGGAAAGGAATATTATAGTATTAACGTTAATATAAAGGTAAATCTAATAGTTACTATAATAATAGAAAACTATTTAATAAAAGTAATAATTTTACGGTATTAAGTTTTTAAGGACTCTAACCATATTAATGTAATTTAAATTTACTTAATTTTATTAAGGTTAATAACGATTTATATAATAGTTATAACGATAATAAGGCGCGTTTTCGAAATATAGTAAATTATATTAAAGTATTAAAAAATTTAAAATCCAGTTTTTAAGAATTAAATTAAAAAAAATAATAAATTTTATAACTTCAGAAGATTTTAATTAAAGTAATTTACTTATAATAAGTATAATTCTTAAGTTACTTAATTATTAATTATTTTCAATTATTTAAGCGATTCCTTTTAAAGTTAAATATAAAATAATTATAACTATTAAGTTACTAAATTTTAATAAAGCGTTTAATTAATAGGTTAAAGTAATAATACTAAAATCCGGTAATACTTAAAAAACCTATAATATATATATTTTCTCTATAATACCGTTTTTGGTTTTTCTTTAAAAATATTTAAAAATAAATTAAAGGCGGTATTCTAAAGGATATAAGGTTAATATTTTTAATATTACTATAAAAAAAATATCCGTTATAGTTAATAAATTAATACTTTAATTTATTTTAACGGATCTTATGATATATATTAATATAGTATTAATATAAGTAGCTATTATTACTATTTATTAATATATAGATTAAAAAGTATAATAATATATAAATAATAATTCTACCTAAAGAATAAAAGCATTATAAGGATGCCTGTCCTCTACGTATAAAGGGTATCCTACACCTATCAATGCTCCCATGCATGCATGCTGTACCTAATATAACCTTAATTTATTTAAATCGGTTTAAAGAATTTATAGTTTATTAATAAATAAATAAATTAATATAAACCGTAATAATAAAAACGGTATTACTGAAATTAATATTAAATACGTAAGGATTATAATAATAACGGTTTTAATAAAAATAATTAATTTTAAACTTATCGTTAACGTTATTATTTATATTTATTTTATCTTCCGGAGTATATCCCGGTATTAATAAAATCTTATTTATTTATTAATAAGCCGGGATAAAATTATAAGTATCCTTAAATAAAATAAACATATTAACTCCCTTTAATAAAAGTAAGTTAAAAGCCTTTGTTATATGCAGCATGCATACATGGGAGCATTGATAGGTATAGGACACCCTTTGTACGTAGAGGATAGGCATCCTTATGATGCTTTTATCCTTTAGGTAGAATTATTATTTATATATTATTATACTTTTTAATCTATATATTAATAAATAATAATAATAGCTATTTATATTAATATTATATTAACGTATATCGTAAGATCCGTTAATATGAATTAAAGCATTAATTTATTAATTATAACGGATATTTCCTTTATAATAATATTAAAAATATTAATTTTATATCCTTTAAAATACCGTTTTTAATTTATTTTTAAATATTTTTAAAGAAAAATTAAAAACGGTATTATAAAGAAAATATATATATTATAAGCTTTTTAAATATTACCGGATCCCAATATTATTATTTTAATATATTAATTAAACGCTTTATTAAAATCTAATAACTTAATAACCGCGGTAATTTTATATTTAATTTTAGAAAGAATTATTTAAATAATTAAAAATAATTAATAATTAAGCAACTTAAGAATTATATTTATTATAAATAGATTATTTCGGTTAAAATCTTCTGAAGCTATAAAATTTATTACTTTTTTTAATTTAATTCTTAAAAACTGGATTTTAAACCCTTTAATACTTTAATATAATTTATTTATTATACTTTAAAAACGCTTTATTATTATTATAATTATTATATAAATTATTATTAACTTTAATAAAGTTAGGTAGGTTTAAATTATATTAATATGATTAAAGTCCTTAAAAACTTAATATTATAAAATTATTACTTTTATTAAATAGTTTTTTACCTTTATAATAACCATTAGATTTATTTTTTATATTAACGTTAATATTATAATATTCCTTTTTAACTTTAAGTATTAAACCGGAATCCAAGCTTAATAAATTTAATATATTAAAATTAAATTTATTAAATTTAAGTTTATTATATTAAATAAAAAATACCTTTATTAAAGAAGTAATTTTTATTTAATTTATTAATCCGTTTAATCGGTTAAAAATAATAAGTTTTATTAAAAAGTAAATAATATAATTATAAAATATAATTTAAGAATTAATTCTTATTATTATATAAGGTTAATAATAAAATAATTTTAATAATAATTTATTCTTTTCTTTTAATAATATAATATAATTAATAAAAAACTTATAATTAAACTGATTAATAAATTTTAATTCCGGTAACGTCGGATTTTTTAACCCTTTTTATAAAAATAAGTTTTCCGATATAATTCTTATAATTAAGTATTCCGGGAAATATACCTTTTTCCGGAATATATATATCTTTATTAATTAATTAAAGGATATTATTTAAATAATAAATATATAATTATTACGGAATAACCTATAATTATATTTGAAAAATATTACTTTAAAATAATATATTATAAAGTTATTAAATATTAAGAAACGATTTATTAAATATAATAATAATTTAATTAAATAGATTTTTTAAATTATTATTAAATTTAAATTACTTTAATAAGTCGGTTTAAATATTTTAATTATTAAAAAATATATTATAAATAATATTTTTTAAAACCGGGAGCCCTATAAATATATATAGATTATTTTACGGATTATATATACGTTAAATTTTAATATTATTTAAAATTAATTTACATTTATTTATAACGGGTTAAACTTAGAATTTTAACGGGATTTATAATTATTAATTATAATTATTATTATTAATAATTATTTTAAATTTATAAATAAATTTAAATATAATTAATAAATTTATATTATTAAGTATCTTATACCTTTATAGATATATCCGTAAAATCGTAAAATGGGTATATTATTTTAAGGTAATCGGAATTTTATAGAAAATTTAAAAACTGGTTTTTCTTTTTAATTATTAACGTTATCTTTTTAAATATATAAATAAAATAAAGCTTATAATATATACCCTTAAAAAAAAAAGGATAATAATAATTACTTTTAACGTTATAAAAAAAAAAAATATTAATATTAAATTAAGGAAAATTAGGGCCCTTAAAAAAAGGGTTTAATTTTAAATATTAAATATATTATATAGAATAAAGGGTTAATTAAGTTTTTATACTTAAGAATAAAGAAAAAGAAAATATATTATCCGATAAGAAAGAATTAAAAGGATCTTAAGATAACGATAACCCTATTATAAAAAAAGTATATTTTATATATTAATCCTTTATACGTTATTAATATATTAAATACGTATTAAAGTATTTATTATAAAATAAACTTTTACTTATTTTAAATATAATTATTAAAAATCAGAAAGAATAAACTTAAATATTTTTAAAGCTTTTTTATTAAATTAACGGATTTAATCTATTAATAATTAATATACATAAGCTTAATAAATTAATAACATATTACTTATAATTATTAATTTTACCGTAATAAAGAGTATATACCTTATAAATCTTACCTTTAGGGTATATTAATATATTATAAGTAAAATCCAATTTACCCTTAATTTACCCATAGTGGACTTCTATATAAATAACGGGTATTTTATTATAATTATTAATTATAATATTATATTCTTTTAAATTCTAGATTTAAATTTTAAAATCTAGAAATTACTTAAGTTAATTCCGGTTATAAACGTTAATAATTTTAAATTAATTATCGATAAATTTATAATATTTAATTTATTCTTTTTAAAAAAGAAGAATATAATATTTACCTTAAGAAAAATCTTAATTAAAATTTATTTAATATATAATCTATTTATTAATATTTTAATCGTTATTAATATTATAACTTTTAATAAAATAATAATTAATTTTAATAATTAAAAATATATTATTAATATTTATAAAAATATAAGTATTAAAGTAATTATTTTTATAAAGGAAATAACGTAATTACGATATATAATTTACGTAAAATAATAAACTTAAATCTTAACTTATAATACGGTATAAGTATTAATTATATATTAGAAAAAAGGGACTTTAAAAGAATTATTAAAATCCCGGGATTTTATCTTTAAATTATAATTAATATCGTTTTATAATCTTAAATTCTAAGGTAATATATTTATATATATTGTTAACTTAAAAATATCGGTTATTTAAATTAAAAATAATATTAATTAAAAAGTTAATTTATTATATAAAGTAAGACTTAAAATTTTATATAATTTACTTTTATAACTTTACTATATAATAATCTTAAGTTCATTAATATTATTTATTATTTACGGATAAAAAACTTAAAAATTTAAGTTATAAATTCGTAAAATTATTATAATAATAACATTAATCTTTATATTCTCCGGAATAATTTTTATAACTTTTGGTTATTTAAAGATTTACTTAAACCGGGCATTATAAATTAATAATTATAAAGGATAAATTTTCTTTAATAATATTAAAATTTATATATATAATAGAAATATATAAGTTTAATTAAATAATATTATTAAAAAATTTAATAATATCTTTAAAAATAATAATATTATAATTAATATTCCAGAAAATTAATATATATTTATTAATCTTCGATTTAATATAATTATTAAACTTAAAAAAATATATAATATTAAACGTAAAGATTAAAAGATTATAAATTAAACTTTAAATAAAATATATAATAAAAATAAGCTATATTAATTTATATAACTTATAAAATTTTTATATTTTATTTTTATTATTTAATATAATATTTTAAATAAACATAAAAACCATATTATAATTAATATTTAATTACTTAATAAAATTACGATTTCTAATTTATATTTATTATTATTATAATAAGAAATAATTTCTTTAATTATAAATTATAAATATATTACCATAATTAATATTTATAATTATTTTTATTAATTTCTTATATATAAATTTAATTAATATAAACTTTATATTATCTTTTATAAAAATTAAAAGGAATCTTTGGTTATATTAATAAGTTTTAAAAATAATCCTTTATATATATAAAAATAAATAAATAATATATTACGTTTAATACGAGATTTTACGTAAGTATTCGTAAATAATATAATTATTTTTAATTATTTATTAAAGGAATATATTATTTATTTACGTTAAATCTTTTAAATTCTTAAAAATAAATATATAGATTTTTCATTAATAAAATTATTTATTGGTTATTTTATAATTAAGGTTTTTAATTAATAAGTTAATTCTTTAAGGATATTTATACTTAATAATAAAATTAAAATTATATAAAACCTTAAATTTCTTAACTTATTAAGAGACCTTAAAGTTTTCTTTGGTTTTACGAATTAATTACGTATTAAAATAAAGAATTATACTTAATATATTATTCCGCTTTAAATATATAAAATCTTTCTTATTATAGATTTAAGAAAAGTAAATTTAGAGTATACCGGTTTATATTATAAATAAAGGATATCTTAAATTAAATTTATATTTATTTAAGAAGAAAACTATACTTTTAAGGATTTAAAAAACGCGTTTTCAGAACCATTATTTCTTATATATTATAATCTTAATTAACCTTTATTTATCGATATCGATATATTAAAAAAATTAAGTATTATAGCTATAATATATTATATTAAGGATAATCCGTTATTTTATAATATTACGGAAATTAACGATTTATTAAAAATTATATATAATAAAATATAATTAATAATATTCCTTAATAAAAGCTTAAATATAATCAAGAAAAATTATTAATTTACGGAGTTAAAAATTACGGGTATAATTTAAGTTATATATAAAATTAAATACTTAATTAAAATAAATTATTATAAATTTAACTATATAATCTTTATAAATTATAACGTAATTATTAATATCTTTAAATAAATTAATTTAAAAACCTCCGTAATTAATAAGTTTAATCTCCGCTTAATTTATATATTATAATATTTATCGATATTTAATATTTCGTTACGTTATAAATTAAGTTTAATAAATATTATTTTTAACGTATTTTTATAATTAATTAATAATACGTAAACTTTATTTATAGAAATCGGAATTCTTAATAACGTAAATAATAATAAACCAATTATTTTTTATTATATTTATATCTTAAATAAATTTAAAGGGTAAATTAAAGAAAAGTATATAAAAAATAAAATATAAATAAAATTATAAAAAATCTTAATAATTAAGGAAGAATTAAATTTATAAAATACAAAAATTAAATTACGCTTTATATTAAAAAATAGCCTTATTTATAATTTAGAATCCGCTAATTATTTATTATAATTATATATATTTAATAAACTTAAAAAAATAATTTTTTAATAAATATATAATAATTTTAACCGATCTTACGATAAATTAATAAACTTAATATATTTATTTAAGTTAAGTAAATAATTATAGAAATATATCGCATATTACTTTAAGTATAAGTTAAATTAAATTAAAAAATATATATTTTATAAATCGCTTTAATTAATTTTAAGTTCATTAATTATTTTTTATATTATTTATATAGACTTTATTATTACTTTATTAAATTAATAGAATTACGATATATTCTTTACCGTTACCGATAAATTCTTTAAACGGGTATTTTTATTCTTTAATAATATTAAATTCAAAATTAATAATTAAATAAAATTATTATTAATAGAATTAATAAAATAAGGTTAAAGTATTCCTTCCGATATTATATTAAATAAAGATTATAAATTTATTTCCGTATTTTAAAAATCTATATTTAAAGAAATAAATATTTATATTCTTACGTTTAACGTATATTACCCTTAAATTAACGGTTAATTAAAACGGATTAATTAAATAATTGAAATTATATTATGCTATTTTATAATTACGTATCCGGATTATAACTGGATAAATATTATTTTATATATTTAAAATTGTTAGCAGCTAGCGCCATCTCTGCGCCGGCGCCACAGTAATACGTTATACTGCTGCGCCAAGGTAGGCCGTTAGGCCTTAATAAAGGGCCTTGGCAACGGCCTTGGTATGCGTCATTTATGAGCTATAGCTCAACAGACGTAAAGCAGGGTAATTATTACCTTTACCTTAAGTAAAGGCTATGCCCCAGTTCTTTCTGAGTTCCTTAAGAATTAATCTTATTACCAATCTACTTATTAAAGTGGTACCCAAGTATCCAGACCGTAACGTCACGTCTTCTACACCTACCTTTACTTCCCGCCGGCGTGCCGCCAGCGGAGTCAGTCTAACAAAAATATCCTAAATAATTTAAAATTAACGTTAATTAAATTTACTTTAAATAAAATCTGCTATAATATAAATGTCCGTAACCCCTTAAACCTTTTAATAACCTTTCCAATTTTTAAGTACAATATACTTTGATTAAGAAACCGTAAAAAAATATAGAACGCACTGGAATTTACGTAAATAATAGTTAAATTCCGGTATAATTAAAGTTATAAGTTAATTTAATTTAATATTAATAATTTAATTTATTTAAAATTATATTATAAATATAATATTTCCGGTATTGAAAATTATAAGTTATATTAATAATATACCGGACCTTTCTTTATTATTAAAAAAATTAATTACTTTATATATAAGCTTAAATTACCCGTTAATATAAAGATAATACCGGTTATTTTAATTAATATATTTAAGTTAATTAATAACTTAATAAAAAACTTTTTTAATAAATAATTTAACCGTAACGTACCGTTTATATTTAAAGTAGATTCTAAAAATAAGAAGGAGTATATTATTAAAAGGATTATTTATAGGGAAAAAAATAATAGATACTTAATTAAATAAATTACTTAAAATATAAAATATAATAATAAGCTTCCGTTATTAAAGTTATACCTAGACTTATTATATAAATTCTATATTACGTATCCTGAATTTAATAACGTCGTTGTTACCCGTTATAATAGATCTTATATTGCTTTATTATTGGCGTTTATTAAAGTAATACCCTTATCGTTTATTAATACTCCTTGTATACTCCGTCTTAAGCGTGGTTACGGCCGCCCCCGTAAAATTGGGTAAGATTTTAATATAAAAACATGGGATATAGGGAGTATAACGTATTATTAAGTATTAATATATTAAGGTAAGCATTACTATAAATAGTGGCCTTTTTTCTTTTAATAACATTTATTATATATAGTATATATATATAAGAGCATTAATAGGTATAGGACACCCTTTATACGTAAAGGACAGGCATCCTTATGATGCTCCCATCCTTCAGGTAGAATTATTATTCATATATTATTATACTTTTTGGTCCATACACCAACAGCCTTATTATTATTATAATTTTTATAATTTATAGGATTTTTAACGTTTTTAAAATTTTTAACGAATTTTCTTAAATTCTCCCTTTAAATAAACGTTCCGTTTATTACCTTATAGATTTTTAATAATATTTCTTTCTTTTTTTATTCTATTTAATTAAAACCCTTATTATTAACTTAAGGAAAATTAAGATTTACGGGATTTATATTATAATTTTCTCCTTTATTTTAAGGAATTAAGTAAATATAAGTTAATATAAATTTATTTTTATTAGGTTTTTTAAATTTACTTAATATATATTCATTTTTATACTAGGCCGTATTATTATCGGTAAAAATTATCGGCTTTAAAGTTAATAATATATCTTTAATAATAAATTATAATAATAAATACGTTACCGTTTTCTTATTAAAGATTTTTAAATTTATAATAATCTTTATATTTCTTTTATAAAGTATATAAATATATAATTATAAGCTTAATATAATTTTTAAGTAAATATTATTAATATTGATTTTATTTAATTTTAATTATTTCGTTTCTTTAAATATATTTACTTTATATAATATTTCAAACGTTTTTTTATTTTTAATAAAAGGTTTTACCTTTATTTACCTTTTAAAAGGGTTTATTCCCTTTATAAATAAAAGTTTTTATTTTAATTAATTAATATATATAGCCGTAAAAACTTAAAAGCTATTTAATAACTTAATATAATATATTATATACCGGATTATTATTATAATTATTCGGTTAAACGGTTTAATTACGCCGTTTTATTTAAGTATATAATACGTAATATTGATTAATTGATTGATTTATATTACGGGTCTAACTAAGCTAATTCCGGCATTCCTTAATACGCGGCCTTTTAACCTTATTAATATACTTATAATGTTAAGGTAAAAACCGGCGTCCACCAGGCCTCCACCCTTTATCCCTTAAGGTAAAGGATATTAATAACTGTTTAAAGAATAATAATTTATTCGTATACTTCCTATATTTTAACTCCCCCAAGAAAATCCGTAATATTATAACCGTATCCTTATAAAGGTTATTTTTAAGTTTATTATTTTTCCGTTCTTTTATATATTTATATTACCTTAATCTTATATAATATTTTTAAATATCCTTATTAATACTTACGTACTTAATATATACCTTTCTTATATTATTATCGCCGTTAACTTTTTTAAGGACTTTTAATAAGCGTTTATTATTATATCCTTACGGCTATAAAAGATACTTTCCGGTTTATATAATTAACGTAATTAATTTCCGTTTTTTTTTTTTTCCTTAGCCGGTAATAGGCCTTCTTTATAAGGTTTTTAATAACTTCGTTTATCTTTATAATAAGGTTAAACTATAATAGTAATCTAATAGATATTATAAATTTAACGGTTACCCGGATATTTCGCTTTATAAATAATATTTAGCGGTAATTATAAATATTAATTTTTATAATAAGTTTTAACTTAACCTCCGTAAATAAGGGATAAGAAATAAGGATATATATAGTGTCCTATTTCCTTTATCCGTATTTATATCCGGCGTTTATTTAACCCTTAATATATATAATAAATAGGAAGTAAGTTAAACCGTTTTTACTTATTCGGAGTTAAATCGTTAATACGTTATTATTTTTCTTTATAATATTATAATAATAAAGATACTTATTAATAATCTTTTTATTATTAAAAATTAAGTAATAATAATTTTAAAATATAAAGACTTTATACCTCCGTTAACGTTTAATTTACTTTATTATAACCTATAAAATAATCGTTATAGTTTTCGCTCTTTAAATCCCTTTAATATTAATTTCTTTTACGTTTAGTGGGAGTTTATATCCGCTTAAGCTAGCCTCCGGAATACCAGTAAGGTTAACTTCCTTTTTAACTTATTTTTATTTTGTTTTAATAAAAAAAGAAATAAGTATTTTTAATCTATTTTTTTTAACTTTAAGCTTATTAAGATTCTGGTGGATCCGCCCGTTTCTTATTATCGTAATTCAGTATATATATTTTTTTAATTTTATTTAAGCGATTATTTAATTTAACGAGACCTTAATCGGTAATATAAAAATTTTAAACTTTAATACCGGGATAAAAGTTGCTTTATAAGTACCGTTAATTACTTTTAAATATTAATTCTAGACTTTCTATAATATTTAAATAGGCTTTTTCTTATATCCCGGAGTACCCTTAAATATATATTAGATAGCTATAATATATATTATAGTTGACTTTATTATAACTTAATAAATAATCCGGGCCTTCTATAACGTAATTCTTTATATCGATACGGCAAGATAAATAAAGCCTTTTTCTTATAAAGTTATTTTCTTTTAAACCTTTTTTATATAATCCTTTTAATTAAACTTCCTATTTACTTAAAGGTTAAGGACTTTAATGCTGGTATCCGGCTTTATTATAACTTTACTTAAGTTTATTATAACTATTATATTATATAGCCTCGGGCTCTTAATTATATAAACGAATTTATACTTATACGGCGTGAATTAAGCCCCGTAGGTTCTTATTTACCGAAGATAGACTTTATAGGTACTCCGGGAAGCGGGACGGGATGGGACGGTTTTTCGATTCACTTATCCCATCCCGCGTGGGACGGGATAAGGCTAAATCCTATCCCATCCCATCCCTATCCCGGCGGGATGGGACCGGGATATACCAAGATCCCAAGTCTTGGCGGGGCTAACCGGATTAGGTGAATAATTCACTTATAAAATCGATTTTTTAGATTTTTTATATTTAAATTTACCTATATATAGTAATATATATACTATTTATAGTAATTTTCTGGCTTAACGGGATCTTGGCATATCCCTATCCCATCCCGTCCTATCCCGTACTAGTACGGGATGGGATAAACCTTATTCCATCCCGTCCCATCCCTATCCCGTCCCTATCCCGTCCCTATCCCATGGGATATATCCCGTCCCGCTTGCCGGAGTATTTATAGGCCTATTTTAATTCTAAATAATTTATATATATAAAAATATTATAGGCTAAAAGGTAAATATTATTAATAAAGCCTTTAATTTAAACCATTTATTTTAACTTAATAAGCTTTTTAATTAATAAACTATTAAAGAATAAAAATAGTATAAAAGAAATAAACGATTTTTAAGGAATCCTTATTATAATGGGCTTTATTAAGTTTATCTTTTATCTTAAATTAATCAATATAATTCAGTTGCTTAAGAAACTTTTTATTTATTTAATTAAGAAGAATAATATTCCTTTCTTTTTTAAGTTATATAATAATCTTTAATAATTTATTTTATTGAAAATACTTATATTATTAAAAAAAAGAAAACTTATAATATACTTCTTTTTATAACCTTATATTATATATACGCTATTAATTAATCCTTTAAGGGCTATTTCTATTAATTAATTTCTCCTTATTTTTATTTATTAATTAAGAAGAAGTCCGTAATTTTTTATATAGTTATTAAGGATCCTTATTATTACCGTCTTTAAAGCTTTTTTTAACGTATATAAGAGTATAATAAGTTTATAAGATTTTACCTTAAAGTAATCCGGCTTAATAAATTTCTTAAGGATAATTATTTTTACCTTTTTAAATTTACGTAAATAATAATCGACGTTAAAATATACTTAAAAAAAAAATAAGTAAAAACTTTTTTAAACGGTAAGGTTATTATTATTAAGAATCTATTAAGAATCTTATTTAATCTTAAAGCTTTATCCTTTTTTAATTTATTAATTGCTTTAATTATTATATTTTATATTATTACCTTATTTATTAATATAGGGTTAAAGTACGTAACGCCGTTAATATTATTTAAATTAACTTTTAACGGAGGGGGAAAAATGCTTTTTTAAGTATTTTAATCTTACCGTTAAAAATATTAATTAATATATTATTAAGTTTCTTAAAAAGCGGGAATTTAAGAATAAACTTTGGTTTCTTACTTTATTCTTTATTATATTTTATTAACTTTTAAATACCATAAAATAAAACCGTTAAGTTATATATTATAAATTAAAAGTATATTTATTTAATTTTCTTAATAATTTTTTTCTTTTTCTTTTTAAGTAATTTTTAATTAATTAAATATTTCTTAATTCTTATATTTAAAAGCTTATTTAATTAGCTTTTTCGCCTTTATAATCGCGGTTATATATCTTTTATTTTAATATATTTTAACTCTTTAAAAGGGTTTTATTATTAAAATAATCTTATTAATTACTTTATTTAATATTTTTATTATTTACTTTATAAAAAATTTAATCCGGTCTTTATTATTTAATTAAAGGAGGTCCGTAAATTATACTATTATTTCCTCCGCTTTTATATAAATCTTTACTTCCTTAACCGTTTTTTACGCTTTCTTTACCGGTAATAATATAATTATATTAATGGTTTAATCCAGGATTATTTATATTAATATATAATTTAAGCTATATTTTAAGTCCTTTTATAGCCTATATATTATAACCGCGTTAATAACTTTTTCCGTATTAAAGGTTAAATTAATTATCGTTTTAAACTTATAACTCTTTTATATAATAATCTTTTATAATATTAATAATAAAGAATTAATTTAAGCAATAATTATTAATAAATTATCCGATTTAACGTAATTTATTATACGTTCTTCCTTATTTTATATATAAGAATATAGGTTAAAGTTTTTAAACAATATATATTTACTTAAAGTAATTAAAACCTTTTTAAGTAATAGTATTATAAAAGGTTCTTCTTTATTAACCGGTAGTAGGTTATATATATTATAAATATTAAGATCGCTTTTTAAGTTTTTTTTCTTTTATAATATAGAATATATAAAGGTTTTTATTATAATAAGTAATATCTTAATTATTTACGTTAAGCCGTTTATTTATAAAGAAGTATATTTTAATTATTTTATCCCCCTTAAAGGCTAAGTAAAACCTTTTTTTTTTAAGTTAATAAATAAATATATATATAGGTTATATAATAGTTCCTATATTATTATAACGTTAATATTTTTAAATTTTTAAACTTAAATATTAATATTACGGTTTTAATTTTTTATTACGGACGTTATATTATATTACTTTTAAAAACGTTAATATATTATATATTAACCTTTATAAAAACTCCTTTTTTATACCCGTTTAAGTTACGGACTTCTTATTAAAGTTAAGCGTTTTTTAATTTAGCACTTTCCCGGCTATTATTAAAGACGTAAAACAGCCGGCCCTTAAGGTTAAGATCGTAAAGAGCTTTCTTTTCTTTACCGTTATTTACCCTTTATTATTTAATTAATTAAGCTTATATCTTAAGGCTATCTTTAATTAATTTATTAAACCAATTTTATACATATTATATTATTGGATTTTCACGGTTATCCGGGTCTTTTTACGTTTAATCTCTTTAACTTTTATTATATACCTGGAATTTTATATTAAATATTTTTCCTTATTATACGCGGCGTATTTAAATATACCTTTTATAAGCCCCTTAATTATTAACTCTATATACTTATAGATATTATAACCTTTAACGTAAACCGTATATTTTATAATATTAAAATATTTTATAATAATATATTTATAATTTTAATATTTAAAATATTAATAAATATTAACCACTTTATTTTATAATTAAATTATCTTAAGAGATCCCCTTTTAATAATCCTTTTATCCAGGACGTTATTATATATTTTTATTAACGTTACGTTTAATATAACGGTAAAATACTTTTTTACGTATTTTAAGGAGTTAAGTTTTTTTTTATTATTGGCGGAAGCTTATAATTAATGATTTTAAACTTTAAGTAAAAAACCGTATTCTTCTTTTTTATATTCTTTAATATAACTTTTCTTTCGGCTTCCTTAAAACGTAATAAATTCATTTTATTTATTATAATAATAAATAATTATTTTAAAACTTTAATTAACTTATATTTTCCCTTATTAATTTAAACCTTAAATCTTTTTAAACTTTTTTTCATTTTTAAAGATATTATATTAAGGAAAATATTTTTACTTTATAGCTTATATACCGTAATAATTTATTCTATTAATAATTCCGTTATTACCTTAAAAGCTTTTATTAATTATAACGGGTTTACTTTTACCGCCGTATTTTTCTCCTTATTATTAAATAAATAAACCGTTACTATTTTCACCTTCTTTAATACGGCCACCCTTTCCTCCGTTATCCCTTTATTCTTTACCGCGGATACCTTTTTTATTACCCTTATTACTTAGCTTTTTCTCGTTTAAAAGGCCGCCGCCTTTATATTCTTACCTTATATACTTAATTTTAAACTACCGTTTTTACTTTTTATTAATGCCCTCGTTATCGCCTTTAAGGAGCCTTATAGCGGCTCCGTTTTTCCCAGCTTTACCCCTATTTTTATATAAAAGTCTTTTACGCCTTTTAATTTAATTTATAGTATCGGTTAAGTCTTTAACGTAATATTTTTTTACTTTACTATAAGGAGTCCTTTTAAGGCCTTTATTATTTCCTTTACTGCCCTTTTACCCTTATTTATTAAGCGACGTATTATCTCCGCCTTTTACCTTTAATCCCTTAAGGTTTTATCTTTTTTATTAACTTTATTTCCCTTTTATATATCCTTAATAATACTTTTATTGCGGTTTTTTTGCCCTTTCCCCCCGCCCGTATCCCTTACCGTTAATACCGTACCGGCCTTCTTACCCCTTTATTTACCTATTACCTCCGCATTATTATTACGTATTTTATACGCTTTAATATACGTATTTTATTAACCTTAATTTTTTTACTTACTTTAAACGTTATTTAATTTATTATTATTATATTACCCGTATATATCGTTACTATTTCTATTAATATAAGTTACTTACCCGTTTATTACTTTATTCTTAACCATTACGTTATTTCCACTTATCGTACTTAATATACTTCTCTTATTATTATTAAAGCTATACGTATACGCATCGTTTTGGACCTCTAAGGTCCCTTTGTTCGTCGCCATTTCTCAAGTAATATCTTCTTTATAAATACCTTATTAAGCTAAATATTATTATTAATACGTAATATATTTTATAATAATATTACGTTTTTTAACGGCCGTTCTAGAAGCTTAAAACTCCTTTATATTATTAATATAAACGTATTTAACGGTAATATTATTTTCCTTATAATTAAATACGTTAATAATAAATAGAATTTAATTAATTATTTTAACTTTTATTATTAATAAAATAAAACTTAATTACCTTATAACCTCGTTAATAACGGATAAATAATACTTAAAGGATATTATTCTGGGGATTAGTACCTTGATATTATAAAGGCTTTAAATATCGTAAAAGAAATAAAACCTAGGTTTTATCTTTTTATATAATAATATTTACGTATACTTTTTATAAGTTTATTATTTTTATATATATTATAGAAAAAGTCTTTTAAGGTTAATATTTTTAATATCCTTAATATTATCTTATATATAATATATAGTTTAATTATACTTAAATAACTTAAATAATTATAAAGAATTATAAAAAGTTTATTATTACTTTTTTTATATTTTTAAGTAATTTTATTATTATTACGTTTAACTTTATTGTTTTTCTTATTTTTCTTATTTTATAATTTATAAAATATAAGATTTAAATCTTTTTTATTAATTATTAACGTAACGTTTTTCCGGATATATATAAGTAAATAAAGCTTTTTATATTAATATTTTACCGTAATAAATTAATTTCCTTATATAATCCTTATTTTACGTCCGTTAAAAATAATATTTATACCTTTATCCTTTAAGGTTAAAATAAATAAAAAGTTAAATCTTAAATAAGGAACTTATAATATATCTTAAATAATACGGTTTTAATTATTTATCTTAATTATTACGTTATTACGTTTAAGTAAGTTTAAGGAGCCCTTACCCTTTACCGTTACTTTTATAATCTTTTCTTTAAAACTTTAAAATATATTTTTCCGAAAATATATATTTCGTAATATTGGAGTTTATCGTTTAAAGGGGTTTTTTATCCTTAAACGGTATATTTTAACTTATTTTATTAAAGGAGTTACCCTTTATTATTATTAAAGTATAATTATCGTTATTAATATTTACGGATTTTATAAGGTTTAGGTTTTTATTATTTTAAAAAAAGTCGTATTTTTTCCATATTTATTTTATAATTTAATTATATAAATTATTCTTAAGTAAATAATTCTTTTTATTACTTATATTATTTATTATAATAATATCTTTTATTTCGTTATCGTTATTATAAAGACCGGGATTATTTAAATTTATTATAATAATATTATTATTAAGTTTATATAAAGTTAAATTATATAGATTTTTATTATTTTAATAATTTTTTAAAGGCTTATTAAAACTATTCCGTTTTTTTATTAAAAATCCGTTTTTTATTAAACGGATAACAAGGTCGTTATCGTTATTAATAATTATAAACGTTAATTCCTTAATATTATTTTCCTTTTTATTAATAATAATAAAGTTTAATTCTTTAAATTCTTTATTATCTTTAATTATAATTCCTTTAATTTATCTAAACTTAAATTAAGTTACTTATTTCTTAAGTTTCTTTATTTTCTTAATTTTATTTTTATTAATTTTTTTATTATTTTTATTATTTACTTTTATGCTTTTTTTATTATAATCCTTAATTATATAATTTATTTTTTAATAATTATAGTATTTTATTAAGCGGCAGGGTTTAATAATATTCTTTTTATTTACCCTTATTATTATAATATTAATAATCTATTTTTAGCCGTATTAATCTTAATTACCTTAAATCTTTAAATAACCCTTTTATTATTAAAGACGTCCTTATTATTCTTGAGCCGGTATATAGTAAGATTAAACTTATATATTTCTTAAAATAAGTTTATAATTACAAAACTTAAATAAATATTATTTAATATAACGGTTTTATTAATTTAACTTATTTATTTATTTATTTTCTTTATAAATATAGTGATTTTATTTATTCCGTTATCTTTTCAAGTTTTTATAATAAGGATCTTTATTAATAAAAGGATTAATTTTCTTTTATTTTTTATAAGGTAAATTTTACTTTAAGTTAATGTCAGGTACTAAGAGTACTGAGGTAAAAAGTGGGTGTAATATGTATAATGAATATCTACCTAGCTATGAAGGTACGCAATATAAGTGTACGCGTTAAGCCATTATACCCCTTTGGGTATTAGTGCCCGACAAGCTCTTAATATGCGTATATTGCATATAATAAATATACCATAAAAAGAAAGACCGTAACGCCCTTATTACGACGGTAAGGTAGAAGTCCTTATTATGAAAAGCGGCTCCGGGGCCGGGGATTAAATATATCTTGCGCCGAGTATACTAAAGAAGTAAAGAGAAATAGTAATAATTAAGTATTAAGGCCTATTATTAAGGGAAAGTTGAAAATCGAAAAACCGTAAGCCAGGTAGTTATCGCGATCTCACCTGGGAAATAATCGTGGATTTAAGTATTTTATAAGTAAGTTAAATCGCTTAAATCCGTAATATCCATAGATTAACCGAGTCGGATTTTATTTAATTAACCGTACAGAAAGGGTAATCCTTATAAATATAGTAAAGCTTTAGTTATTATTTAATTAATTTATATATATTTCTTTTAAAAATATATTTATTTATATTTTAAGCTTTTAAGTTTTTTTTACGGCTTTTATTATAGCCTTATAGATCTTTTTATTATTAACTTAAATAGCGCTTTAAAGTTTATTTATAATAATTATAAATAACTTAATTAAAAGCTCTTACTTATATTTAACTGATAGTATAAATTTACGGTAGAGGTCTTTAAGTATTATGGTGGGAAGGACCCGTGGTAATAATACTTTAATTAAGGGTGTTGATTTTGGTAAAGTAAGAGATTTAAGAGGTGTAAATCTTATATAGAGGTCGTGGATAGTGAGGTAGGGTTTAGGTGAGAAGTAGCTTGCTGGTGAGCTTACTGGTAAGCTTACTGGTGAGCTTATTGGTAAGCTTGCTGATAAAATAAATGGGGTAAATAAAGTCTTAAATCTTATATTTGAGGTTTAAGCTATTAAGAAAGGTGATTTAATCGATTTAAGAGCTAATAAATATAACAATATTAAGGATAATATAATCGAGTTAACTAAAGCTATTAATATAGTTCTAGTAAATAAAGGCATAACGGTAAAATATCTAGTTAAAGACTCCGGTAATAAAGGGATTAAGTAAATAAGTTGTAACGTAATTACCGCTAATAACAAAGTATTAAAGGTTATATAATATCTGTATTAAAGGCTTAGATAACTGAAGCTATTACTATTATTATTAGGTACTAAGAGTACTGAGGTAAAAAGTGGGTGTAATATGTATAATGAATATCTACCTAGTTATAAAGGTGCGCAATATAAGTATACGCGCCAAGCCACTATACCCCTTTAGGTGTTAGTGCCCGACAAGCTCTCGGCATGCGTATATTGCACATAACAGTTAAGTAAATTTAAAACGATATAACGTTTTTATTTATTAAAATATATAATCTTTATATTATTATTACGTTATTTATAAATATATTAATAATAAAGTTAACGTATATAATTTAAATCTTAACTTAAGATAAGACTTAAAAGTATAAGGTTAATGTCACGAGAATGCGGTATGCATGGTGATAAAGTAATAAATATATGAATAATGAGTAGCTATCTAGCTATAAAGGTGGGAAATATAAGTGTGCGCGCCAAGCACCGGAACAAGGTAAGCCCGCTCCGTACCAAGGGATCCTCCCAAGGTCTATACCGTGATAATATGCCTATAATAAAGAGAAAAAAGCGACGTTTACGTCGCATTATCCACCATAAAAATTATGGATTTTAATATACTTAATGGTAGAGGTAATTAAGAGTAAGCCCCGAGTATATAGATAACGTTATTTATATATATGGTTATTAAGTAGTAGAGAATAGTGAAATCGTATATTAAAAAACCGAGAAAAGTATAAGCCGAGCAATTATCGTGATCTACTTAGGATATAATCGTATTTTTTAAGCTTTTATATTTAAGCTAAAAGGCTTAAAAACGTAATCTCCGAGGTATTTCCGAGTCGTATATTAAAGGTATCATTAATTAAATAACTTATAAGTATATTAACGGTATCCTTACTTATTAATAAAATTATAACCTTCTTAATAAGTATTATTGAAGTTAACTTTAATATATTTAAAGACGTTATCGTTAAGAACGTAAAGGAATAAGTTAAGGTTATCGTCGTTAATAAACTCGGCCTAATATATTAATATATTTACGTAATTTATAATAAGGAATTTTTAACCTGGATAAGGGCCTTAATTTAAGTAATTACCACGGGGTAAATAAGGACGTCGATCATAATTGAATTATTTATCGCGATTATAATTATTAATAGCAGCATTTAATATTGCTTATTATAAATAGGGTATTTTATTATAGGTACGGTATTATTTATACCATATTATTTACCGAATTTATATTTAAAATATAAAGAGATCTATATTTAAACCAGGGAATAATAAAGTGCTTTATAAGGAGGGTTTGAATTTAATAAAGGTTAATTATAAGTTACTCTTTAAATCGTAGTTGAGTTTCTTAATTAAAGTTATAACTTAATTAATAAACGTAATTATTGGTTTTTAATCTATAGCGTCTTTGCGTATATACCGTATTTAATTTAATTAATTAAAAAGTTAATATTCTGGAATACCGAACCGAGATTTTAAAGTATTATAAAGAAGACTTATTTTATTAAGGAGCTTTATTTAAATTATATTACTTATTTCTGAAGTCTATTAATTATAGGTTTTATTTAATTTACTTAGATTTATAAAGGTAAAAATTAAGTATTTCTTAATAAGATTAATGGACTTAATTTTATAAATAATCTTAAGCCGCTTAATAAAGGTATAGATGTTACCGGTATTATCGAAGTATTTAAGCTTTTTAATATAAAAGCGGTCTTTTTCTAAGGATAAAACTATAAATATAGACTTTTTTTTCTTTTTCTCTTATAGGGTATTACCATTATTATTAAAATTCTTATTAACTAAATATTCTCGATAACGTTATTCTTTTAAAGGTATACGTATTCTCTTAAGTTCTATAATTTTAGCTTAAAGGTTATTGAATTTTATATTGAAATTTACGTTTATAGTTTTAATTTAGGCGGTAAACGCCTTAATAATGTCTTTATTAATTATTTTTAAAGGCTTTTTCTCTTTAAGCTTTTAAGGTTCTTATTAAGGGTTCTAAGGAGGTTACGGTATCTATCCTAAGCGAGTAATACGGCCTTATTTATCTTTAAATATAAGATAGGATAACGTTAAAAAGCCTTTTAAAAGGATCGATGATTGAAGTATTAAAGAAATACGTTTAACGGGGTTATATAAGAACTATAACGTTACCACCTTAACTTAAGGCAGATAGAGATTATACTTAAATCTGTAAGAACTATTAGACTCTAGTTATTGCTATTATTTATTACGAGAATGCGGTATATATAATAATAAAGTAATAAATATATAAATAATAAGTAGCTATTTAGCTATAAAGGTAAGAAATATAAGTATACGCGCCAAGCACCGGAACAAGGTAAGCCCGCTCCGTGCCAAGGGATCCTGCCAAGGTCCATACCGTGACAGTTAAGTTATTTATAATATTTTATAATAAATCACTTTTTAAAACCCGTTTTATAACTCAACTTTATTTATAAAAGTTATTATTATTAAGCTTAAGAAACTTATATAAAACCGGCTTTATAAAGGATTCCTTAAAAATATTTAAAGGTAATTTAATATTTTTACGGTAAGTATTTTAAGTAATAACGGCGTTATTCTTTTATTTTAAGTACTATTATTATTAAAAATATAAAATATATATTATGCTTAATAAAATAAGTATTATTACGTTAAATTATTTTTTTAATATCCTTATAATTATAATTATTTATTAAGGTATCGGAAATTAAAATTATAATTATTTTATAATCTTAAATAATTATATTGATTGATTGATTGATTTATATTACGGATCTAGCTAAGCTAATTCCGGCGTTCCTTAATACTCGGCCATTTAACCTTATTAATAACCGTAAAAAACCTGATATCTATAACGTTAAGAATAAAAACCGGTATTTACCCAGCCTTTACTTACGTTTTAAGGGCTAAAAGCATCTACGGCCGTCTAAAGAATAGGAATCTATTCGTACGCCTTTTCCAAGAAAACCTATAATACTATAACTGAATCTACTTAAGGGTTACCCTTAAACCTATTGCTTTTCCGTTACTTTATAAGTTTATTTAATATTAAAATTTTAGAATTCCGATTGTATTATTAAATGTCCTTACCGATATATATATTATTATTATTTTATTTATACGATTCTGCCGACCGATATAATATCGCCTTTTACGCCGCCCCGGTATTTATAGCCTTTTTAACCCCTTATTAAGTACAGTTTTCCCGCCGTTATTTTTTACCCTTAAATTAACAATAAGGTTTTTTAGTTAAGTCCTTAACTACTTCCTTTATTTCTTTAGCTAGGCCGAATTATAGTAATAAACCCGTAATTATTATAAATTTGGCGGCCGCCTTAATACCCTTTTTACTAATAAGTATTTAACGATAATTATTGGTCCCTACCCTTTTAATTAATCCCGGTTTAAGTTCCTTAAATAATAAATAGGAGATTAATACGTATATAGCGTTTTACTTTTATTACTTATATTTATAGTTAACGTTAATCCGGCTATTAACGTATATAATAAAAAGGAAGTAAATTAAGCCATTTTTATTTATCCGGAGTTAAATTATTAACGCGTTATTGTTTTTTTTTATAATTTTATAACGCTAGAAATGCTTATTAATAACCTCGTTATTATTTAATACCGGGTACTATCGCTTTTAAAGGATTAATTCTTTATATTTACGTTAACGCTTTATTTACTTCCCTATAATTTATAGGGTAATTATTATTAACTTCGCCCTTATAACCTTCTTTTCCTCCGTTACTCTCGTTTTAAATAAGAGTTTATATACTCTTACGTTAACTTCTTAAACGTAAGCTAGGTCAATCTCTTTTTTAACTTACTTTAATTTAATTTCCGTAAAAAAAATAAGTACCGTTTCTTTACGCTTTCTTATTTAAGGTTTTTTATAGTTCTGGCAAATACGTTTATTTTTTATTAACGTAATTAAGTTCGTATCCCTTTTAAGTTTTATTTAAGCGATTATTTAATTTAAGATTAACTTTATTAATAGTATAAAGATTTCGGATTCTAATATTAGGACGGGAGTTACTTTATATACTTTATTTATTATTCTTAAGTATTAATTTTAAATTTTTTATAGTTGCCGGATAAACTCTTTCCTATATTTAAGCATGCCTTTAAGTATATATTAAATAGCTATTACGTATATTATTATAAACTTTATAATTACTTAATAAACGGTTTTAACCTTCTATAAGGTAGCTCCTTACGTCGACATTATAAAATAAATAAGGCCTTTCTTCTATAAAATTATTTTCTTTTAAACCTTTTTTATATAATCCTTTTAGTCTAGTTTCCTATTAATTTATAAATTAAATACCTTAATATTAACTTCCGGTTTTACCATTATATTATTTAAGTCCACTATAGCTATTATATTATATAACTTCGGGCTCCTTATTATATAAACGAGTTTATACTTATATAAGGTAAATTAAACTTTATATATTTTTATTTATTATAAATAGACTTTATAAGCTTATTTTAGCTTTAAATAATTTATATAAGTAAACGTATTATAAGTTAAGAAATAAATATCATTAATAAAGCCCTTTACTTAAACCTTCTATTTTAACTTTATTAAGTTTTTAATAAGTAGGCCGTTAAAGAATAAAAACAAAACTAAAAAAATAAATAACCCTTAAGGAATCCTTATTATTGTAAGCTTTATTATACTTATTTTTTATTTTAGGTTAATTAACGTCGCTTAATTACTTAAGAAACTTTCTATCCAATTTATAAGGAAAAATAAAACCCCCTTTTTCCGTAAATTATATAATAACCTTTAATAGTTTACCTTATTAAACGTTTTTATAATATTTAAAGAAAAAAGATTTATAACGTATTTCTTTTTATGGTTTTATATTATATATACGTTATTAATTAAGCTTTTAAAAATTATCTCCGTTAACCGTTTTTTTCTTACTTTTATTTATTAATCGGGGAGTAGCTTATACCCTTTTACGTAATTATTTAAGATCTTTATAATTACCGTTTTTAAAGCCTTTCTTAACGTATAAAGGAATATTATAGGTTTATATAACTTTATTTCTAAGTAATCTAATTTAACCGGTTTCTTAAGGATAATCGTCTTAGTTTCCTTAAATTTACGGGGGTAATATCCTATATTAAGGCAGGCTTAAAATAAATAAGTAAAGACTTTTTTAAATAATAATATTACTATAAATAGGAACTTATTTAATATACCGTTGGGTCCGGGGGCCTTATCTTTTTTCAGTTTATTAATTGTTTTAATTATTATTTTTTAAGTTATTATTTTACTTATTATTATTAATTTAAAATATACCGTATTATTAATATTTATTAGGTTAACTTCCGGTAATAGAAAAAAGAACGCCCCTTTAAGAGTTTTAATCTTACCGTTAAAGGTATTTATTACCGTATTATTTAATTTTTTTAAAGGTAAAAACTTGGGGATAAATTTAAATTTCTTATTTTATTCTTTACCGTATTTTATTAACTTTTAAATATTATAAAAAAAAACCGTTAAGTTATATACTATAGCCCGGAAGTATATTTACTTAGCCTTCCGGATAATTTTTTCTTTTTTTTCTTAAGCTTTTTTTAGCCGTTAAAGCGTCTCCCGGTTTTTATATTTAATAACTTACTTTATAAGCGCTTTTATTTTTATAATTATTTTTATATATTCTTCGTTTTAATAAGTTTTAACTCTTTAAAATAACTTTATTATTAAGATTATAATATTAATTACTTTATTTAAAGTTTTTATTACCCGCTTTATAAAATAATCGATTTATTCCTTACTATTAAGCCGGGGATATTCCGTTAATTGGGATATTATTTTTATTGTTTTTATTAATATTTTAGCTTTTTTAACCGTTTTTTACGCTTGTTTAAACGGTAAAAACGGAATCGCGTTAATGGACCAATTTAAGGTCGTTTATATCGGGACGTAATTTAAACCGTATTTTAGGTCCTCTTAAGGTCTATATATTATAATTAAGTTAATAATATTTTTTAAGTTAAATATTAAGTCGATCGTAATTTTAAGTTTATAACTTTTTTATATAATAGCCCCTTTTAACGTTAATAACGTAAAATTAAATTATATAATAACTATTAATAGCTCCTTAAATTTAATATAGTTAATTATATAACCGTCCTCGTTCTATTAAATATAATAAAGATTAAAGTCCTTTATTAAGAGGTACTTATTGGGTATAGCTATAATATCCTTAAATAATAGGATTATAAAGGATTTTTTTTTATTAGCCGATAATAGATTATACGTATTATAAATATTTAAAATACTTTTAATATCCCTTTCTTATATAATCCGGAATATATATAGGTTCCCTTTATAATAAGTAACGTTTTAACTATTTATATTTAGCCTCTTATTAATAAAAAAATATATCCGCGTTATCTTATTACCCTTAAAGGCCAAATAGAAACCATCTCCCGGGTTAATTAAAGAGTAAATATACGGATTATATAGCGGCTTTTATATTATTATAATATTAATATCCTTTATTTCCTTAAATTTAAATATTAATATTATAACTTTAACTGCTTCCCTATATACGTTATATTATATTACCCTTAAAAACGTAAATATATTAAATATTAACGTCCGTTAGGCTTTTTTTATTAACTTTTATTTATATAAACGATTTCTTTTTAAAGTTAAACGTTATTTATTTTAATCTTTTTATTATAATAGTAATCCCGGTCGGATAGCCGGTTTTAAGGGTTAATATCGTTATAAGCTTCCTCTTTTTTACGTTATTAATTACCGTACTTTATCCTTCCCCGTTTAATAAACTCCGTTTACGTTTTAAAATCGTCTTTAATTATTTTACTGGTCTAAATTTATATAAATTATAGCGTTAAACCTTAATTATTATCCTAATCTTTTTACGTTAGGTTTCTTTTATTTTTATTATATATTATAAGTCTTACGTTAAGTAACTATTATTATCGTACGTTACGCATTTTAATACGTTCTTTATTAAGCCCTTTATTATTAAGTTAACGTATTTATATATATTATGTTTTTTAATATATATTGCGTATTTTATATTATTAAAATATTTTATAAT
Source organism: Niebla homalea (assembly GCA_019925105.1). Taxonomy (NCBI): domain Eukaryota; kingdom Fungi; phylum Ascomycota; class Lecanoromycetes; order Lecanorales; family Ramalinaceae; genus Niebla; species Niebla homalea. Next base: position 82,980 of record JAHGAU010000009.1, read on the forward strand.
AATATATCCGTACTTTTAATATTTAAAGTATTAATAGATATCCGTTGCCCGGTCTTAAGGTCTTATTAGCTTAAAAGATTTACTTTTTATTACCTTTTTATCGAGGATATTATTATATATCCTTATTAACGTTACGCTTAAAATAACCATAGAGTATCTCTTTATACGACCGAAAACATCTGGCCTTTTTACTATAATAAGGAGGCTATAATTGACGATTTTTAACCTAAAGTAAAAAACCGTATTCTCTTTTTTTATCCGTTTTAAAGTAATTTCCCTTTCCTCCCTTATAAACCTTATTAAATATATCCCGTTTACCGTAATAATAAAGGATTACCTTAATACCTTTACCGTCTTATACCCCTTTTTATTGGTTTATCTCTTTAATTTCTTTAACTTTTTTTTCGCCTTTAATAAAGCTATATTAAGGAGGATATCCCCACTTTATAGTTTACGTACCGTAATAATCTGCTTTATTAATAACTCTTCCGTTATTTTAAACGTTTTTATTAATTATAACGGGTTCGTTTTTACCGTTATATTCCTCTTTTTTTTATTTAATAATTATATAATTATTATTTTCGTTTTTTTTAACGCCGCCGTTTTCTCCCCCGCCCTTATTTCCTTTACCGTTAACGCCGGCGCCGTTTTTACGGCTTTTATTATTTAGCTTATTCCCGCTCCCTTCTTTAAAGCCTCCCTTATCGCTCCCTTATTTTATACGTATCCTTTTTATTTTTTTTTACCTCCGTTTATTAATGCTTTTATTGCCGCCCCTTAAACTCCGCGTAGCTTTTTTAACTCCTTTAAATTTCTCCCCGCTTTTACGTAAAAGTCTTTTACTCCCTGTAGCCCGATTTATAGTATCGGCTAAGTCTTTAACGTAATATCCTTTTATATAATTATAAGGAGGCCTTTTAACGCCCTTATTGCTTTTTCCCCTTTTACTTTTCCTTTACGTATCTGGTAATTACTTTTTTTTATAGCCTATTTTTATTTATTTAATATCTTTTTATCTTTATTTAACTCTTTTTTAATTTATATATACTTAATAAGGTTTTTTACGCCTCCGCTTACCCTTTATCCGTCCCCACGTATTGTCCTTGTCCCCTCCGCCCTTTATTTATTACCTTTTATAATAATACCTTTACGTATTATACGCGTCCTTTTACGTATATCTTATTAATTATAAGCTTCCTGTTTAATTTAAAGTTTTTCCATCTCGTATTTATCGCGTTATTCATACGACTTATTACCGTTCCTATTAACCTGGGCCGCTTGCCCTTCCTCCCCTTCTACCCTTATTATTCCGCTTCCGCTTATCGCATTTAAGGTATTGTCTTTACTGTTACTTAAGCTATGCACGCGTGTATCGTTTCTGACCTCTGGGGTCCCGTTGTTCGTCGCCATTTTTAGGGTATTTTCTCTAAATAATTATATAAACGTTATAAATATTACTTAAATAAAATTATTATTTAAATAATATATTATAATTAATTATTTTATTAATCGGGCTTAAAACTTAATATAATATATAAAAAGAAAAATAAATAAGTTAAATTATTTATATTAAATTTATTATTATATTTATTTAATTATATTATAATAATAACCGTATTTATATCCATCCTAAGGACCATTTAATAACCGTATACTTACCGTACCTTATGTACCGGTGCACCTGTAATACCGTTAACAAAAGGCCGTCTGGTAGGCCTTTATGCGATAGGGTCTCCAATGCAGGGGCTGCCAAGACAACCGCGGAATACCCCCGTGCATCACACTCGTCGGACTTGGCACGAAAATGACGTCACTTGCTGAGTTCTGCGAATTGTCACATTGAGTAGTTACTGAGACTTTTCGTATAAAGCAGACCAGCTGACCTATCTTTGCCCTTTGAACATGACCAACCTCACCTCCCTCTCCATCACCACGCTGGTTCTGGCAGCCACAACGGGCTATTTTGTGTTCTGGAAATGGAGAGCCACGTCCTCTTCATCAACCATTTCTATTCCGTCTCCCGTCAGGACATTGCTGCCTACCCTTTCGCCTCACACCACCTCTCGCCTACCCTACCCTCCTGATTTCTTCCCTTCACCCTCAGATATCCAGACAGCGCATGGCTTTATACGCACCTACGAATTGGGCCTCCAGACTGGCCGTAAAGTCATTCTCATTCACGGCGACACCTCACCCTCTCCGATCTTCCACAGTATCGCTCACGGTCTGGTATCCAAAGGCTGTCGCGTCATGCTCTTTGATCTTTGGGGACGAGGTTACACCGATTCGCCATTGGGGGTGAAGCATGAGCCTGCTCTATATGCTCAGCAAATCGATTACGCTGTGAATGCTTCTCAACTCGCATGGAGTGACGGATTCTCGCTGATTGGATTTTCACTGGGCGGCGGGATCGCAATGCACTATGCTGCCACTCATCCTGAATTGCTAGAGTCTGTGGTCTTACTTGGGCCAGGGGGTATCTTGCGGTCTCTTCCCGGTGAATACACCAAGTGGGCCTTTAACTTCCCCTTCCTGGATGGGACTGGATATGTGCGACGCGCTGTCGCCCAGTGTGTGGGCGCTACTACCCCACTTGCTCGGGGGAGCCAGGTGACTGACCCTGAGGGAGAGGGAAATAAAGTAGTTGGTAATGCGATTGATCGGCAAAAGCCGGATATGGCTGCCGTCGTTCAATGGCAGTGGGAGTCACATGAGGGGTTTCTACATAGCTTCGTCGATACGCTCAGATATGGGCCAATAATGCATGAGCATAAGGATTGGCGTGCGGCGTGCAGGGTATTGAATGGGGAGACCGCGCCAATAGGTTCAAGCAGCGGGAAAAGCGGGCTATATGGAGGCAAGCTACTCATTGTCCTCGGTGACGACGATACTGTTATACGGAGATCAGAGCTGGTACCGGACTTGGAAAAGATGCTTGGACGAGGTGCTAAACACCATCTTGTGGTCAGGAGTGTACCTGGTGGTCATGGATTTCCCGCCACCGAAGGGCCAAAAGTCGTGGACCATATTACAAACTTCTGGCAATTGCCATCCCATCAAACCTGATGAACATGAGCTTTACTCTTCGTCATAATGCAATTCCGTATCATCATCGCTAACACCAAACTACAGCTTGAATGCCTTCTCAACGCGATTGAATCCCTCAAAACACTCGGCAAGACCTCTGCAAGAAGGCTCCTCCGCAGTCGCACCTTCAAAACCCTAAGGCAGCCAAAATCCAAAGGGTCCGATTGTTTTCAGATCCGGATCGTCACGCTCTTTCGGATTGACCTCAAACCCCTTCTCGATGCTGCATTGCCGGTAAGCCTCCAAAGCTCCCATATTCAGTCCACCAAAAATGGTTGAGCGCTCGATCATTTGCAACACGCGCCGAAACTCGCAAGTACCATTGATCTGTGCAAGTTATGTCCTTATGGTAGTCCTTAGTCACGCCTTAGCAATTGTTAAATTCTTTCACGCCTTAGCAATTGTCAAATTCTTCGGCTGGTACCTCTGTGACCAAAACCTTGACATTCTGCGGCATCGTTGTGCTGTCGTCGTCCTTGACTTTCGGGAAGATTGGCCCTTCGCGAGAAGGCCACCCAGCATGGCGAGGTTGATGTGCCAGTGACATCATGGCAATACATCCCATGCCTCTGCTTGGTGATTGCGTTGTGATTGGGAAAGGCTACGGTAGAGATATTCAGTAGATACAAGTAGCTATGTCACAACAGCAGTCATATGCATGGGTCGAGCTGGGTCAACGCCATAGGTCAGACCACTTTGAACGCTCACGTCGCTCTCAATGCCTCACCTCTTGCGGGTTGTGCGGTTTGCTTCATCAATACTGGACGACTCCGGAACAAGAGAGTGTTCATTGCTGTGGTAGTCTGGGTCACAGCTCCCAGATGGCTCATGGAAGCAGGTCCAGTGAAGAATTTCAAGGATCAAGATGCCCATTGGTTTCTTGGGTTCATCGAAGCTTTGCAGTATACACAGCCGGTATCATTGGTTGGCAGTGCTCAGGGTACTGGAGAGTGCACAAGAGGCACGAGAGGTTGTTGGGACAACAATTAATTCTGATAACTCACCATGAAAACTATCTGGAATGCCAATCCATGCTGATGCCAATGGGCTAGGTTACTCCAGAATCCCAATGAGCGAGGATTAAGCTTTACTGGAAAATCAGAAGGGGTAATTTGATGGTGCGTCGAGGAAAGCGATGGGATGACGCAGAGCTTCAGGCAGAAATGTGGAATGCAAGTCGCCTTGAGTATGTCCTGTATTCACGTCGTTCGAACCTGTTGCTGTACTGAGACTTTACTTATAAGTCTTCTTCCCTTGACTGGTGAGCCAGTGCTGTTGTCTTCATGATCTTACCTGTCTTCAGGATCGTGCGTACAGACGACCTGAGGACGTGACTTGGTTCAAGGCGAAAATTCCTTGTGTGTAAAAACATCCCTCAGATTCAGAACGTTACATATGATGCATCTCGAAACCTTTTTTTTTTGAATGTCTCGGTGCGTCCATCGTCCACTACGAATCGAGCTGCCCTGCTCGATCGAGAATAAGACCCAGTGCGTTTGGAATTCCCGGTCGGAATGCTTCCTTCTCTTAAGTCGGTCAGTCCCTTTACTAAGCAGTGTTCTAATGTTCATTCAGTCGCTGAACAACGCAATCGCAGTCATTTGCGGAGGAAAGGCCGGGCTCACCATCGCCACCAGGCTAGGGGAAGACCTCTCAACCTTAGTTGCAGTCCTGGAAGCTGGTGACTTTTAGGAAGTTGACATCGGCAATCACAGCCCGTTGCCTGCCCTTGCTCAATCATCCCCATTTCTGGCCGCAGTAGAAGTCTACCCGAGGCAGCCGTTGATCGACTGAGGGCTGGTGTCAGCTACCTAGACAGGTGCATCGAACAGAAAGATCCATTATGCCCAGAGCAAGACATTGGATGGCTCTTCGGCATTAAACGCAAGGGCTTACCACCGAGGATTCTAGGGAAGTTATGAGAAATTGGCTGATCTGATTGGCGACGAGTCGTACGGCTTCGAGTACCTATTTTCGTAATCATAGCGGTCGTGTAACTTCACCCTACCAGAAGATGCCAAACGAAGTACGCCTAATGCTATGGGCCGTTTCATGATTCCTATAGCAGTTAGGTGGATCCAGCGCTGACGTCTCGGTGACTCCCATCAGCAGCCAGGGTCTCAATAGCGGCTCTTTGGTCGGCAAGAGTTTGTAAACAGCCTCCACCGTAGACCCTTCCGCAGGCAAGCGATCACCATGGTAATCCTCGTTCCTGGATTGAGCGATCTTGAAGACCAATCTGATAATTTATACTCAAGCTTAAGCATCGAGGATCCTATTGGATTTGGGGACCACGGAGTCTCTAGAAGTGATCCTGTTTGCGGGCGCCTTTCATTCGCCACATTTACTCATGGGTTCGGGTAAGTCCATACCTGCGAAAGAAGGGTCTAGCGAGAGAAAACTCACAACAGACTGTCAGGCATCGGGCATCGGGCCTCGCGCCACTTTGAAGAAATACTGCACCCCTGTGATCTCCGACCTCCTTAGAGTTGGCCAAAATTTGTGGGATCAACCCATCCTCGGCATCTCACACAAGATCGACAAACCCATCCGGTCCCAGCTAATCATCTAGCCCCACTAGGCAGCGACAGCTCTCTCCAAATTCCTTCCCAATGCCACGGGGCCCTTCAGCTCTTTCAATGGCATGGTCGCCTTTGCGAAGATCCCCACCCCGCTACACAGCAAATTCACCGAGACTGCTCTCACCGCCATGACCATGAGCCCCAAAGACAGCACCAGCATCGGCCTCATCGAAGCGGTGCTATCGGCCTTGGTCTCGCGGGAAAATGTTACGATCACTTCCACAACTGTGGACGGACCCATGAGAGATCAACATGGCATGGCCGTCCGATCCCGCGAGCGAAGATGCATGGGTCGCCATTGTGGCGTTCAAGCGGGTTCGTCAGGCCTCCTCTACCATCCCCAATGATACCGTCGGCGTGGAATCAGTCCCTCGGACCGATCGTGCAGAGTGATAACGCCATCCCAGGATCCCCCGTAAGCATAGTGCGCATGCAGGGTTCAAGCAGCAACCAACCCGTTCGCACTACATCATATACAAATGCGGATACTTTAAATACGGCAAGCAATGATGGTGCCCGACTCTGCAAGGTTACTATCTTTAAAGCAGACAGCAAGCCGCTCACATCTTCATCTCCATTTGCAGTCAGGAGTGCCTCTATGCCAATATCTTTCCAGAACTCGAGGGACAGGGTGGACGCCACGGGGGCCAAACAATCAGATCATGGAGTATCGAGGACAGCCTTACCGCCGCTTTCCACCACCACGAGCCGCAATCACCCAGCAGATATTCCACCAAGCGCAACCAATAAACGCACGCCTATAACATCCACCCCTCCTCTTCCTCACATCATACAGTCCTCCCAACCTCCAAAGGACCTACACCAAAACAGCCCAGGGAAGGCTGACAGTGCACCCCTTTCGCCCCATCGTTTCCTCTGCAATCGTATACCCAACGGACCACACCAAAAAGCAATGAATGGACCGCACCCACCCACCCCATCGTCCTTCGCTTCTCAACCCCGCCCACACACAGACTTTGGGCATTCCTTCACGGCCCCCGCCTTCATCGTCAATGGCAATTCCAATGGCAATACTAGGTGCGCACCCCGGCGAACAGCGCAACGACGGCAACATAATGACACTATATAAGCTTATCACTCAACACGATCGCGTGGCGGATTAGCTGGAAATGCTTGGTTGGGGTAGCTAGAGGAGTAATTTGTGAGAAGCGGTGGGTGTGGCTTTTCCGGTTGTGGCGGGAATGGGAGCGTGCTGATGAGGAGGAGGGCGATGTGGGGGCTGTCCACGGAGCCGCGATCGGGAATGGGGGTTTGATGATGGGGAGGGTTACGTTTGGTAGATGCAGATCCCTCAGTTCGGGCAAGCCCGAGGAGGGCTTTGGTAGAGTAGATTGATTGTGGTTTAAACTACATACTTGGGGTTGGAGGGGGAAGACTGGGGGAGAGATATGTAAATGAAGGGGAGGTGAATAATCTTAGGTGGCGCAGGACAAGGTATGGGTTGTGTGGGTACTTCATGGGTACTGTTGAGATGCATCCTGCTCGCAGTGTTTCGGCTTTATGGTAAGTATGAGGATGGGAGGTGCAGGGGTCGTGGTGGGACAGTCTCAGCAGGAATGCAAAGTGGCACATCGGTGTCCTTAATAATGTTTCACGGTTCATTTCCTTGCTAGCTGGCTGATCGCTCGGCCAGGATGGTGTGATTTGCTATGTACACGATGAGTGAAATTGTATACTTCATTAGTCGTTTGTCGCAAGTCATTCCGTCAGCACTCTCGTGTGGTCCGGGGCTGGTGACTCTTTGGACCTTGTCTCCTACTTAAGTTGGTCCCAGTCGTAAAAGCAAATTTATACATATTTTGTGTAAGCTTTCCACCCGACTAAGCCTTGATTGGTCGATGAACCTGTGATGTGCCCATGTGTGCGTTGTATTATCCTCCACTACCTTCCCCAAAAGGCTCACTCCGTTTTCAGCCTTCTCAGTGCGTCATCAGATGTCGCAGAGTTACCGTTCCAAAGGCAACGACAGGACAAGAGATCACATTTCGCTGTCCGCGCCAGGAGGAGCCTGGATCTCGGCTCTGTGACACTTTCTGAAAGCAAAGCCAATGATCCTTAGGCGATTAGAAGAGTGTCGCGGCTCGAAGCGGCCGGCATCCATCCCTTCCTTTCCCATAAGGCAATGGATACCGGCCAGCCAAAGGTAATACCAGCCTTCTTCCCCGGGCTGCAAGACATTACCGTGAAAGTCGACGTCGCCCACCCTGTATTCGTGCTTTGCGGCGAACCCCAGCGGGATACGTCCAGGTCTAACCATCCCATTAACATCGAATTCGGACGGCCACAGCCGCTGACGGTCTTTAGCTGCGAATTTCTCATACACAAGCGCCACAAGACGATCATCCAGACGGACCGGTAGCTGTGGGATGTCCGAAGCGTTCGTGATCTTTGGGTCCATACACAAGTGATATCCTTTGTAATTGTAGAAGGAGCAAGAAGGATTAAGACGCTCGGCGGCCACAGCTTGCATATGATATGGTGTGTTGGGATCGAACTTCGTGTAATGATCTGTACTGTATTGGCTGGCCAACTCCTTTGTGAAACGATGGGACCAAGTTGAATAGCTTGGGCTGTGGGTTTTCTTGGTAGTCGTGGGCCTTTGGCCGTACTTGTAAGTCCTTGCCAGGGCTTGTCGGATTTCTGTGATGCTAGTAAGCCTTGGTTCGTAATTGTAAGTCATCTCCAGAGCGTCCTTCTCACCTCGGATATTCAGCTTAACTCTTTCTGGCTTGTTTGCTGACACAATTCCTTGTTCTTGCCGAGACTCCTGAGCATCAGAGACGAAGTTCGAGGTACGATAAAGTCTCGCCAGAATATCGGAGCCCAGAAGACTGCCTGGAGACCCTCTCCACTCATCATCTTCACCATCACTTTCTACTTCTCTTGGTGAATGAGGATTTTGCCAGATATATAGATCCAGACGAGGGTCCCTGCCAAATCTGAGCGGCTCTTCGCGTTTCAATTCGTTCAGTGCCTACCATCACCATCAAGTCAAATCATGGAGGACTTGGTGACCGATGACATACCCGTGCTTCTAAATGAGCTCCACGACCATTGACATCATCCGGTGAAAATGAAGCTGATATCTCATCCAGCTTACGTTTGCGTGTCATCTTGACAAATGGGGTCGGACCGTAGACTGTGCTCCCAGCTCAGGTGGAATTTCAAGATGGTTGGTGTATGAGTGATTACGTCCCGCACGTCAGTCCGAGAGGAAGAGTGCTGTCATCTTTCAGGGCATCATGAAGTTTAAAGGGAATAAAATCCCTTGAGTTGTGCCCGACAACTTCTACGGCTCGTGAAAAATGTGTGACAGCGGAACCAAAGGAATAGCGATGTGGAATGGTCGGTGAAGCATTTGCCTTCATCTCACAGAGCTTAATTGAAAGCCATACTTAGACGTTGATGAAGCCATTCTTGACGTTGGTGACGGCATTCGAATGGGGTTATGAATCAAGGACCACGATAATTCATATTTGTATACACAGAAGCAACCCTTACCCGTACAGTCCAGCCAAGCTAGGTGACTATGATGTGACTCTAGAAGACATGATTATGTTTGCAGCTCTGTATTGATGAATTAGAGCCGCGAAGACTCCCTCTCATCATGAGCACTATGTGCGTTATAGACGGAACAGTCACTTCGGGTCATGATATCTAAGTGCATCTCTCCGTGACTGTAAGACTGTGACCAGGCGCTTTCACCTCGTCCCTCAGTCATGAAAGCGGCTCGCCTCCTGCAAAAATAATTGCAACGTATACGCGCCAAGATCAAAGACCCCCTCACCATCAAGATATCTTCAACCCCTTACCACGATCTTAAATAAAGAAAATTACTCTACATTTTCTATCCCAAGGATTTTCTCTGAAACCCATTTCTCATAACTGTAAAGGTGACGCCAGGCTGCCCACGTTGCAATTATTTTTGCAGGAGACGAGAGCGGCACGTTGAATTCCATCTTCCGAAGGATTGCGGCGGCGTCAATGTTTAATGTAAATGGTGGATCGCCAAGCCTCCTAAGGCTCAACGGCGTGGCCAGAAGCCCATAACCATTGGCCCGGAAGGCGAACACCCCCTCATCTTCAACGGACCAAGACCGCTAGAAGATCAGCCGAGCCAGCCTCAATCACCCCTAAGCAAATCTTACTGCATCATGCAGCGCCCCCCGCACAGCCTTCTGAGTGATTTGTCCTCTTCCTTTTCGTCATGTTGTTTCTGGTCTCCTTCATCTCAAAGGACGGTTTGTTGCGAAATCAAAGCTGGGTGTGCTTTGAGGTATGTAATACTTCAAGGACGTGGAGCAGACAACCTCCCCCGAAGCTTTGCGACGAGACTGACTGGAACAAATCGCACTTGAAAGCGGTTATGAATGGTGATATCATAATGATACTGCCTCGAAGGATAAAGCGAGCCAGATTTCCGCTCCTCTCGCCTGCCTCATCTACTTCACCCAGAGCCTTTTCCTATCGGCAATGACGTCGAGGGATGATTAGCTTGCAGCGATGGCGACGGTCCACGGCGCTGCCAACATGGCGTATAAATGGCGGCCTGCAGAGAGCACGCACACCGAGTCGTCGTCGCATCATTACAGTCGCATCCAGCCTTTGTAGCTTTGCCGTCTTCGTCTTCATTCTTGCCGTCCTATGTCGTCGGTACAGCGCTCGCGGGTCCGGCGCTGCCGTCGCATCACCACCATCACTGCCAGCAGAAAATAACGTCTTCTCTGGCTATGACAATAAAGGCTCGAAGTGTCCTTCGGAAGCACCATGGCTGGGTCAGATCAAAGTTGCGAGGCCCTTCCAGTACGCTCGTCGAGACATTTTAGTGAGGCCTAATCATGACCTGGCGCGCAAGTCGGTCACAAAGCTTGATGAAGTACTGTTCCCAGAACATCAGAACATTAGCGATGGAGACAATCGCCTGCCTTCTTTCGCTTGCTTAGAACCAATACGGCTTGATGTGCCTGCTTGGCCCAAAACATACCCCGATGCTTCCGATATTATCTTTGGTCTTTCCACCTCGATGGCCAGGCTGGAAGACTCCTTGGTCTACTTCCAGCGTTGGATGTCCTTTACCAAAGCTCGCATTGTGATCATTGTCACTGGACCGGACGATTCAATGCCCAAGCATACGGATATGCGGGCCATGGAGAGTCGAATGCGCCAGCTGGGCATAGATGTCACCTTGGTCCGTCCGATGAAGGAGGGGATGCCGATGGAGATGCGATACTTTTCGCTCGTCAAGGTGTTAATGCAGCATCGGAATGAGCATACCAAATGGGCGGTGGTCATGGATGATGACACCTTTTTCCCTTCGATGCGTGAGCTCATCAACACTTTGAAAGAGTACGACGCCTCGAAGCCATTGTACCTTGGTGCTATGTCGGAGGAATGGTGGTCTGTTGCTCGCTACTCCTTCATGGGCTTCGGAGGTGCTGGAGTACTGCTCTCCCTTCCATTGCTTGAGACAGTAGATCGTCACTACCAGGATTGCATTGACGAGTCCAGAGCCGGTGCAGGTGACATGCGGATCTACGAATGCATCCGATGGTACAGCGATGCTGGGTTGCAGCACGTCAATGGCATGTTCCAGATTGACTTGCACGGTGATCGATCTGGATTGTTCGAAAGTGGTCGTAAGATTCTCTCACTGCATCACTGGAAGGAAGGCTGGTGGGATGAAGGGCAGCTGGGTAGCCCGAGACCCGGCCATGGAAACTGGTTTCCCATGGACAGGATGAATCTGGTAGCGGACGTGTGTGCTGAATGTTTTCTTCAGCGATGGCAATTTGGTGATGATCTAATAGTCAGTAACGGATACACCATCGCGACATATCCGAATGGCGCCTTGTCAAAATTTCAGAAGCACCGCGGACTGGAGAAAGTCGAGGAGACGTGGCTCAAGCCAGGTATTATCGAAGGAGCTAACAATCCAGGCTGGGATCACTACCTGGGCGTAATGAGGCCGCCGTTGGAACTCGAATATGAAAAGATCCAGTATCGTTTCCTAGATGCATGGGAAGTTGATGGAGGAGTCAGGCAGTTCTATCATCATTTTGGTGTCAACGGAAGTTTGGATACCGTGATGGAGTTGTTCTGGATCAGGGAAGAGCATTGGAAGGTTGGAGAATCATCTTGATGCATACAGACTCTTTGCATTGGAAAGATTGAGGAGTTTCCAGGATATGCATATTTTGGTAGGCCTTTGTCAATAATGCTTCTGATGACCCGTCATTCTGTATGATTACATGTAGGATGGTGGCGATACGATCAAATTCAAAGGAATTAACATGGCTGTGAATGTATGACTTCGCATCGAGGCAGACCAAGTATGCAATGAAGTGGAAGCCACGACGTCAAAAATATCAATTGTCATGCAAGGTGCAAGGGGCAAGACGCGTACTCATTACGTAATCATCAGAAATGCGGGGTCCCCGCAACTCAATTGGTTGTTGTTCACTTGTCCCACAGCTTCCACTACAACAACAGCCAAAATCAAACAACGAAACTTAGTTTCTAACCTTTTGAAGACACCCTTTCCAGCATAGCCAGCCACACTCTTCACGATGAGTGCAATCGAGGAAGAGCCTGTCAATGATGGGCCCACCGAGGTGATCCAAGTCCTGTTTGCTCTCCATCCTGGCTTTGGAGCTCAAGAGCTCTGTGGACCACTGGAGGTCCTGAGCAATGCTCTTCAGAAGATCGGTGATCCCGGTATATGCTCCAATTCCCCTTGAAACCCTTGCTCTACCGGCAAATACCCCTGTCCCACACCGCCGGCACCTCCCTCCACCCTCTTCCCCCGGACTGACATTCTTCCTCACACAGGATCCAAAGCCTTCGAATGCACCATCGCGGCGCCCACCCCAGCCGTGACCTCCTCCTCGGGGCTCACCATCAAAGCCGACATCGACTACAAAACCGCGCACGACGACCTCCACTACTACGACGTCCTCATCCTCCCCGGCGGGCCCTCCGTCTTCTCCAAACTCTGCTCCTCCTCCTCCTCTGGCTCCAATCCGCCGGCGGAACCCGCGGGCCTCGCCTCCGCCTACGCCACCCTCCAGAAAACCGACCCGTCCAAGGAACGCACACTCCTCTCCATCGGCACGGGCAGCCTGATCCTCGGGCATGCGGGGCTGTTGCAGGGCATGGCGGCGACCACGCACCCGGATTACTACACCAAGTTCGAGATCCTGTGCAAGGAGGCCGCGCGCAAGGGGGAACTGCTCGAGCAGACGGACGTGATGGAGGAGAACTACGTGGTCAACAACGCGCGCTTCGATCTGGGGGCGGATATGGATGAGAACCCGTTTGTGCTGACGAAGCGGCCGGATGGCCGGCGCAAGAGTATGGCGCGCAAGGGGAGTAATGCGTGGAAGGAGAGTGTGAAGAGGAGGGAGAGCAATGCGAGGAGGGCGGGGTTGAAGTTGGGGGGTTGAGGGTCATTACGAGTGGGGGGGTGACGAGCGGGTTGGATGCGAGTTTGTATCTGGTGGCGGCGATGGTGAGTCATGAGAGTGCGCAGGAGGTGAGCAGGGTGTTGCAGTATTCGTGGAATAAGGGGGTGACTGTGGAGGGGATCGATGTCTGAGTGTGGGAAAGAAAATGATATGAGTTGGACTGGGAGGAGATGTCGAGATGTGAAAGAGTTGATACTGCGCGAACCATATGTATGCTTGGGGGGGGGAAGAAGCTATCAAAGCTATGTGAGGATCGTCCACCAATGCAGGAATGTTTAGGCAATGATCTATCAGTGAGTGTGCAATGATCAAAACGAACGAGGCGTGCTTATAGTGAACACGAGAATCTGCAATGCCGCCGTCTGAAACTTGCTATTGTCCCATCTATGAAAAAGAGCACATCAATACGAAAGATCTGAAGCAATTTGCCAAGTACATCCTGTTCCTTGTCTTCTGCAATCTACTATCGCACGCCCTCTTTTCCCGACAGAACTTTGATAGCGCGCCGTTATCCCTGCATCCTTACCACCACATCTGAACAATAGCGGAAACGTCCATGGTTCACGCACATCAGTCCCATTCACATGCATCGATTGGCATGAACTCCACGCTTATCTCTGCTGGACCCTGTCAAGCCTGCCAGATCGTTCTGTTACGAAAGAAAGTGTGATGGGACCGCATGCCGCCACAGAAAGCTGTCTTTGCCATTTTGGGAAGGTGATCAAGATAACCCCAATCTGCCCCCAGTGACCTCATTGATAGGGCTGATAGGCATGGAGAGCTTCTTGATATATAGTATCAAAGTGGGCGATTGAAGGTCTCCCCCGTTCAATGTCAGTATCGTCATCCAAAATCTCGGAAAACTCACGAGATTCAAAAAATTCACAATGTCCACCGAAAAAGAGAAATCCGACCCTTTCGCCGCCCTCGACGGCCGCACGGCTTCGACAACTATTGGCGAATCGCATAGCATCATCGACAACCTGCAGGATGCCGACGAAGCCCTCAACTTCCTCGAAACGCACCCCCAGAAAGAAGAAATCGCCATCCAGGGCGCCGCCATCCTCGCCGACCCCCAATCGCTCAAACGGCTGATCCGGAAGACTGATCTCACCATCGCACCTTTGCTCGCGGCCGTGTATTTCCTGCAATTCCTGGATAAGACGACACTCTCGTACACGGCGGTGATGGGTCTCCGCGACGACGCCGGTCTGAAGGGACAGCAGTATTCCGACCTGGGGATGTTGTTCTATGTCGGTCTGCTGGCTGCGGAGTTTCCGACGCAGTATATCGCGCAGCATATTGCCAAACTTGGCGTGTATCTAGGAGTCAATATCATGCTGTGGGGATTTGTGTTGGGCTGTCATGCGGCGTGTAATTCCTTCGCTGGGCTTGCCGTCTGTAGGGTTTTGCTGGGGGTGTTCGAAGCGCCGGTTGCGCCCATCTTGGTTCTGATTATCGCGATGTGGTATAAGAAGATGGAGCAGGGAAAACGAGTGTCGTGGTTTTACGTTTGTAATTCGTTGACGCAAATTTTTGGCGGGTTTGTTGCGTATGGGGTGACCTTCACGAATGGGCGGTTCGCTAGCTGGCGTATTTTCTACATCGCCATTGGGGCTCTGACAATCGTGGTTGGTGCTCTGGTAGCCATTTACCTCCCGGACAGCCCTGTCAAAGCCAAACGCTTCACCGATGCCGAGAAGGTGGCCACCCTGCTGCGTGTGAAGGAGAACCAGTCGGGTACGCAGAATGCTCGGGTCAAGAAGGATCAGGTTCTCGAATCTTTCAAGGACGTCCGTATCTGGCTGGTCATGCTGGCCACCATGCTCAGCTCGATCCCCAATGGTGGAATCTCCAACTTCTCCTCCATCTTGCTCACCACTTTCGGGTACACCAGCCAACAAGCTCTCATCCTTAACACTCCTTCGGGAGCTATTGGTGTCGTTGTTGTGCTGTTGGTAGGCTATCTCAGCGACAAGTGGAATGATCGTACTCTAGTCATGCTGATCAGCATCCTGCCCACTATCCTTGCCGCAGCGCTAATGATCGGCCTCGATCCGAACGGTGTGCCCAAGAATAAAGCTGGACTACTCGCGGGGTCCTTTCTGTCTGGGACGTTCGGTGCGGCATTCATGCTACTACTCGCATGGAACGCGTCAAATATTGCGGGACACTCCAAAAAAGTGACTTGCAACGCTCTCACGATCGTAGCATTTTGTGTGGGAAACATACTGGGCACGCAGACATTCCAGGCTAAACAGGCCCCTGGGTACATCAGCGGGAAGATCAGTATCATCGCGACGCTGGCGGCGCTGTGTCTGGTGATCGTGGTGTTGCGGCTGTACAATGACTGGCTGAATCGGAAGAACAGGAAGGTGTTGACAGATATGGGGTTGGAGGAGCAGGAAATGATGAGGGAGAAGATGGCGTTTGCGGATCAGACGGATCGTCATAATCCGTTCTTTGTATATACGCATTGACGCTGTCGATTTCCCAATGATCCTGCGGCCTGGGGGGCTCAAAGCCTAGCCCGTAATCCACATGCTTCTGACCAGGATGATCAAACATTGGGAATCGTCATGCTCGACGAATCAAACTGTATGGATCGAGGCCAGACCTGGATGTTTTTCTAAAATGAAATCTTCATTGTGTAGCAGTTGATCTCTAACGCTCTCTCGTAATGATCAAATGTGTCAGCATAGCTCCCAGTGTTGCCCAGGAGCCTGCGAGCTGGTCACACTAATGTTGCTTTTCTTTCGCAAGAATGCTCTACTGGCCTGGCATTGTCGTTGCATCTGCGCCTAGCTACCGCCCTCCGCCGGATTGCCAGTTGAGTGATTATGTTTGGGTTTTGAGAATGAATACCCTTGGCTGTTCCGATAGTAAATTTTATCAATGATGGTTCGATCTTTGACATCTGGAAGGAACTCGACCTGTCCTTGGCCGAATCTGCGCTGGTATTCTACCTCGATTTCCTTCCGAAATACCTTCTCTGCCCCCCTCTCATGAAGATCCCTGAGCCAACTCCCGATCTCTGCGACCCTACTGTCCTGCAACTTACATACCGAGCAAGATGCACTGCTCAAGGGGAGCAAGAATTCCTCCAAAGGAGAGTCATCCCAGACGTGGGCCCAGTGTGTCGTTGCTGACTCCACTGTCTTGGCGAACCGGACAGGCAGCGAAACACCGGTCCTATGAAGGTAAGGACTGGGCTTACAAGAAGCCGTTTTTCTATTGAAGCTGGTTTCCGGTGTAGTCTGAACGATCACCAAGAGCCTCTCTTCTATCTCAGACGAAAACGCGGGTTCAGTGATCGCATTCAGATCAAGTGCCAGAAACTTACCTGGAGCAATAGGCTCGCTAGCTTGTATGATGACGTCGATCTTCTTCATGTCATTCTCGATCGTGGTCAGATACAACTCTGAGTAATGTGCCCCCACGAAGTAATAATGGAAATCCACGGCAAATCGGTGAATGACCTCGCAATCTCTTGGGCTACGACCCTGGTATAATGGTCGCCTTCTCATACCATCTTCGATGCTCGTCGAACTCGAATGGTACTCTGAACAAAGAATTTCAGAAATCCGCCGAAGCTCCCTTTCAGAGGCCTCGTCGAAACACATCGCTGTGACAATTCGGATAGTAAGCGTCAAATCACCCCTTCCGAAACAGGCCAATGACATAAAGCATGCTTGCACCTCCCATATATCATCAGCAGAAGTATTTACTGACCCGAGATGAACGAATGATGAACAAGTTCCTACGCAGTAGCCTGGGACTCTGATGGAATCCTCTTCCACACTGACGACACCATAAGGCCTACAACCATCCAAATGTATAGCTTTCGATGCGAGCAATCCTTTTCGAAAAGTTGGGACTACACATCCAGTCTCGGCACCACGACTGAGAGTAGGATAATCGCTGTCCCAGCTCAACATCAACCACCTGATATGACCCAAGCGAATAGCTTGCCCCCACCATTTTCTCCACAACATCTCCAGGGACTTAGCCGGGTCCGGCTGGATGGTCACACCTGAAGCTCCCATCAGCCCATAGATCGCATCCTCCTCAAAAGTAGATGTTCTGTCAATGGCCGCTCCCATGGCGCAGGTCTGATCACCCCAGCCCAACCGGTAACGTGTTATGTCCATCCACAGGGGCTTTATAGAAACATGTTGAGGCCCCATTGTTATATTTACTTCTGTGTTATACTGTGGAAGGTATAATATGCCGTCGAGTGTTTCATCATTAATGTGTAAAGGTACTCTGTCCAACCCAATCCAAAGTATTCTCTTTGCAAGTGCCGCTTCCTGGAAGCACCAAAGTCTTGTAGGCCAGGAAGATTGCATTATGTTCTGCAAGAATGCGAAACCCCGAACCATCGCCTCAATCACTTCAGCGGATCCCAGGTATCCCACCGACTCACGCCACAACTCCCCACCACTCTCCATGATTGATTCTTCCCTACTGAGCTTTGACATGATATCATCCAATCCGGGCTGCGTTTGATCCAGACTGTGATGAAGGGTGACCAGAACAAACTCCGCGGTGCGGTAGATCTGCCCCATCAAGGGCATTTGTAGATGCTTATCAGTATCGTCATACTGATCAATGCACCAAGTATCGACCCAGATGTGATGGACTCTGGTATGTGACTCTCTCAGGGCTGCCATGACCAATTGATACCCAACTGCTCTGCCAATGTCGTTCTTCTGAGCAATGGGGAATAGCTCCTCCGCCCACACATGGGAGATCGCGACGTACGCAGGGGCTTTTCCATGCTCACAGGACACGAACCTCAAGGATCGCGTATTGAGCAATTTGATGCGAAAAGATGAGCTGTTGGCCGATGCCACAGGATGTTTCTTCGACTTCCCTCCCGACAACCGGGACTTCGCAAAGCGGCGCCGCAGCGCTTCCATAGGATGTGCCAGAGACATCGCTACAGCCAGACGTTGTGATCCCTTTCTCGATAGTGGGTGAAAGCTCAATGCGGAGTTTCCAAAGGCACCACTGACCAGAGCTATGCGGTGTTTCTGTTCAGCTACCCAGTAAAGCCTATTAGGCACTCTGGTATAGTTTGACTTTTTCGATTGAGATCTGTGGATGACAGAAGGCAATAGAGGTAAATAGAAGGAGGAGAAGCAGATTGTTAAGAGAAGCAAGACTTCCCACAAGGCTATGCGCAGCCACAAATCCACGATCAGGCAGCCGTGCAGGATGCTAGCAGCAAAGTACCAGAAGATGGGACGAGTGACTTGATGCGAAGCTGCTAAGGCAGACAGCTCCAAGCACATGCGGGAGGGCTGTGGTTCAAGAGTGCTCGTGCAAGCATTGAAAGGTTTGTTTTGGAGCTGAAGTTGGGAAGTTGCCGACTGAGGTGGGAGCGTTCTGATTACGCTTAGTCATTGCATACATTCTGAGAAGCACCTTCCTTTCGTGGACAGTCGTACTATAGATAGAGACCTGCCTGCTTCACCCATGCATGCCAGTATATACTGCCCTCCCTTCTACCGACCATCTTCTGTTGAGTCATGTACCAAATGTCGTATACCAAGATTGCCGTCCCAAAATGCATGCATCCAAGCCGTATATACAAAACTAATTCAAAAAATCTACAGGACATTCAAATTTGCAATCGGCACCCCTTGCGCCCTCATCTCATATCGTCGCTTCAAGCCAACTTTCACAGCTTTCTGCATGAGCTGCCACATGGCCTCTCCGCCCTCGACCATGACCATGGGGATGGGATTTCTCCTAGGCAGACCACTCCTCGTCAATTGCGGCGCGTCCAGTAGCGGCCGGATCAGTACTCCTGGACTTCCATCGATGCTTTGGTCACCAACACCCCCAATGTCGTCACCGAAAGATACCACAATCACCAATTGTAATGATCTTCGAGAGGGTGCAAAGGTGGGTATGTTTTGCAACTTCGTGGCGAAGCTGCACTTTCCCCTCCTCATCACGATGATTTGATGGTCGCGAGGGGCAGCGTCGGGGAGCTTGGTACAGCTATAGCCGGGAGCGATGTAGGCTGTAGACCAAAGTAGATCACCTTGAGGCTTTCCATGGATGTCTGGCGGAAGGGCTTCCTGCATGTCAGGGACAGGAGCGGCGCCCGGGCCAGTGGGCAGAGTGGCAGGGATATATTCACGCAGGGGGTTACGGGTATCGGGGCGGGCGGGCGGTGGATTGGTAGGCTCTGTAAGGAGAAGGCCAACCTGCTGAAGGAGCATGCTGAAGGCTTGCTTGACGGAGGAGGCAGGTTCGCCGGTGGGCGCTTGGATGACAATGTTGGGATTAGAGGGTGGTGTGGTCGTTCCAACTTTAGTGGAGGCAGGTTCGGTTGTAGTAATATTAGGGACCATGTTGGGGTCAGGTGGGATGTCAATCACAATGTCCAGTATTGAAGCATCGCGAACGCGAGTAAAGTTGGGATCTGACGGCGGGATGACGGCTTCGGCTGTATTTTTGGCGAGGAAGACTCGTTCGTCTCGGCCAAGTAGGATATTGTTCACGGACTGAACGCGGTAATGCTCCATGTCGTTTGTATCAGTATCGAAGGTTGGAGGCACATCTTGAATAAGGCCAAAGCGTATCCCGCTAAGAGAGTTCACAAGGATGCCGCTGCCCACTCTCTGCAAGATACCCGGGCCGAGGATGGTATTGGGTACAGTGGGAAACGTGATGTCGAAGGTGTGGCGAGTGTGTATCTTGGAGGACATGCCATTGTTGGGAATGTACTGAGATGGCAAAGTCCATGGATAGAACGTGAAGTTTGAAGGTGAGCGAATATCCGAGACGGTGATGCTTGGGTGGTCGTTGGAGTATTCGATCAGCGGTGATTCTAATGTCTCTCGGGTTGGCATCATGTGCAGGCGTGCAAGCTTTGCTGCATGAAACAGGTCGCCACGGGCAGCAGTTGCAGATATGCTGAAAGGGAGGATAGTTGGTGGTACATCACAGAGCTTGCTGGTAGGATCGGACGGCCGGTCTTGTGAAAGGTCTGATGACCGAGATGAAGGCTGCGATCTAGGCTCACGAGCGGAGCGTGGGATGATGAGTGGATGACCCTCAGTACTGAAAACGAATGGCGCATCCAGCTTGTTCAACGGGTGCTCAGGACTGAAGAGGAGGAAGAGGTACTTGGTGGTCTCTCCAAGGAAGAAGCTTTCCATGCGGTCACTCTGGTCGCCATTCTTTACATTCTGAATACCAGCCCAGCCACACTTCGTCCAGCATCTCCGCTTGATGTCACGCAGTACCATTTCTCCCACGTGCAGATACCATGGGTCTTTTGTAGCCTGATAGAGATGGTAGGTTGACTCGATGAACTCTGGCCGGCCACCCCACCAGCCAAGGCCGGCCTCAATACCTCCACTTGAGACAGACCATCTCTCGGGCAGAGCAGAATAGCGTGTCCAAATAGCAGTGGCCAGCAAGTGCGTCTCGATTGCTTCTTCAAGCTCACCAGTCGTAGCGAGAACACCTGGGTAGAATGCGCTCAAGCTATCAATCCAGTAAGCTCGACCAGCGCCAGTGAATAGATCTCCCTGTATATAATGTGGATGGGTGTACTGGCTGTTACGATAGAGGTGCCGCTTGATTGAATCATGAGCGGCAAGCCATACTTCACCGAAAGCTCCCGCGGTCTGTCGAAATTCTGACACCAATCGCGTCCACTCCCCGGGCGACGTACCGTCCGCTGGAATAGGAGGCAGTCCTCCAGGGATCGGCGATCCCGAGAGTAAGACACTGGCTTTGGCGGCATATTCATAGAAGCTATCAATCCCTGCACCAATGCCAGTGTAAGGTGTGGTCCAATGGCCGCTTTCGGCGTCTATGCCAGAGCCAACAAGCCCAATGGCGCTCTTTCTATCCCAAACAGCCCAGAATGCTCGTTTAGCGACCTGCTCGAATACCAAATCACCTGTAAGCCGGCTCAACGTAGTGAATTCCAACACAAGACTCCCTGCACCTGCGCTACAGGTCTCTGTGATCTCCGCTGACGGACTTGGGGTTCGTGGACATTCACCGGTCTCGGCATTCGCGTTCAGGGGAGAATTCGAATAGAATGGCACGCCGTACCGTAGATTGACCCTTGGGTAGGGCAATCCTGTGGTGGTCACGAAAGCTGGAAGCAGACGGCGAGCAAGATTCTCAGCCAGTCGGAGGAGTTGGCCATCGTAGATGAATTTGTTCGGCCACTTTATGGCTCCTAAAGGCATTTCCTTGGTCTTCCTCTTCTTCTTCTTTTTCAGCGTTTTGGGTTTGTAGTCGCCCATGGGGAGCTCTCCAACTGCAAATAAGTGGGCACTGACAAGCCCAGCGACCCCGCGTATGACGGTTTCAAAGACCTGCACTTTGCTATCGAGATCAAATCCACGTGCTCTTTTGCCGATTGCTCCATTTCCGTCGCTCCCATCGCCGTACTGATCAACAAGCGCTTTGACCCCATCTTGAAAGGCCGAGAGGGCGTGGTTCTTCTTCTTGCCCTTACTCTCCACCGAACTTGAGGTCATGATGGCGAGCGTCGAAAGACTATCGATGAGCGTCAGGGAATAATTGCCGAGGGCATCGTTCAGCTCGATGTGGCCTGGGTTGGCCCGGTCGCGGGTCAAGGGAGTACAAGAGATCGGTCGTAATTCATCTTCAGGGAAAGCGTGCTTCATATAATTATCATAACCATGGTAGAACATTTGCTCTGCTTCTTGTCTGTTGAGCGGGTTAGTCTTCTGCTCTAGCTGCTACCATTGTTGACCGCACCTCAATCCTCTCATCTGAAGGTCGCTCATAGCAGTACCGCCTTCTGTCCAGAGGAGGACTAAAAGATGGAGCCATAACAGCCCTTGTTGGAGGCAGGCCACGCTTGCCAGATTGCCCGGCCATATTGCAATCATCACCAGAAACCAATGCGCCAACGAACAGCATCAGGGCTACTTGGTCCTGAGCCACTGCGCACATTGCATATCAAAAGCTCCCAATTCGGATCTGTCGGAAAACAAGCAAAGCGCAATGACCTTTCTGAGGGGATATGACAAAGAAGCATAAGAAAAGAAGATGTGTCGAACTGTTCAATAGTGGCCTCGGCGGGATGACACCCCTAGTTCTATGTGCGTAATTGTTGGTCCTTTCGCAATTTTGGATCCAAACTTTTGAACTTTTGTCAAAACCAAGTGTCCACCCTGCACTCCACAACCATGCTTTTACTATAGCTTAAAGTATCAGCGTACGACCTTTACGATATACAGAATATAGAATTCTTATTTTATAGCGTTCATAACTGTTCATGTTGAAGAAAAAGGTGCCCCAGACTTTTTCCATAACCACCCCACGAAATGGGAGATTTTGGACGATCGCCACCCATAGCTTTCTACTGATTTCTTGACATATTACCTCATACTATGTGCTTTTGATCCATGGACTCTAAGCTACCTTATAACAGAAGCGTGGTTATAGAGTACGGGCGGGGGTGCAAACGTGGTTTTGACAAAAATTTCAAAAGCTTGGTTCCAAAATTGCGAATGGGGCCAGACATTATGCACGTAGGGGTATCAACGGGTCAAAGAGGCCCCGGGCCGCCATAGTGAGTCTTGGATCATCTATGTTGGGTGTTCGGGTCATTGAACACAAACGGATTGTATGCGTTTGTGCATAGGCGCGGGGACTATCTCTCATTGCTCACACCTACCTTGGCCTACTATCATCTGCCAGGATGGAGGACCAGCTTTCACCAAACCAAGTCCTGGACACGCTATCCAAGCACGATGGTCCCATCCTCACTGCCCAGGCCTTTCCCTCTGTCTCGTTTGTCAAAGTCAAGAGCGCGCTCGACACCCTCAAGTCGAGGGAGATGATTATACATTCCCAGGTAGAAAGAGAAGAAGTCATTCTGACGGGTGAGGGAGAGGGAATTGCGGAGCAAGGCAGCCATGAAGCAAAAGTCTTCGAGGCAGTCCGAGCTGCTGTCGACGGATTGAAGATAGACGACCTGCCAGTATGTTGGCTCGATTGTATGCCAGGTCAATCTGGATCATTGAAGGGATCAATAAGCTGATGTTCAACCAGAACAAGGTGGGACAAGAGAGCGCAAAGGTGGGCAAGGGCAAGGCCCTCAAAGCAAAATGGATCAAGATGGACCAAGGCAAATTCAGGACCAGTGTATGTTGCACTCCTCCTCAGCACTGCATGTCTCGGTCAAGGCTGAATCATGAGTAGACGGACACCATCACAGACACCACTCGAGACCAATTGGCCACCATACAGAAATCACATACATATTCCGATCCGAAAGTGGTCACAGATTTGAAGAAAAGGAAACTCGTCACCACACAAAGAGTCATTAGCTTCAAGGTTGACAAGGGACCCAATTTCTCTACCGAGTTGGTGAAAGAAGAGACAGACTTGACAGCAGACATGCTCGCTACGTACACATCGGACCTGGTCGTGGGAATTTGTATCATTGTGCTGACCAAGATCAGGGGTGCATGGAAGACGGCCAAGTTAAAACCATACAACTTCAAGGCCATGGGAGCTCCGGCCATGAGCGGGGCCCTACATCCATGTATGCTCATTCGATAACCCCCAATCAATCTTGCACCATGCTCACATCTCCCAGTGAACAAAGTCCGGCATGAATTCCGCCAAATCTTCTTCGAGATGGGGTTTGAAGAGATGCCTACAAACAGGTACTTCTGACTCTGCCCTCCTTCAGCTCCTGGCCTCATTCTCTTGATCCCTATCAAGTCCCTCCTCAGGCTGACCTTTCCCTCCCTGAACAGATACGTCGAGACAGGCTTCTGGAACTTCGACGCCCTCTTCATCCCCCAACAACACCCTGCCCGCGATCAACAAGACACATTTTTCATCTCCGACCCTCCAACGGCCGATCTTCCCCGCCCCGACCCTTCTTCTCCGTCATCTCAAACCCTGCCTAATGGCTCCTTGTGGCCGGCCAAAAAGACCACCACCACCTCTTCAGCCTCTGCCCCTGAAGGGAAGCCTCTCGACTACGACGCCTACTTCAAAGCCATCTCGACCGTCCACTCCACTGGATCCCACAATTCCATTGGCTACCGCGCCCCCTTCTCCGTTGCCGAATCCCAACGCCTCGTTCTCCGCACCCACACCACCGCGATATCGACTTACATGCTTTACCACCTGTGAGTCTCCCTCCCCGACATCCCCTCTCCACTCATCCACTTTACTTTTCACTTCCAGCCCTCCGTTCGCCATGACCCCAAAAACACCAGGCCAACTGACCCTCACCCCCCTCCTTCCAGCGCCGCCAACCCCCGCCCCGCCCGCTACTTCTCCATCGACCGGGTCTTCCGCAACGAAACCGTCGACGCCACCCACCTCGCCGAATTCCACCAGGTCGAAGGCGTGATCGCCGACTACGACCTCACCCTGGGCGGGCTCATCGGCTTCATGGAGGTCTTCTTCGCCAAGATGGGGATCCACAAGCTCCGCTTCAAGCCCGCCTACAACCCTTACACCGAACCCTCCCTCGAGATCTTCGGCTTCCACCCCGGTCTCGGCGGAGGCGCAGGCGGGGGCGGGGCCGGGGGCAAGTGGGTCGAGATTGGCAACTCGGGCATGTTCCGGCCGGAGATGCTGGAGCCGATGGGCCTGCCGAGGGATATGCGGGTGTATGGCTGGGGGTTGAGTCTGGAGCGGCCGACGATGATTAAGTATGGCGTGAGGAATATTCGGGAGCTGCTGGGGCATAAGGTCGACTTGGCGTTCGTGGAGGGGAATCCGGCTGTTAGGTTGGAGAAGGATTGAATTGATTGATGGAGAAAATAGAGGGAGAGGGTGTGGGAGAAGTAAGGGGGAAGGAGGGAGGCTCAGCGGGAAGATAAATAACGGATGTGGGGATGGGGGGCTGAAAGAGGAGGCTGAATGGCAGGGAGGATGATGGGTTGGTGGCGGCTCTGCGGGATGAGATCCTTAAGGATGGGGGAGCTGAAAAGAGACGACATCGCGCAAGTTGGGCACTGTGTCGAAAAGCTCGCCGACTTATCATAGATCAGATCAAAGCCTTCTATAAATGAATGTGATCTTCAGCGCGAATTGTCCTCGTTATCACGTGGGACTTGCGGCAACACTGGGATATTCACACTGAAGACCCATCTTCATCCACTTGTTAAAATGACAAGAGAGTTTGCCACATAGGAGCGAGCATTGTGGGTACACCCATCTCTAAAACCCACCCGTACCCCAAACCAAAATCTATTCTAAATCTCGTGCGAGAATATGCCAGCCGTTATCCATTAATCCTTACAGTATCCCTTCCAGCCCAAGCCCCCAGCGAAACTCCATCGCTCTCATGATTCAATGCCTGTTTAACAAACGCCCCTGTCCATCGTTATACCATTACCATTGCCATTACCATTACCATCCCAATCCCCCTCCAGACCCTAGAGCCCTCCACTCGTTCCCTGTATTCACGTGCTATTTCCACCTCTCCTCCGGCACGAACTTCAACTTGCCCTCCTGTCTATTATCCCCCTCCCCGCTCTCCTCCACCATCATATACCGCACCTTCGCCAGCTTCCTTTCCTCGCCCTCCAAGCCATCGAACTCGGTCTTGTACTCGTGTTCCAGGGCGGCCACGAGGAGCTCCACGGGGGTGTATTCGCGCTTCCCCAACGTGACACCAAGGACCAGCCTCAGGAGGACGCAGAGGACGCCGAGGATGGCCACGCTGGCGCCGAGCTTGGAGGTGCGGGATTGGTAGATGCTGTAGGCCCAGACGCGGCGGGTGGACCAGGTGTGCAGGGTCCGCTGAACGGTCGGATCGACGGTGGCTTTGGCGTTGAGCTTTGGCGACGGCGGGAGGAGCGTCGACTTGGACGACCTCGAAGCGGTGACGTTGGTTTCATCGTACCGGACCATGCTCATGGCCTGGCCCAGGCTATACATCACCAAAAACGTGAATTCGGTCCACTCGTAGGAATCGTCGTTATTGCTGTTGAGCCAGGCGGAGTGGAAGACGGAGGAGAAGGCTTGAGCGATGGCGCGGCTCGCTTCGACGGTATTGGCGTCCGATTTGGGATCGGCGTCGGCGGAGAAGGCGGCCAGGAGCCAGGAGGGGGAGATGGGAAGGCTGTCGGATTTGGGAGAGAGACCTTGCATTTGGACCAATTGGATGGGATTGGTGGAGGTAAGGGTGTCGAGGGTGTAGTTGGGGAAGGAGACATGCGCGGCTGCCTGGCAGAAGAGGCGGGAGTTCGAGACGTAGGGGGTATAGTCTTCGGCAGCGTCGGGGAGGGAGAAGGAGAGGAAGAGAAGGTGGTTTGGGGAGAGTAAGGAGTCATCGAAGGGAGCGGGGAGGGCAAATAGGGCGTCCCAGTCGCATGTTGGGGCTGTCTTGTTTGAGATGCAGGGGATGATCTGGGTATTGTAGGTGGAGTTGTAATAGGTGACGAGGTCGGTATAGTAGATGTCCAAGGCTGAGGAAGTGGCCGTCGTGTTTGGTTGCTTGTTGCCTATTCGCATACTTGCATCGGTGTTTGCAGCATTGAAGCCGGGTCCGATACGGATGCACTACGTACAGGGTCTCATGTCAGTATAAATTCATCACCAATGGCCTGTTGTTCAGAAGTCTCACCTTTGTGTAGTAGTAGGAGCTATCGTCATCAGTCCAATTGCCAAAGCAATGGATTTCCTTATCCTTGGCAACTTTTACCATGGTGACGTTGCCGGCATAGCAATCAAAATCGAAGCCTATACTTGGACCTTGACGGTTGAGGGTGAGCTGTAGTGATTCATCGATGGGTGTGGCCGGATGTCCATAGTCATTTGGCCATAAGAGCTGGAACAGATCAAGAGACAAGGCCGCGAGCACTTGGGGATTGGGTATCCAGATGACAGAGTCGTTGCTTGTTTGGTTGACAGAAAACATGACGGAGGATTCCTGGGCAAGCGCGGGCAAGTTCTGGTCGCCGTACGGTAGCTGGCCCTGAACCCCTCCCGCAACTGCGGACGCGCCAAATTGATCCAGGCTTGAACTGTAGTTACCAGCTGTGCATGAGTAATTGCCGGCAGTCAGCTGAGCAGCATCACATCCATCCAGAGCGGTGTCACCAGTAGGACTCCTGTCGAGGTGGATAGAGCGATATACCTGACTGACTTTATGTGGCGTGTCAAGATATTGAAGGGTCGGAAGGACCAGGACAGCAGTAGCCGGTCCCATCAGATTGGCCAGAACAGTCAACAAGGCTGCGAGAAGGGCAAAGAGGAAAAGCCTTGAGACACTCTTTCGGTGCTTCTGTGAGTGAGTCGCATGAGGATTTGGGAAAGGGGAAGTCCACAAGGTAGGATTGAAGAGGTTGCGAATATCGCCAAACTCCAGGTGAGTCAAGACGTAGCCGACCGGTAATCCTCCCTCCTGTCGAGCCATGATCATGGCCAGGTCGTAGAGCAGGGCGGTGGCGATGAACATGAACCATACCTCAAGGGTTTTAGCAACGAATTGGAGTGCACCAAGGAGATTGTGGTCGTTCTTATCGAGCCTGTTCGCCTTCATGATGGCGTCTTCGTCTCCAGCATCGGAATGGCAATGACCGAAGGGACACCAGGCGCTAGGCCCAATGATTTGAACCTTGAAATTCAGGGCGAGCAGAGCTGCGATGGGGAGTAGCCAAAGGAAGGCGACAAGTAGAGCCAGCCAGTGCCATATCTGCGATCGAGGCCTGCTGATGGTGGTCCTACTGGAAGATTTGCGCGAGAAGAAAGATGTCATCGACACTTGAGTGTGCTGGGTGGGCCTTTTTTCGCTAGGGGAGACTGGCTGGTAGGTCGAGTCCATGGTGGAAAGTGGGTGATATGCTGTCTCCATGGCGCCGGTATGAATCTGTCACTGCAGCAAATCTGATCTCGTCGCCCACATACCTGAGACTGAACAATCTCGCAGGGACTTGCCACCATTTTATCACGAATTCTCTTTCTCCCACGGAATGCAACATTGCCAATATCTCAGCCTCATGCATGTCTGATTACTAAATCACTAATGCTACATTAGAGGTACGATTAGCTACTCGAAGCAGGGGCAAGAGAGAAGTAACAGAACGAGCGGATCACACGGTCACTAAAATAAGGCCCCCCACTTGTTCTCTTAGACATGGTGATCCATCATCCATGAAGCCTTCCTAGCATGCCGCGGCACGCCATTCGAGATTCGCAATAGACCGATCAAGGAACAGTCTTCCCCTCTCCCGTCTTGAGAACAATCTCTTCCGCCATTCGGATTAGTGCTCACTGGGAACCCTGCTTGTGACTCTTCAAATGAATGGAATCACTGCGACGACCAATCACGCCGGTTAACGAACGAGAATCTTAAAATGGGTAGCAATCAGGCTAAGGGGAGGTTTCATGTTACTGCTGTACCGGTACGGAGGATAGGTAATGAATTCGGCGCTTCGGCGCGCAGAAAGTAAAAAATTTGCGCAGATTGGAGGAGTTCTTGCAGATGAGCCGCATGCACAGCCCTCTACATCCGACAGGTAATTACCTTATGTTTCACGCCATTTCGGTACCGACTGTGAGGTACTCCATAAGCAAGGCGTGCCGAATGTCACGCTACCACATGGGGATCGTCGCCCTAGAGTTTCGAACATGGCGTTCGCAATTCGGGCCAATGGCAACGTGGGGTGGTGGCATCCTCTATCTCTCCGTGACTCCATCGTCTGGATCTGGCGGTGTGTGAGTCTGTGAGATGTCCGGCCGAGAAAAATTGTAAGTGTTATTTGAGCCAATACCTCATTACTCATCCACGAGTCGCCCAGTCGAGTGCCGTGAGAGGTAAGCCTCTCCACTTGATTGTAATTCTCAGATATTATTGGTGAGGATATGCTACATGTAGACCTGAGTCACCGGCTCTCAGAGCGCCATGTACCCACTCAGGGGCATGTTGGGTGGGGTGAAGGGCGCTTATCTACTACTGGAATCAGACCAAAGGGCATTTTGAAGGAGCCATTTGAGAGGCTCCGTTGCAGTTACAGTTGATTTGCTGCATACAGTGCTCCAGGTCAACATTGTCCCGTCAATATATCGCTGGGCTCGGCGGATTCAAAAGCATCAATCATGGACGCGACGCGAAGGCGATTCCGCTTTCCAAAGTCATATTTCCAATGCTTCTCCCAGTCTCCGTATCTTCACTGTGTCTTCTTCTCTTCTCCCACTTGCATCCTCCTCGCTTCCCTCCTCGAAGCCCACCACGTGAAGTTCATCAGTGCCAGCGTCACTAGATCGAAGACATGAATCGCCCACCACATATGCTGCCTGCCCAATGCGCACGCCTCGTACTCGAAGTGCCATCTTCCCTCGGCGTAATCAAACCAGCCGCTCAGCAATCCTGCGTTACCCCCAAAATCTCCCATCATGCTCCGGACTGTAATCTCGCGTATGCCTGCTGTCCGTTCCTGGCTCTTGTGCACATTGGTCTTGTTGAGGCGCTCGGCTTCCCATTCTGCACCAGGATAGCCCCTGGGGATGTAGTGGAACACGTCGCAGCCCTCGTGGTCATGACCGGTGAGTATGACACCATCGCGGCCCATCCCCAAGACGGGCGCGTTTGCGTCGCCAGATTTGCCGTAGAGCCCTTCGAGTATGTTCTTCGTCGAGCCTTGAGATAGATGGTTCTGTTCTCGCACCCCTCCGCCGTGTTCGCCACCGTAGTATGAAATCATTGGACCGTCCACGCAGGTTCCTGCAGCTTTGTGTAGAGGGAGATGTGTGAGGAGGACTGTAGCTGAGGAGGTGTCTTCGACGGGATTGGCGGCCGTGATCATCTCGTTGAGGAAGTCGTAGGTAGAGGATTGCAGCTCAGTGGACAGGGCCGGAGCCTCAAGGTTGAGAGAATTGAGGATCACGAGGCGGATTTCGGGGGTGGGCGAAGCTGCGTCTGCTGCTGGGCTAGGCGAGCGGAGTGACGGGAGTGTGAAGCGAGACTCCCAATTTGCTTTGCCGAAGACACGCTCGAACCTTTCGAGCTTCCCGGCGCTCATGTCGCCTGCATAGCCAATGTCGTGGTTGCCCGCCACATTAATGACGCGATCTTTCCAAGGAGCAAGCTCCTCTTGATCAGCGAGAGAGGTACGCGTGATGGTGCTAGTGACGCCCTCATCCACGCGACGACCCCGCTGGAACACACGACCCCAGAATCGTTGACCGCGGAGGTCGAATTCTTCATCGCTCACCCATTGGCTACCAAGCAAGTCGCCAAGGACGGCCACATGAGTAGGATATGTGAAGCTGGAGAGCGTGCGGTATATATGTGCTAAGTAGTAGTCATTGCCCAGCAGGTCCAGCTTCTTGCGCCAATATTGTACCAATCCGAATAGATCGTGTGTTACCAGCTCTTTGATGTGTTGGACGGAGGGCGAATTGTATATCTTTGGTAGGCTTGGGAGATAGCCATCTTCTGCATTGAAGAGAAGCGAGGAGTCACCCTCGAGCTGTGGGTCTCCAAGGACGAGGAGACGGAAAGGGGCAGGACCTGGATCCACAGGCCGTCGAGATGGATTTGATGAAGGTTTGACGGGTGGTAAAGGAAAGGCGCAGCCGTGCAGGATGGGATATATGTACAGATAGCAAGTAAGAAGGTTAGCAAGAGTGAAGCAAAGAATGGTCAGAGGTATGAGGGCGGGATTCATGAATGAAAGGACGCTCGCTCGGATGCTCTCGTCATTGATCTATGCATTGGCTCGATTTCGCCCAAATAGTAGCTCGAATTCCACGATTTCCATTTCGGGCAAAAGCGAGGAGAATTGAAATGACGCTGGCTTGGCATTTCTTGGCATTTGCACGCCCTCATCAGTTTCTGTAATCCAATTCGAATTGTGGTGAATTTGCTATACATCCCACTTCAGGCTTTAAGAACCACAAGTCTGAACCTCTGATCTCCATTGCCGACCCTGCAAAGGTACCCGGGCAGCTTGAGCGCACGCATGATCGTCTGAAGCCACCAATAGACGGAAAAGAAAACCCCCTTCATGAGCCCAGAGGGAAGTGCGGCCGCCTGTCTGCTGTCTAATAATTTGAGTTGAATGGATTCTAACGTGTGTTGGGGAGCGAGCAGGGTGTCTTCTCCAGGAATGCTTCCAATGAGGTATCTATACGGCCTGTGATCGTTGGCGGTTAGGGGCCAGCGCTCTAGGCCGCTTTTCTCACCTACACTCTAGAAGGCACGTCAATCACCCGAGTCACCATATCAAGGGAATGCTTAGCCGCCAAGGGCAGCCCATCTCGCTTCCCGATACCCATCTATGATGGTGTCACAATAGTACCAAGGCTTGTGGCGTGTTCTAGATCATGCTTCCATTGCAGACTCTTGGCGCTTAGGTATCCACCGATCCGTATAACGCCGAGAGTGTGAAACCTCAATTAATTGCCCAAGAAATCAGCCTGGTGTTCGAGAATCGTTGACGGCTCTCGATCGTGCACTCCTGGTCTGCACGGATGGCGGAGGAATTACCAGAGCTACCGACTCAGTCGTCCACCACGGATGAGGGTGGAGATCGAATTGAGAGACGCACGGAAGCCGAGTGGAGAGCAATGGACCCCGAGGATCGCGCGAAAGCTGTTGAGAAGCTTTACTGGAAGTGGCATACGAAGAAATACCCCCCACCAGACCCTTACAGAAAACTCGACAAACCACCCACGAAGCGTTGGTATCTCGAGGAGCCAGTGATGCCAAAGCCCGGAGATATGGGCAGTCTCTGCGAAGTATGTCAGCACATTGATTTCAAATATTTAGTCAACTGCCCACTTGATCAAATGCTTGAGCAGATCGAGCTGGGAACCCTGGAATGGATGCTTGAGCACCATAAGTGCGCTTTTTGTTGCTTGGTGATCTCGACCTTGAGGGATGCTCTCAGTCCACGGAAGCTGGAAACACATATTGGGGAGGGATCGGTGGTATGCAAGATCCAGATCTTACCCATGGAGACCAACACTTCAAAAAGGGAGATATATGTAGGGACTCAACTTTCACCCGATATGGTACAAAATCACAGGAGCTTAACTTTTTATAATTTTGTTCCGAGTGGAATGCTCCCAAACAACGGAGAGACCACTAATAGATGCATTCAGATGCCAATAATTGATTACCATCTGGTGAGAAAATGGTACCAGGATTGCGTCAGCGGCAGATGTGAAGTCTCAGTAGACTCGGCGTCCGATGGAGAACCGCCCAAAGGTTTCCGCGTCATTGACGTCGAGCGTTCTTGTATTGTAGATCATGAGCGGACGCTTTCTTATGTGGCTTTGAGCTATGTTTGGGGATCTGGAAAGCAGCTTCAGAACGGCATCACAACCCGGCGGAGTCTTGAGCAACCCGGAGCCCTCCAGGAGAGGATCAGCGAGCTACCTAACACGATCAGGGATGCGATGACCCTTACGCGAGAGGTTGGAGAAAAGTACCTTTGGGTAGACAGCCTCTGCATCATCCAAGATGATCCAAGTGACAAAGCTTTACAAATCGCTGCAATGGGTCGAATCTATGGCAAAGCCATATTGACGATAGCAGCCACTTCAGGGAACAAAGCTGATGCTGGTTTAGCTGGCATGAGTGCTGGTCCTCGCACCTTCAAACAGCATGTTTCCAGAGTCCAGGGTATCTTACTCGCAAATTGTGTACCAAGGTTTTCTGTAGCTGTGGACGAATCAATATGGAACACCCGCGCCTGGACTTTCCAGGAGCGTGTGATGTCACGTAGAGTCCTCTTCGTTGGCGAGCACAGATGCTTCTTCACCTGCAATCATCGCCACAGCGTGTACACTGAAAGCGAGGACGTTGTCGAAAATGGCCTGGACAGGAGCGCTAATGCGGCACCATTCAAAGACTTGGCCAATTTGATGCCGTCTTCGAAAAACGTCAATGTCATTGTGTACCGCGATCTGGTTCGTACCTATTCATCACGGCATCTGACGGTGGCTTCCGATATGGTCAAGGCTTTCGAAGGCCTGACGACTCGTCTTCGCCCCATTTTTCGAAGTGATTTCCTATTCTGTATGCCTAGATCCGAACTGGATTCGCAGCTACTGTGGCAGCCCTTAGGATGCATCAGTAGGCGACGTTATCCTGACACCGGGGTGCCGCTCTTCCCAAGTTGGAGCTGGGCTGGTTGGGTGGGCGAAGTGTCGTGCAGCACCGCAGAGAGTCTATCAAGGATCGATTGGATCGAAAATGATGGCACACGCGTCTCTGGAAAGGAATATCGCTATCCAACTAGGACCAAGCAGAACACTATGGAAAGTTTGATGTATCGAGTGACCTGGAAATGCGGCTTGGAGAATGGTGTGCCCTACTATTGGGAAAACAAAAATCCGGATCAGTGGTTCCTGCACCCCACCGCACCAGAGAATGAGAGGATGTTAGGTCCATGTTTAAAAACCGGGACTGAGCATCTGGTATTCGAGGCTGAGGCATCTGCTTCCTTCAACATCGGTGGACACTTCCGTACATTTGCCATCTACGGCCATGCTTGCAAAGAAGATGCCCACACTGTCTGCCCGCTGGTTTTGCGAGACCCAGACGGCTTTGTCGCAGGCTATTGCTTGGTCCCCGCTGAGCTAGCCACAAAGATGAATGCCGAAGCGTTGTACAACGTTGTGAGAATCTCACGAGGGAAGTTATTCGAGCAAAAGGACCGCGGCGAAGGTAACCCAGATCTCCTGGATGACTTGGAAGCAATCACCATGGAAAAGACGCATTTCCCGGAACGGCCAAACGTTGAAACAGCTCCTGAATCACGTTGCTTCGATCAGCAGCGATACGATGCCAAAAAGCCTTGGTGTATCTATAATGTCATGCTGGTGGAGTGGATAGATGATGTGGCCTACCGGCTAGGTGTTGGCCCTGTTCACATCGACGCCTGGGCGCAGGCCAAGCCACAAAAGACAATCGTGACTCTGGGATAGGGGATTGTTTGTTGCAGTGAGACGACTTCGAGCCCAATCATGTCTCCCTGAATGGTAACCTCGGTTTTGCCTCCGTTTAAGGATCACTCCAAATCAACGTAAAGTGTAATATTCACGTTTATCCCCAGCAGACTACAAAATCCACTTGATAGCTCGGTTTTTAGACTCGTCGACTGTCAGCAACATTGTGGGCAAAGCCATCGCTTCGTCACTGATTGTTCTTTCGAGCACTTTCCAAAGACATTGATTCGCGTTGTCTGCATCGTTGCCTGCCGCTGAATCGGCTAAGTACATGCCTCGTGGCCAATAGATAGTGGAGGAAGATATACTCTGCCCAATCAGCCGCGGACATCCCTCGGTCTGTTCAGCTTACCCACCAATTCTTCGCACTCGACCAATCTTCATGATGATGGGCTCAGTCCCATCCCTCCCGGACTGGTCTTTGGCGTGGGACATGTTTGCGGTTCTCGTCTTGGCATAGACCGTGGGTGCCTGATGCTTTCATTGAACGAAATAAATGCTCTTCCACTCCGTTTCCTATGCTTGGGTGGAAAAGCTGAGATTGCGTATACAGAGTATTTTCAGCATGAGCGGGGCCGAAAGTTTGGCAGTCCTGTCAGTTATCGCGAACGTGATCGCTGTAGCGAACTTCTCAGCCAAGGTCCTGGATGTCGCCAAAGGACCCGCCGATGCCGCCCATGAGCTCCCAGGATTCCTTAGGGACGCTGCAGCAATATTGCCCGTTATATCAATCCCTTTCACACAAATACGGCGTCAAATCGAGTGTGGCTTCTACGACAAAGACGCATGTAAGGCATTGGTCCCTTCTACCGTCAAGCAAAAGAAAAGCTTGAACAGCTCGAGGTAATCTCAAAAAATGGCGCGCCCGACGTCGATGACTCGAGGCCAGAGAGAGTATTCAAAGCCATCAAGACTGTCAGAAAAGAGAAAGAAAATAAAGAGTTGGTCGAGACTCTTGGCCGGACTGCTACCCATACTAACCACTTCCTTGTAAGTGTGGCGCCTACGCTAGCAACTTTGAGGGATCTAGAGACGTGTCTTGTCTCGTTATCACTCTCACAAAATCAAGCGACAGGTCGGTGAACACTTTGAGCCGCAGACAGTTCTCATCAAACACTAGGAACGATTTCACACACAAAACACAGAGCTATCAATCCATGACTATTCTTACGCTCCTCTCAGCCCGACGAAAAGCTTCGCGAATCGCCCTGCGCTATCATCAAAACTCACAGAAAGCTGAGCAGTGAAACAGAAGGTGACGAAGCAGAGCCGATACTCATCGTTGTGCATGGACTCGGAGGAGCAGGGAAATCGCAGCTGGTTCTGGACCACATCAAAAACCTTCGAGAAGACTACTATGCAACTTTCTGGATCGGGAGCCGGCAATGCTCAATCAATCGAACGTGATTTTCGCCAGATATATCGCATTTTATATACCCTAGAAGGTATACCTCCAGATCAACTACCGAAGCTCGAAGAAGTTATCGCGTTGGTCAAGAGGTGGTTTCTGCAGAGAGACGGAAATTGGCTTATAGTGTTTGATGAGATAGACTCAATTTTTGAAGAAGAGAATAACAGAGCGAGCGACTTTCACACTTGGCTTCCGCCAACAAGGAATGTTCAAGTGGTTTTGACAACTCGGGACTCTCGGCGGCCGATTTGACGACTCTTGAGGCCATCGAGGTCGATTGTATGGAGGAGGAGGAAGCGAGCGCCCTGTTCAAAACCTGTGCCGGCATTGTAACGGATCAAGATGATTACCACGTCTACAATATAGTAGAGGAGCTAAGGTGTTTCGCACTGGCCATTAGTCTAGCTCGTTACTACGTCCAGCAGATACCATGGCTCTCGAATGACTTGGCTCGCTACTTACCGCAGTACCGGCAGAAGCGGAAAGAGATGCTGAACGAGAAGCCTCGAAAAGCCGTTCATTACTATAAGGAGAGTGTCCTCACAACCTTGGGAAACATCTTTCTCTGCAGTCCAGGCACGATCTCTGGGCGCTGCAAACCTTTCCTGCTTGTATGCTGGTTCAATCCAAGTGACATCTTTGAGGATCTATTCCAGTGTATCCCTGCTCAAGTTAACAGCATGTATGGACACGAAGCGGATGCACCCAAGCATTTCACGCCTTTGCTGGTACCAAAGCAAGGATTACTCGACGTGCATCTGATTTACGGCTTCTTTCGTTCCTTGCTTGACTAATCTTTTATTCAATGGGAAGTTCCCAACAACAGCTGCAGAATCCACAAACTTGTACATGTGTGGGGACAGGAGCGATTGGATCCCAAGGCTCGAGGAGAGTACATCATAGCCGCTCTGGAGCTTCTCAATCTAAGCGCATCGCAGGTCCCTAACCATGTTCGTTAAGGTCCAAGATTTGTACCTCACTTGACACACATAGTTCATGCCACGCTTGAGCATTTCAATAAGCAACGAAGTCCTGTCGACGAAATGCTTTCGAATCATCTTTGGCGCACCGCTCTGAGCTTCAAGAGGCTCGGTAAGTATACAGCATATAAAGACGCAATGACTTTTCAGGCGGAAAGTCTTGTCTCCGCCTTGGGAAAAGCGCATCCTATGGTAATGAGGGCGAGGTGTAACGTAGCAGATAGCTTGCAAGCATGCGGGGATCTGCAAAAAGCGCGTGAGCTTTATGAAGAGATCCTGGAGAATCAGGCCCGACTTCTCAATCCAGAACACGAAGATCTGACAACGACCCTTAAAGGCTTAGCACATGTACTCCGCCAACAAGGAGAAGTCGGACAGGCAACCAAATTGCAGTCTACAGTGCTGGAAAGATGGCAGCGTGGAGACAAGGGATACCGTCATCCTATGTTGTATGTCGACCAGCGTCTTGCCTTGGACCTTGGAAATTTGAGGAAAGTGGTGGCGATACAATCGGAGCTGCGTAAATTGGATCCTCTACTT
This sequence comes from Niebla homalea, assembly GCA_019925105.1. Classification (NCBI taxonomy): domain Eukaryota; kingdom Fungi; phylum Ascomycota; class Lecanoromycetes; order Lecanorales; family Ramalinaceae; genus Niebla; species Niebla homalea. The sequence goes on from JAHGAU010000009.1 coordinate 120,013, forward strand.
TCCTTAGATGTGTTAGAGCATCGGGCTGCCAGCTTCTTTAGGACCTTTCAGTTAGGAAAGGCAATTTCAGCGACAGAGAACGTGGTGTCGAGAAAGCGATATCTTCTGGGTGACCTACATCCATCTACACTTCACACAATGACGGTCCATGCCGTGTTTGTCCGCGGTTTAGGTTAATTCCAGGAGGCGGAACATATTCTATGTGCCATTCTTGCTAAGACAAGGCGAGCTCTAGGTGGTGACCACCCACAATATCTTTCATGTGCTCATGAGCTCGCGAGGGCGTGCGATTCAGGTAGAGGTTGTTCGAGCTTCGCGTCACGTGCTTGGCGAGCGGCACTATGATGATTCTGGACGACAGTGTCTCCTTGTCAAGATCTTGTGTCATCTAGGAGACACGGCTGCCATAAGAAGGATCTTGAAGGACAGTGTTCCCAAAACTCTCCCAAAATTAGGTTCCAAACACCCGATCGCGCTGGAGCTTCTACGGTGTCAAGTTCATAATTCATTGGCAAATGGGGAATTCGCGGCAGCCCTCGCCATGGGCCAAAATATCATTGAAGTTGTGCAGCGTAAATGGGGTGCCGATGATAAAGCCGCTATGCGCAACCTATTCTGTCACGCGGCCATCGTGATGAAATCTGGCGTGGCTTCTAGAAGCGGAGGAGCTATTCTCAGAAGTTCTGGAATATGACTTGGGGGACCGCCACCCAACCACCGTGGAGACGAAAAACATACTAGGGCTAATTTACATGTGGCAAGGGCGATTGGATGAAGCAGAGATATTGCAGAGAGCGGTCGTTGCATCCTATACCTCAAACTTGTCTGGTGAGAATTGGATGACTCTTTTCAGCATGAAGCACATGGCAAGTATACTAGAGGCGCGAGGCGCCATCGGCGACGCAATTTCGTTATACAGGAGGATTTTCTTAATCAAGAAGAAAAGCTTGGGGTGAAGCATCCCGATACGTTATACAGCTGTCTACCTAGCCAAGGCCCTCTTCCCGAACAACGACGACGAAGATGCAGAGGACATACTTGTTCTAGAACTCTTAGAAACTTGTGACCATCTTGCTCTGTCAGAATCACAAAATCTCCTTCATGGAATCTGGGATAGGCGTGATGATTTACCGGCAAGCTCGGAAGGCCACGCCAGAGTTCGACGTTTCATTGCTGTTTCATCCACAAATGGAAATCTGATCAAGATATCCGCATGGCGGATTCGACCCTCTGGTTGTCCGAAGGTGAACTTTCGGCTCCCAAAACATCGGTCTAGGACGCAATGAACCCATTGGAGCTTTTGGAAATCAGCGGTCATCGGGTCATGCCGGCTTGAAGCGGCTTTGCCACTTTGCTCATCAAACGTCGATGGTTGGGAAAGCTGCTGACGCGCTGTGCTAGTCGGATACTACTGACGGAAAAGAATGTTTTCTCTGGCGCAAAATATCTTGTGAGGCCTCTAATATCCCAGTAGACTGCGCAATATGTCAGAACAAAAGATATTGCTGAGACTTGCAAATCCGCAATACACTATGCTGCAGCCCCTGAGCTCCCTCCATCCTGTACGTCTTGATCTAACAAGGCGAAGTAAGATCTCGTAGTTCAAGCATTCCGATCATGTTGAGTAATGCTTCACGCTAAAGAGCCACGAAGTGGTCCGCGCCACGATTCAAGTAAGCTCTCATCTCAAAAACCTAGGGTTTGACCCGGCAAAAGATGTCATCCGGCCAGGATGGAGACATGGATTATGGTAGTCATTACTACCTTGGGCTACTAAAGTTATTCAGGGGCGAGTATTGCTGCATCAAGATCATCTGGTGTGTTTGGATGGTACATATCGAAACGGTTCTCTCATGAAACGGCGTCTCTGGATTCTCCAACACCGTGGCATTGAAAAATCTCCGCCCAATAATCACGTACCTACAGCAAAGTGAGTCTGAGAAGGCGCTACCAGGACGGGTGTGGAATCTCATTATCATCATCCACTCTATCAGGTTGATACCGCTTCAAGCACTACTTTGCAAAGAGATTCCGGAATGCCTGGAATTGATATGATGGTAGTAGAACGGACAACCTTCCGAGCCAACGCAAGTCCGTATACAGCAGATGTCTCAGTGGACCCCGCGATCCATCCATTGCGTGATGGTCGATCAACCGCAGTTTATACGCGCGAGACGCTCATCGGCCCGTTAACGCATTATCTAGCAAGCGACTTGTTTCATGAATGCTTCGGACGGAACTTGTGATTCCGCAATGGCCCGGTCCATATACCGAGAGAGAAGAAAACTGCAGACTGCCTGTTATCATCTCAGCTAAGCATTCCAGTATAATCCCTATCAGGTCAAATGTTCGATCATGGGCCCCTCCATCCTCCCAATCTTATTTCTTTTCACCGCGGCGTGCCTTCCCAGACTCTCCACCGCCCTAACAGCGGCGGCAAACACCACCAATAACCTCTCTGATGTGAACGCCGCGCGAACAATCTGCGCCGGACCATGGGACATGACGCACCTCAACAACGGCCCTGTGCTGATGCAGAAGAGCGATTGCATCGCAGCCTTCCTGCTCGATTTCACGCAGACGTACACGGTGTACCAAAGCCAAGGGATCGTGCACTTCTACGAGGGGGAAGAGGGACCGGCATCATCAAAACCAGGGCCTTTGGGTAGTGCTGGGGTGGGCAACGACGAGGCGACGTTTCAGTTGCCGTGGAAGGTGAGGCATGGTATGTGTGTGGTTTTCCTCCTTCTCTTTCGCCACTCTTCTCGCAAACATCGGAAACCCCTGCTTCAAATCATTCTGTCCCCGCCGCTGAAAAGCTTCCACTACTTTTCCACCACACCACTAACCCCCGCCCCTCCTCCCCCCTTCCAACATCCAGGCTCCTGCACCATCATCACCACCATGCGCCACACCATCCCCCTACCAATCAACGGCCACTTCATGCGGACCATGATCCCCATGCCCAGAGGCCCCGCCTCGATGCAAGGCATGGACCAAGACCCGTTCGCGGAGCTGTACAATGGAGTCACTGTGCTGCTGGGCGCGTGCGTCTTGGAAGTGGCGCTGCCGCGAGCAGGCTTCGCGATCGCGGGGATGGATCATCGGATCGGGATTTTGTTGGTGGGGACGGGATCGAGTGCTGATGCTGGGATTGGGGATTTGGAACGAGGGGGTGGAGCGGGTGGTGAGACTGTTGCGGTAGATTGATGATGTGAAAGGGGGCGTTGATCGGCACCTTGTAAAGGATGATTTAGAATACGCGACGGTCCTGGTAGGATCTCAGAGATGATGGAAAATTGAGCGCCCTCACAGCGTTCTGCACTACATGCAAAAGCTGAGTTGGCAAAGCTATGCTGTCCTTGCATTGTTTTAAGAGATGGGTGCTAAATGTGGATGCCTTGCAGAAGCGACGATGGTGGCTTGACGGGGAGCCGGTCTCAAATCAGAGGACGAAGAAGGTATGAGAAGATGGTCGACAAAGGGAGACTGAATGAGGAGGACTTGAGGCGGGCAAGGTATCCTGGGTGAGGATGCATCTGAATTATAGGCTGGAGACAAGGGCCGAGATGCGGGATAGACTGTCCTTGATGACATAGCCAAGGACATTTGTCGGTTGAGGATCATTTTTGTATGATCAGCTCTGGATTCACAGGAGGCTTTGTGGATATGGAAATATGTTGCTCATTTGGGAATAGACGCTTCTTTACATCTAAAAGTAGTGGGCTTCCAAATTCTATCTGCCAATCTACCTGTCTGCCATGAAGGCATCACCGATCTTGATCATTATCATCATCATCATCATCAACAACTATACTCAATTGAGAGTGATGCCCCTGCTAATTACAACATGTCACGTATTCAAGCTGTCGTTGATCTCCTGCAGCGGGAGAATGATGTCTTCAAAGAAGCTTTGCTGGACTTTTGTCTCTTCGAGGCTGAGCGGCGTGTGCAGAGTACTCAATTGGCCCTTGACACATCTCAGGACGACCTCGGCATACTTATCGTGGTCACGATTCTTGATCTCATTTTGGTTCACTAGTCTGGTGGCAATGAAGAAGTTAGTCAGGCCTTCGATCTCGAGGTCATCGGGTTTTTTGAGCTGGATGATTGGCACGCCGTATGAGATCTCGATCAAGGCGACTCCTAACGCAAACATCATTTGGTTGGCAATGCAATTGAACGCTTGGGCTTCCGGTTGGTGCTTTGTGTCGTACTTCTGGTCCGAGGCGTTTGGGAGGGCGACGGTCTTGGAAACATAAGGTGTAGTGACGAAAGATGAATTGTCACGGTTGCTTAGGAAATGTATGTCATCTAGACACCACCGCTCTCTGAGCCAGGGGGTTTCATGCAGCTGCAAAACCGCTGAGGCGACAATGAGAGCCAATTTGTATCTGCTACTGTTAGCTCTGTATAGGAGGCAAAGAGCAAATAGGGAGACTGAGGAAGCGCGCCTACTTTTCTTTTGGTCCCAGACCCGCTTGACCTTGTCGTCTGAGTACATCATGGAAGCATATGATCTCCTTTGCCGTCTGCTCGCTCAAGTTGGATGGTGCATGATAAAGATGGTGCTGGAAAGCGGTGTCGCCGAGGTATCCCAGACAGTCATTTTCTTTAGGAAGCTTAGTCAATGCTTTACAAAGCGCTTCTACTTTGGCAACTGAAGATGGCACGTCCGCTTTTAGGCCACGTGAGAATTGTGGGGAGGGTGGGTTCGACACCTTTGGGTCGGCAAATGAAACGCGCTTGGTAGTTGTTGGTCGAGGCTTCGGCTCTAGTCGAGTTCTGCATGGCTTTCAGCTACGATGCAAATAGAGGGCGAACAACCCATACTGCGGGGTGCCTTGCGGCTTAGCGTGAATCTCCAGACTCCGCCAGACCCAAGGGACCGATGAAGCGGCATCAAGATCAGAGGAATGATCAAAGGAGAAGAGAACGCCAAATTTAGTGTCGGTATTCTTATGAGCGTCATCGCCCCTGCGTGCATCCAGTCGAAGGCTTGCACGGTGTGGGTATGGGCAATCGCAGCACCAGCGTGTCTTCGTGCTGAGATTATCATAAAGTCTTCTCGCGTCATCCCTAATTTGAAGCCAAGATCCCATGTTTCGACGTTGCTCAATTGCAACACGTTTCGGTGCAAATGCAGTGCTTGATGTCGTAAACCGGTCGATCTGATTGATGGTCTTTCGTATGTCCTCCACCAGGTTCGTCAGAGCTGGAGTGTCGAAGCCAATCTTGATCTTCTGCCAGTTGTGACGAAAGAAATGCTGGCGCACGGTCTTGTCTGGAGACTTTGAGTTCGAGATCCAAGGGGGCTGAGTCAATGTTGAGTAAATGGACTATGCTGGAACCAGGGCCCCACTTACGAGCATCGTCTTCTCATCAAGACCCAATTTACGTATGAAAAGCTTCATTTTCCTGGTCAGCATCCTTACGGACCGGGTATAAGCCTGATAGTCGGTGCCAAGGCGCTTCTGTAGCCGCCGATCAAGGTCTTGGTCTTCCCATTTAGGGGACTCACCCTCAAGCAGATCGGCTGCTTGAGTATCAGATAGTATAGGCATGAGCAGCTCCTGGCATGAGTGCCTGAAGATAGCCTGGTCTAGGGTGAAGATGGTGACTAGATGGTCGATGACAGCCTCGTATTCCCACATATTTCTCATTGTTCGTATACCTTCGGCGTAGTGCTCAAGTCCGGAGATCAGGAGAGGGATTGAGCCTAGAACAATACCTACGACTTCAATGCCCGACATATCGCAATGCAACCGACAAGGAGACTTGATCCCTATCAATTGTGAAGGTTGCAACTCAGCCGCACTCACTAACCCCGCACTTGACTAAGCTCAATAAGGCTACATCCGTCAGGCCGTTAGTCGATCGTCTCTTGCCTTTCGAACCACCCAGTCGAGTGATCTACTCATCCACCGCTGGCCTGATCCAATACGCGATCGATTATGGGCGATACGAAAGGCTCCTCTAGGTCGCAGGATCTAATCTCCAGCCACCACCATAGATGCATGCAGTCATTCAATTCTCTTATCACCTCAGCGGTCAGCCCTGTACGAGATTTTGGCAACCAGGTCTCCTCGAATCAGCTATCGAATGAGTTCGACCGGTACAAAGTGTGGGCTGGGAACGTCGGTGCAAGGCACCGTGGTTCTCGGTACCATGTCTCATTAGATTATCGCCTGAGTGAGGCATCTTTCTATAGACAACAAGTATGTGAATTTCTGTCCTCGTCCAGCAGCCACGATACTCATGATACACGACTGAAATCGAATTCGAGGACAGGTCAAGACATTTCTAGAATCTCTGGAGAGCAATGTAAGTGTGATTGGTATTTGTCTCTGACAACATTCGCATTTTAGCTAAACCTTTCTCTATCATCAGATCGAGAAAGGTTGAGAGGTCCCTACTAGTCTCATTATCCAGAGCTACGCCATGACTAACGCTTCAGCCCCCAGCTTCTGGACTGCTTGATGGACGACGTACACCAGCTGAGGAGGTTTCAGAATTTCAGAAGCTAGATCGAAGCCGGACGCCTTCACCCTGTGCAGAAGACGCTGAAGACTCACCTTGGGAGATTTCGGACTCTGAGAGTGAAAGTCGAAGCAAATCTCCGGATTCATCTATCTCCAACAGAAACAGACAGGTCCCTCAGCTCACGTCGACACTCGAAATCAGGGAACAAGACCCCCCGTTGAATGGCCGCTCATCCAAGCCAACAAGCGAGATCTCGCATCTAATCGGTCAAATTCAATTCATAATCACGTGCTTGTACAGACTCCCATTGAGGAGCCCTGCTCAGATGGATCGTTTGCTTAACCGTTCGCTCCTAGATATCTCGATTTATCAACATTTCGATATACTCTATGTCAAGGATAAATTTCCGGATGCAGATACCGCCTTGTGCACTAGACTTGGAAAGCTCGTGTCAAGAAGAAGACAGCTTTTAGCCGCTAGATCAGCTCGAGACAGGCATCTATTGACTGAGGATATGGAAGAAGGAAAGCCAAGCGAGAAGCGACCCGACTCAGCCTCCAAGCCAGACATCGATAACCTGCGCAGGGATATGTCTAAAGTTCGTCATGAGAATACCGTGCCTCAAAGTCAAGTTTCTGGCAGCCGAAAAACGGCGATGACCCACGCCACTATTCTACAGCAGCCGACTGCGACTAATGATGAAGCTGGGAAGGCTCCATTAGCGCTCCAGTCGGAATATACTCCTTCTAGAGCGTCATCGTATGGCGCTAAATTGCGGGTCGAGGTTCCCGATCGTCCGCGGGACACCGATGGGGAAGAGCTTGACGATTTCAAGTGTCCCTACTGTTTTGTTGTTTGTCATGTAGAGAGTCATGATCGTTGGAAGTAAGTCCAAGATACGAATCATGCCCATCTAAAAAGTCACTAACATCCAGTCAGGAGACACATACTCCGCGATCTCCAACCATATGTCTGCACCTTTCAAGATTGCGCCATGTATGAGCACATGTTCGATAGAAGAGACGAATGGTTCCAACACGAGACTCAAAACCATCGATTGGAATGGTACTGCGGCCAGAATGGACATGACCGATATGTAGACCAGAAACCCTTCCTGACACATATGCAGGCGCATCACAATGCCCTGGTGGACTCGCCGCAAGCCAACACTTTCCTGAGTATGTTTGAGCGCCCGAAACAGGCAGCGAGTGGTACTTGCAGTCTGTGTCTACGAACAGCTGAAAATGTCAAGACTCACCTTGCTCATCACTTAGAACAGATCGCGCTCTTTGCGCTCCCAAGGGAAAATGAGATCCCAGATATGGATTCTGGCGCAAATGCAAAAGGTTCCAGGGGATCGACCTCGACAACGAAAAGCTCGTTAGACTTTGGAAGCCAACAATCTCAGTCAGAAGTGGTTATCAATGAGGACAAGCAACTCCACCGAGATGCATCCTCTGCAGGGACCGGATCGATAAAGGTAGCCACTCAACAGCTGGATTCTAGGGATGAGGAAGACTTGGGTGTTCTTCATACAGATCGTCACGAAGACGTAGCCGGTAAAGGGTCACCTCTTGAGCTGAGTGCGTTGCAAGACATCTATCGCCACAACCTTACACTGCAATCGGGCATCTTCAGCTGGCCCAAAGTTTCGAAACACATGAACCTAAATCGACTGCACGAAGTCCCATGTCACAAAAGTTTCATGAGCTTAGTCAGTTATCATCAAAGCTATCGCGCTTGGGAAGCAAGCCCAGGCAGATCGGCCATAATCTACGGTGTCGCTGGGTGTGGAAAGACGGTGCTTGCCACGCACATAATCAAACATCTGTCGAATCATTGTGCAGCCAAAAAGGATCACGCCATCCTGTATATCTTTTGTGCAACTTTGAAATACGAAGAAGTCGGAATTGATGACTTGCTACAGAACCTGATCTTTCAATTGCTTTCACAATCCCAAGAAGGCGTCGAAATGTTGGAGAAGCATTCTGCAGATTCCCAGCTTGAACATAGCCCCTTCAATCTAGAATTCTTGATCGCACAGATACACAACCTTTTTCTGGACACATACATGGTAATTGATGACCTGGGTGCCGGCTTGCAAATACCAGGATTCGAGCAGACTTTACAGAAGCTTTTCAACTGGAAAGGTCCTCCTGTTCTTCATATTTTGATAACCAGCTGCCAAAGTCAGGAGATAGGAGCTACGACCTTCGGGCTCGATCCGGACATGTCATTATTCACGATGAGAGAGACCTTCGTCGAGAACGAGATTGCCGCATACATCAGTGATCGTCTGTGGACAGATCCAGCTTTGGAATTGTGGCGCGATGAACCCAACGTGAGATCTGAAATCGAGGAGAGATTGATAGCGCCCCAATGCAGCCTCCGACTTGCTACCCTTGTGCTTGACGATCTGACTCATTGCCGGGATCTTGCTACTTTGCGCAACGTTCTTGATGGTGTGCCCAGAGCGCTTTATGATGTGGAGGAGCTCCGATCATCTGATCTAGGCATTCCAGGCCATGACATAAGAATATTACAATGGATGACGTGGTCAGCGCGACCATTATGCCTTGAAGAGTTGACCGAATTAGCCATTATCGATGTTCGCACGGCCGAGCCAATCTCTGTAGACCGGAGACTGCCAGATCCCATGATCATCTTACGGAGGTTCCCAAATTTCATCACAGCATCGGATGAATTCAACGACCTTGTGAGGTTCACGCATCCAGCCGTGCGGGCATGGCTCCTGACGGACCCACTGGATCATAGTGCCAAATTTGGGCAGAGCCATTGCAATTCGCTGATAGCAAATGAATGTCTTCGTTATCTCCTGTCACTCAATTCGTACGCTGTAAAGGCACCCTTGCGCGACTATGCAGCCTTGTATTGGTCCGACCATGCTCGTATCGCTGAGCACTTCTGCAATGATACTCTACCTCTGACGAAAGAGCTGCTTTCGAAATCTCAATCTGGTGTGGATCATTTTTGGATTGGCTTCTTCAATGATGCATGCAACGACAGGACTAAAGAACTAATCCGGGGAGGCTCTGCTATGTTCTACGCATCTTGTTTTGGATTGATCAGAACGGTCCAAACGCTGATCGAGGAAGGCGTCAGTGTTGATGAGACTGCCCCTACGGGAGAAAGCAACCTGCATACCGCAGCTGCCGCAGGCCACCATGATGTTGTTCGAGTTTTGATTAGTCATGGAGCTCGGGTGAATGTCAACGATTTCAGTATCCTATCGAAGCCAATCTTATATAATCATGTGGAAATTGCGAAGATTCTTCTTGAGCATGGTGCTGATGTGAACGCCAAACAGGAATACGGATTATCACCGCTAGCAGCTGCAGCGTCCAAAGGTGCTGTCAAGATCATGCGAATGTTGCTAGAAGCGGGCGCCCGCGTCAATGATAAAAATAATTTCGGTGACAACGCTTTGGAACAAGCGGCCTCCTCCGGATGCAATGAAGCTGTCAAGATGCTGCTTGAACATGGAGCCGACCCAAATATAGTGGGTGGCAAATATGGGGGACCACTGCACAGTGCCGCGTGGCTGGGGCATGAAGACGTATTGTTGACCTTACTTGAGGGTGGAGCAGAGATCAATGCTGTAGTATCCACGGGTATGAACGATTACGAAGCAACTGCACTTCAATGTGCAGCTTGGAATAGTCATTGTGGCATTATCAGGACACTTTTACACCATGGAGCTGACGTAAACTTGCAAGCGTCGGACGGGAATGCTTTGCAAGCAGCAGCGATGAAGGGTTCTGAAGAGGCATTTGACATGTTGATCGATGCAGGGGCCGATATGAATTTCCGAGGAGAATTCTATGGTAATATATTGCAGGCGGCCGCTTTCGGCAGTCTCACCATAACACAACGAATACTTGCTGCGGGAGTGAATGTCAACGCTCAAGGTGGGGTTCATGGCAATGCATTACAAGCGGCTTGCTTAGGAGGGCATATGGAGGTTGTCCAAAAATTACTTGATTTAGGAGCGGATGTTAATGCTCAAAGGGGCATATACGGTAATGCATTACAGGCGGCTTGCTACGGGGTAAATATGGAGGTCGTCCGGAAATTACTTGATTCAGGAGCGGATGTCAATGCTCAAGGGGGTAAATACGGCAGTGCATTACAGGCGGCTTGCCAAAGGGGTCGTATGGAGGTTGTCCAGAAATTACTTGATTCAGGAGCGGATGTCAATGCTCAAGGGGGTACATACGGCAGTGCATTACAGGCGGCTTGCCAAAGGGGTCGTATGGAGGTTGTCCAGAAATTACTTGATTCAGGAGCGGATGTCAATGCTCAAGGGGGTAAATACGGCAGTGCATTACAGGCGGCTTGCCAAAGGGGTCGTATGGAGGTTGTCCAGAAATTACTTGATTCAGGAGCGGATGCCAACGCTCAAGGTAGCCATTACGGCAATGCATTAGCAGCAGCTTCGATTAATGGAAGGACTGAAGCAGTCAAGTTGTTGCTTAAACATGGAGCCGACATCAAAAGACATGGGACTCGTGGTACCATCTTAGCACTAGCCTTAAGCAACGGGCACATTGAGACTGGCAAAGTACTGCTCGAGAACGGAGCCGAGTTTGAAGAAAGCGGACCTGGGGGTACCGCATTGATGGTCGCCTCAACCGAAGGAGATTTTGAGGCCGTCAAATTTCTGCTTGAGAATGGAGCGAAGATCGAGACCGGGGATTCATATGGTTCCGCACTATCAGCCGCTTCGTACCGCGGCTCTTTGGAGGTCATCAAATTATTGCTCGATTTGGGGGCAGATATTGGGGCATGGGGAGAATATGGTCCAGCCCTAGCAGCGGCTTCATCCAAAGGACGCGTTGAGGTTGTTGAAATCCTACTCGAAAAGGGAGCCAATATTGAGGCAGCGGGACCTGATGGTACTGCTTTAGTAGTAGCTTCGATGGGCGGATATACTAAGGTTGTCGAAATCCTACTCGAAAATGGAGCGAATATTGAGGCAGCCGGACCTGGTGGTCCTGCTTTAATAGCAGCTTCTTGGGGGGGCCATACTGACGTTATCGAATTCCTACTCGAAAATGGAGCGAATATCGAGGCAGCGGGACCTGATGGTACTGCTTTGGTAGTAACTTCGATGGAAGGATATACTGATGTTATCGAATTCTTACTCGAAAAGGGAGCTAATATCGAAGGTGCGGGACCTGATGGTACCGCTTTGGTAATAGCTTCGATGAAGGGCCATACTACAGTTGTTAATTGCCTACTCGAAAAAGGAGCTGATATCGAGGCAGCGGCACCTCTTGGTACCGCTTTGGTAATAGCTTCTATGGGCGGACATACTGAAGTTATTAATTACCTACTCGAAATGGGAGCTGATAACGAGGCAGCGGGACCTAATGGTCCTGCTTTGGTAGCAGCTTCGATGGAGGGACATAGTAAGGTTATCAGGTTCCTACTCGAAAAGGGAGCCGATATCGAAGGAGCGGGACCTAATGGCACTGCTTTGGTAGTAGCTTCAATGGGCGGACATACTGAGGCTGTAGAACTGCTGCTTGAGAGAGGAGCGGACATTGAGGGAAGGGGAACAAGTGGTACAGCTCTGGAGAATGCGGAACATAATAGCCATCATGATGTCGCAACAATACTTCGGAAGTACAAGAACCTACGCTCTCAGGAGTAAAGGACACCACCAGCGAGGAAGACACGGCAATGGATGTTTCATCTTATAAATCAAGCGTCATGAATCTAATCACTAGACCGCATGGGAAGAATGTCATCGTTTTGACTCAAAACGATATTAGGATGGGGTGAGAACACCCTGACTGGATTTCTTTGCGTACTGATACGGCTTCATGTAATTTCATATGGTTAACGATTGATGGATGTAGCTATTCATGATTGGAAGGGGAAAAATCCCCAACGACTTTCATTTAGAGTCCTCTTTCTTATCACGGCTTGCGCTTTCTACAAGCACCTTTCCATCATTTCATCGTATAGGCTAGATCAAGTTGATTTAGCAGACTGATAGGTCAGTAGCGACCACCAAGGGAGATGTGCTTTTGCATCATGGCCTCTGTCAGACCACCACAACTCCAATACACAGACACTGGACTTCGTGACTTCCCCTCTTGCTGGATCAGTGCACCACAACCTCATTCCAGCTTATATTCCTAGTAAGTTTGGATTCACAAGTTGAAGTGAATCGCGCTGCAGCGCTCTTTCTCACTGACTACTACGAGGACGCAGGAAAACCATTGTGGTGAATCTATCGCACCAGGTGTGGAGACAGCTGCAGAAACTTCTCTTTCCTCAGAGCATCTCTATTCTTTGGTGCTACCTCATCACAGCTACTCATTCTTGTTGCTCTGTCAAGCTCGTAGCCTGTGCACGGTTGTATCAGCATTCATCCCCATTTTTCACCTCCCGTTCCTGCCTGTATTAGACTTGCAGAGATGTAAAGTCGGCTGGAACATGGACATGTATTGGCAAATGGTCTGAGTAGCAGCACTCCTGATTCACCTGCCCTGGCGTTACCGCTTCCCAACAGTAAGGAGGCGCTTGTCTACCTATGGCTCTGCTTGATTGAACATTACACGAAACAAACTATGACGATTTCCGCGGTGAGAAGTAAAGCTTGGATACGAAGTGATATGGCTCGGGAACGGTGCTCAGTCATCAAAAAAGCTGATTCGCTCACCCCTGCATCATAGACTATTGATCGGCAGATGCAATGCGATGTGTGCGTGGCAAGCACGCATTGAGGGCCAGAAAAAAGGACAAGCAAGTCTTGGAACGTAGTCTAATTTAGCATTAGGCTGTAGAGGCATAGCGCAGCATTTGCGCGAATTGATTGATGAATATGACTCAAATGAAGTGATATTGTCGTATTTAGGCCGACCATTTAGCCGGATTGCGAAGTAGATCGAGCAGGATGGACGTCTCCTTGGTGCGACCTCAAAGCATTTCACCATTGGACTGTTTTATTTATTCCTTAGCCTCCACGTATTGTTGTAAACAGCTTTCGTGCCTTCACGCCTACCTTTCAGTATGTGCGACGCCCTATACATTGCTGCCAACGTGCTGGTCAACCTGCATTACGTCCTCGCAACAGCAGTGCCGGTAACGTCCCCATCACCTCGTCAATCACCATACTTTCATGCATAATCTTCATCACCTCACAAGCCATGATCCCTCTTCATCAAAGTGGATGTTGGAGCCAATAAGGCGTGACAAAGCGCCCCCTTACCGACATCATCCTGTGCATGGCGACCAAGCGCCCTTGAAAAACGCTGCTATACGGACACTTGCTATTCTAACCACTACTCCAAGCGTCAAAAGTACAAGTTTTTAGTAGCGCCGGGCATATTCACTGCTCCTGAAAGATTCTCAGAGGACGAATCAGCAACCAAGCCTTCCGTTAAGGAAATTGAAAAGTCGACGATAATGAGAGTCACGTTCGCGGGGAGATGATGCGCAGGTGAGGTGTGATCTGGGGCACCCAGGGCAGGTTCACGAAAGTGTGAGATGTCTACATTTCAGTGTACAGTAATGTGAAGACCAAAGGCTCCGCTGGTGCCGGGCATCGCTCTCTCTGGAGTCCTCCCATCTTCCTCGGTCTGCACCGCACCTACTCAGCTAATTGCCTATCTCAGTCTTCGACATATCCGACTCTCCTGCACAGGCACGGTTCCCCGGTCATCCATGCACAAATCCGTGCTCCACATCCGCTAGATGTCTTTCTTCTCTCTGTCAAAAACCACGTTATTCTCATTTGTTATACCGCTAGCATCAACCCATGATCTATGATTCACAACACGCTCCTCCCATCCCGGCCCCCATTCACCGATCTCACATCCCCTTTCAAGACCCTGGACCTAGCATCCGAACCCATCACCTACTATTCTCCAACCACCTCAACACCATCATCGGTTTACCGCGCTCCTACTCCTTTGTTCCACCAGCTAGGGTTCTGGGCGAGTAAACATGGAGCTTTACTGATTGATCCCAAGATGATGCGGTAGTTTCACCTCTCTGTCTCTCTCTCACGACCGCGCTCTTCAAGAGAGCAGGCCTCTTGAGGCTTCGCGACACACGCCGGCTCACCAGCCGACACCTTTTTTCTCTCTCTCTATCTCTCCCCCTTATCCACCATCGTGACGCTGTCCCTTTCCTTGCCTTGAAACCGCTCCTCCTCTCATTGCTCCCGCTGCGGTCTTTCAGTGAGGGTTTGTTAGTCAAGGACCATCCCAATCCACCGTCCTGCCCTCCTCTCCCCTTCCATATATTTCTTCACCATACTCACTTCTAGCCCCTCTCCCCCGAAAACCAAACCTTCCATTTCCACCCCCTCCTCAGTCAACCACCCACCCACTCACCCATCCATCACCAACGCAAGCAACCTCGATCAGCGGCACGGCACCGTGTCAGATCTCGGTGCGCGCAGTAGCTATGTAGGCCACAGTACCCCCAATCCAATCTCAATAACGCTGCTTGACTCGCTCGCTAGCTTGATCAAGCAAGGTCGATCCCCGTCCCATATTTCTTCACTTCATACTCACTACCCCCCACCACCCCCACCAGCCCCTCGTTCCACTACCCTCTCTCAATCCTCTCACCCACTTACCCATCCAACCATCCATCATCACCACCAGCGCAAACCTCGTTCAGCGCCACGCGGTCCAGACCTCAGAACTCACACCTCATGTGCGCGATGTCGCGGCAAGCCGTCTACTCCCCAATTCCCCCCTCATCCCGATCCCAATATCGCTTTCCTCACCCCGCTTCCCCACCTTTCCCCCTTTTCCTGCCCTCTCCCCTTCCCCTACCCTCTCCCCTCCCCCTACCTTCCCCCTGCCTTTCCCCCTGCCTTTCCCCCTGCCCTCTCCCCTCTTCCTCCCCCTCTCCCCTCTCCCCTCTCCCCTCTCCCCCTCTCCCCTCTCCCCTCTCCCCTCTCCCCTCTCCCCTCTCCCCTCTCCCCTCTCCCCTCTCCCCTCTCCCCTCTCCCCTCTCCCCTCTCCCCTCTCCCTCCCCCTCTCCCCCCGCTCCCTTTTCCCCCACCTTTCCCCCTTCCCCTGCCCTCCACCTACCCTCCACCCTTTCCCCCTCCTCCCCACTGCCTTCCCACTTCCTCTCCCCTTCCCCCTTCCCCCTTGACCCTTGCCCTCCCCCTCCCCTCCCGTCCCCTCCCGAATCCAAAACCCGCAGAAAACAGAAAAACCCCAAAAAAAGCCCGGGAGGTTCGAAAGCAGCGCCAAGCGCCAGGCCCTACCCTACCCTTTCGTACCCTTTCGTACCCTATCCTACCCTCCCCCACCATTCGTACCGTTCATACAACGACTCAGTGGCACGGTGCCCTAGTTTCGTGTATGAGTCCCCGGGGTTCGGCACAGCAACGGGTTCGGCACCAGCAACGCTTCGGCACCAGCCAAGGGGAAATGGGGGAATGGGGGAATGGCGCAGGCATGGGGAATGGGGGAATGGGGGAAGGGGGGCAACCTTCCAACCTTCCCATCTTTTTTTTGGGCCATCGGAGGAAGTGGGAAGGGAGGAGGGGGACGGTGACGCGCGGGCATATATAGGATATATATAATCGAACGAGGGGGAGGGGGGAGGGGGAATGTTGATTCGGGTATGAGTCCCCGGGATGGCGACCAGCAAGGGCGGGATAGGGAATGTGGGCCAACCTTCCCTTTTTTGGGGCCATCGGAGGAGGGAAAAGGTGACGCGCGGGCATACGTGGAGACATACATCATCGGAACGAGAAGGGGTATTGGTTAGTCGGTTAATGTGTGGATGGATCAATCAGCCACTGGGGAATGATGACGGACGGTGGGGTGGTGGGGGTGTGTAATTGGGGGGTTGGTTAGGAGTGCCTGTGTCCTGTGAATGTGGTGGGCGGAGATTGAGCAGCGGATGCTTGTGGGGTGGAGTGGAGGTCATGTTGCTACAGAAAGGCATTGAATGGTTGATAGCAGTGAGATGGAAAGGCCTGGATGCTGTGGGTGGATTCCAATATCGGTATACGAGATATGAAGTGTCGGATAGAGGCGGAGACCTTGTGAGAGTACCACCAGACAACGACGAAGTTGACACTATGGGGTTGGTCTTGGGAAGAAAAGTGTATTGTAGGACCTTAACAGCCCATGTGTCAACTATAAGGATCTATTTGTTTGCAGATACTTTCCACTTCCCCTAACCTTCGAGACCCGTTCGTGAGCTCACAAGCATCCTGATCCATCATTGGCGTGGACAGTGACGAATAGAATCCTCCATTTTTTTCAAAGGAAAGAAAAACCAGAGCGCAAGCAGTAGCCTCGAGCCACTGTAACAATACCTCCATTCTTTTCAAGGGAAAGTGAGATGAGTGAAATTCACGATCAGATTGAGATCAAACAGCACATGAAGTCCACGCCGTCTTGGTCCCTCCATCTCCACCCACAGCTTTGAGCCCATCCTCCACGCATCGATGCGACCCCAACAGAATTTATGGTTGCTTTTCGCAACGTTCTTGTGAGGAACAGGGGCTCCGGTTGGAATCTGTTTCACGGAATCATTACTTGATGAAGGGTTCGCTTCATTGTCAATACAAGGTTCACGTTGTTGTAAGAAGTAATGGTAGGTGCAGTCTCATTCCTGCCGATATTGGCACGCAATCTCTGCGGTTGCTTCCCTAAACTTGCAGTCAGCGATGTGTGACACAGAGAAGGTGAAGGCAAAATGAAGTCGGCCATCGACAGACTTACCTCTTACACCACCCATTCGGCGTTTTCACATCTTGAAGGCATGCATACTATCATTTCTGACTCCTGATGCAGGTAGTTCATGAGCGTTGCACGCGTTGTGCTCAAGGGCCAGGGAGCTACTCGCTGTCTCCAGTGTCTGAGACATTGCTCCCTAGTGAGTGTTTGATGTACAATCCACGGTTTCTGATGGACGCCGCAATCTCTCAAACGAGTAGATGGGGAATAACGACGTCCTTAAAGCGAGGTTATTCTTCCTGCTTGGTCTGAGATGGTAGAGACTTTCGATTTCGATTCCAGTGATTCCGCAAAGAGCCAACAACTTTCTTGCAGCGTGCTCATGTCTCATTGGCAGGACAGTTTCCACCCAATCGGCTCATCAGAAAAGCAGCTTGCTCGGCTGGGTACCCAAAGAAGACCGGTCCGTTGAAGATCATCTGAGGCGGTGGACTGTCCAAGACTCTTCGATCTGCCTTCCTTTGGGTACTTGTAGAGGGCTCCACTTTAGCTTCCGATGGCTGTCCGTTTTGAGAGCTAGGCTTTTCGGGCGCCGGTGCTTTTGGATCGTGGTTGAGATGATCAATGTTTACGTCAGGTACTGGTATTCCCCACGGCCGACTCGGCGACTCCCCAACTCTGATCTCCCGTAGCTCTCGATCGAAACGCCCTTCCCTCTCGGCCAAATCAATCTCGTTGCGCTCTTGCCTTTGATTCTCCAGAGGAAGGTTACCCGCCCAAGCCTCCACAGAAGGGTTGGAGACAGGCTTCTCCACATGGCCTTCCTGACCCTCTTTGGTAGGTAGAAGGGGCTGATGTTTCATGCCCAGCCCCTGTATCATATTGACCAAGTTTCCGTACTTGGCGTCCAGCAAGCGAATACTTTGCTCATTGCTCTGATATCTTTTGACGCATATCTCGTGACTTCGTGGTATCTCGTGCTTGTGTGTCTCAAAGTATTCAGCAATCTCTTCTGGGGGCCGCTCATCTAGCATACGTATGGGACATTTGGAGACACCATCGTGCTGCTCGGTATCAGGAGGCGTGGGCACAGATTTCGGGGCGGAAGGAGCAGCTGTGTTGGACAAGGCAGCCTGCATTTGCTGGGGTAATGCAGCCATCGTGGGGGCGAAGGGGCAGCTAGGGCCTATTGTGTTTTGGGTCTGTATATCAGGGTGGCCTTCTGGCATAGAAGAGATGTTTGGAGGACATTGTGACGAGGCGTCCATGTTCTGGGCACTAGGCTGATGATCGTCGGGCTGTTGTACCTTGAGTAGCTGACGGGCTCTCACTGCTTTGGCCATGATACCGTCTCTTTCAGTGTCCTTCGTTTGAGTCAGGTCGTGATGGCCGTCATTGTCAGGCTTCAAGAGCGGGCTTGTGTCAGCAAGTGCACGTTGAAGTCAAATAGGAGATGCAAAAGAACAGGATGGAAAATCAGTGTTAATGAAAGAATTGTGGACTGTCATAGCCGTCAAAGCGACTGCAGATCTAGAGCTATTTGTGTATCATCAGGGTGTCATAGAAGTCATAGAAGAAAAAGACGTTGATCAACAGCGCCTTGAGGGGTCCCATCTCACCATGACATCAAAGAGCTCTGGACAATCTGATTGCTTGAGACATCCGAGGATCAGATCGAAGCCAGCTGCCACATCTTCAAGTAATGCAAGACGAGACTCGCTCTTTGCATCATCCGCCATGGATCAAGATCAGGAGTGGATTGCTGAGGGCAGTTCGGAGTACTTGTCTACTTTTGGTGTCTGGTCACTGAGGTCATAAAGATATTATCGGGGAATCTTCGGACGACTGGCAGCGCCAAGAGTGTGGCGCAGTCCACAACTGCCACACTCTCTTCAGGATTCCTTTCTACCGCTATATCATATCGTAGCAGGATTATCACAATCCATCATCACAGCAGTGATCTGAGTCTGTGTTCCTGGAAGGACGGGCCCAGACCCCTGCTTCGGTCGTTAGGATCAAAAGGACCCTGTCATCAAGAAATTGAACGATTAGATAAAGCATTTTGCTTCACTATCACAATGCTTTGTTGATGAATTCCCTTTGCACAATTGTCCTTTTCCACAGTGATCAGATCTTCATTAATAAACCTTCCAATCCATCATCATGTCACGGCCACTCCTCCCCCCGTCCCATTCCCCACGCCCCCACCACCACTTCCCCACCCAACAGACCCAATAACCTCCGTGCTCAAAGACCCATACAATTCCCCCACCCTTCCCCTCCCCTGATCCTCAAATAGTTCAAATTGCAATTGATACCACAACCGCCTCTGCGCCACATACTCCCCCATTCCCCTCACAGCCGCGCAGATGATACCCCAAGTCCATACGGGTCGGTCAGGCGAGGAGTCGGGGGTGATGATCATGCGCATGGCCTCGGTCGTGGTTATCGCAACATTCGTGATTTCTTCATCGACGGGGCGCATGGTGCAGGTCACGCCTGCGAGGAGCAAGAGGCCTTCGAGGGTGAGGAAAGGGTCTTCGGCTCGCGAAGGGTAGGGCAGGGTGAGGTCGACGAGGAGGCAATGAACCTGGTCATTGAAGTTGATGGGGTAGGATCTTGAGTTTGGGGTTGCTGATGCTGAGGTCTGCGCTATCGGCGGAGCGGCCTGGACGATGAGCAATTGCAACAGCCACAAGGCTGCGGCGAGAGATCCGAGATGGATCTTCATTGCCTTAACGTAAACTTTCCATATCGCTGAATAATGGTGGACGGTCCGCGACAGATGGGAGAAATAAGCCATGTGGGAGAAGAGGCAATGACCCCCACTTCATTTTCCTGTTCTCTCAGTCACCAAATTCCCTCGTTCGTGTTGATGTGTGTCTTTGAAACGGCCCTCGGTCGCATACAAGCAAGTCTGGTGATTTCCCGTGCCGGTGTGCAATATCTTGCTCATTAGTCGCTTGTGCGCGAAAGTGAGATAAACCTTTTGGAGACATTATGACCTGCATGCAGGTGGCTGGATGCATTCCGATATGCTGATCAGGCATAGGTCTCATGCGATCCGAAGCGATCCGAGGTCTGCGACGTGGTCTTTTTTTCTTTCTAAATCGGTGTCCGTCAGGCATCTTCCAAATGCTGATTTAACCCACCAGCAAGGGCATGTAAGCATCTCTTTCGGCAGGTTCATGTCTTCCACCTTCAAGTCATTTCGACTCGACACCCAAAAGAATGTATGCAAAATAGCGCTATGCATATCGAACACTGGGCTTGGAATCTGTTCCACCAGGGCCATTGTCGGTTATTACCTCTTTGGTATCTCTGACCCCAAAAGTCTGCCTTGCTCTTGGAACCAGCACATCATCCGGGTCATGCATGCCCAAGTCCTCCGACCCTGACGGCCCCGACTTGGCCACCGCGCCATAACGGACAGAACGGACTCCAACCTCCTGAAGCAGATCATCCACCCGCGCATTTGGATCCGCACTATGTAGCATGGGTGCCTGGAAGGCTCTCGCAATCTCGATCGGACTCATCGTGACATGCCGACCCACGTGCCACCACTTGACAAATATGGGCAGCGTAGCCAGCCAACCGAGAGCAGTGACGAGGCAAGCAAGCCAGAGGTAGGTGTAATTGGTCTCGTAGACAGGGTGGCTGCCGATGTCTCGCGATATCACCTGCTGATTGTCTGGTGTTTGGCAAGCGGAGACAGCGGTGCGGAACATGAGGCTCCTGACCGCTTGGATGAGATCCTCCGTGGGATCCGTGAAGGTGGGTTGCGCACAATTGAAATCACTGGCATTGGCGGTGTTGCCGTATCGATTGGCTGTTGTGCCGGTGGAGGTAAAGGCGAGGCCCGTTGCGCCGTTCCAGGCTCCAGAAACATCGGAATCGTAGGTGTCCTGGAGGTACTTGGCTAGGCCGCCGTACGTTGTACCTCCATACCCCTGTTCAGTAAAGTTGATGCGGCTGTGGACAGTATCATTGGCCAGGTTTGTGTCGGGAGCGAGCTGGAGGTGATGACTGGGCCCATCGAGTTCGACAGGATACTGGACGTTGGAGGATGACATTGTGCAGTTCCTGGTTTTGAACGTGCCCTTGCACGTAGGCGTGTCCCTGAATGTAAGTTTGAACTGAATTTGGCCAGGGTCTGCACTGAATCCATTCCAAGAGAAGGCTGTTTGGAACACAGTGACCGTGTTGTAGTCACTCTCGGAGAACTCGAAAGGAGTTTCCCCATCAGTGCAGTTGAGCGAGAAGCCAGCACCAGGAACAGTGGTCGAGCACTTGCTCAAGCACGGTGTAGGTGGAATGCTGATTGGTATTCGGTTATTCTCGGCAAGCACAAGAGCGGAAAAGTTAGCGGTGAGGAAAGATGGATCATGGCTCCGTCCAGTAATGATACCAGTGTAAGCTTCCGGAAGCTGTTGGGCAACGCATAAATTGAGTGCAGTCGACTTGGTAGTCTGTGCAGAGCCTTGATAAGACGCCCTCTGCAGTAGCGGCCCGTTAACGGGGCCAATGGCGACGAGCAAGGAAGCAATGGCGATGAGATTGACGTGCTTCCCGGATTTCAGGGCAGCCCACAAGCTGTCTCCGTAAATCCACCACCGATGCAGATCAAGGATTGTTGTGTTCTTTTGTGTGGCGCGCCTCCACCAGGCTATCCGTACTGCCTCATGTAAGGCATAGAGACTCAGAATATTTGTCGCCGTGGAGGCTATAGCCAGATAGACAGTTGGCTGCACGTTCCATGCATTGATCGGCTGCCCGTCCGACTCGGTCAAGATGCAGATGGAGACGATCGTTGCACACAATGCACCTAAGAGAGCCCCGAGGCCTGTCCACGGGAGTCGACGGCATGGACTTGTCACCCAGGGATTTCGTGGTGATGTACCAACAGAGCCATACTTGTATGAGAGTTTATCCTCAGGCTTTCTACCCATGACCAGTAGGTGTTGGAGGACCAAAAGCCAAGTGATGGGTTCTTGAAAGACAGTATAGAGTGTTGGGGCTCCATGATCTTATGATCAGCCATCCTGTACTGGTGGCTGAGCTTTATTAGTGGCATGGCTGTCAAAACTCAAAAGCGGCCAACCTCTTCCTTGATGACAGGAAGACACAATCCTTTGCCAGGGAGGTGCACGTTAGTAGCATATCTAATGTTGGCACCGGATGTATGATTGGCTCATACCGTAAGAAATAGATTAAACTACTGCACAACCACCCAACTGAACCATAGGATCTCCATTTCTCACACTCACCGAGGATAATAAGGTAACGATGATAATAATTGAGCCTCCATCGAAGCGAGAATGTAGGCGAGCTTGTTTCAAATAAATTGACATGCAGACACAGCCTTGTCTTGGGGAGTAAAAAGCGGCGACCTCTTCAATTATGCCTTTTTGGGCAAGCATACGGTAAGATACCAAAACTATGTTATTATGCCACGCATGACGAATGACTGTCGCTGGCACTCGATAAGTCCATCATCCATGATAAGTGCGTGTGTAATCTGCATGGTCATGGCAATCGTCCCCCGGGACATTTACTTGCCCACTCCAATTGCAGGCCGACCGTTACGCAGGCACCTCGAGTCCCAAAAGCGACGCCTCGCGAGAGCCAGGTCGGCTATGATCGATGCCACAGCCCATTGAACTTGAACCCAGAAACTCCAGCCCAACAAGGCAGATAGATGTATACATTTCTCACATGATCGCACATTTTCCACCCTTTTCACTATTTCCACCTATCTCCATCCGCCTCGCCCTGTCTTCCGCATAAGCTCCCCTCTCTCCTCCTTCAGCCACATTCACCCCCTCCGTCCCCTTCCCTTCCTTCCTCTTTCCCCTCCCAAAGAACCCACTCCTCTTTGGGTGGGAAACAGCAGCAGTAGCCAACGAATCCAACCTCAATGCCGGCCCCGAGCTCTGCCTCCTCTCCAAGCCATTCCCGGCACCCCTCAGCTCTCTCCCTCCACTTCTTGTTCGTGACCGCGTATTGATGCTAGAGATGCTTTCAATCGTTTCGAGGCGGTGGGCTTGTGGGCGAAGCAGAGCAGGTGAGGAGCGTGCTGCGGCCGCGTTACGGTTTGATAGGCTCCGGGTGGGCGTGACCGAGGGCCCGGCTCCATGATCCGCTGCTGTTGATGTTGTTGCCGGATTGATGGGGGAGGCGGCCCGGCTGTTGTTGTTACGGGGACTATTGGTGCTGCCAGCTGCACCAAGAGCGCCACGTGGAGGGGCTGGGATACGGTCGCCAGAGGTACTGAGGCCAGGAGGAAGGCGAGTCGTAGTGGGCTTGGGCAGAGGGGTGTTGTAGCGCTCGTTGAGGTGGGAAAGCTGAGCGTTGGTCGGGAGCGCAGGGATTGATGCCTCCGTGAGGTCGTGCTGAGAGTTGTTGGTAGGTGTGGATGTATCAGTGGGTGCAGGAGGCAGAGGATATTCGAGACGGCGTTGGAGATTTGCTCCCGTCAGGGTGGTAGGCGAGACAGGACGTTCAATTTGAGTAGGACTCGGAGGTAAGGAGGTGGTTTGACTCGGTACAGGCGGGAGAGGCGGGACCTCTTCCGTTGCAGGGTCGGCTGATCGAAGACGTGGATTGCTTGATCTTCGAAGAGATTGTGATACTCGACCCACGAGTGCAGAGACAGGTCTTCGACTAGACGAGGTTGATGATCGACTGATTGGGGTTGACGGCTCGTTTCCATCGCCCAAATCCAAGCCCCGAGAGCTGACAGGGCTGATTGAGCCAGTGAGCTGCTCAAGGCTTTCCGACACCGACCTTCCCGTCATGGGCGCCTGCGAGCTTCTTTGCTGCGAATTTCGAGAAAATCTCTCAGGCAGAGAGCTTAGGCGACCTTCCAACGTAGTACTTGATCGCCGTATCTGCTCCTGTTTGCCGCGCTGCCGTGGTGAGGATGAAGGATCCGTCGGTCTTGGCATGATACTCTTTCTGAGATGTTCAGGGAGAGGCACGTCGGCCTTAGGTGCATAGGGCGGCGGTGGTGGAACCCAGTTGTCAGCATCGCTTTCGTGGGGAAGTTCGCCGCGACCGTCCGCACGCCTGTATCGTACTGGCTCCCCGTCCGCAATCCGAGGAGGGTTCCTTTGGCGATTTGCTAATACGGCTGTTGCAGAACGATATAGGGATGTCCGGGATCTAGGCTGAGTATGAGAGTAGGGGCCATCGAAAGCCTCCGAAGCCTCTTCCATGGTCAGAGCTGGTGGCTCAGAAATGGCAGGGCCGGTGGGAGGCGACGGCTGCGATGACTGCTGCGTCCTGTTCACCTCACGATTTGCAGCATTCATGTTGGCGACGGCGTTTGCAGTGGGTGGCAATGGAGGCACATCATCAGAGGTAGAAGCCAGGGCATCTACGATTGTGCTCATCGGTCTCGGTTCCTTTCGTGTCCTTTGGCGAGCAAGTGCAACTTCGGTGTCAATATCGACTCGCTCCTCCTCCAAGAGTTCGGGAACAGCATCTCCGACTTCGAAAGTCAACTCTTCAAGAGCTCCATCTTTGGGTGATCGATCAAAGTCAAGGATCAGTAATCGGCCCCCATCTACAGTGCCGAAGCCTTCCTCTTCATGGCCACTCACACTTGTAATCCCACCGGGGGCAGCAACAACTAAGCGCTCTTTGAGGGATCGCGATCCGCTAGGGCGGGTTTGATTCACCCAGCGAAGTGAAGTCGGACCGGAGATCTCCAGCACCCGCCTTCCTTTGGCAAAGACATTGCGATACTTGTCGACAAGCACTTGCCATTGTGGAAGTCTTATCAATTCTGCTGCCTCTCCTCTGGTAAATGACCTTGCAGGACTTCTGGTATTGGCGGATGGTGTACTTGTTGAACTGTTGCTGGTCGGGTCATCTGCATGAGATAGTACAGGTACATCGAGGCCGTCTGGTACGCTATAGATCCATATATCCTTGCCAAGAAAGCCCGCAGCTACGAGATCACCACAGTCGCTCGTTGCGGGTAAGGTGCACGGCGTGAGCTTCCGTTTGGGCCGACTCGAGCTGCTGCGACGCGGACGCTTGGGACCTGTAAAGTATGTGGTTCCATTCCTCAGATCGTCCGTTCGCACAGCTCGAAAGCTTTCGAAGACACGGTCAAATGTGAATGTCCAGCTGGCATCACCGTCGGAGCGACTGGAGAGCAGAGCTGCATGGCTGCAGTCGCGGCTACTGGTGGGGAAGATGATCTGCGATGTCCAGATTCGACTTATCTGCTCAGACGCAGGGAGGTCCTGGTTTTCGTCTGTGTAATATGGTGCGGTCAAGACAACGGTGTTGGGGTTCTTGGCGTTCCGCGTGGTCCCAAGTAGCATGGTGCCATCGCTTGAGAAGGTGAGTGAATCGATGCGGTCACACTTGATTGTCCTTCTGTCCATTTCCCCGGCATTGGAAGTCAGAGCATGAAGTTCGACACCTCCGTCAAAAGCGGTAGCCAAGACCTCACCTTTCGGGGTCATTGCAATTGCGTGAGGCTTATTGTCGAGAGTGACGGATCGTATGTGCCTTGTTGTGAGGCTTGACAGATCATAGAGGTTGATATGATGGTCCTTGGATGGCACTGCCAGTGTGGTGCCGGTGTCCAGGATGGCAGCACACGTTGGTCGACGTAGCACCTTCAGCTCCCTCTGAACGGAGATCTTTGGCGAAGCAGTATCTAGTACGTAGATCCTCGAGGAGGAAAGTGCTAAAGTCCAATGGCCATTGGGAGAGAAGACGAACTCGAAAGCTTCACCGCGGGGGAAGGCGGCCGACGAGCTGGTTGTGGTAGACACAATATTCACTATCGTTCTTCGCGGTTGCAGATATGCTTCGAATAGGTTCTTCTTCACTTCGCGGGCAAACTTTCTCTTTAAGTGCAGCAGACTGTCATCGGTAAAGGGGCCAGCGTCGGCCACTGCATTGCTGAGAGCGTAGGAGGGACATCTCGAGAGGTGGTAGGCGTAGAGGTGTGGGGTCTGTGAGGCCTCGCGCCAGGCACTATTGACAAGGACCAGTGAGCTGAAGGTCTCCGGGTCTACGAGGTAGAGTATGCTATGATGAACGCACGTCAGCCGTATTTTACCACGTACAAAGATTCCATGTTCTCAATTGGACGTAGGCATACTCACGTCTCGAGAATCTCCGCAGGCAGTATCGTATGTCCAAGCTTGCTGCCGGGAGTCTCTTTCCCCTTGCACTTGCTCATGTCCAAAGATGGTGGAGCTGCGACGGCAGGATTCTCGGGCATAGGGTCATCAGACGCATCAGATACAGCATCTGTCGAGTATCCGATTTCAATAGCAGATATGTCCTCGTCTCCTAATGTTGATATTGAAGGCCTCGAATGCCCATCTACTACAGCTCCAGTCACGGCTGCTTCATCTGTGGCGGACCTTGTGGGTATGCTTGAAGCTGTTCCTGGAAGGATGGAGTGGCTTTCTGCCGTTACAAAGCTCGTGTCCGGATCCTCACCTTCACTCAGTGAGCTAAGTGATGTTCTTGACACTGATTCGGTGGGTGGGGGTGGAAGCGTAGGAGGTTTTGGCGAAGCTCCATGAGACACCACACCCTCTTTTGGGTGGGACGAGCCCAAAGGTTTCCGAGAGATGCGACCGGTCACTGAGGGTTTCCCGGCTTCGCCCTCTGGATCCTTCTCCACATGCTTCGCCCGAGCCGAAGCTGCAGGCGGAGCTACAACTTCACCGGACAACTGCTTCCTCTTCATAGTACTGCTTCTACGAGCAGGTCTGCCATATCTGTTTCTTGGTAGCATGGTCCATGTGTGTAGCAATTGCCCAGCTCGTAATTGGAGCTATGAATAGCAGCAACAGGAGCATCAAGCCCGTGACCAACTGACAAAGCCGGGAGAGTTTTGCGTCAGTCGGCTCGGGCGGCGAAGGCAAATGAGCTTTCTGGGGGCGGAGGGCTGTGTGTGCACCTATCAAAAACACTTGAAACTCCAACGAATCTCCTCGGTCGTTCTCCATTGGGAAGGTACGCTAGTCCGTAGAAAGTGAATGACGCAGGCTGGAAGGCGGCAATTTGCCGGGTTGAAAACGCTGGGTTGATACCTCCCTTCCCTCTGGAGATTCACTTTGTGATGAGACTTCTCTCGGTTTCATCATTTCACTTTCCACGACTCCAAAATCAGGACCAGAGTGAATGATCATGTTCGCCAAATGATATCATCAGATTAATTGACAAAAAATACCAGTATGATACATTTTCGAAAGGTACCTTGGCCAACGCTATGAGTGGAGGACTTGCGCCTCGATACAACCAAAGTTCCCAAATAATATATCAAGTCCCTTATGTTGCCGGCTTCGGACTCTCTTCTTTACTCTGAGTAGCCGAGCTTCTCGATCCCCAGAAGGGTAAATAGCTGATAGCACTCTGCTTCATGCCCTGCATCGCCTCATCCGTCATCTTCTTCTCCTCGTCCGCCATCTCCTTCAACCACTTTTCCCCATTCGTTCTGATCTCCCGCTCCAGCAACTCATACTGCTTCTGCCCGCGCTCCCGAATGAAGTCCCCATACGTCTTCGCTTCATCCGCGCTGTCTGCGTAACTCGGCATCTCCGTACCATCAGGACCGATCAACTTCTGCCCGCCTCCAGTAAAGGAGGAGAACATGCCCATCGATCGCTTCGGTTTCTTGCCCTTCTCTTCCGCCACTTGTTTCTGGAGTTTCGAGCGCGCGATGCCTTCGCGGCGGGCGAATTCGGTGGGTATGTCTTTGCCCTCGAAAGACTTGAGCACGGTCCGAAGGTCGTCAAAGTTCATGGCGCCGCAGTATTCCAGGAAAGGGATCAGGGACACGAGACCCTTGTCGTTGGGATCGCCTTTCCACTTTGGAATGATGATGGCGTTCTCAGGTTGGAGTTTCGCGTGAGAGGCTACGGTGTCGACCATGAGGACTTTCTTAGGGTTGCGATTCAGGTAGTCCAGATCCTAGATTACCTGGTCAGTATTGCAAGATCCATAATTGACGATGCCATGCTCACTTTGATGTATTCGCCCTTCTGATATCTTGTGGCTTCCCTAAAGAGCGGCCACATGACTATCCGGTACGGATCAAGCTTACCGATAATGGGCTGCGCGTACATGGACGGTGAGCTTGTCCATATCACGAGCTCATAGTATTGGCAAAGATATCTGAGAAAGTAGTCCACCCCGGGCCGTTTCGCCATTCGCCAGCCATGCTCCCTGGTCCATTCACTGTGCACCAGCAGATCCTCCAAACTTAGTATTAATGTGTATGGTTTCTCAATCGTTGCATCCATGTTGGGCAACAGCTTAGGAAACGCAGGCTCGTTGTAGTAATTCATCGTATCTCGCCACCTCGCCCGCATGCGATTATAGAAGAGACGTAAACCCCATCCCGACGGTGCATCAGGATGCTTACGCTCTTCTTCCTCACTCGCCCAATTTCTCCCGTAGTACACGGCGAAACCTAGGAAGTTGAGGAGAAGGAGACTGTAGAGAATCCTTCCGAACATCGCCCTCCGGCGCTCGATGGAAGATATGTATTCGGTCTTGATGTGGGATTCTCTGCCCCCTCCCCGGCCGCCGGAATCTGGGTCTTCTGTGATATTGAGGTCTTGAGGGTTGGCTTTTCCATGTTGTGATGATGAAGCGAGCTCTGCATCTATGGTAGAAGGAATGCCTTTCATGAGATCCGGTAAGGGTTTTTGGGGGGCTTGATCCTGGGTTTGCGCATCGGCAGGATTTATGGCGGAAGATGGGGAGGACTGAGTAGCGGTAGCGCTGTCTGACGGCGCAAAGGTCTGCGTATTATCTGGTAAAGGAGAATATCTGGGAAGATGTGACGGCGCTTGTTGGGAAGCTTGCTGTTGAGCTTCAAGCTGCTCTATCTGTGCATCTAGAGCCTTGAGCTCTTCATGAATTCCGCCTGCAGGGGAGGTGCCGGTGGATCCTCTCACTGCCGAGGACTCTGTTGCGTTGGTCAAAAAGTCCGAGGGTCTTTGTGCATTTGGTCCATGGCGATTGCTGGTGGCTTGCTTTTTTGGCGGACTGTACTCGAATTGCTGGTTGGAGTTGCTGTTCCTTGACGAGTACAGCCTGATAGGATATAAGGGAAAGGCTGGGTAAAGCGCTCTCCTTGGCCGCGCTGTCTTCAGAGACTTTATAGCAGCTCTACTCAGCATTCTGACAGTCTCGATCCAACATTAGTGGTTTTGTTAGCTTCTGTGGAACATTTCAATATTGATCATAAATGATAAAATTCCCCATACATCCTAATTGGGTTTAGTGGCTGATGTCCACAATTCCCACTTTTAGTTCTAATTCGCCGCTCTCTCTCTTTTTTTTTTCTTTCTCCTTCAACCAAATGAAAGTTTTCACACCCTGCCTATGAAATTTGGCACAATGGCGCCATCACCACCGTGTCCATGGTGTTGAGCTCGGTTTGGGTAGAAGAATGCCAAAACAGTCGCGCACCCAAGAGCCCCAGCAAGGACCCCGATGAGCTGGCTGAGCCCCGTAGGCGCGATACATGTCCATCAGCATTAAGGAGCTTGTCTATATGATCATGGACACGGATGAGCCACTTGAGACCAGGAGAGGTGCCTCCCATGAAACTCTGTCGGATCAAGAAAATGAAGAGCTGCTGGCGCAAGCTTTCCCATTCTTTGATCTGCCATTCGAACTCCGAGCCACCATATTGGGTCTACTCCTCAACTTGGGCCGAACGGTTGATCTCAACCCCATCAACTATAAGTCCCATTCAACTCGAATCAGTCTCTTCTTGACATCACGTCATATGCACGAGGAGGCGCTTAAAGTGTTTTATGGTAGTCACGTCTTCAGACTCCTTCCCAATCATGGCCGGTTTTTTGGAGACAGGATCGTGCCCTTACCTGCAAGACTACCGACCATATATCGGGCTGCGCTCACATCAGTCGAACTGCGTTTGGGCCCAGGGTGGGGTGGCATGCCTAAATCGTGGAAAATCAACAACGCATTGGGGCTCGAGGAAATGGTTAATGTAAAAAGCCTGCTGGTCTTCCTTGAGATTGACCCCTCTGACGAAGCCTTCCTTGGATTTCGGGTCGGAGACAACTATTTTTTGGGTTTCTGTCAGGATCTACTGAAGAAGACACTCGGCCGCATTCCCAATCTATCTAGAGTTGTATTTGAGTCATATCCATCTGTGAAATGGGATGGAAATCTCATGACTTCGCTCATTGGGGAAGCCGAGCGTGCCGGTCTCGACGTTGTGAAGAAGGAAGGCGCACATCAAAGTATGTCGGCCGGTGCTTCGCAAAGGACCAACCCTGCTTCTTGTGGACTCAGATAGATTAAATGAAACGCCTTCGCTATGCGATCGTACTGTCTATGAAACGTCTTATGCTGCATCAGAGCTCTTCATCTACCTCCATGTTTCCATTCGCTTGACCATTGGTACTTCCGTTTTGATGGCCGTTTGGCAGGCCATTTTCATTGCTTTTTGACATTGAAGCCTCTTTGTCGATCATCTGCCGTGATACCGAAACGATGTTGTCCTCAATAAGTTGCTGTCCGACATCTTCCAAGTCTATACCTCCATACGTCAGTCACAAAACGGACGAGTTGTATCGCAAGAAACGACTTACGTTTCTTGGGATCTAGCTTCCCAACATATCTTGTCTTCAATTGATCCTTGGTCAATTCTGTCTCCTCCTTCACCCGCTTCTCATACCCTTCCGCCAGACCCACCAGCCTCTTCAATCGATCCTCATTATGCTTCCCCTCCTCCTTGAAATCACTCATCTGCAACGCCTCCGTCCAGACATGCTTATGCAGATTCATCAACATATTTTCCTCCAGCCCCGTCTTGCGGTAGTTGATCCCAATACTGTAATAATGCCGATTCAATCCATGAATCAGCGCCTGAATACTCGGCTTGTTCAGATGCCCCAGATTACTCGTCGTCTGCCTCGGCTCTTGGCCCAGCATCAAGGTCTGCGGGTTGATCAACCGAAACGCATCAATCACCACTTTCCCCTTGACACTCTGTATGGGATCCACCACCACAGCCACGGCGCGGGCTGTCAAGCTCTCGAATGATTGCTGCGTACTAATATCCACGCTACTCAACCAGCACCCGAAACCGGGATGGCTGTGGTACCACCCAACCACGGTCTCGTGCCTCCCCGTCTGCTTCAACATATCCATCATTTTGGTCTGAAAGACCGGGTCGACGGCCTCGACACTGACGCCTGTGCCAGATTGCGGCATGGCAAAGACATCAACGACTTTGACGGTATAGTCGTCCACGAACTCGCCGAGCATGAGCCCCATGACTTCCATGGGCACGCCCGCACGGCCGTGACGGAGCATCTTGAGGAGGGCGAGGGAGGAGATGTAGACGGTTTCGGAGTTGTCGACGAGGTTGGTGTCCTGTTTGGTGTTGAGGATGTTAGCCATGTATCGGGCCATCTCGGCGTCGTACTCTGCCCAGATCAAGTCCAACTCGGCGTCGTAACGAGCTATCTCCTCGCGATCCATGTTGGCCGATGGGGGATGTGTGAATGGATGCTTGAAGTCGTACAATGGAGGGGGAATAGGACTTACACCACCGGGAGCAGCAGCTTCGCCTCGTGCGCCTCCCATGAGGGAAGCTAATCGATTCATGTTGGAAGGAGCGAGAGGGGAAAAGATGAGGGAAGAACGGTGGGCGCTTAGAAGGAGAGCAGAAGAAGGAGCTCAGCTAGGTGAAAAGACAGCAATATGAAGGAATTGCTGCTTTGTGTGGTATGAAGATTGACATTTAGAAGGACGCGGGATCCGGAATACTTTGCGGCCTTGGAGTATGACATTTTATGATTTTGGAGCTTCAGTGACGCTAGACCCAAAATAGACAAATCAGGTTAATCTCGCAGGGAATCTCGTCCATCTGCGGGTTGAGGATTCTCTGCCCTGTGACGCGGGGGTCGCTCACTTGGATTCCTCCCTCGGATTCCTCCCTCATCCTTTGCTGTTCTATATAGTTGAATGCTATCGCCATGATGCGCAACTGCCAGAAGCTCCCCGACCACATCTCCCCCTCCTGATCCTTACCTTATTGCATCCTCATCAAGCTTCCAGCAGGCACTTCCCGCCCACCATGGGCTCTCAAATCGCTCCCTTTGACCCTCAAGCCCCCATCAACCCGGACAAGAAATGCGTCGCTTACTTCTACGACAGCGATGTGGGCAACTACGCCTATGTCGCTGGACATCCCATGAAACCGCACCGAATACGAATGGCTCACAGCCTCATCATGAACTACGAATTATACAAGAAGCTCGAGATCTATGTATGCCTCCATCGAAATTTCCCTTCCATTCGGCGCCAGCTTGGCCGGAGCTTGGCCTGTGGGAAAAAGAATCTCTCTACATCCGCGATGCTGACAACAAGCAGCGAGCCAAACCAGCGACCAACTTCGAGATGACACAATTTCATACCGACGAATACGTTGATTTCCTAAGAAAAGTCACACCAGATAACATGGATCAATATCAGAAGGAACAAGGCCGTTTCAATGTTGGAGACGATTGTCCAGTGTTTGACGGTCTATTCGAGTTTTGCGGTATCAGCGCAGGTGGTAGTATGGAGGGTGCCGCTCGACTGAATAGAGGCAAATGTGATGTGGCAGTAAATTGGGCAGGGGGTCTGCATCACGCGAAGAAAAGTGAAGCCAGCGGCTTTTGCTACATAAACGGTACCTCACCTCCCGCGCTTCCCTCTACCTCCTTCCATTTCTCCCTCCATGGATCTCTGCTAACAAAATGACCCCCAGACATTGTCCTTGGCATCCTTGAACTCCTCCGATACAACCCCCGCGTCCTCTACATTGACATTGACGTCCACCACGGCGACGGTGTCGAAGAAGCCTTCTATACTACCGACCGCGTTATGACCGTCTCCTTCCACAAGTACGGCGAGTACTTCCCCGGCACAGGTGAACTCCGTGACGTCGGCGTCGGCGCAGGCAAGAACTACGCCGTCAATTTCCCATTAAGAGATGGCATCGACGATAAGTCCTACAAAGACATTTTCGAGCCCGTCATCAAATCCGTCATGGAATACTACCGCCCGCAATCCATTGTTCTTCAGTGCGGCGGGGACTCGCTGTCGGGAGATAGGCTAGGCTGCTTCAATTTAAGTATGCAAGGTCACGCCAACTGCGTCAATTTTGTCAAGTCCTTCAACCTCCCCGTGCTCGTCCTGGGTGGCGGCGGGTACACCATGCGCAACGTCTCTCGCACCTGGGCCTACGAGACCGGTCTCCTGGTCGGCCAGAAGATGGGCCCAGAACTCCCCTTCAACGATTATTACGAATACTACGCCCCGGACTACGAGCTCGAAGTCCGGCCCTCCAACATGGACAACGCCAATAGCGCCGAGTACCTGGAGAAAATAAAATTGCAAGTCATTGAGAATCTCCGACAGACAACTTTTGCGCCCTCGGTACAGATGACGGATGTGCCGCGGGATCCGGAAGGCATGAACGATGAGGCTGATGCGGAAATGGATGATTTGGATGAGGATGAGAATCCAGATGCGAGGTTCACAAAACGGAGGTGGGATAAGTATGTTGAGAAAGAGGGCGAGTTGAGCGAGAGTGAAGATGAAGAAGAGAATGAAGCCAACGGTGTAAGGAAGCAAGTCAATGGGGGCAATGGGAAGAGGAGAAGGAATATCATGGACTACCAAAATCCGCTTGCTGTGCCCGATGATGGTCTGGGCGGAGGGTCAGGAGGAGTCGCGGGGTTAAGAGGAGCTGATGGCGCTGGTACTGCTGCTACCGCTGCTGGCAATGGGAGCGGTGCGCTATCCGCGCGGAGTGGGCGCAGTCAGGCATCCAGGCGGAGCGAAAACGAGACTGATGAGGAAGATGTGGGAAGAGAAGAACAGAACGGGGATGAAGATGTCGACATGACCGGTGTTGACAGTACTGCCGCGCCCGCTGCACCAACAACAAACGGCGCGTCTATAAGAGCACAAGAAGCAACCCCCCCTGAAAGTCCCGCTCCACAGGAAGAGGACGAAGCAGGGGCGGATGAGACTGCACCAGACATACCACCACACGTCGTCGCGGAGCCAGGCCCAGACGAAGCAGAAGCAATGGACGAAGATGAGAATCTAGGAGAGAAGATCGAGGAGGATGCGAAAGAGGAAGGGCGGGTTGAACGGATGAAGGAGGACGTGACGGCAGAGAAAGCCACTCAAGTGGTGGAGAGGAAGCAGGACGACGAGAACGAAGAAGGGACATGAGCGATATTCTACTTCACCGGAGTCAACGAGAAGCCCCTTGGCATAAGCGCGCTTGGCGCCATGGCAACGAGTGTGGAGCACTGGAGCTGCTCTGTACAGTAATCAGGGAGGAGAAATCAGGGCAAGTCTGACCCTGTTTGGCCATTTAGCCGGGGACGAGAGACCTTCCTCATGTGTGACTAACTATCTAGAGAATGATCTCACGAATGTACAACCATCACACCGCCTTCGGAACTCGGAAGGGGAGGTCACCGATACCATCGCATGCGCGCAAATCAGACCTTTTGCTCTCCTGGTTTCCTCCCCCCATTTGAGCCTCACGTGAAAGGGCACAGCCTTCAATTACTAAAACACCTCAATACTTTTCCCTCTCATCTCCACATTAGCTCATCAACTCTTCTCCATTGAGCTCTCGATGTTTCTGCTCGGCCCTGTGTGTCTCCTCCGGGTTACTATGCACGCCTCTCGAGGTGAGGGCGCTGCCTACTCCCCCAACGCGGCAGTGCTCCCCATCCATCCCGATCCATGTGATGCATATAAATGAACACACGCTCACGCTCCCACTCCTGTTCCTCCCCCTACCCCCTCGCCCTCAAGACAACAACCTCCAGCATTTCTTTAACCCAAGAAAACCTTCGTTCCACAGCCTAGATAGCCGCGCCCCCCGGGCATTCCTCATACATGCAACAACAGAGCCACCCCCCAAAAAAAAAGAAAAAGAAAAAAGGAGCACTGATCCCCCATTCCCTTTTCGAACAGCATCGCCTCCACCTCCACCACCCCCCCATCAAAAAAAATTTTGTCAAAAAAAGGAGTCACGGCAAGACAAAAGATAAAAAGATAAAAGAATGGCAGCATCCCAGATCGACACAGTGGCCTGCCCGCCCAGCCGACGCACCTTCAACCCGGACGGCAGCCGTATCCGGGCGCCGACGGCCGCGGAGCAGGCGGCGGAGGAGGCGCGGTTCGCGGCGGGGAGGAAGAGGTGGGGGATCGGTATGTTTTTGTTTTTTTTTTTGATGTGATGATGATGTGATGGTTGTGTTGGGTAGCCTTTGGGGGGGTTTCTCTTGGTTTCTTTGGGTTGGGTGGGTTGTTGGTTTGTTGGGGATGATAGAGAGAGGGTAGAGGAAGAAGAATGGAAAGGAATCCGTAGCAAGAAAGAGGATATGACGGTGTTGACAGAGAGAAAGAAAGAGAGTCAGGGTCGTGAAAGCAGGGGCAGGAACAGCAGACAGCTCCATACATCCGCATATGCACAAGCTAACCTTCCCCCTCCAGAGTCGGACGCAGACCCACCCCACCACCCCCCTCATCCACAAAAGACGCGCAGGCGCCTTCCATCAGCAGCGATGACGATGACGGGAATGCGGAGCAGCAGCTCCAGAAGAGGAGACTCTCGCTGGACTCGGATCGGAGCGGTGCTACCACGCTCCTGCCTGGGAAGGAGGACGGGAGGGAGCGCGGGAAGGGCGGGCTGTTGAGGAGGGTTTTTGGCGGGAAGAGGGGTGGGGAGAGGAAGGTGAAGAAGCCGGATGCGTACATCGCGGCGGCGGCGTCGTGGGATGGGAATGTTGGGGGGAAGGGGGAGGTGAGGAGGGAGAGGTTGGGGAAGAGGGGGGGATGATTGTGCGGACGGTAGGGGTGGTTGTTTGCGTGGTCATGATTGTATGTGTGGGTATATGTATAGTTACAAGGACATGGGTCGGATGTGTGGGTGCTTGGTCGCATTGTATGGTGCTACCCGGGTATTGCTGCGTTAGATCACTGATGACGAGCTACTGGAATTCCACTCATTGGTGTCTGACATCTGAAGGATGGTCCACCCGTGCTGCAATTAGGGTAGATTTAATCAAAGTGGCAGCTCTGACAAAGCTAGTCGAGCCGTATTACCCGACTGTGAGACGGAAGATGGCTGACTCGTAAATCGCACGTTTCGAGTCAAACCTCGAACAAGCAGCCCCCCCCCCGGGCCAGCGGTTGAGAACCACCAAAAATCACCCATCCCCGCCGGTGAATTTGTTGCGAGTTGGCCCTCACCCTAGCTTTCGAGCTCCGCTCTGCTGAAAGGCATCTCAAGACGACATACCATGAATAGTTGACAGAACGTTCTCAGCTGCACCTCGTTGTGATCGAACTTCCTCAGCCGAGGCCGTTGCGAAAGGAAAAAGAAAAGAAAAAGCTCACGCACATGGCATCCCGCCTGTGCAGACCCCCAGTTTCTGACTTTCTGTCGTATCTCGGGGAAATAACACGATCCCTGGCTTCTGATTTGTGGAATGGAGGAACCTTGACCTGCCTTCTGCCGCCCAAGCTACTGCTTCTATTCCTTCTAGTGGTGCTTCTATCTCCGGCAAGCTAAGCCACTTTGATGGTTAGCTGTGTCGTGGTGACGCAGGAGGCTTCATAGCCGCCGCCAAGTCGGTCGGAATGGTCCTTGTTAAGGGAAAGGCATGATGGATTTCATTTATTGGCGACGCCAATGATTGAGCTCCGTGACTGGGCTTGGATCGCTTTGGGGAATGAGACTGCGTGAGATGGAGCTAGGTGGATGGATCAGAATTTGGAAAAGTGTTTGATGGAAAATGAGTGGAAGCTCCCAAGCTGGCTTTTGTGGGGAAGGTGGAGAGGAAATGGAAGATGACTGGGGCGCGATTAGCGGCTTTGTTGGTCATGGATTACTGATAGGATCCAGCCGGCTGATGATCAGGGGTCGTGGCTTCAAGGATTGATGAAGGCTTCTGGCTGGTGTGCGAGAAGCTTTTCCCTCTCTTATGGTGTACGATCCGGCAATTCCCTTCCTGGCCATTTGAGTGATAATAATAAGCTTGTGGGGAAGTTGGTGGGAGGTCTGTCATATATGCTTGTTATATCCGGCAATCCAGCCAATCTCAAACTTTTCTTTTCACTACCACCTCAGAAATCAAGCATTGATCACACATCATTCCTTTGCTGGCAAGATCTTAGCATTCAACACGAATCATCAAGACTCGGACGTGTATCATAGGAGACTGGTTTCCGGCCTTATCGTCCAAAATGGGAGACTGCTGTCCGTGGGAGTCAGCCACAGCGCAACGACAATTATCAAAGAAGGATAATAGCACATTGCGCTCGCTATCACCAAATGAGCAGAGAGAAGAGCGTGACAGACGGGAAAAGATGCAGAGGAGATGGGAGAGAAAGTGCGTGATGACCTCCGTGTCTTGTCAGAGAAAAGCATATTGATGATGACCCTCCAGAATGGCGAAGAAGGATTACGACCTTAATTTTCATCAAATCGGCGAAGAGGACTTTTATGATGACCGCGACGGTCCTTCGGCTTTCTCAGTTTTATGGGGCAGTAAGAAAAACAAGGACGAGCAGGGTCGGGACAGGAAGAAGTCGGGCCCGTCCTCGGTCTTTGACAGACTCAGAGGGAAGAGGGATGAGAAGGGGGATCGAGGCGAGTGGAAGAAGATACTGTGATCTGGTCAAGGGATTGAGTCAATTGGTGATGGAAGTTTGGCCGATGAATCTGGCGTTGCATGTAATTGGGAACCGGTTCAGCTGAGTTGGCTGACAGCATTTTCGTTGTACATGAATACCCATAGAAGCTCGAGCTGTCAGGAAGTCTGTTCGACAGAAAGCCAAATCTTGAGGAGCTTGAGAAAGCGTTGGCAATCAAAGTCGGTCGCGGAGCCTGTTAATGAGCTGCATGAGATGACACTCCTCTTCCTGCCCCCCCTATCATCGAGCTGCAATGCAATCTCTTTCAGTTGGACTGGCCCCGCTGGATCTGACGTGAGAAGGTGAGATGGCAAGATGGCGTGCAGGTCTTGGTCTTGGATTGAGGCGTTGTCATCACAGCGGTTGCCCGAAATGGCAGCATCACTGATCACTCCTTCTTTCCTCTCTACAACCTTCCGCCTACCGTATACCATTCCCCATTGACGCGTACACAATCAGCCGTCGACTTGACAACGAAGCACTCTAGTCAGACTGCAACCACATGTAACACGACCGCATACCTTGATTGAGTCAGATTCGGTCTAAAGCATGCTGTCAGGCTTGGCTTGCGACGCGCTCCAAATGGCGAACTGGGCCAGTCTAGAGTTCAATCATGGATGTAAAGGGGGGGCTAATTGTTGGTCTTTTGTAGTTTCATGTACAGCTCAGCAATTCTTCAGATCGTGCTGCAGCCAGAACGATCGGCCGCCGGTACGAGTACAGAGTGACCTCCTAGCGAGCTATGGACATGCAGCCAACGTGCTTGCATCAATCAGATTGAGTCTACCCCTCGTTGGGCGACCACTTGAACAAAGAACCCGCCGGATGAGGCGATTGTTGAGCTCATCCCATGATCCCAGTCGCGCTCAGAGCCTCAGACGTGTCCCTGGTCGGGAGATCGTAACGTCGGAGACCATCAACCTAGAGAGTGGAGACAGCGATGCGCGAAACGTAATATAATGACTGACGGAAGAATGCACGACTGACGAGACTACCTCACCAACCTGGAGAACGAGTGTGATGCATTGTCAAGTGTCCTGCGCCATGAGACTGCATAAAGCGGTGTCACTGCTCAGGCCTGTGGGAGACTTTCCTCTCCTTCCCGTCGATCGCACACACCTGCAGCGGTCGGGAAGTCAAAAAGATAGGATCGTATCATCGATGAAACCACGCCTGTTCGTTTGGTGTGGGCGATCACTACGATCACTTGGATGCATATTCCAGTATGCTCCGCCAGCGGGCAGTATTAGCTCATTACCAACCATTGCTGTCACAGAGAGTGGAAACCTTTCCTCCCTTACGCGATGTCAGCATGCATAAACGAGAGGACAATCGACCTATCGATGTTTTTGTCCCTACGAGTAAATTGGTCGGAGAATTTCTTTTCGCCCTGCTTGACTGGAGCCTGGAGCCAGAACCCTAGAGAGTGAAAGTTCAGGGGGGTGCTTCACTAAGACACTAACATCTTCGGCGTAGATCTCCCTCGTTGCCATGCCTAAAGTGGGTCCCCGTTCTAGCGACCGAGTAGCCTAAAGCTGCAATAATATGTCACTAGACGGCCCGCACAAGGAGAGAAAATACACGCGAAACGCCTAGAAGTCAAAAATCACTTCTCAACAAAGAGACTTGGTGGAAAAGGAAAAAAAGCATTATTACCTTTCAGCGGACGTGCCACTCTGACTTCATGCTACTGCAGCTCCTCGATCATCCTTCAGTGTTTCCAATCCCTGTGGCTGGCTCATTCTA
Source organism: Niebla homalea (assembly GCA_019925105.1). Lineage (NCBI taxonomy): Eukaryota > Fungi > Ascomycota > Lecanoromycetes > Lecanorales > Ramalinaceae > Niebla > Niebla homalea. Next base: position 159,684 of record JAHGAU010000009.1, read on the forward strand.
CTACCTTAGTGCCGCATTGACTGATTGACGGGGCTCTACTCACCGACAGGAGCCATACTTCTCCTTTGCCACTACCGAGCTGTACCACTACCACCCATTGCTTTTTTCGTCCAAGGCCGCCATCTTTCTGATTTATTACCTTGACCCTCCCCTCTTCTTCCACGATGTCATCGTCCATCCCATCTTCCTCTCAAGTATCCGAGCCTCTTGACTCTACCTCATCGCATCCTCGTTCAACCAGCCACGCACATCATCCAGATGCCTCCAAAGAACGATTCCCCCCCAATCAGCCCCCCACCACCCCCGAACTCGCCAGTCTCAAGATAAGGATACAGCAATCGCTCCGGCAATACCCTGATTTTCCCCTCCCTGGCATCCTCTTCGAGGACATCCTCCCGCTCTTTCAAGACCCAGAAGTGCACGAATCCCTTATCCGCGCTCTCGAACTTCACATCACATCACATTATTCCAAGAAAGAGGGCAAAAACCCCGACGTCATCGTGGGCTTGGAAGCCCGAGGATTTCTATTCGGTCCCTCGTTGGCATTGAAGCTGGGCGCTGGCTTTGTGCCGGTGAGGAAGCAGGGCAAATTGCCGGGCAAGACTGAAACAGCCGCATATGAGAAAGAGTACGGGCAAGACTTCTTTCAGATTCAAGCCGACGCAATCAAGCCAGGGCAAAAGGTGTTGGTGATTGATGATATCATCGCGACAGGTGAGGCCAAGGCTTGCAGCATCCGTCAACACTTGAGTAGCTCGCTGATCATCGTGCAGGAGGATCTGCCGCAGCCACTGGTAGCTTAGTAAAGAAGATCGGAGGAACCTTGCTCGGCTACGTCTTCATACTCGAAATCGACTTCCTGAAAGGTCGGGAGAAGCTGGACGCCAGCGTGTATACACTGCTCTCAAGCCAGGAAGGACCTCCCGGGAAGAGCTGACGGTTTGACATACCCGACTTTTGGTTCCAAACATTCCGCTAGGGGCTGCCGCAATGACGGGACCTTGCATGCGACATGCCCTAGAAGATCGCTGTGACAGGACGCTTGCCTTCTCTGAATTCTCTGAGAGACGATTCGAACATCTTGAACCACCAGAATCGCCTGGCATATGCATAAGACATGTTCAACAACATCTGCATATGCGTCTCCAGATCAGATCATCCCCCCACCATCCAAACAACTTTCGATGTCAATGTATGCTGGTCGACTCCCGCAAGTCATATGATCGCAGCGGCGCTATACACTCCAATCACAGATAAAAATAGCCAGCAAGCTCAAAACTACGACCATGGACCCGAATCCCTTTCTTTACTAATGCAGAATGATTCACGCCTGACGAGCAAATGACCGGGAGAGAATGAAAAGCCTGAAAAGTATTTTTCAACAAGCAGTCCACTTGGAGCGTCATTTGATGTATCGATAGAAGCAATTGTGTTTAAAACCAGGATTCAAGGGGAGCAAAGTTACCTTATCTGACTGACGTCGTCCCGATCCCTTCCCTTGGACCCTGATGAAACCCATGTGACCCTAAGAAAGACCCTGACTCCATGTACCTGCTTCTGATGGGAGACCCTGATCTATCTCTTCGCACATGCGAATTGTTCAGACCTGCCGCGAGCATGTGTCAGTATGGATGCCGACATCTCTTGGCATTTGCCTTCTCCTTTTCCATCCATCCTCTTGCCCAATTCGCTGTCAAATTGAAAGCAAGTCTGTTATTTGTGCCAAGTCTAGGGCTTAAATACATGAGAGGCTCGGTTCAGTGTGAGTCTCTGCCGTCTCACCTTTCTTTGCATCTTGCCAAACTCGTCTATCAAAAAAGGGCAGACGTCGGACTCTTCCATTTCAGACGCCTGGCTTTTCTCGACTGCCAGAAGACTCTTAAGCGCTGCCAAATGGAGTAGAGCTCTACACACCCAGATCAGAAAAAGATTCGCAAAAGCATCTGTCTTGAAGAACTCTCCAGCAGCTGATTGATCAGCGTGTATTAATATCCTCGAAGTTTCATCAGTGTCGGAAAGCCGTTGAGGCGGATAATAGAGAGAGCTTGACAAGAGAAGTAAATATATCACATGCTGCACATTACATTTGGTAACTTCTACGACACCACCCAGGGCTGAGCGACATACTTGACATGCAGAAATATGCCACCCACATTTCACCTCGGACATGCCGCACACGCGCGCGAAAGCATCACTGGGGGGACGCCAGAAGACGTAGCGTTGCCAAGCAACGGTCCGACATCCGGCAGGGGAAGTCTCCTATTATTGTCCTCTCAGGCAGTAGACGAGGAAACAAACGCAAATTTGTTGGGGCTGTGAGCTTCAGTGCAGTGGCTTGGTGAATACTGGTCAGCTTTGACAGGTGGTTCCCTTGCAACGTATTCCGTAGTCGCTCATAGACCCAAGCAGCCACTTGATCTCGCCTCCTTGGGGGTAAAGTAAAATATCCTCGTCGACAACAAAGTAGGGCACAGACGAAGAGTTCGACAGTACAAGCGGATATTAACATCTTTTATGGCGGAAAGCACTATGAGGCTGAGAACAAGGCAGACACGATGAGCGACCACGTGGAGATTGGACGGTTGAGACACTGTCTCCACTCGTAGATGATCCGATGTAGGCAACAGCATTCTTGAGATTCTGAGCTGTGGGGTATTCTCAGAGCGGTCAGCGGTGACAACCGTATTCTGAGCATTAGCACGTGGTTGGTAGCCTCTAACGTCGAGTCACTAGTCTAGGCTCTGACATGGACAGACCCGCACGTTCCATGAAACAATAAGACCATGAGACGCCAACAGTTGGGAGATCGAGGTTTTTCGATTGGCGAGGTGACGCTAAACCTGGACCGACAACATTCACGAAGCCACGGCCATACCAGGAGATCCACAATCTGCGGCTCGTGCATTGGCGCTGCAATGTGAGATTCGGGTCATCGAAAACTGCCCGCTTCCTAAATATGGGCATCTCAGATGCAGGAGCAAGCAGACTTCGCGATCAGTACAGCTGATGCGACTCTTCTTAAACCAATCCACGAAACCTGTCAACGATGCAAGGTGGCTCTCCCGGTCGAAAACCACGAGATCTTTGCAGGCAGAGCCCTAACAAAAGTCTAGTGATCTACTCACATTGGGATCATGCATCTCGAAGCGCACATTATGCAAGATCGAGACTACATCATTTATTCGAGACAATCTAAGTTATCAGACAAGACCCCGTCAGATACCCAGAAGCTCGCTCAAAGGAAACCTCAAAAAAGCAGAACAAACTCACAGTGAAGACACCGAGAAGTCGAGGATGTCGAACGGCGTATCAATTGTGATCTCACGAAACCATTCTGCCTGAAATGCGTACGCGCCAAGCGAGAATTTCCGGGTTTCAGCAATATCAATATTGTGGACGAAGGTCCGAATCTTCGAGCCGCCTATAATATACTAGATCCCGAACCGTCTGAAAAGTCGGCATCTACGTCATCGACGTCCTCCTCTGTTTCTTCATTAGAGCACGAGCGCCATACTAGCTTTTCCGACGAGCCTTCAACGCTCCTCGATCTACAAGAAACCAAGCATCTGAACGTCTTTCAACATGCCCGGAAGTCCGGCACGCCAAGGCGCGGAGTCTCAGCTGCGATCCAAGCACCAGTGCTCATACAAGATCAGCTTCTCTGGAAGCTCATTGATTCAGTCGGTGAGCCATGTCTCTCGGCCCTTTCGTTGCATGGCACCTGGCTTGCCGAGGTTGCTCGAAAACTGGAGCCTTCAAGCGCTCTGACGGGGGCCATGCAGGCACTATCTTTGTCTCATGCTGGTCGTACAGCCAAGGATGAGGCCTGTATCAAGACGTCACGAAGCTTGTACGGCATGGCTCTATATAAGTTGAACACAGCTCTGCAGGATTCCAGGGAGGGTCTTTCTTCGGACACGCTCAGTGCGACCTTACTTCTTTCGTTTTATGAGATGTTCGACTGTACGTCAGGGTTCTCCTGGGTGCAACACGCTGGCGGTGCCGGTAATCTCATTGGACTGCGCCGGCCAGAGCGATATCGATCCGTGTTTGACAGAGAAGTCTTCCTTGCCTGCCGCTACTTCATTCTGCTCGAAGCTTCTCAGCGACAGCAGCCATGTTTCTTGAACGAGCCCGAGTGGCGCAAGCTGCTTCATGACATTCCGAAAAGACCGAGGACCATCCAAACTTGAGGGCACTGATGAAGACTTTTTCCAGGAAACTCTGTCCTATCATGAATTCTTTCACAACTCATATAAGATCATTGCAGATCCGCAAGCGCTGCAAGGCAACATCGGTAAAGTCTAATCCAAAGGCGTCTCCTCTCGAGAAGAAATCCGCAGCATACATCAGTACATTAGCGAAATAATGGCCAAAACAGACACTGAAATCGTCGAGAGCATCTCCCTAAGCCAGGATGCGGTCTTCCCAATTATCTACGAATACCCCGACATTTCCGTTGCCTGGCTCTTCTGCACATACCTGACGATGACATATGCGGTGGATGTCTGCCTTATGGGTTTGAAAGCCAGATTAGCCGAATTGTACGATCCAAGCTCCCCCACCAACCGGGGCGATCCACTTCTCCCCTTTGATGCTTCAGGAGAGCCACCACGAGGCGCGGTGTCGAATGAGTGGGGCGCTGCCTGGGACCCAGTCTACAAGCTCGGGCCCAAAGATGAGCGTCTGAATGAAATGACGGACTGCGCGCACGAGATTTGCAAGTCTGCGGAATACCTGTCTCGAGCGCCATTTCTGGACCCGCTCTTCCTCATCTTCTCGCTGAGAATGGCACTGCGCATGCCCATTGCAAGATGGGAGAAGGACTGGGTACTTGAGAAATCGGCAGCTGCTTCGGAGAGTATGGGCTTGGCTATGACGGAGGAACAGAGATACCACGTTCAGCAAGTAAGGGGTTTCGGTGTGGACTGGGAGGCCGGCGCCGGCGCCAGCGACAAGATGATCTGATTTCCTGAGTCATGGAACAACGCCTTTGGGTCAGCCTCGTATTGGTATGATGTCAGGCAGAAAGAGAGAGTTGGAATAAGGTGACTAATCTGTACATGGTGTGGCATACACAAAACCATGCATCGTCGCCCTCTTCAAATAGTGGGGATGCACCACGACCGCTCAAGGGCTAAGGGCTGAGATTGGTGGGAAAAAGTGCGCAAAGCCTTGCACAGCCCTATTACGCTCAGCCATTCGCGTAGAGGAATGCTAGAAGAACGCTAGAAGGTCAGCTGCGGACAATCACTTTCTAGCTTTGGTCAAGCCGGGAGTGCCATGAGGCCGGAACCTTTCTCACTGGCCAAGGCCTTTTTCCAACCGGAAGTGAATGAGTGATTGAATTTGATTGGTTGAATGCACTGCCCTATGACTTTGAATGCTTCGTATATAGAATCTCTCTTATCGCACTTTTGGATCCAATCTTCAAACCACTAACAACGTTCAAATGGAAATCTAAATACCCGGATTCGCAAATACATCGCTAGTCATTCGACATGCCTCTCTTGAAACGATCCAACAATGTGCCTACCTCCGAGAAGAATCGACATTCCACTCCACCCAAGGACGAATCCCCACCACCAGCCTACACTTCTCATGCATCCGACAATGCTCCAGCTGAACCACCCGACATTACGGCTGCCTTCTCACAGCTCAATCTGAGTACTACACTGCAACCTACACCAGACCAGTGCCTCGCTCACCTGAAATTGCTTGAAACGTTTCATCAATTGCGTGAGGATGTGGCGACTCGCAGTGGGCTGTTCGGCATCAGTGATTCCTTCATTCCTACATGCAAGGACGAAAAGGAACGCGCCCATCGTTTGATGCAGATCCGTGAGAAAAGATGGGGCGTGTATGTGACCAAGGCAGCCCAACGGTTCGAGAAATGGTGGACATCAAGTGTGCAGCCGAATGCGAAACCTTTGGACCTCGACCAAATGCAAGATGCTTCAACGTATGATTTCTCACTGAGACGGAAGGACTATGCCCAGTGGCATGCTGACCGCTTGCCTCCGATCGGTAAGACTGCCTCACCATCATGGTAGGAGAAGCTCATGTTGGCTGACAATCGAGCTCAGACGTGCTCATGGTTTGGCACGCATATCACCTGAATCCTCGAGACTACTTGGAAGATTGCCTACGGTTCGGAAAGAAGAGTACCTGGAAAGCAGGCTTCCCCTGGGCTGACATCAACTCCTGCATTGATAACAACACCTTTGAGTACACGCCGACTGAGCCCGCGCAAGACTTTTGGAGGAAAGCGACAGGATTTGCATGGGACAGCCTCAATGACGATCAAGACGCCAGCTTCCAGTGTCCAATGTGCCTAAAGCCAGTCCCAGTCTCATGGACAGGCTGGACCAACGAAAAGCAATGGCAGCTCGGCTTGCACGATACATTGCGAGGCGAGTCGGCAGCAACTGGCTTTGCGGACAAGGCCATGCGCGCCCAATGCATCAGCTGCCAAACGTCCTTTACTGTTGAGACTTTAAAGCTGGCCAAATTCCGCAACGATGTCGAAGCGTTGAAGAAATCTACCATCCCCATGCCGGGTACTATTCTAAACATGGATGGTAAGTCATGGCCCCGTTACGCTAGTCTTCGTTCTTGCTGATTTGACACGACCAGGCCTCCCCGAGCAAATACTGGATGGAACCCGTCACCTGCCTTCTTTCCCCAATCGATTACTTCTCAAGGACTCAGGACTCCAGCGCCGCATCAACGATGCGACCAACCCAGCCTTCAACGCACATGACATGTCGAGTGTTCGAACAGCGATCGAAAGCTCATTGGTGTATGGGGATGGCGTTCGGACTGCCAATGGCGGCCGTACCAAGCGTTTGACCAAAGAGGAGCGCATTGCCATCCGCCGCATGATGTCTCACTACTGGGGCAATTCCTCCCCCTTCGCCCTCGATCTGGTTGGCGCCGTCATCCGCCAAAGCTCCTTCATCGAAAAGATGCACGCCATTGATTGGATCCATTCTCCCGCCGCCACCTCGACAATGAAACGACTCATCACGAAATACACCCGCTACATGAGTATCATTGCTCAACATCCCAACAAAGTCGCCGTACCAACCCTCGACGTCGACCTCGCCTGGCACACCCACCAGCTCTCCCCCCAATCCTACTACACCTACACCGTCGCGAAAACGGACAAATTCATCGATCACGACGACAAAATCGAAGAAACCGCCCTCTCCAACTCCTTCGAATGGACCTCCAAAACCTACCAGAAGATGTACAAGGAGCTCTACTCTGAATGCACATGTTGGTACTGCGAAGCCATCCGCGAATCCCATTCTTCCTCCTCCAACCCCTTGTCCCGCGCCTTCAAAACGTCCTCCTCGACCGAAAAGGCCATCGACGATCAACTTGCCAACCTGCACCCCGCCTCCGACCACACCACGGGCCCCCACATCTCCGCCCACAACGCCATTAAACCCGATACCCTCACCGGCCGCACCGAGCGCGAGCAGACGCTCCAGAGAAAGCTCGAGCGGGACTACCAACGCGTGTGCCATCGCGCCAAGAAACAGGGGCGGACCCCACCGCCCGGTCGGGATGAGTATATGCACAGCTACGCGTATATGGGGATTTATCCGATCTACATGCCGTATTATGCACCCTACATGGGCGACCCGTGCGTCACCCCGGGGGTCTACGCGAATAACCCCAGCTGTGCCAGTTTTGTGCCGGGGGCGTCAGGGAATTGCTGCGCGGGTGCTTGTGGGGGTGGGGTCGCTGCGGGCAGCTGTGGTGGCGGAGGAGGAGCGGGGGGATGTGCTGGAGGTGCTGTTGGTGGGGGAGGATTCGGTGGGTGTGGTGGTGGTGGTGGGTTTGGAGGTGGGATTGGAGGATGCGGGGGAGGGGGTGGTGGTGGTGGGTGTGGTGGGGGAGGGGGATGTTGAACAATTGGCTATCACCAAGTATTTTGTCCGGTTGGAGTGGATGGTGATCAGGGAAAATCTGCTGTATTTTACCTAGCTAGCGCCTTGGCCACCCAATCCCATGAGGTGGTATTCCCTTCCTGCAGATTTTCACTCATCATCCATCCCACCACTAATCGACGTGCATCAGTAGTCTTGCTTTTCTATTGGGGGGTCGATCTTTGGAGGTACAATGAACATGGCATCAGGCAGCAGTGCATCGGGGCTCGAATCCGTCCGGGCCAGATTCGCTGGCAGATTCCATGCATGACACGAGGCTGACGCTGTCTGCGACCAGGCAGACCGTGTGGCTCTGAAAATGGACCAGGATCGCCGCCGATGTATTTACGCCTCTTTCTTTTTCTTGTTGAGACCCGAAGCTTGCTCAATGCTATATGACTCGGAGTAGCTCATGCAGATGAGGTAGACTGGCGGTCAGGAATTCTACTTTGAATCCCAATTTCTTGTCTTGGAAGATGTCATCATCAACGATCAAGAGTGAAGGTATGGAACCGACGAACAGCCTTCAGGAAAGCAGAGGCAATTCTACGGGACCTTATGCATCCCTCGGCAACATCCCTGGAGTTATTCGACTCATAAAGCTATTTCCATTGGAAGATGAAGATCACATGAGCGAGGTCCGATGCGAATTGGAGGTTGCCTCGCTAAGTGACAAACCCTTGCCCAGATACGATGCCTTGTCGTATGTTTGGGGTGATGAAAAGGATGGGCGAAAACCCATCCAGTTGAATGGATCAGTATTTGAAGTGACCCTGAACCTGTTCGTGGCTTTGGTCTTTATCCGCAACAATTCAAATGGCGTGGTTACACTATGGATAGACGCCCTTTGTATCAACCAGAAAGACACCGCGGAACGATCGAGCCAGGTACAACAGATGCGCCGTATCTATAGCTCAGCATTTCGAGTCCGGGTATGGTTGGGATACATTGGCGAGGTTGCCGGTGCTGAGCCTCTCCTTGTGAGATTGGAGGGTTTACGTCATCAGAAACGTATTACCATTCAATCTGCTTTAAGTGTAGAGCCTGACCTGTTCGACGATGAGAAACCGTGGTACAGCCTTGCTAGCATTCTTCTTTCACCCTGGTTCTTACGAGTATGGACGCTGCAGGAGGTTGCGGTCGGCAAGAACGCAATATTAATGGCAGGAACATTCCAGATGCCCTGGGAGTACTTGGAGTATGTGGCAATGACCGTGGCTGACCTTTGGAACTCGGTATTGGCAGCTGCAGGAAGGGAAGAGTGGGATCTGAACAGCCCTCTGCAGCTTCCTAGCGGTCTTGTTTTGAGCAGTAAGCAGTCTATTCCGTTGAAAGTTATGGACGATATCATGCCGAAGTCGCTCGTCTCTATAAGACGAAAAGCCTTTCACGGCTGGCCTCTCACCATGCTAGAGCTACTCAGTGCAGCCAGATTTCGGCAAGCAAGTGATGCGAGAGACAGGTTATTCGCGCTTGTGGGCTTGTGTACTACATCAGAGACAGATTTTTTACAGCCTAATTACTCCAAAACAGCTCAAGAGGTATTCGAGGAATTCACCCGGGGACTCATACATACCGCTACTAATCTAGACGTGCTCGTCCTAGCTGGTTTGACGGTCAACAAGCTTGAAGGTCTGCCAAGCTGGTGTCCAGATTACAGTCATGCCATCGAAATAGCAGGAGATGATCAAGAAAGCTTTTGGTTCTTAGATCGGTCAGATTCTGACAACTGGAGTGCAGGGGGCTCGAGTCATGGACCGTTATCAAACGTCAGTAGACCAGGCTCGAGCGACAGAACAGTCTGTTTAAAAGGCATTATTATTGATAGAATTGCGGTCCCCAACCCTGGCCATCAAGAGATCGAGATGAAGAAGTTCTTGGAGACTCGCAACATAGCAATTGATGAAGGGAAGATCAAATGTCAACACGGGGATCAATCGGATTTGATTGCTACGGCCAAGTATATGGGCGTGTCGTATGGGCTAGCAGATTTCGGGAAAGCAGAAGGCAGAGTGATCACCTCGATGAGCAATGACCCAGATTTTCAGCCAAAACATTTCATAACATACAATACTCCATCCGGGACTCGTCCATTACTGATCTCCGAAGGAGATCATTTCATCGCAGCCTCACTGCAAGCTCGGGAAGGCGACTACCTTTGCGTTCTTCTTGGTGGACGCTCCGCCTTCTTACTTCGCCCCGTGATGCGCAAGGTAGATGAGTGGCAGCTTGTTGGACCGTGCTTTGCGACTGGAATCATGAACGGCGAAATCCTACAGGAGGTCGAAGAGGGAAAGAGGCAGGTTCAGGAGTTTCATATCGTATGAGTCATGGATTAGGATCTGATCTGCAGGATGGGGAATTAGGAGGATTCAACAAAGTCAAGATCATAACGGTGACTGTGTTCTTGAGGAGAGGGGCTCAGGGCAAGACTATCTGCTTCAAGGGTGTTCTGCAAGGATTGAAACTGTGTCAAGGAAGAATTTGGCCGCCTCGCTCTGGAAAATCACGAGATTTTTTTCTGCCGATGAACGTTCAAGACGGTCATGTCCTAGCTTCTGCAGATTGAGCGCGGTATTTTGATTGCCACTCGTCCAATGTCAACACTGATTGTTTAGCTACATGGAGTTCTTTTGTTTTGACCAGTGGTGCTGACAGTGAGATCAGCCGAACCAAGCACCAGGATGATTAGTCGTGAATGGAGTATTGAACGGATCGCTGAATATCTTGAGACATTCGTTGGTAAGCCAGAGCACGGATACATTTATCTCAATTCCCAGTCCCACTTCCAATGGTCAAACTCCCCGTGAAAGATTGGTGATTCGTTTGAGCCTATTACCACGTTCTTTTAAACCGTTCGGTGTCTGTTCAGCCACTGCACAGTGCATCAAAAAACTCGTAATCCGAGGCCCGACACTGCGTTTCAATGAGTCCTGACCCCCTGCCAGTCATACGGCACGCTAAAACGCCCATGGACGCATCAAAGATGTTATTCTGGTCTACCCTCGCGAACGAAAAACAGTGGCCCGTCACAGTTCTTGAGGAGATTGTGTAGCAATAGGCATTCCGAAGTTAGAGTGCGCCATCTTGACTTATACAGAAAGGTGCATTCCGTGCTGTGCCTGATATTTTAATTGACAAAGTGTAGCAAGCCATGGTCCCATCACCCTGACTTACCTTCAACACCTCCCGTTCCATCCAAAACCCTTTCAGGGCACAGTTTTCGTATTCTCAGACCGACGCTACGGCCGCGAGACAATCCTCCGATTGCTCTCATGGCAAAATTTACGGACGGGTGAACAGCTACTACTACTGCCTTGCTGATGGACTTTTGCTCAGGCTGGCTCAGGGTCTACCCAACTCACATCGAACTCTCAGTTCGAATTGAGGATTTGTATGTATAAACCATTGGGTCATTTCGGGGTGCCAGTGGTTAGAAGATTGGTCCATAATGGCTTATCCGACAATCCCGTATGCACACAGAGCACTTTCGAAATCTCACTTCAGAGCTTTGGTACAACGGTGTCTCTCACCGTTTGTAAAGTAGCTCGCTTTGTGAACCGTGAGCGTGCTATTTCGCAAATCGGACGGCATTGTCCATAAAGCGTGTACTATCCATGAATGCGTGAGCCACTGTTTGTGAAGTATACACGCTTGGTGGATGGTGAGTTACCCGTTGTGAAGGTTGTGCTGCTGCTTTATACTCTGGCATAAGGTCGCTATTGTCCCATGTATGTTCCCCGTATTGAGTGGAGCTGCATACACCAAGCGATCAGACGTGCAACCTTGGTAACAGTGTATGTCTCTGATAAGCTCTCGGTCCGTAAGCCGGAGGCTCCGCATCGTGCTGAAAAGTACTGCGGCGACACTCAGATACACAGTATCAAAGCTTCATGCGCAACGCCGACCTCTGTCCCTCCAGGGGCGGCGACGAGTACGTGTCTATTCAAGGATGGTGTGCTCCAGATCATACATACAAGTCCCCATTGATTCATGAGCTGATGCCTTATCCAAGAACGTACGCTTTCACACATGTTAGCTCACGGTCTATAAAGCAGATCCATTTACATGTCTTTTGAAGATTATCTATCAACAAGACTCTCACATTACAAGATATTCGCTCCGGAAGGTAACATCTAGATATGATACATGGTAAAAGATACGGCTATCGATGACGCTTGACATTGGTAAGAACAAGCCGTCTTCGCACTTCATCCTCGACAATTCAAGATAGGGTACCAATACGGCCACTTCTGCAGAACCTTTGAAACGTCCTCTTCCTTGAATCGAACTATGCAATCTACCACCATTCCACCCTCATCATCATCGTCATCACCATTCCTCCCCCAACCACCATTAACCCCAATATCTCCAACCTCATCATTCACCCACCACCTCCCCAAGATCGAACTCCACGCCCACCTGACCGGCAGCATCCGCCCCGAAACCCTCCACACCATCTGGTCCGCCCGCCGCCATCACCACCAGCAGCAGCTCGACCCATCCATCTCGCCGGGCCTCCAAGACGGACCCCTTACCGTCCTCGCCCCAACCGCTCGCTTCGATGTGAAGACGTTCTTCCCATTATTCTCGAAATACATCTACCGCTTGGTGGACACCAAGGACACCGTCATCGCCACCACTAACGCCGTGCTCGAGGACTTTTGCGCAGACGGGGTCGTGTATCTGGAATTGCGGACCACGCCGCGGGACATTGCGGGGCCGGAAGGGGAAGTAGGGGGCAAGGACTGCTACATCCGCACCGTACTCGACTGCATCACCGCCTTCACCTCCGAGCAGCGGCGTCGGCTACAGGTCGCGATGGGTAACAATAACGAAGGGCGCATAATGATGATGATGATGATGACGACATATCTGATCTTGAGCATCGATCGACGGAGCACCGCCGCCGAGGCCATGCAGGTTGTGGATCTTGCGATCAAATACCGGGATCGGGGTGTGGTGGGCGTGGACCTCTGCGGTGATCCTTGCAAGGGCGACGTCTCCGCTTTCGGGGATGCATTCGCTAAGGCCAAGACGGCAGGGTTGGGGGTCACGCTGCACTTCGCGGAAGTCGGGAGGGGGGTGGATGGGAAGGGGGAGTTGCGGACGCTGTTGGACTTCCGGCCGGATAGGGTGGGACATGTCTGCCACCCGGGTGATTCGATTAGGCAGGCAGTGTTGGATCTGGGGCTGGGCGTGGAACTGTGTGTTAGTTGTAATGTCATGGCGGGGCTTACCGAGGGTCGGGTCCGGGAGCATCATTTTGGCTGGTGGTGGGAGAAGGGGGCGAGGGTGGCGCTGTGTGTGAGTTCATCTTATTTGTGTTTGTGGGTGTGGGGGGTGGTTAGGATGAGAGGACTGACGATGTAGGTTCCGCAGACAGATGATGTCGGCGTTTTCGGGAGTTCATTGAGTAACGAGTACCACATTGTCGCCGAGGCTTTTGGATTGGGAAAACAAGATCTGATGGCACTGGCGAGAAAGCCGATCGAATGCATTTTCGGTCCAGAGACGGAAAGGAAGCGGTTGGACGACATATTCGATAAGTTTGAGGTGATGCAAGATGGTGAGGGATGAACAGAAAAGTCTTGAACAATTGTGAGTGAATTCGCGCGGTAGGTATCCGGAGACCCGAAAGTACGCTTATACGTTGAAACCTATGACTGATGGAGACTTTGCATGGCCGCAGATGATTACCCGAATCCAGCGAGGTAGAGCCCCTTAAAGCCTTTACATTGAGACTATTGGCGAGGTGATTCGAGCTTGGATTGATCTGGCTCTCCTCACCTGTTCAATGGAATCATAAGACAAACTGCATGGCAGTGAGAGTGATTGAGAGTGATGAGTGGCTTGAAAGACTGAGAGACAAATCGGCAGCAACAGCTCGACAAATGATAATGGTCCTCATGGATCACTCATGGATCTCACGTTCTAATATTCTTCTTCATGCATGCACTGCATCCTAGATCTCACAATCTCTGCCGGAAACTTGCCCCTCGCTCGGAGTCACATTTCCCCCTCACGCCCATCCCTTCACTCAAAACCCCTCAGCTGCCCTTCAAAGCTGATCCGCCTGCACATTCTCCCTCTCCTCAGCACTCGGTCCCTTCTCCGCGCCCGTCCCCTCCTTCCTCCCCGCCGTGCCCGCCGCACTATCCCTCTCGATGCCCCTCTGCTTCGGATCCAGCCTCTCATCCGCCATCTGATACCCCTCGCTCGGGGCCCCACTGGCCCCCACCCCTTGCAATCCCGCACTCTGCTTCTTCCTCGTGTGCGCGCCCTCATGTCGCAACTCGTTGCTCGTCATCCCGGACATCGGCTGTCCCATGCCCGTGTGCACATCCCCCGAGGTGGCGCCGCCGAGGGTGGAGGAAGCGGTGGTCTTGGTCGATTCCTTGCCGTGGCCACGCTCATTGAGGGGGTTGTCCGGGGCCTGGGCGGGGACGTCGGAGGTGGTGTTGGGGGTGTAGGTGGCGGAGGCTGGGGCGGAACCCGGAGGCAGGGTTTTGGCGTGGAATTCGGGGACGGCGTCGTTGCCGATTTTGCGGCCGGGTTGGTGCTGTTGTGAGACACGGGGTTCCGGGTCAGTTCATGGAGCTTGGAAAAAGGAAGGGGGGTGGGAAGAGGACGAGGAGGGAAGATGGGGGATTGGCGGAGGAGCGTTCGTACACCGTGAGTTGTCTCAGGCGCCTTGGGAGGCACATGGGAGCCGAACTGGCCAGGCTGGTTGGCGTTGGCCTCGGCGTTACGGGAGGCGCTCATGGTGTCTGTTGATTTCTTATGTAATCTGTGAACTTGCTGGTGAGTTTGATCGGTCTGTGTCAGAGTTGACAGGTAGTTGTGTGTAATTGAATATTGAAGATTAGGCTGTGATAAGAAAATTGTCAAGCGGATACTGAACGTTTAGTGGGGCACCTCCATACGTCATTGTTTCACATCGTCATGAGTGAAATGTTTTGAAAAGGGGCCTAGAGTTAGGGTTAGCCAGCGCACCCCTTTCCACGCCACATAGGAAATATATCTCTCGTTCTTACTCCGTGGGTGATTTATGGACCATTGCGGCTTGTAGCTTCTGATAATGTTCATGACTGATTGTCTGCTATCTTTTGCGGATATGGAGTCTCTGTGGGGAAATGTACACTGCCTTCCATGCTATAAGGCTGAATTGCTCCACACCACACGTGAGCAAAACCGAAAGAAGACAGCGCCCTGGGCCCTGCTTGCGAGTCGCATAAGGCACAGCCGTGGGGTCGGACTATTTCTGAAGCATTTACGATTTACGTCCATGTATATTGTAAATGAATGGTGGCGTCAGTCATTCGCTCTGATACACATCTCTGCGCTCAGACACCAATAACAGCTTCCGGCCTTTCGTGAGCAATATCCACCTGTCACCAGCAGAACAGCCTTCTTGCCTTTTTCGAAACAGAATGGTGTGCCCAGCATCGCTTGCTCAACCCCTTTCATCGAGACATCGCTCTTTTCAAGGCCTATTTGGGATGACTGAGGCGGCCCCATGCATACATGGCCGCTTTTAGAGGCACGCCTAAGCGAGTAGCGCCGTACGGAAGAGCAGATATTTTTCGATCTAGAGCCTCATTATTGACCAAAATCTATTTCTTTCACTGAAAAGGTTTAGATGTGACTCGTGATCTTCTCCCTATACATAAACCTCATAATGTCCGTTGCAACACCAGTTGTTGGTTTCCTTGATTGTCCCTGAACCCCAAATTGAGCTACCGATGGATTCCCCATCAGTATGCGGTTATATTGATGGCCTTGCATGTAAGTCCTCTCCCTTCAAACACTGTTTACCAAACTCCACAAGGACGTCTCCCCTGCCCTTTAGCTCACTCTGACTCGCTACCCAGCGTCCCCCGTAACATGCACTAG
Source organism: Niebla homalea (assembly GCA_019925105.1). Lineage (NCBI taxonomy): Eukaryota > Fungi > Ascomycota > Lecanoromycetes > Lecanorales > Ramalinaceae > Niebla > Niebla homalea. The sequence goes on from JAHGAU010000009.1 coordinate 175,520, forward strand.
CGGCTACTGTGGCTTCAACTCCGTTCTAGGCGCCGCAGGATGCTGCTCCAGCACCTTAAGTTATGGTAACGCCATATCACTGACGGGTTGCGACTACACGACCTCATGCTTTGACTCGACCGACGTTGATGGGCTGGACTTCAACACTGCTGATCTGTTGTGGTGAGCTTCCTATCTCCTCCCATCCCTTGCTCTCAACCCTCCCGACTAGGGGCAAACGCCGTCGGCGGAAGTTGCAATCCCCCGTTCGACAGAACATATGCACACACACACACACACACACACACAAATACACCGGCAAAGTCCACACCGACACGATCGTCGCTCAGCCTATACCTTCATATATCAGATACTCACCCATGTCTTTTGCCCCCACAGCACCGACGCGCTCTCCCCTTCCTGCGGCACATACACCTTCACGGACAAAGGCTACACCGCCGTCTTCTGCACCGATATCCAAACCACCATTGCCGCCGCCCTCACTGCTGCTGACATCGGTACCGGTCCCGCATCCCGCAGCGCAGCAGCAGCTAGCGCCACCCCAACCGCGCCGCCGGAGTCTTCTGCGGCGGCCCCGACAGGATCAGATCAGCCGATGGTGAGTTCGACGGCAGGAGGAGGAGGAGGGGCCGGAGGGGCCGGCAATCCGTTCCCCAAGGCGCAAGGGTCCGCGAACCAGGTCGGGGCAGTGGGCACCGCGACTGTGGTGAAGGGGGAGGGATCCAGGGGTCGACTGAAGGGGAGGATGACTCATGGGGGGATGGCGGTAGGAATGCTCGCGCTGTGCTTGGCATTGGGAATTGTATTCTGAGCTTGGAATGTGAGGGCTAGTAGAGCTAGCTAGAGCTCGGAACTAAGTCCGCTGTTTGTGACAAACAAATTTAAGGTTTATATATTAAAATAAAGTGAGGGTCCGCAGTTGAGAGGTTCCGCTTGGCCAAGTGGTTAAATCCTTTCTTCGTGAACGTCACTAGAAAAACTTCATTGCTGTTCTCGTCGCAAGGCCAGGGCATCCTTTGGGGGGAGTACATTGGCACCGGTTTCGAGTCCGTAGGGGGGGTCTCCAGCTTCGGCTGGGGGCCCTAGCCCTTTTGTTATTTTGCCCTTTGCTCGATCGAGGATGCTACGTTCGATTCTCTCCAGCATCAGACTTTTTTTTTTTTTTTTTTTTTGGTTGTTTGATGTTCTTGGCTTTGCTATCATTTTTTTCAATCACGTGCACTGCCGTATGCATGAGATTTGGGATTCGGCGGAACACTTGGATTGGGGTGTCTCGGTCATTAGCTTCTTAATGGTTCGGTGGTGGAACCCTCGTTGACACCGAAGTCTGATGTGTTTCTCCACATAACCCTCATCCCCCAAACGTCTGCCCCTCCCAGGGCTTTTGCACAAATCTTGGCTCATGCAACTCCAATCTGCTATACTCCCCCCCCGTCGCCACAGCCCCATACCGAATCGGCCTCCTCCCCACCTCCGTCAACAACACATCAACCTCGGCATTACCGTCCAGACTCCCCAGCATCGGCGCCCGGAACGCCTTGCCCGTCTCGACAGGACTCATCGTCACACTTCTCCCGACATGCCACCACCCGCGAAAGATAGGGAGCATGGCCAACCAGCCCAAAGCCGTGACCAGGACCGCCACGCCGAGGTAGAGGTAGTGAGACTCGAACACGGGGACAGTGCTGGATTCCTGGGCCGTCACGTATCGTGCATCCGCGGGGAGGGACGCGTTCGCCGCGGCGATGGCGGTGCGGAACATCATGCTCCTGACCGCCTGCACGAGATCGATGGAAGGGTCCCTGAATGCGAGTTCGCAGCTGGTGGCGACCAAGCCCATCGGATCAGAGCTGCTGCCGGTGCCGCTGCTGCTGCTGTTGCCGAGAACAGCGTAGCGGTTCGCGGTGGCGCCCGAGGTGATCAATTCGTATCCAACGGCGCCCACAAATCTCAGATTGGCCTCGGAATCGTAGCTGTTGCTCAGCGCCTTCCAGAAGCCGCCGAGTGTTGTTGGGCCCTGCGCGGGTGTCATGCTGACGTCGGTCTGGTTGACCACTTGGTCATCGAACATACTTGAGCCGGGGAGGAGCTGGATGGTCGACTCGTTGCCGTTGACTACGACGGGGTAGTTGACGACTGCGGCGGTCATGGTGCAGTTGCGGATCTGGAGAGTACCGTCGCAGGCGGAATCGTTCTTTACTTGGACGCCCAGGTTGATGGTGCCAGGGGCGCTGCCGGACCATTGGAAGAAGGAGCCGAAGGAGAGGGTGCCGTTAGCGACCGCTTCTTGGGAGGGGTCGAAGTTGCCACCGTTTTCTTGCCTCTTGGGTGTGAGAGCGTATGGTATGGTTGAGGCAGAACAGTTGATGGCGAAACCGGCGCCTGGCACCGATGTGTTGCATTGGCCTGTACATCCATCTGCGGTCACGTTGATGACTGCCTGGTTGGTCTCGGATTGCACAGTCTGGGTGAATGCGGTAGTCAGCAAGGCAACTGTGTGGCCACGGCCGCTGATGTAGCCTGTGTAGCCTGAGGGAAGCTCCTGTGCAATGTTGATGCGCATGCCCGTTGATTGCTGGAACCGGGCCAAGGTCACACCAGAGGCTCGTTGCAACAAGGGCCCGTTGATAGGCCCGATCGCGACAAACATGCAAGCTACGGCGACCATGTTGATGTGCCTCCCAGACGTCATGGCTGCCAACAGACTGTTGCCATAGCTCCAGTAGCGGTGCAAATCAGCCACCTCAGTCTTCTCGTCCGTCGCACGCTTCCACCAGGCAACGTTCACCCCTTCCGTGAGCGCAAAGTGGAGCAGGATATTTATGACCGCGGTGACGATGGCCAAGTACACAGTCGGCGCCAGACTCCAATTCTTCACCGGCTCACCGTCCGACCTCACGAGGATGGCGACCGCTGCAGCAATGCCGATGAGAACACCGAGCAAGGCTCCTAATCCGAGCCAGGGCAGACGACGCCATGGGCTAGCGCGCCAGGGATTGCGATGGGTCGTGCTCACGGGGTTGTAAGCATACGACGCCGTGCTCACAGGGTTGTAAGCATAGGACGCAGTGCCCTTGGAGTCGAAATTCATTGCTGGAGATGTGGTCTTTCACTTCCGAATGTTTGGCAATTAGAGTGTGAGAATTGCAGACATGACTGCGACATGGTCGACCCCCGACCCTATTGAAGAGCCCCGCTCCGCTTCCATGCGTGCAAATCGAGGCTGAGATCTCGAAAAGGATTCATAAAAGCGGCCAGCGATTCCATGAAAGTCGCAGCATCTACGACGGTCTCGAACTCAGCCATCTGCGCTTCCTGCCATTACCCGACCTGTTCAGGCCAGGCTACTCAAACCCTGGATGTGGTGCTAGAAGAGGACTCGCCTTGGCAATGGGGGCGTTTTCGGTGGTGATAGGTCAAGTTTTGCCGAATCCTCGCCGAATCTAGCAACCCATGCAGATGCTTTCAAACATACTAAGCTGAAAGCGAACGTGGCGCTTTTGACAGCTTCTAAAATTAATTGCAGCTTGGAGTCCGGTAATTCGAGAAGGCGAGGCCGGCGGTCGTCCCAGGGGAAGCTTTATAATAAGATTCTGTCAGTGCGCTCTGATTATCAGGTTTCGGCGGACGTACCACCGGAGCGGTCTTGACTGGTGGATTAATCGGGCGCCGACAGAAGGCTTGGGCTAAGCCAAAAGCTCAAGGGCAAGCTATCAACTGTGCTGGATATCTGGGCCAGAATGGATGCAACCTGAAATTGTAAGCATTAAGCGGGAAAAAAAGAAGGATCGAACAAACGCCCGGATGCAGTTCCTCGCAGAATTCAATGATTTTGTTCGCGAAATCTATACACAGAACGCGCGGTTTGCACAGATATACCGCAAGTCAACTTGAGCGCTTCCATCTCGAGGTTTTAGATACTAAACGCGAGTAGAAGTCGTCGAGAAAAGCTTTCTTTTACACGCGTCTCGGTCCGATCCATGTGGATTTCCAGAGAAGGGGATGTAAATCCTCTTGACGACTAGTTCTAAGTATAGGATAGTACGGTTTGGAGAGGATTCAGCTTTCCAAGCCAATTCTTCATTGCCTTTGACATCCTCCTTCACCAAATTTCCAAATATCCTGGTGCGGTAGAGCTCATGAAGCGGACAAAGAGAAATCAACAATAAGCAGAAATTTGTAAGGATTTGAGCTCGGAATTAAGCCAGCCATCCTTGCCTCTGTGCACAGCTGAATTCTAAAGTAACAATGCCACCATGGCTTCAGGCACCGTACCGACGGAAGTCGCGTACTGGGGGTAATAAGTATCATCAAAGGGTCGAGAAACATGATTGCCTACAAATTACGAGCGGTCATCCACATGAGCAATGTGAAATGTTGTGAAACAGGGATTGTGATAATGTTTCTCGGGGTATCACAGAAGAGAAGCACTGCTCAGGCCCAGTTGCATCCCGCTGAGAGTCACCGCGCATTGACCATCAGATACCACTTTGCAAGATCTATTTACTTGTAGTAGGGCAAGCGAAGCTTCCGTTGGCAGACCTTCTAAATAGCGCTGAACAGTGGTATCTTACCCTGATTGTCGGAGGCATTGAAGGAGCAAGGATCGATCAGGAAAGGGAAGGACAGATCGCCGTAGTGATCTATCAAAAGCACCAGTAGAATATAGAGCAATACACGGCTGCCTAGACGAATGAAGGGCGGTTCACCGTAGAGAAGTGTCCCAAAAATGATCTGGAATATGGTCGCTGTGCTCGAGCCGTCAAGTCGGGTATTGGTAACGGATATCACCCACCGTAGCAAACGCTGCTTGGCGAGTAATGAATCCACCGTCCATTCGCCACACGGGATGCATGAAAACTTTGATTTGTGAAAGGAAGACACCACTAACCATTATCGACTTACATGAAAGCAGCGCCTCCGAAATCGAATCTATGCTGCTTGAAAAAATGCAATAGTCCAACCAGGATCACGGCCGTATGGGAGTATGATCCAGAGAAGGATTGCTAGCCAAAAGCTGTAGGTTAGACGCAGTCTCGGGAGCAGAGAGCAGGTCCATCACCACTCACCCCAGCAACCTCATGGTTCAGGAGATCCCGGCACACTCGATGCCGATGGGAATTTTTGTCGTGGATGATGATGACATCACTGCTGTACCATATGAAGCCAAAAGTATGAAATTACCAATAGTCAAGAGACTTAGCTGATTCAAGATCATAGCTGCAACGTTTGTCGATTGGGTGCCCTCAGTCAAATCATAGAAAGCAGCATGCGGGCTGATTTCCTTGATTTGCCGAAAGAGTTGCGCCGACCTCCGCAGATTCGCAGAACGCAGATGTTAAAACCTGCTGCGGTGATTCCTCCTGGGCCAATACTGACAAGCCATTTGGGCGATCAGGCCGTTATTGGAACAAATGCGTACCTGGACATCTTTGCCATCTTCTCTTCAGGGCTGACCTCGTTGTCAGAATATACCAGCTTCGCATTACCTCTTTCCTTTTCCTTCTTGCCTTTCTTGTCTTCGGTTTTCTTTTCTTGCGTGGCTGCGGGCTCCTGGGAAACGCTAGCTTTCACCTCGGGAATGCCTGTGACTTTAGGTTCGGCACCGCTGGCAGCGCTTGAAGTTCCGGGCGGCGCACCTGATGGCCCATGAGAAGGAACCGATGGTGGAGCATTTGAGGCACCTTGGGGACTAGTTTGCGATGGGTAACCTTGCACCGCCGAATTGGGCGGAGTCGGCATTTGTCCTTGATGTAATTGCTGCATCTGCTGGGCGTTGACAGACGGCGCACTGACCGAGGGTCTTTGTGGAAGCCCGGGGGCGGCCGGCAGACTCGGCGGCCGTTGAGGCATGCCTGACATGGCATTGAACTGGGGTGGGGTATTGTGCCTTGGTGGCTGAAATTGCTGTTGTTGAAAAGGCGACTGTGGGCCTGGAGGGCCATACTGGTGCCCGGGAAGACCATTTGGGAATTGAGGTGGTTGGAACTGCTGAGGGGGGCCAGGTTGAAATTGTTGATGCCCGTTTTGAAATTGAGGCGGAGGGCCGCCTTGTTGGAATTGTGGGGGAGGGGCATTCTGGAAGGGTGAGGGCGCACCCTGGAATGGGGGCGGCCCACTCTGATGGAATTGAGGGGGTCCACCCTGAAATTGGGGATGCTGGAAGCCAGGGCCTCCTGGAGGCTGAAATTGCTGCGGGGGCGCGAAGGCTTGATTGTTGGGAAATTGGGGCATACCTGGTGGACTGAATGCTGACTGCTGTGGGGTGTATGGTGGTGGTGATTGGGCCTGGAAGGCCGGGTGCTGCTGCTGCTGCTGCTGGCCATAAGGTTGTGGCTGGGCTTGATATGGTGCATTGCCCTGAGGAGCTCCAAACGGAGGCTGCTGTTGAGGATAGGCTGGGGAAGCAGATGCAGGCTATGACGAGGTCAGCACCGATCAAGCGAGGGACAAGGCCGACACCAACATAAGTGCCGGGACTTTGACTTTGCTCTGGTATTGCATGAGGAGTGTTACTTCCACTGCCCACGCCAGCAGCCTCTTCGGCAGCCTTCTTTGCTTTATGTTCAGCCAGCCGCTTCTTTAAGTCAGACGGGCCCTCGAATTTGGGTTTTTTGGCTCCAGTGGCTCCTGCGCTGCCTGGGGCTGGATTGCCTGTTGCGGCCCTTCTTTCTGCTTCTTCCTCTGCAAAACTTTGTAGGAGGCGTTGGTTGTGTTGCTGAATGATATCATCAGGTACACCCTCCATGCCAAAAATCTCGACATCAAGGCCAGCGCGATTGGCCAGGGCATTCTCAATAGAAGTTAAAGTCTCCTTGTGAACCTGTGTCATATGGACGGACAAACCTGTTGAGGTGCGATCAGATCTTCGACTGCCCAATGTAGGTACATTTCGGGGTGTCACTCACCTCCAGCTGTGTTCAATCTCCGACCACATCTCTCGCATTTGTAGTGCTTGGCCTTTTGATGATTGATGAGAATCTTGAGGTCGTCAAAATCCCGCTCACAATAGTAGCACCATGGACGAGAAAGAGTCTCCTCGATGTTGGGGTGCTTGCGCTTCGGTTTACCCATGACTGACGTAAAGGCGATGTGGACGGTGATAACAGCTTAGTGAAGAGGGCTAAGACGAGGACGAAGACGAAGACTCGGAAGGGGAAGTCCGGAAGTCCGGGAATCTTAATGAGAACCAAGCTGCATTGCAGATGAGTGACAATGAGGTGCGATCGAGAAGAAGTCGCTATTTCCTCATTTTAGATTCGCAAACCTCGGATTGCTTGGCACGCTAGGTCCAAAACGTAGCTAGTAGGTGTGAATTTATCCAAAACTCGCCTCTTTCCAGTCTTCAATCTCCATTTCCTTTAATTTCTCACACGAGCCAGAAGAAAGAACGCACTCGTGGATGGTTCAGTGAGATGAATGATGGTTCCCCTCCCTCCCAAAATTCTCCGTGCCTGCAGTATTATATTTCAAGAAACTCCCCATATTTGTTCACACTCCTCATATTTGTTCACACTCCCCATATTTGTTCACATAACCGGGAGTTGTATCAGTAGGTCTCTGCGTATTGACCATCCATTCCATTTATCTTCCTCGCGTCGTTGCACGTGTGCTTTTTCTACCATGTTGAACTACGTATTCACGCAGCCAAACGCGAGATCCTCTGCCTTGATGAAAGGATCCCATAGAGTCTCTTCTTCGTCTTGGCGAAGAGAAGATGCCTCACAGCCGGTACGTCATGTACTATGCTAGGAGATAGGTCACCGTCTCCGTGCTTTGGTCACGGTCAAGCTGCCAGAGAAATCACGGACCATCATAGTTCATCTTCTTTGACATTACGCATGTTAGCCAACAAGAGGGTGACTCCAAGCTGTCCTACAGAAATAACGCTATTTCAATACTCCTTCAAATGATGTGCTAGATCTATGGCATCATTGAGTGCTCAACATGGAAGTGCAATTTGGAACCAAATTTCAGCTGTTCTAGTATCACCATCAATCAGAGAGATGCAATAGACCCTTGGTTAGCCATCTTCACCAAAGGAGCCCCCCTCTGCTGCTTTTACACCAATCATCGGCTATCATACACGTTAAACAATGCTATTGTATGAACTCGCCGACAATTGATGTTTTACCTTGTTCCAGCGTTATAGTACCTATCATGTCTTCTGGACGGATCGACTGGTCAAGCTTTATTTGGTTGAAATTGGCAACCGTCCTTGGATGTCTTCCAAGAGCTCCATTCAATCCTTCGTGGCTTCGTTCGGTTTCAACTCCCCAAGCCCTGAATCTACTGTAGCTTTACCTCCAACTCCCGCCGCTCTCCTGGAGGGCTCAAGGCGTTGCTTCCCGGCCTTCCGCCGTGGGTACATAAAGTCTCACCAAGCTCACACCCAATTCCATGTACCCTTCGCACTCGCACCTAGAGAATTCCTTTGGATGTCCACCGTGCGCGCACCTAGTGAGCTTCTCTTTAATCCACAGTACTGACAGACTCGACGGCTCCTACTGAATGTCATTGATTGATACGTTGCTGACGGCGAAAGAGGGCGGGGGCAAGGAGGGGGAAACGCTGTTACGAGCCAAAAACTCCAATGTAGAGGTCCGCGGAATATTCAATCAGGGAGGCTATTGATTCCGCGCTAGCCCCTATCGGCCAAGGCCCAAACATCTCTACGAGAAGCCTTGCGAAAGATTCCAACCTAGCCCCATCTCTGCCCAGACTCCCCATCTCCTCTTCTCACAACCAAAGAAACCCCCAGATCACCTCACCATGGCCTCCACAGAGATGGACATCGACCCCAACCCCGCCCCCTCCGCCAAACCCACCCCCACAGGCTCCGACCTCCGCACCTCTACCGGCGCAGTAGCCGTTCGCTCCATCGAGGGCTGGATCATCCTCGTGACCAACGTGCACGAAGAAGCATCCGAGGAAGACCTCCAGGACCTCTTCGGGGAATACGGCGAGATCAAGAATCTGCACATGAATCTGGATCGGAGGACGGGATACGTGAAGGGGTATGCGCTGGTGGAATTCCCCACGCAGAAGGAAGCGAGGAGTGCGATTGAGGGCGCGGGCGGGGTGAAGTTGTTGGATCAGACCATTGGGGTTGATTGGGCGTTTGTGCGCCCGCCGCCGAAGGAGGGGGGGAAGAAGAAAGGGGGAGGGGGAGGGGCGGGAGCAGGAGCAGGAGTCCCGAGGGGAGGGATGATTAGGGTGGTGGGCTGAGGAGCATTAGATGGGCTTTGGGAATATTGGTGGATGCTGCGCAGAGAGGAGGTGCGAGTCCAGTGGAGCGAGGGGCTGCTAAGGACGGGAAAAGATGTTGAAGCTGGAGGGACAGCGGCGCGAGAGGATTTAGGCTTTGTCTGCTGGAGACGGTAGATGTGCCACGAAGTGTGGAAGCTTCGCTGGCACGTACGGAGCTTGCGGTACATTGTAAGCAACTCGTTCAGTTGTGGAGCTCTGGCTGGTGTGCTGACTTTGTCTAGCAAGCGCAGGTTCATGTTCAAACCATTGGTCTAGAGACTGCATGAGTAGGATGCTGCGTGAGCCAACCAGGAAAGCTTCCGGGGCCACATCGCATTTGGACACCTCTACATGCCTTTCTGCACTCCTCGTGACAGCGCTCATACTACAAAAAGAGATATTATGAGCGATCGATCTCGTTGGTACTTAATACACAGCTTTGACTCCTGCTGCTTCACCTGCCTTGGCATCATCTCTTCTCTGGTTCAACAAATCCGATTTGTCCTATCTTGCTGTTGCATCGAAGAGGTACTTCCATACTACTCGCCGGTGCCTGCATTCCCAAAGCACCATGCAGTCTGCACAACAAGACGCTGTCTGACCCCATCCAACACCATTCGTCGCAGGCTCAGCATCTTTTGTTCTCCCACTGCGTCAATCACGAGAACCCCTCCAAGTCTTTCACCAAGATGAAAAGTTCAAGATGCTCGCAGGCATCACGCTTCCACCCAGCTTCCCCCTGCCGTCAAGACACGCCTCGCTATCCTTGCTTAAAGTAGTCCATATGATATCATGCCTTACTATCCCATAACGACGCGACCAGATTGCCAAGCAGCTGCGGAACCGTCTGCGAATCGCCGTCTGCGAATCATCTGTATCCTTCTTGGTGGGCTTGGACTGGCAAACCCTTTGTCCTGCCAAGGAGCGAATAATTCATTGGGGATCAACTCCAAATCGAGTGTTTTTTTTTTTGGTTTTTGGTTTTCGGCTTCGGACGAGGTCCCTCAGGCTGACCCCTTTGCCGAAGAGGGACATCTTCCATGGGCGTCGGGCATAGGTCGCTGGATTGGCTGGGCCGGGGAGGGGGGGTGTTTGGATATGGCGAAGGGGGAGCCCCAGCGCTCACTATGGTCGTAGATACCAATGATCCGAGCTTTTGGTGGATGCGTCGAAACTGCTGTGAACGATTTTGTTTGCTAATTGTCCTGGCGTTCTCCACGGGAAGGGGGACCTTACGCAGCTAATACTCGTGTTGCACTGGCTTTTACCGGGATGGTCGTCGCGGCCAAGGGCATAGCAAGAGTGGAGAATGCGAAAGAGAAGGATGAAGAGGGTCATTGCGGGTAGGGATAACGAACTTCTGCATCTTGTTGTCTCGAACCTGCAAGTATATAGGAGTCGTGTTTCGTTGGACAACGATCTGAGAGTTTGGATTCTGCGTGCCTGAGCTTATCTCTGCACGCTGGCGGATGACAGGTTTACGTGCTTTCATAATCGGGAAGATGGGGCTGTCATGGCGGCAGTACACATGGGGAATTGATGCGTTCGTGCGAAGGGGAAGGGTTAAGTGTTGCATATGGCAGTTGCGGAATACCTATGCGATAGGTGGAAGGTTGGGATGGAACCATTCACTGAAGAAGTCACAGTCATGCGAATATCATCATTGCGCCCTTCAAATTGAGGGTCAGGATGAGACTCGTGTACTGCACGATTGGCCGAAACTTGGTGAATGAATAGCAGGGAAAGGGGGTACCATCATGGCATGGCCCGTATAAAGCATTGTACTTTGGAGATGCGATATCTTCCACCTATTTTCCTGCCCGAAGACACGTCCGCAACCATACAAACCATGGGACTGGAGCGTCCTCTCAGCGACGCTAGCTTTCACAAATCTGCAGATTGTCCGAGTCTACTAAGATGGAACCACTTTCGCTACTCACCGCGTAGAGTTGCTCCATGAATCCACCCGTCTTTACTCAGCCCGGCTGTTCTATCTCTCCCTCCTCGTCTACACAAGTACAGCTCCCGGTGGCGGCCTTGGCTTCCCTGCCACGGCATTATCCCATACCTGCTGCAGACTCTCCGGAGTGGCCCCGATATCCCCTTCAAAGACGACTTCGGCCAGAGGGGTCTCTTCCTCTTCTGCTCTAAAGTCCTCCGCGGTTTCGAGGCGGCAGATCTCGAGTCACGGAGGTAGTAGTAGGAGGAGATGAAATTGATTAGCAGTGGAATGTTGGGTCTCACCATTAATTAGCTGCGCGTAGCTGTCAGAGTTCCTACGAGAAAGTCTGCCCTGTCTACCGTTCTCACGCTTCTTATGGGCCCATAGGCACGGACGGTGGTGCCGCCTTCAGTATTAAGATTAACGTCATTGACTGCTCCTATTACTTTGGTCAGCAATGCGAAGCTTAGATGGGCGTGAGCAGGGTGCACGAGTTGATTATCGCTAATTACTCCAAAGGTCTGGAGGGCTATTATTGGTGTAAACTGTATGCAGCATCTCCTGAATAAGCAGCGACCCCGTATTTTTGGAGATTGGAGCTTGGAGGCTGTATCGTTTGCGTTCATTGGGCCTTTCACCTTGGTCATTGCCTCCACGATTTCCTGCGTTCCATAAATGGGCTTGCAGATCTTGTCAGCTGAAGCTTCTGCTGAAATAGTAAGACAGAACATACCCACCACCAGAACCAGTCTTTTTCGGTCCGGGCATATCCTCCTACCTGCTTTCCTCTTTCGGCACTCTCACTGCGTCGGTTCTGCGGATCCTGGCAGTGAATCACAATGCGCGTACTGTCGGAGCGTGGAATGAACCACAGAAATTTGTGGAGTCTTTTCACATTGCCTGGCGAATATATTAGATGCAGTCTGTTGGTACTGGGTTGTGAGACAGAGTAAGCCGTATGCATACTGTAGATTAGACATCTGTAGTCCAAATCATCCACAATATCGTCACCCATGTAATATCGTATTGCTTGTTCGGCTCTGGGGGGAGGAGAGCGGCCATTATTGGAGGTACAATTTTGGGCACCTGACTGCAACGCAAGAGAAGCAGCTTTCGCAAAGCGGTGGGCGTCATGCATTGCTGTGTCGAGTGTCGCTATTTCTTCTTGAGTGAGCAACCAGCAGGCGGGCTCGCGGTAGAGCACACCTTTGGTTGTAACGTTCATCGCTTTCAAAAGGTTCGGCTCAGATTGTTCATATCGACGTTGGCGCAGCCTGGAATATCAGGAACGGATTGGACTTAAACAAGGGGATCATCGCGTTTCCGAACGGTCCTGACTGAGATGCGGAAACTTGACAGAATGTCAAAGCGAGGAGACCAATTAATGGGCTCCCTGATACAAAGAGGCTTGACATATCCAGAATACGCTTTGCAATAACAGAGAATAGAAAGTGAGTTTCAGGTTCGCACGAGTCTTGAGAGACTGATAATGATGTGTGAGATGATGATGGACATGAGAGACATTGAGTCCAAACTCGAGACATCTATGTGTGCGCAATCAATCAACCATGGCTCTCCATCATCCGTCAATAACGCCGTAGCCGTCAGCTTTGTTCCTGACATGGTCAAAGCTATAGCTGAATATCAGAATGAGCATCTCGAAGCAGTGAAATCCGCGGGAGAACGCCAGGCTGTGCTGTTATGTTTTCGGCATGTATCTTACAGGGAAACTTCCAATCGATTTATCTGACCGCTTTCTCTCCAGTTTCATTATAAAGAGCCTTGAAACAGGCAGGATACCGAGAGCTTTTGTCACTCTGAAAAAAGTTGAGAGCGGGATCCTTAGAACTACTGCTATGTAGACCCTAAGATCATCGCTCTTTTTCGCAGGTTCAACGATGCTAAAGAAGAGGATTAGAATATACAGCAGGGTCGTAGGAACATGGAAGAAAAAGTCTGTGCGCGATAATTCAGCTGCCCCGTCGCAATGCTATGATTCTCTCGTAGGAATCTGCGATTTGCACGTCGAGTCTGCTCTTCTGAAGTCATTCTATTGAGCTGGTTTCCCTTAATTTCCTTCACAATGACTGGGACGATTGCCATTCGTGTTCTAATGCAAAGCCTCAGGAAGCTGAAGATTAGACTGGCGTGGTTCGCTTAGGTTCACATTGGTCAGCTCTTGTGCTATTGCTTCTCCTCATAAGACTAATGCATCTAGCAATTGTCGAAATTACAGTTTTCGCGACGAGTAGGGGAGAACACAATTGGCCGTCTTTTCTATGTCCTAAGGGATTACTCCCTATGGACGTCCCTACAGTCGTTAGAACGTAATGGCCCAAGTGGGACTTCGAGGTTGGTCCGCGAAGGGAGGGTCTCCGGAACTTGATGTAATTTACTCGATACTCCAAGATTATAGCGCAGGATTGATAACAATGGCAGCGGACTCTAACGTTAGCCAGGACTTTAACTTAGACATTGCGTTTATATTAAGAAATAAACTTGCAGGTAAACTGATTGCGTGATAACACCCTTCGAAATATCAATGGCAAAGTGGCCGAGTGGTTATGGCGCTAGTTTCAGGTCGGTCCAGCGACTTACTAGTTCGAAAGAGCGAGGGTTCGAATCCCTCCTTTGTCAAATTCATCTTTTTTTTGTCATTTATCCATTGGAGATGTCTGACGAATTTTTTCGATGTGTCAGAGGATGTTCTGTAAATGATAATCTGAATGTCGTGAATGGAAAGGGTTTGGAGCGGGAACTTGCATAGTGATCCCGCAAGCCGGGGCCGAATTCAATCTCACTAAACTTGCAAGTGCACGACCCTGCGTCTTCGTACCTTCATTCACTTTGACCTTATCTGCTCTGATATTGGCGGAGAAGCTGCAGGTTCCTGAGTGAAACTAAAAGATTTCAGTCACATCCTAAGACACTGAGCTGCCCATGTTTTGAGACCATGAATACTCCGATACGGCGCGTTTGCTGACGTCTTTAATGATCTTTCCCAATCATGGAGTTGCGGTTCTCAGTCATCGCACAAGCTCTGGCAGCATTACATCTGCTTCAGACCTCTGCGATTTCGGCGTCTGGAATTTCTGGTCTGATCCGGCGAACAGACGGCTACGATACGGCGCAAGCACCTCTACTACAACATGAACCTTTACAGAAGGAACATAATGCCACCTCAGATCCAGTGGCCTCATCCTCGAGCTCAACCAACTACACGACCCTCCTTGATGCCCTCCATACCATGCAGTCGCACTTCTTCATCGTCTCAACAGGCGACTGGCCCTCCGCCATCGATTGGACCGCCACTGTGATGGGTACACACGTCTCCGCCACCCTCAACACCATCTCCGCCCTCTCCCCCTCTTCTTCCTCTAAGCCTCAAACACAAGAATGGCGCGACCAAGAAAATCTTATCAATCGCTACTTTACCCAGCTGACATCCTTCTACTTTGGGGAGAATGCCTTCAGCCTACGCACGCAAGCCTACGATGACATGCTCTGGGTAGTGCTGGATTGGCTGGAAGCAGTGAAGTTTGTGAAGAGCCACTCAGCCTTACATCACTCGAATGACGACGATGGGTTCCTCCCCGGAGGAAAGGGGCCAATCGAGGAAGACGCAAAGAACATATCGAAATGGTACGGTCATCAGTTTATACCCCAATTCGCGCATCGTGCTCGCTTGTTTTACGACATCGCTTCCAAAGGCTACGATACCACGCTGTGTGGAGGCGGCATGGTATGGAACCCTTACCTAGCACCCTACAAGAACGCCATCACGAATCAACTCTTCATCACCGCCAGCGCGAGCATGTACCTACACTTCCCCGGCGACTTTGACTCCTCCCCTTTCCTGCAAGCCAGGGGCGAGGTAGGTACAAGAGGCAAGCCTCCAGCCAAGGCCCACGACCAACGTTACTTGAACAACGCAATCACGGCCTACAACTGGCTCCGTGACAGCGGGATGCGCAACCATCAAGGTCTCTACGTTGATGGTTTCCATATCCAGGGTTGGCGAGGCAAACATGGCAATGACCCAGGCAGCAACGGCACTGGAGTATGCGACGTCCGAGAAGAGAAGGTGTACACCTACAACCAGGGCGTGGTGCTTTCCGGTCTGCGATGGCTTTGGCAAGCCACAGGCAACATCACCTATCTGGAAGATGGACATGAATTGATTCGCAATGTCATTGCAGCTACGGGGTTCAAGGATCACAGACGATACCGCTGGGCAGGTCTCGGCAGAGATGGCATCATGGAGGAAGCATGCGATTGGAGTGGCATGTGCAATCAGAACGGACAGACTTTCAAAGGGATATATTTCCATCATTTCAGCGTCTTTTGCGAGGACTTGCCGATCGATGGTGAGGATGCGGGCATGCCGTGGCTGCGCTATGGTGGAACCCACTCGTTACACCGGCAGAGCTGTGCTGGTTATAAGGATTGGGTTGTCAGGAACGCGGAGGCTGCCGTTGTGACGAAAGACCAGTCTGGAGAGTTCGGTGAATGGTGGGGTCGGGATGCGAGACAACGGTGGGCTGACAATAGTGATGACAACATTGACGATTTAGAAAAGCCGGGCGAGGAAGGGACGGACTACAGGAATGATGGAGTGCCTGACAATGAGCTGTGGCAACTTCCCAAGAATGAGGAATTCAATGAGGATGTAAAATCCACCTGTGCCAGTGGTTGGAGTTGCTCTCGTGCCTTGCAATATGTGAATGAAAAGCCGTCTGGCGACAGGGACATCAACGACCGAGGACGAGGGAGGACGGTCGAGACGCAGAGTGGAGGACTTGCAGTAATGAGAGCGATGTGGAAGCTCCTGCATGGGAGCGAAGCAGACAACGACCTTGGTTCGAACACGGACTTGTGAATGTATGAAAGGCGATTTAGGCAGTTTCTAGATTATATATAATGATGGGACGAGAGCTGGGTCCTTGGATAATTGACAATGTCATGTGACGCATTTCTGCAGAACGCAACGCATTTGGCTTGATCGCATGTAAACACAAAGACGGTCAGGATTCAATCGAAGTTTGCAGAAGCCCGATGAGTTCGTCGGAGCTGGGCTTGAATGTGTATCATTGTTGCTGCTTCAGCAGCACCTCTCCATCATCACACCCTTCCTTTGCCAATGCAATCCACAAGCCCCCTCACATCACCACACCCGAATTGCTTGCGATACGCTGCTCAAACAGATCAGTGCTCTGTTCACCGCAGACCATTCCGGCACATTTCCCTTGCACAGGAGAAGGACGACATACCGGCCACAGCTCCGCCGCTTCCTTCCCCACAGGCCCCGTGATCGCCGACCCTTTCATCTCGCCTTTTGGATTGACAATCTGTATGCCCACACAATCAGCTTATCCTCCACCCACGTATTTACATCTCCCCTCTATCCCGCTTCCCCCATCTCCTTTCACCATCCCGCCTCTTCACACCTTCACCATCCCCCATACCATCCCATCCCATCCCCTCCCCACCCCCTCCATCCAAACATCCCAAAAACAACCACGAGAACCACACAGACACACGTACCACACCAGCATTATCCTCGAAATAGAGGTATACCCCATCGGGGCGGCGCCAGGGCTTGCTCTGCCGCACCACCACGGCGGGCATGACCTTCTTGCGCAGCTCGGGTTTGCCCTTCTTCACCGTCGCCATGACCATGTCGCCCACGCCCGCGGCGGGGAGGCGGTTCAGGCGCGCGCCGATGCCCTTGACGGAGATGATGTAGAGGTTCCGGGCGCCGGAGTTGTCGCAGCAGTTCATCACTGCGCCGCTGGAGAGAGACAAAGGGGAGAGGGTGGAGTTTAGCTTCGGGAGAGCCTGGGGTTGAGGGGAGGGAGAATGAGGGTAGAGAGAGGAAAGGGGGGGGGGACGTACACTGGGAGACCGAGGGTCATTCTCAGTTTGTTGCCGGAGGCACCACCGCGTCTGGGGGGCATGTGGTCAGTACAAGTCCTGCGGATCGTGGAAGACACTGTGGGGAGATTGCAGTACACACCCTCGTTTAGACATGTTGATTGAGCGTTGATGAGATAGTGAGGCTTCTCGTCTCTGTAGAGGATGGAATTGACTTGTGCGGGCAGAAACGCTAGCGAGAGATAATGCCAAGACTTTCAGCTGCCAAGACGTTTAGCTCAGTCCCGTGCTCGTCTTACCTGCTGTTCGGGGTGGCAGGCTACAAGATGGGGATAGCTTCGATGATTATCTAATAAGGCTCTCTGACAGCTTACATAATGGAGCACAGTAGCCACGAGAAGCATAGCGCATTGAGTCAGACTTCACCTCATCTCATCGTCGACGACTTCTCCATCGTTGACAACAATGAGCAAGGTTGTCGAGAGTGGTTGGAGACGATTGCGATGGGCTTCATAAGGTGTCTGATGGCCGGTGCGACCTCCTTTGGTGTCACTGAACACCATGGGCGAAAAGTGGAAGTGGGCTGGGCTCACCGCAAGCTTCAGATCGAAGGGACGACCATTGCGACAACGTGAGGAACAACTCGGAGAGCCGCCAGCAAGAGTCCAATGGCTTCATTAAGCCTAACAAGGTCGTGCGACATACAAGAATCGTCATCCATTCATCATCACGAACTCGTCGCCGCTCGCATCGTGCTTCGCCCATTCAACGGCAATGCCAAGACGAATCCCTTGCCAAGAAGAAACGTCAATCAGAAACCACAACGCCTGGAAACGCAAAGGTGAATCCACCAAATCCGACGATCGCGGGCTGAAAGCGGGGTATTCGTATGCACAGCGCAAAAGTGGCCGACACCTCAGCTTTCCACACTCGGCGCACTGTCGGGGACCCCACCATGTTGGGATGCTCACATACGACTCGTCGGCCCACTGCTCGCATTGAAATCAGGCAGCAGCCCTCTTGACAATGGTATGGTCGTGTACCTTGCGGCATGGCCAAAAATCGTCCTCGTCGACCTCGGACAGATCAGGTGAGTCAAGCTTCGGTGGTGAGGGTGCAGGTGGCGGTTTGTTCATTCGCGATTTCGCGGCTTTTTGCCCCAGTTCGTCGTTTGTTTTGCCTTTTTCGTCGTCGCTGTCGATCAAAGGCTCGATTCTGAAGCCTCCATGTCGAGCCACTCTGGGCCTCGTCGGTTTCGGTGAATCAGATTTCGCCTCTCGACGAACTCTTTCGGCGACGGTAAGGTCATGCTTTGATTCACGTGTTATACATGTCGCAGTCGTATGATGAGTTCGCCTTCGTCGTCTTGGACGTCTATCGGTTGACGCATCATCCGGAAAGAGTACAAAATCATTGATAGGTGGCGGCGACGTGACTTTGCATGGCGTCGAGAAGTTTTGGGAGTCATTTCGCAATCTCGAATTTTGAATGTGTCGCAATGCAGCATCTCGTGTGGCATCGTACTTTTCGTCATTCTGCAGCATCTGCTTCGTGGAAGATTTGCGGGAAGACATGGCGGTGTAGGGTAGGTAGGCAGCGACAGGCCAGCAGCATCAATATGAATCCAAAAGTTGGGAAAATGTGCAGAATGATCTCGAACCTATGACAAACGTGGGTATATATACTCAAACATGGATGAAGTGTATGCAAAACGCTGTGTGAAGTGGTAGGTGGTCGGGTGGTTGAGGATGTCAGAAGGAAGGCAGACCAAAAGTTGAAAAACGGGGGGATGCGAGAGATTTTGGTCATTCAATGCCCCATTAAAAAAAACAGGGCTAAAGAAATCATCAGGCACCCGGCCAATCAACGGCATCATCTGACCGCACTAGTGGTTTCATTACAACCCTACAAATTTCCCTCTTTGGCAAGCCCGTCATGTGTGATTTCCATTGACGACCGATGGATCCAGCATCACCTTCAAGGATTCTATCAATGTCACTGGACATAAAATGTCGCAGGTGCTTTGGAACGATCACGTGCTTTTGGACCAGCTTTATGCACCATTCATGACGCGGCCATCGAAAACGTTGCTGACTCTCCAGTGACTGTTCCTTACTCCTCATCTTGCCTTGCATTCGTGCATGACCAGATATGAGCATTATCATCCTCTAGTACGCTGTGTAGACGAAGGCCAGCGTATGCTCCGCCCATGTCTGCTGCATGAGCATCATGATTTCTTTCTCGCCATCTAGCATCCTTCGGTCGGTGATAAGCCTCGAAAACTGGCTGAGAAATACGGTATGCCAGCCAGGATGTGGCGACATTGGATCCGTCCCTTCTTTGAGGTATTACGACTTTGCCGTTGAATTCCGCGATTGCGCAAAGAAGTCATGGGTCGTTCATTCATGCCTCTTCCCAGATACCGCGGATGTCTACCCCCGCCGCTGTCGTAGGAAACAAGCTTGGGGTTGACGCTTCCCATTATGCACAGGAGCTTGCCCGCCATGCATGAGATCTTGCCCACCATACATGAGCTTGCCCGCCATGCATGAGAGCTCGCCCGCCATGCATGAGAGCTCGCCCAGCATACATGAGAGCTTACCCGCCATGCATGAGAGCTTGCCCGTCATGCATGGGAGCTTGCCCGTCATGTACGCTCACCTGCGCGCTCACCTACACCCTCACCTTCCCCCACCTCTACACTTCAACATCACTACCCATGTGAGGAGACGCTGTATGTCCTTGCTTGTGGCTAAACACCAGCTGAATCCGGGCGGCAGCTGAGTGGGAAGTCTAAGTATTAAGCAGCATACAGCCAGGCTCATCGCTATTACAAAGCCCAAGTAGCAAATTCTACATCTTTACCATCACTCATACCTCTACCTCATGTGTGGTTTAATACAGGTCCACTTCTCTCAACCGCTGCGCTCAAGTTTGATCTCTTCACCTTTTGCTGGCAGCCTCAAGAACCTCCGATCTTTTTACCTGCTCTGTGTGCATTCTCATGAGTCTTGATCGCCACAAAAAATTCTACCCTGAAAAGGCACAACTAGATTCCGACTTTCCTCGGCCAATGTACAATGTTTTTGGAGCTCCAAATCAACCACAGAACACCGGGTGAGAAAGAAGCCTATAGTGTGGCTTTCTGAGTACAAGTCCGTCAGCAAGAGAAAGCCATCGAAGCCGAGAAGGATGAAGTACATGGGATATGGTGTGATGACATTGGATAACACTGAGCTTGATTTCCCTGACCGTCACATGAAGGAATCGGACAAAATTGTGGGACTCCTGTATTGCTGCTATTGCTTCAAGGCCTTACCAGCCCAATCGTCACCAAGAACATCGGGAATTAGGCTTGCAAGAGCAATTCGGCATGGATAGGGGCGGAGTACAGCTTCAGAGATGATAGAATTTGATGATCTCACAGCACAGTCAACTCGCTTATCAAAAGAATCTCATTATGGACAACATCCACTCTGAAGAGATGCTCAATGCGCAAATGCCTCATCCACCTCCCAGCAAGTCCTTCAGATTCCAAATCCCCTTATCGATCTGTCTGCCTGAAAGCGACGCCTCATGGCCGCATGCCCCAACTATTCTACCACCCAGTATCACCGCGTTCCGGCTGGAGCATCTGCGTCCTGAGCGACCACACCACGCATCCGGAGCCACGCTTGATCCCCTGTATGCACCCATGCTTAGAGGCTCAAAACCCTTGCGGGTTGGTTTGAAGAAATGACTCGGTGCCGAGTCTGTCAATGTCGGCGGGTATGTTGCGGCAAGGAAGGGGATGCCAAGGCAACCTCATGGCGCGTGTAGATATCATCACTTCGCCGTACATTTCAGAACACCCAGTTGTTTTGCTGCAGATACCTTTTGTTCTCTCATACATAGATCATCAGACAGATCATACACAATACACACACACTGCATACACACTCATCTACCTATGCGTGTGACAGTCAATCTCTACTGTGTATAAGCACGCTTGGGGTTTGTGCTTCAAGAAAGATTTTCTTCCTGTTTGGGTTGATTGCGACAGAATTGCCGCCCGGAGGTCCAAAGATTTAGGGACCCTTTCAAGGGCGTCATGATAGGGGGTTCGGCACCGCCTTCACCGTGCTTGGCGCGCCGTTCATTCGCTTGTTGCCTTCACTTCTATTTTGCGTCTGACAATACAATATTCCACAGTGCTCGTGTCTTTGTTTCGCAACGAGGATTATTGAAGTATGGTGCGGAGCTTTTTGTGAGCCACTCTATAGCACACCGTTAGATGTGCCTCTCTTAGAGCAGCCGGACGCCTGCACTTCGCAGACTGGGCAACATTCTAATAACATCACTCCCGAAAGCGTTCTTCCAGACTGGTTATCACCGAGTAAACAAGCAGGTAGAAAGTCCACGGAAGCACACCAAAATATTTCGTATCATGGCATGGCATGTACATTCCAAGCAAAGAACTGATAGGATAACGTCTGAGCGGCAGAAGAAAGGTCAATGTCTACAAGGCTGGGACACCACCGCAAGCCTCTGCGGTTCGTGTGTTGATGGAAGTGTTTGCTTAGTACTTAGGCGTTCTTCAACCCAGATAATGGTTAATTCTGGGGTGGTAGCAATGGGAGCATGTAAGTGTCAGGCGCGGCCTCAGCTGCATGCATGGAGTGTTCGTTTGCTCAGGACGCAGATATTCCAGGTCAATCGCGGTGAGCCATGAGAGAGCATATTGTGGGGATCAGGCATGGCCTCCGGTGGACCGAGTGATCCAGGGTTGGCTCGGTACACCCGATCGAGGCTGTGACGGTCCCTCCAAACATCGCGTTTCCTAGTGACATTGTGGGGTGGCAGGAGAGAGACAGTCGCAGCCTCGATTGGGGTGAGCGTGCGCAAGAGTTGCGGTAGGGGATGTGGATGCGATGACCAGGCGTGCCCTCAGCTGGACGGAGCCCTTGCCCACCTCTTAGGTTCTCCCTCCAAAACGCGGTGTTTCTGGGGCCTTTTGCGGTAGGGACATATGCAAAGCGAATTTGAAAAGCTCATGGTTCAAATCTCCCCCAATACCGCCCTCCATCCGGATCTCTCAACAAAATCTCACCAACTACAAGTCCATTTCCGGTTCTAGAGCAATGAGCAGCCTCATGATGTAGTCCGTCCTGCCCTCTTTCTGTCGCGCTCTCGGGATTAAAATGATCAGTCGGTTTTTGAAAATTAGTCTTGGCACCCGTACTGGGCCTTGCCGACCTTCGCTTTTGTAGCCACTCTCATCTTCCTTGCTCTCCAGAGACCATTAGCCCGGCACAACGCCTAAGGACGCGATTGAGGTCTGGTATTTGGGGATGGTTGAGGGCGAGCCGTTCTGAGTTGCTTCATACTTTTTCATGGCTTTCTGATGTCTGGTTAAGGACCGGCTCTCGTCTGTTCCTTGTGGATGGTGCATGCGTCCTGCCTGGCGTGTGACTCTGTATCAACAAATCCTGTATTACCAAAGTTACCAGGACGGTACACCCTTATGCTATTCCAGCTCTTGACTTGGGCAAAGGGCAGACATCGTAGCTTGATCCGTACAGCTATAATTTTTGGATTTTGTTTTCAGGACGAAGGCGTAACGATTACGCGCTTGGAGAGGTGGAGGCTAGCGGGCATAAGGCCTTTGGGATCAGTAGTGGTGGATTCCTTATCTCGGCCACGGCCTGTTAATATGATCTCCCACCTACTGCAAGAGAAGACCAAGGTCCGGATAGCAGGCTTACAGAGTACAATCGTGTAGCGTTTATGTATGTGGCGAAGAGCTCCTAGCCCTATCGATCACTGTTCAATAAGCTTTTTCATTGTGTGTGAACCTACTCGATTGCTTCCTTTCGCATCGCATAGCTTTGTTGACCGGATTCTGCACCATGTCGAGGGCAACGATAGACCTAAGTGTCCGTGCATAAGCAGGATCATGCGCCTCGCAACAGCCGAAGCGCTTGCTCTTGGTATGATGGTCTGGGCTTGTAGTAGCTTCGGGGATAACAGCCCCTGAATGGCTCTGATCATTCATACCTGCACACCAGATGGTTAGAGATGCAGGTCGAGACTTCTCAACGGATGATGGTCAATCAGACCGAGATTGGTGCATCTGGCCATATTGCTGTCTCTTGTGTCGAGAAGGGGTACTGCTGGACGGGTTGGTTGCAGGCTTGCCGAGGGAGGGCATGAGAACAATGTCGTCAGGGAGGTTGTCATGAATGCTGACGCTCATTGAGCTGTGCAGAGTAGTCGCACAAAGTGAATAGATGAAGCCATCCACGGCGCACATCTTCGCCGATGGTCCACGCCATTATTGTCCGCTTCCGTCGCTGCCCAAAACTCCTCGCCACGTGGTTGGACGGTGACTGAAGTGGTAATGTCTAGCGTTTATTACACATCAAGTGAGCCTGAGCTCGCTTTAAGAGCTCTCAGGGGTAGGAATACGAAGGAATTATTCATGGTCATGCAGGAGTGTTGCTTTTACAAGAAAAAATTAGTCCCCTGCAGACGACTGATGCATACTGTTACACACCGGCCAAGAAAAACTATGTCCATTTGACACTGGCATGGATGCCCGTCCTGACTTTTCAACCCTTTATCGGGTTATCACTTAGGTCCGGAACCTTAATCCCACGTCTTCATTTCAGCCCTCGGCGCCTCATATTTCTTAAAGTAGCATCCTATGATGTACTCTGTTCACCTTGAAGGCGACTACATGCTCGTAGAGTGCCAAAGCGGCCTACAAATATGCCAGAGCCTCGTCCCACCCCACTTGGATGGACTCGCTCTACACCAGCGGCCAAAATGTCCCGAACACCTTCCACGAAACGAACAGTACAAGCAGTCAAGGCGCAGCAACACACTCATTGTACAAAGTTCAGTAATACAGAGACATCACTTTCGTTAGTCCACTTGAGCTTCTGTAAAATATTTGGAATCTGCTCAATCACTTTGCAACTTGGCATTCGACTGACTCACGCTTACTAGGCTCAATGGCACTACTTCGAACGCTCCATTCAAGGTCCCGCGGAGTACCGACGGAAACGCTACTGCCCAAGCTTGGTCCAGATTTACCGCTGGTTCGCTGCTGCTGCAAAGATCGATATTGCGAATGGGACCAATTGGGGCACTTTAGCTTACATTCCCGTCGAGATTCGCAGCATCATATGGCAAATGGTTTTTGATGCAGAAATTAATGGAAGACCTTCAACCAAAGGATCGGGACGTTCCAAACCGTATTGGAAAATGCATTGGCCTGAAAACCAGCCAACATGGGTATCTAGGCGATTGCCCGAGGGGCGTGGTACTATGTTTGCCTTCTCCAGAACCCCACCGATTGCACCCTGCCAATACGACTTATTTTCATGCACATGGTGGCAGGCCAGTCTCTTCATTGAGCGAGAACTCAAGTCCACAGTCCTCTCGACACGCTTATTCTCTTGCAGGTCACCTTGTCATCTGCCGCAACTTCTGAACTCCATCAGGGGGTTGAGTGGTCCCTGCGTGGAATCAATCTCGAAGATGTCAAATCCAAATGTTGCGCTCATTTTTCCAGGACAAAGAGTGGCCACAACAAGTGTCACAGAAATTGGCACGACGTCATCCAAGATCGCCCAGCGAATCTGAGGCTCTTCTCTTTCCAATTGAACCACCGACGTCACACAACGTTCACCGAGCTCGCTTTCTCGGAGAAAGCTCCGGAACTACAGGATGTCCTAGACCTTCGCACGCATCTGCAAGAGACTGTGAGGCAGATATGTCCGAGGGCGTTCATCTTTCTTCTATGCTAGGAATCGTGATAGAACATTGATATTCGTGTCCCTGAGAAGCGCATACGCAGTAAACTACCACCAAGGTGAGAAAGCATCATGAGCGAGTCTAGCAGCGAGTATCATGATATTCACGCAGTGGTGGTATGCTCCTCCTGCATCTACTATGCATCCAACGACTATCCTCTCTAGAAGCTCTAGGCTCTTTGTTGTGTGCAGGACTTAATCATCACCCGCTGCTCCAACCAATCAGCCCAGTAAGATTTCCGGCTGATTAGTCCAGACTCGCTTGAAATTGGTGTGGGTCCTGTGTGTCGTAGTTACGATTCTGAGTGCCATGGGAATATTACTTGAGCCTCCTTTTGGGATTTTCCTCGATTACGTCTGATGGAGAAATTGATCCACTGCCGCTACCCCCACCGAATCGATAGACTAGTGCGTCTTCTCACAATCCAGATATACAACACGTAAAGGCAGTGATGTCTTCACCGACTCTAGGCTACTTGGTGACTTCATGCCATTGCGCAAGTGAACGAAATTTATCAGGCTTTGAGGACTGAGAATAATTGCGATACGCGTTGGCATCCGACTAATTCGATAACACCGCTTTGCGTTGGGGAGTTCATTCATGGCTCAATGGCAACAACGTGCTAATGTCGTTCACAAACATTGCACTCACCTAGGGAAAAGGAGCAACCCCTTTCTGACCGCTTAAAACAGATCAATCTTCTACGTCCATTGCAAGCGCGATGTTGGCCTCCATATCGCGAGTTCTCGACCAAGTCATCTTCATCCCAAGGGTGCTGATACAGCACCAGCACGTGCCAGTCTATATCCTTTACCGTCAGCTTTTCCATCCCCCAAAATCTGGCGAGCGGTGTGAGATGAAATAAAGTTATTATCTACCTAAGCTTGATGACGCCGTTGCGGTCCGTAATGCATCACGGGCTGATATGAGTCGGTGAGCTCTACCGGCTCAGACCTAGTAGAAGATATCAGAAAGTGAAACTTACACCACAGGGTGCAGCGCATGTCACAGAAAAAACAGTGACTGACTCACGTTGCGGATGAGGTGTTCGAGAATCATTACTGGAGATCCCCCAGATCGTTTCGTGTTCGTAAGCGCTCCAGTCTATTGTTGCCTGAAGCTCTGAGATGTTTGAAATTCCCAGCGGCAATTCAGGGCTAGTGCATTCCCAGCAAGGGGAATTTCCAAACGAGAACAGCTGATTCCGGTGCTGTCCTGGTAGTGAAAGGTCCACATAATCACACAAGAGATGATCAGAGAGTGTTTCTCCTTATCCACCCTCAGTAAATTCACTGAATCATCTTCGTCCAATCATGATCATTGAAAAAACAGTAAGAAATAAGCGTACATGAAGCAGCACACCAAGGCAAGCCTATATTCTGGATGCTCGGACAGCGATGACGCGACCCCGAGCTGAGAGTTGCCAATGCACCTGATCAACTGGAACTTCCCTGCATCATGAAACCGTGAAGAGCCTATACAAGACAAGAGTCTGAATCACGGCCGACCCGCTCGATTGCCTTGATGCAAATCTACTCGTTCGTATACATTTCTGCATACCCCGGTATCCAATCAGCGCTCTCATCACCATCAAACCCTCGCGTTTCTTGCCTCCCTTTCCGATACTTCCTCTCGGCTTGCACGTTCCCTACCCCCCTCGTAACGAACGACAAGACAGATGTGTAGCCACGATTGCAGTACAATGTTAACCGCTCCACATCCTGGCCCCAGCCTCAACCACTGAGTGCCCAAACCCCATCGTAGCAGCCCATCACGATAAAGCGAGACCGTGGTGAAGAAGAGGAGAACCCGTAGTTGAGCCAGCCAGCCAGCCAGGCCCCACCGCCCGGCCCCCCCCAAAACAGCTCCTGCACACTCCCCTGTTTCAACTTTGGGAGATAGACGCGCGCGAGCAATCGCTACAATTCCGATCATTGAGACCCGTGGGGGGGGGGGGAAACGCCACATCACTATCCATCAGCTCGCGCTATCAGAATCCTATTTTGGGGGGGGGGTAGGGGGCATCATCTCTACTAGTCCACTCGCTCTCCCGCGACAAGCAGTAATTAACACACGGGCATCCTCCACCCCTCTCATCAACAACGGATGGGCAAGCAGCAAGGCTTGCAGCACCCCACGACCCACCGGCTCCAACCCCCCCCGTTGCCACTCGTGGAAAGTCTGCACGCATGCACGCATGAATTCGAGTCGTCCCAGCTCTTCGCTGCTGGTGCCTAGATGCTTCTTAAGTGTGGCCTACTGCTCTGCTCGCAGGAACCTGGGGGGGGGATGGAATTGAAGCTGCTGTTGTTGTTGTTGGAGGAGGAGTCCATACTGCGGAGGATGAGGTCAGGAAATAGGAAAGTGCATCACCGACATACATTACTACTCTGCTGCATTCGGCCTTCTCAAAAAGTCGCGTTATGTGAGACGATTGATTGGACATGGGAAACGGGTCTGTGGCTAAGTGGCGTGGTTACATTTTGTGTTGTTGTGGTGTATGTACAGATCGCTTTGGTAAGAGAAACTTCGTTGGCCTTCTCATTCAATATTGTAATTAAGAGAAGGAGGTGTAGGCGGTGAGACTATGTAAGTGGGGATTCTGTGACTACAACGGTAATGTCCAAGGCTGGATCGAACAGGGAGAGGGATAGACGGGATGCGCTGGATTGAAAACTTGGTTTGCAGAACCAGCCGATGGGAATGTAGGTTTTGGGATTTTGTTCAAGGTGCAGTATCCTTGATGTCGGCATAGCAGTATCAGAACAGTACGTCCCCTGGATGACTCACTGATCGGTATTTTAGAGCATATTTGACCGGCAAATTATCTCGTGAACCACCGAAGATGTAGAGCAACGTGGTACAGCAATCCTACAATCTGATGAAACACCACACACACAGTCATATCGTTCGCGGCAAATATGGGTCTGGCATCTCACGCAAATTGTCTAACCAATCATCATTGTCAATCTCTCGGGTTTCCAAGCAGGAAAAGTAGGGGAAACAGACCACCATGAAGACGGGAAGAGCCCGCCATGAGGGGCACTGCAACTCGTTTCGAATGCAACAACACAGCTCACCAAATCAGTCAGAAAACCATCGGACCAACGAACGCGCACATGTCATCTTCAGAGCATCCAAGGGGGCCATCTCTGACGCCGAGGCCATTGGTGATTCAAGCTCGCGATTGGGAGAGGATAAGGTCTAGTGAGGTTGGTGCTGTCAATGCTGCGCGCGACATGGAAAGGCACCACTGCGCCTCTTGGCTGCTCTCGCTGAACGAAGCCCTTACGCTGTGGTACAAGAATGTAAAGTAAGTCTTGCGCCACTGAATCGATCGTAGCATCGATGATGGGCGGAGTGATGAGTTCCATGTTGAGCAGAGAGTGTTTCCGCGGGGAAGGCAAGTGTTTGTTGCGTTAGGAAGACGCTGCTATTTGTATGCAATCGCACCGCAGCGGTAGCAAAATTGCTAGATGATTCGTTGCCGCGATAATCTATCTCGTGGCAAGGCATGGTCCACCAAGTTCTGTGAATGAGCGAATGGACGATCGGCTGAGATCCAGTAAGATTGTCCCTGAGTATGAACGTTGATGGCATTGGCCACCTGCACAAGAATAAGACGATCACTAACCGCGAGCGGCGTCTCCGGTCGGTTCGCGCGAGGGAGAGGTTCTAACAGTAGACGCATTGGACACCTCCGCGGAGAATCAGAATCGTGCCACGGCCCGCAACCCGTTGATATAGCGTGAATTCAATTCACGGTCTTTCGAAGGGACTCCACTTCTCCATCTCGCCCGTGTTATTGTAGTCCACCTTATTGAGTCCTTTCGTCTGACGGCAAGTCGGTGTCTGCCTGGTCGGTAAGGGAGGTGGCTGGAGAATATGTGGCGTTCGCTCGATAACCGGGGCATTCCTCTGATCATGTCAAGGGCTGACGGCGAGGATTTCTGGCATGGAGGGTTTCTCGGAGCTTAGAGACGAATGTTGGTGGTGATCGCCAGCAGCGTTCGGTGGTAATGAGGACTGTTGGAAAGGCTGTGAGCGAGTGCTAGCAGGAGAATATGATCAAGGGATAGTGGATGAAAAAGTATGGGGGAGCGGTGGCCACGAAGCTCTAGGGCAGCGACTGGAGAAGGAGGTTTTACTGTCAGCGACAGCGCCTCGCTGCAGGTCGCGACGGACACGTATACCTTGTGATCCTGACATCGGTGCTTTACGATTTGTCCTTGCCAAATGCCCAATCATGTTGTAGTCAAGGAGGACAGGTGTCGTCAGTGACTAAACACATCTTTGTGAGGAGCAGCTCTTTCATCGTTGCCGTGATTGTATTCGTAGTTGTTCAACCTTTCAGCCGAAGTAAACATTCCGAGGTCGGGGGTGAGATCGTCTTGTGAGGTCTGCTCGATATCCAGGACTTTGGTCTCAAGGTCAAATGCTCAATACCATTCGACAGGCGTGAATAGAGCCACCTGGATCGTCTTCAACTGCTTTCCAAGCCTTTGCGAAGAGATCATATTGTTGATTGATGCGGGGCGAGTAACGGCCATCGCGCACTTATATACGGTGCAAATGCTGATGTGGGTCGTTGCGGAATAAGAGGGAGCTCATGTGGAGATTATCGGGAAGCGTGTTGATAGGGCCATCTCTGTGTAAGGACCCGTCGGTCAAGCCTGCATGAAGCAAAGAATTTTCGGGCTGGCTCACGAGAGGATCGGTTGAGCTGACACGAAATGTAGCCGCCTCGGGACAAGTCTCTTCGGCAGACGAAGGTAATAATGACGTCAAAACGTTCGAAACTTGCTGGTCGTAAAGGGTGCCCGTACAGACTTTATCCCGCTAGAATGGCTGCCAAAAGTGGAGATGGGAAGCCCGAAATGTCCAAGACAGTGTTCCAAGATTGCCTGGGCATGACACCGCAAATGAGAAGGACGGATTGGTCCAGCTTGTTATCAAATCTTGCTGGCATATTGTTTCTCACCGCTACAGAAGCAGACGGCCGCGGCTCCACCATTGGATTCAGTGCAGATCTCACCGTATATTGGCTTGGCAATCGAAGGTCATGGCCAATGATTGTTGCGCGATGGCAGCTTTTGAGAGAAGCGAGTCAGATGCGAAGTGTCTAATGCAGAAGTCATGAAAGGAAAGCAAGTCGAGTGTGGGTCGAGATCGGCGGATTGTCGAGCATCATTGCCTTGGAGCAAGTAGCGTGACGCAAAATTACCAAATCCGGTAGAATGTCAGCATACTAAACAGCAGGGCTCGATAATGGTGGGAGGAATGGCTGTTAGATCTGGTCAAGACCGGAGACCGGGGACGAGTCTTTATAGAACGCTTTGTATTATACGCGGCGGGGAGCCGGAAAGGATGACCGATTCAAGCGGGCTGCCACGTGTTTTTATTACGATTGACCGGGTCTCTGGGTCCTTACGGGATTGACTTCCGGAGGGCACCCATTGTGGTAACGACAGCCTGACAGCGCACTGTTCTGTCGTTCCTTTAAATTGTTTGAAGAGGTCTGGTAGCAGGTAGGTGCCGACAGGTGGTAAAAGGCAACCTCTAAGCATGGGAGACTCAATGATTGCCAAATAAGCTAACTTGGTAGCGGTGAGTGGCAGTAAAGAAAACCCCAATGAGAATCAATGAGCGGTAGACAAAAACGGTCGAACGGTCGGTTGGCGGGGTCCCAAAGGTTGTCAACCCCTGTTGAAAAGTTGGCAAAAGGTGTCGAATTAAGAGATCTGATTGGTGGAAATTGAGAGCACCCGAATTAGGGATCTAACAAGGTCGTAAAAGGCGTCAAGCCAGAAACTCAAAATGACTACGTTGCACCCTAGTGAGCAGTTGGGGGGGGCGATCGAGGTCACCAAATGCGTTCAAAATGGCGGTCCCGAGATATGTGAACACGAGCGAATGTGCTTGAATGTTTGGACAAAGATGTTTCAAAGGGCGTGGTTTGGCCGCGCGACAGCCTACGAGCTGTGTATCTAGCTGCCGATGTCGCCCGAAGAGGATTCAATGGTGGCTTCTTAGCAACTTTGCTGGGGATTGAGTCGATGTGAAATCGGTCGTAGTGTGTGGATATTCCATCGTCGAAGAGCGGAGGTGTAATATTTGAAAGGCAGGAGGAATTGAAGAACGCAACATCATGAAGTAGACACGTATCTCTTAAAATGAGAAATATTCAACCATAAAGCGGCGCAAGAACGGAGAGTGGCTTACAGCCTTGCCATGTAAGTGAAGAAGGGGCACTGCAGAACAGGAGGTGTCTTTAGCGTTTCAGCCTATGCAGTGGGATGGCAACGCTAAGGAGTGTCGGTAGTACCCAGGCCTGGTCGCCCAATTGATGTCGGACGCACTGTGCTTTTGAAACGGAAGTCACTCTTGATCTCTATGCTGAGGAGGTGCATGAATGCTGCAGCCATAGTTGCCATTGAATGCTCTCGACATCAATCAAGTTCGGGGCGGTGAGATCATGTCCTGATTTGCCTTCAGATGACCCTGACCGGCTCTTCAAGGCCGGTCATCCTTGGCCGCTTGGGATGAACACTTTGCAGAATCTCTTGTCCTGGTCACTTTGAAGATTTTTCAAAAACGACAGCTCACAATCCCATTTCGCGTTTCTTAAGTAGGGAACACCTCCCTTGTCGGCCATGTTCTTTCTCCTCAGCTTATGCCCTGACTTACGAGAATGGCTGCTCAAATCTTGTTCAAGGTTAAGCTGAGAGCCCATGGTGAGGTCTCGCCTGCGCTCATACAGAGACTCAGAGCAGTGCGCCTCTACGTCGACCACTTATTTGGGCCTCCAGATGCGGTCGTGCGTCACGAGGTTGATGTGAGGTGAAGTCTCCATGATGCCTCTCTGATCAGGAATAAACATTATACTGACGCCCTCAGCTACGAGCAAATATGCCCAAATGGCATTCATCGTACTGAGGGTTGGAACCTGGACTGCAATCAGCCGACCTTTATTGGTGATCCAGATTTCCCCTACGAGTGAGATTGATGGACCCTTTTGAGATCAGATTGACGGCTGACCAATTCAGCCAATATCATAATCTCAGCCGTGACTGCACCGGAGCAACGCCTCCATCGAAGAATCAGGGAGATTCAAGCGTGGGCCCTTCACCCGGACTAGGGTGAGTAGTTGCTCTTTTCCTATATTATGTCTGAGGAGACAATAAGACTGACAGCCTGCGACTAGGTTCGACCAGCAATTCGACGCGTTTCTGGCCTTGCCTACACCGTCCTCGATCTACTCTGGTGAGAGAGAGCAAGGCTCGCTGACCAACCGATATGATCACGAATATACAGCCAGAGGCCGTTCAATGTCACAACGTGGCAGTTCGGCGAACAGGTCTAAAACCAGACAATGGAGTTGGAAGGCCTATAATCCTGATACGTCCGATGGCGGCAGCGCGCGGGACGTCAAGATCGCTCAGCATCGCATCGATAAAAGACGATGAAGCAGAATGCGTCGCAGATGATCTTAAGGCATCCAAGAGGGTCGATATGAGCCAGATGGCTTTTGAGACAGGGTAGCGAGAACTAGAAATCTTCAAAGGCACATGCATAAGATTCTTCTTGGCTCTAAAAACCTGACACTTTGATCCTGGACCGCTCTTATACAAAGAACGTTCGAGGTACAGATCACGCCCTCTTAGCTGTCTGGCGTTGACAAACGCCCATCTCGGGATATGGAAAGACGCAGCTCATCGGACAGCTGCTGGATCCAAGAAGAGAGCTGTCGTGTCACTCATGGCCCAGTACATCGATGCACCACTGGTGTCATTTTTCAAGACAAGTGACTCATGCTGCCCCCTCTCGATGTTCAAAGACCATGAGCAGACAATGATGTTGCTGTAGCTATGATTGTATAGTTTTGAGACTTTTTGGACAAGCACAACCCTGGTGTCGCCAACAGCCGCCGCTGTAGCGATGCTTGGAAGCCCAAATCGCGCAAAGCCGACTCGGCCAGATAATGCGTCTCCTCGTATTCCATCCCGCCTCTTTGCTGCCTCTGTTTTTGGTGCTTTCCAGAGTGGTTCCCTTGCATGTTGACAGATGGGAGGTCTCATTAGGAGTCAGTGAAGAAGCGAGCTCCTTTCCCGGTCAGCCACCAGCGTGGCACAAGGAGTCCAATGGCCCAACAATATGAGTACGTGTACTGCATACAAGCGCACTATTATAAGTCAGATCTTAAGAGCGACGAATGCATATATCATCACATGTAGAGTCCGCTGGACGTAGGTGACCATGACCGTTCAATTTTCGATTTGTGCTTGCCGCCCGCTTTTTGTGAGTGAGTGGATCCAAATAGGAGTGGGCGATTCTCTTTGAATATATGGTAGGACCCCACTCGCGAAGTGGAATTAAGGGTTCAAGATGCTGCGTATGACGACAAGGCCTCGTCCTTGAGCATTGGGACGTAGACTATGTGGGATAGAGCTGCACCCATTGTATGTAGTCGAATGTATACGAGACACGATGTTGCGGATCATGGAGGGTCTCCTCAGGCTTGATCGCAGATTCCATGGGGTAATCTCCCAAGTATCTTGAAGGCATGCTAGACTGAATCATGTTGAGGCCTCTCTAGGGTCCTTGGAATCCGAGCGCTGAGGCCAGCCATCATGTTCGATATTCCATGTGCAAAGGCGCAGCATCCGTAAAGAAAGCTGATCTTGGCACTCAGCCGAAGCTGCTTGCAAGGCATGTCCGAGGCAAACGCGGGCTGTTAGTGCTTGTACGTCTGCGGAGTGCTCGCAAAAATGCTAGTCCGACCAGATACGATGTGAATCAAGTCCAGCACATCAACAATAATGGCTGTTCTTGATCGCTGTGCAGATCCAGTGCAGAGAACTCATAATGGAGACCAGAGGCAAACGGTCAATCGTCGCGCAGGACCGGCAACATCCACAGAGACAGTAGGATTTGAGACCTCGAAGCCCAAGGCGTAGATCGCCAGAGAGAGTTCGTATTTGGTAAATACCAGAGATTGCGAGTATCAAAGGTGCTCGCAAAGCCGAATTGGGACTTAGCACTTTGCACCCTTACCTCGATGACTAATTCTTGTAGTGGCTCCTCCTGATGACTCGTCAGGGAGAGTTACAATGTTTTTGCTGGCTGTGCGTGATATTCGAGGTTACAACTTATGAAGATCAAAATCACGATCGATTAAATCACTGGACACTGTGTGAGCTACATTGCTGGTAACCAATGAGAATATTATGCACAGGGAAGACCACAGGGACCCAGTCCGTTCAACAAAATTTGCGGTATTTCGGAAAGTGCCTCCATGTACCTCATCAGGACCTAAGCCTTCTTGCAAGAAAGAAAACCTGATTCATAGGCGACGCGGAGGAGGACACCCGGGAACGGGGAAGCCAGGATGGCAGGTCAGATCATGCGACTTAGCACGTTTTTCGCTGAGAGTGACCAGGTTCCTGGGCTCGCGACGGCTGGTCTTAGCCCGAGGCCAGCAATAACAGCACAATAACATCCAGGACAAGACAAGCGCTCAATTCTTCGATATCTGACCGTCTGAGTCCAGATAGGCCGCTTCCAGACCGACAAAACTGACAAGAGCGGGGAATGAAGGCATTGGAGAAGAAGACTTCGAATTCGTTAGAAGTCAAGTAAGACACGGAGGTCCATTTTCTCGCAAGCATCCTCTGATTGGTCTCCCTCCGCCCCCTCCTACTGCCTGCTGCCTGCAGCGTTAAGGCACGGCCCCCAAATATACTTGTGCAGCAGATTCTCTTGAGAAACGAAAGATTCGCTGCTTGTCGCCGAATGTGAGGTCAAACGTGGGGCATATCCTTCGGTAGCAAAGTTACTCATGTGTTCATTAACTGTTGCTCGTGGATCGGCGGGATCCCGAGATAAAAAGGGGCGCATCGAAAGTTTTAGGTGATGCAGGGTGCTGACCAGAGTAGCTCTGTAGACATCCTCCAATACGTACCGCGACCGACGTTTCGTGACCTGAGTCATAGAACCTGGGTAATGGAACCCGGATCACGTAAACTGCACGGTGCCTGCGTCTCCCAACACAAGGACCTTGCAGATGTTGAGCGTAGGTGATGTGATAATAGGTCAAAATCTTTTATGGCATAATGACTTAGCGGTCAGAGCCAATCATCTTAGATCATTAGGGGTCAATTTGTCGGAACGTAGGCTGAGTGCCCATCATGTCAGGTAGTATTCTGTATGGATGCGTTACGCTTGATCGATAGTAACGTCATCAAGGTCCAGGCAGTGAGTGCGAGTCTGAACTTGTGTTGAGGAGCCTTGAATGC
The DNA here is from genome assembly GCA_019925105.1 of Niebla homalea. Taxonomy (NCBI): domain Eukaryota; kingdom Fungi; phylum Ascomycota; class Lecanoromycetes; order Lecanorales; family Ramalinaceae; genus Niebla; species Niebla homalea. Next base: position 210,680 of record JAHGAU010000009.1, read on the forward strand.
CAATTTGTGGATGGAGGAACGTTGGCCGCTACAAGGTGTAATTCGCACAATGTCCCGTTTGGGCAATGCTGACCATTTTCAAAATTCCCAGCTCGAGCTTTCATTTCCTACTCTTTCTCTGCTGAACATTTCTTCAATCCTGGCTCTCAACTTCTTGACATTCGGTCACTTGAGCTCGAAAGATGGGTGCTCGGGTCACGTTCGAAATCGATCTGGACATCCTGGGCGAGCTCTCTCAAGTGTCGATCCTGAGGGCAGTCCGACTTTGTATTGACAATCAAGTTGGGCCTTCTTCAGGATACGGACTTGGGGAGGCTGAATTCAAGTATTACCCACAGGCCATTTCATTGACAAAGCTGACTGGTCGTGGCGCTACAGCTTTGAGCATACTAGCCTGAACCAGGTTGAATGTGTTCGTAGTTGGAGACTATCCTGTGATCAGCCTCCCGTGAACGACTTGTCTCTTCCTGTGCCAAAGTAAGGTCCAGACACACTGCAATAACGGCTTGATAGCTGACCATTCCAGCCAATACATCCATCCCAGCATGAGCCTGACAGAAGAAGCTGCTGCCCCATACCGGGCTGATGCTCTACTTGCAGTCCCATCCGAACATATGTAAGCCACTCACTAGATCAAGTAACATCAGAGAAACTGACAGCACTTGCATAGTCCCAGTCAGCCACTCGAAGTTGGGAGTCAGTGGCTGCCTGAGTTCGACGTTTTCTCAGGCACCCCAGGTCCTCCTACCTACCGCAACGAGCTTGAAGTTGGATCAAGAGGCCGCACAATGTCTCGTCGTGGAGGATCTTCAAGCAGATCCAGAAGCAAGAACTCGAAAGCTGTACCCTACCGCCCAGATCTCTCCTCCTCCTTCTCATCTTCCTCCTCCTCCTCCTCCTCCCTCTCCTCCTCCTCCTCCTCCTCGTCGTCGTCGAAGCTTCAAGATACAGAGAGCCCAAGGCGTCAGGTTCAACAGCGGACAATGAAGCAGAACATTTCTGAAGCTGTGCAGAGGGAGCGATCGGAGCTGCATTCGCGGTCTCCATAGAACACCTAGCTTTCTTGGATAAAACACTCCAGAAGATGGGTCTCTACCGGGAGTTCTATGAGTATGAGAAGTGGTGTAGTCGTCATACAGAGACGCGGATTTGGAAAGATTTGTGTTGGATATACGTCTTGTAATCAGATTCAGCAATGGACTTCCTCCTCGCCACCCCCAAAGGCCTTTGGTCAGGGACAATGGCTTGATTCATTTGCGCGTGGCTATGACAGGCTGTCAGCCTCAATGTGAGCCCTTGAGACTTGTCCACTTGCTCGATTCGCGCGTAAGCACCCCTATCACGACTGCTCATTGTAACGAGCATATCAAATATGTACACCGCGTGGTATCTGCTGGTCAACCAAAGAGCCGGTTTCATAGAACAGAATAGCCATGGCTGCTCTTGTGCCCTGTGAGGTGTTTGCATCAACCAATGGATGCCAAATTCATTTGCTCTGGTCTTGCTCACCACTCTATTCCATCCTGTCAAACTCACAAAGCGGAGCTTGGACAGGTCTGATGGCCTCTTGTTCATAAACAGAGGTGAGATACACACCCTCAGTAGGAGGCTCGTCACTTCCCGAATATCGTAGTAAGTTGAGAAATCTGTTGGGGGAAACGCTTGACGGCCAGGGGCAACAGGTGCCAGACTTGGCAAGTCCTTTTGCAAGATGATGGCCATCGTACACGTTTTGTACACATATCTTCTTGGCGTCAGCTGCGTGTTAAGGGTTGAGACTGGGGTTGCGTCGACACCCAGGAACTCGAAATTTCTGCGACCAGCTCTACTGACCACCAGCTCTGCCACCGTAAAGCGGTCCAGGGCGAGTTGGCAGTCTGGTGGGTCGAATTGACTTGAGGCCCATGCACCCGAATTGATGCATTCTGGAAATGTTAGTGGGTTATTCTGGAGAGTTGATGAGCTGTTGACAATGAGCGGCCCAAAGTCTAACGCTACCGAACCGACAAGACCGATGATCAGAAAGAGCCCGATCAGCCTGTTCAGCTCCATCAACGACTAAGCTTGAAGCTGAAAGCAAGTGTATGTGAACATTTGAGAAAGCTTTCAATGGCACGATTACTGATTGTGAGGCCAAGAGGTCGCTTAGCTGGCCACGCTCTATCGGGTATATAGATGTTTCGGGTCATCGCGACTGGAATTGCGTGGTTGATATTTCCCGAAGCGAGTATGGAAAGTGTATACATCCTGTGTCACGGTTGAACAAAGTCCAGCGGAAGCTCAGCTAGACGATGATGTGAATGGGCTTACAGAGAGGCCTAAAGTCTTTTTTGTTTCTGGTGCATTGTGATCTTTCTCTCCATGGCTGCAGGTTGCAAGAATGGCTTCGGACAGTTGTCGGACGAAAATGCAACGACTTCAGGTGCAAATATCCGCTTCAGCTTTTCGGGTCGCGAAGGCTAAGTCATGCATCTTACCTTTCTTGTTGGTCGTTCGATCAGGTTGCTGCTTCATCACAATGCCGGAATCAGCAGTTGCAATGGAGTACGAGGTCAATTCAGGGAGGTGCAAGAGCCTTTTTGGTGGATGGAATCGCCCTTTGATCAGAGGTCTCTCCTGTTTGAGCCTTTCAATATTCATCGCGGGCTTATCGTACTTACAGATTTACAGAAAATATTTCCCTGACATCGAGATTGAAGTCAATTACTCTATGTTGTAGCGTGTGTATTATTGTTTCCCCACCACCTCGGTTCCACGGTTCCACCAATCATCCTTGTCATCCTCCACTCGGATATGAGCGGATATTTTCCGCGCCCCTCCTCTCTCCGCCCAAATGCATTCGCGACGGGCCCCGATGTCGGCCTTCTCGTGGGACACGGACCTGCGCCAATCAAGCCGGATGAACGGTGCCTCACCTCCACAATCTGCTGCTCGTCCCAGAAGTGGTGGCGGTCATCTGCCGCATGCCTCGACCGGATCTGAAGCTATCAGCCCCAAGTCCATCAAGGCCAAGATCAAGACGCCGATCAAGCGCAAGCATGAACAGCAAGAGCAGGAGAGTAGCTCGGCAGACAGTGCAGATGATGCAGCAGGTGGAAGAGTAGGCAAGGGAAGACAGCCTGGGGTCAAGAGAGCATGTAACGAGTGTCGCCAACAGAAGGTGAGTCATGGCCGGGTGAAGGCAGCACAGTACATGGGATGGGCAAACACTCCTGATATGTCGTACAGCTGAAGTGCGATGTGGTTTCGGAGCCTTCGTACCAATCATGTGCGCGCTGCCGCCGGCTGCACCTCTCATGCAGAATCGACTCCAACTTCAAGCGGATTGGCAAGAGAAGCCGACATATGGAGATGGAGAAGGAGCTCGCGGAGCTGAGAGCCCAAGTTCTTAGCCAGCAATCATCTCCCACTGTACCCCAGATCAAGACGGAGCCGAGCCCCGCACTTTCACAGATGGGAGCTCCTCCATTTGATACCTTCATGGGCTCCGAGGAGGCCGTAGCATCACTCATGGATCTTGCCTCGGGCCAAGAGGGAGGATCCTTCATGAGGAGTCCAAACGCACGACTGCTGATGACCAAACGGCTGGGCGAGGTCGTTCTGAAACAAGACCAAGTCGATGAGCTTTTTCAAATGTCCGTCGCCCAGGACTGATGGGAATGCTTCGCTAACACTCCACAGATACTTTGCCTATTATCATCCATTTCTACCCATTCTCGACACAACGAGACAGCCTGATGATTACTATCAAGAACACAAGCTGCTTTTCTGGGTTATGATCACCGTTGCTGCTCGCCGCTACGAGGCTATTCCTGGCCTTCTGGAGAGATTGACCCCACATTTAAACGATCTCTTATGGGAGGAAGTCCGCGTACCGCCTCAGAACTACCTGTTCGTCAAGGCTCTGTGTCTTTTATGCACATGGCCTTTCCCAATCAGTAGTACGTCGACGGACCCGACATACATGCTTTCTGGACTGAACATGCACGTCGCAATGCAGCTCGGCCTGCATCGTCCATCTCACGTTCAGGACTTTCAGAAGTTTCGGGCCCACCTGATGGAGGAGCAGCTCCGGGATCGAGTTAGAACATGGGGATCATGTAATGCTGTAGCTCAAAGGTAACATCGAAAAGACGTAGGAATGAACACTCTGACTATTGACAGAATCGCTACTGGCTACGGCCAGCCTTCGTCAACTTTCTATGACTGGACACTGGACCAGGATCCCAATGCGGATGCCGGCTTCATCCTGCCGAAAGATGCCCAGAATCGGCTTTTGATCGAACGCTTCAGCAGCAAAGTCACTCAAGCACTCTATCGCGACGAGACTGATCCCGTCGGCCTTGTCAGCGAAGACAAGCGAAGATCCCTTGTCAAGATCTTCGAACGAGACTACCGGGATGTCGAAGCTCGACTGACAGATCCAGATCATTGTAAGCACCCTCCAAAGGAGACCTTTGTCTCGTTGCTTCAAGCAATGATTGGAACATCTGCCCCTTTTGATCCCTTTCTGAACTGCTCGAAGCTAGCTCACACTACCCTAGTCTCCTGGATCTATCTCCGCGCCGCCTCCCTCCACCTCCGCCTCTCCATCTTCTTCGCCTCCCCCAACTCCCCAGACTACACCGACGGCCTCCTCGCTCTCTGGAGCGCCACCACCTCCTTCCTCGATACCGTCTTCGTCATCCCCTCCTCATCCGGCAATCTGCTCCCCTATTCCACCAACTACGTCCTCCAAATGATCATTGCATCCGCCTTCACTCTCTTGAAGCTGCTCAACAGCTTCTTCGTTGATTTCGTCGACGCCAATCAAGGCCGCACATTATTCACCCGCACCGTCCGCACCATCCGGAACATCAGCATCGCCACCAACGACCTTCCCAGCCGCTTCGCCGAAGTGTTGTCTCAGATGTGGAAAGGCAGCCGCGCCGCCACCGCCACAGCTTCATCCAAGAAACTTGATGCGCCAGCGGTCGCCCCGACTTCCTCCGTCACCTATAGCAGTAGTGGAGTGGACGACACGCTCCAGCTCAAAGTGAAATGCCGCATGTCCATGTCCGTCGTCTTCGACTCCGCCTGGCGGTGGCGGGACCACTACCAAGACCAGGGTCGCATCTGCTTGGAGGCCGCGCTCAAGAACCCAACCAACCCCGATTCTACCATCGAGTCGTCCGCCACATCTGTTACGGACCACCAACCCGCCTCCTCCACCACGCATACTAGCACGAGTCTTGGCGTGGGCGGGCATTCCGGATCTTCGGTGCCGCCGATGAGTATTGCGCATAACAACAGCAATAGTATGGGTGCTGCTAATGGTGCCGTGGCGGTGGGTATGGGGGCAATGATGGGGAATGGAGTCGGCGTAGGTGGTGATGTCCCCCCCCGCGGCGGATTCATCAATGTGGGCGACATGGCCTACAATGACGTGTTCGACCCGCTGAACTGGATGTTCGATGGGTATGTGGAGTTGCCCCCCGGCTATGGGTTGGATGGGGATGGCGGATTAATCTGAGAGAGGGAGGAGCTTCGAATCAAAGGCAAGTCGAAGGGCTTCGCCCCCCATCTAAGGAAAACCATTCAAAGGGAGGGAAAGGGGGGGAAATGGAGGATCTGTAAGTATGTGAGCGCGGACGCTTCAATGATGCATATGGGCGGACCATGTGAGAGTACCACTCATGATTTTGGTGGCATGATCGACGTTAACGAAGGTTTGTGAGATGTATGTGCTTCGCGACTATTGTTTTTGGTAATGCAACGCTCCGGACAAACAGAATGAAATGATTCTCTCTTTCTCCGAGACCTCTATGTATCCTTTCCCCCCTTCCTTCCTACACGAAAAAGCCTCAAATCTCGCTATCTAGCCCAAAAAAAAATTAAAAAATGCCAGAACCTGCATCACGTGGCCCTCCTCACCACCCCCCCCACCCCACCCTCGTACAAACGCGAAAAGTCAGGGCCCAAAAAACGAAGAGCAGGGTGGGGGAATGAACAAGAATTAGAAAAAAAGTAAATGCGGGAGGGACATGGCGCCTGCTCGCGTTGTTGCAATAATGTCTGGGAAACAGGTAACGGGTTACCAACCATCCATCCACTCACTAAAAAAATAGAATTGGGAACGAAACACACAGAAATCGATAGACCAATGCCACCAAACGGCTTCTAACAAGGTTATTATTCGAGGAGGGACCGTTTGGCAATACCCACAACAATGACAACAACAACAACAACAAGAAGAAAAAGAAGAGAGCTAAATCGCTAGAGGATTTGATGGTTTGTTTTCGTGTCATGCATCCAAGGCAGACTTTCGCTCATGCGTTTCACTCGTCACAACCTTTCTCGTCGCTTCAAACCGCTTGCTTTACCAAAAAAAAAAAAAGAAAGAAAAAAAAAGAAAAAAGAAAACCAAGAAAAAAGGCAGGCGGAAAGAGGCTTTGAGTTGAGGCCCGTCCGCTCCACCATCCATCCCTCTCTATCCTCAAACGAGACCAAAACAAGCCTAAAAGCCGAGAGAACCCCCACCTTGTTCCTCTTGCTCTCCATCACTCTTAGCCCCTGCCCCTGGCAACGGTTTCAAACACGACCCCCCTGCCCCGGCCTCTCCCCGCCTCCCCGGCGCCCCACCTCTCCACCCCCCCGGCATCGAGCCAGCGCTTCAAATTCTTACACTGGCTAACATCGAAATAGCCCAACTTATGGCACCCTTCCACAATGGCATCGACGCCCACACCCGTGACGCGCACACATCCCCTCACGCTGAGGGATTGCAGGTCTAGGAGATGGAGCCCGATCGAGCGTAAGGAGGAGTCCGAGACGGCGGAACCGCAGAAGGAGAGGTTGAGGCGGCGGAGGAGGGGACAGCCCAGCGCGAGGACTTCTGTTGCTGTGTCGGAGAGGGCGCAGCAGAAAGACTAAGTGGAGGAGAGCGTTTTAGCGAGATGCAGTTGATGATTTGTAGAGGGAAGGAATAGAGAGGTAGAAGGGAGAGAAAGGGGGGAAGGGAGGGAGTGGGAAGGACAGGACATACCAGATCAAGATCCCTCAATCCCTTGGCGGCATTCGTCAGGTACACAATCGCCGTGTCCGTCAGATATGTGCAATCGGCCAGACACAGCTTGGTTAGTCTGCTGAATTGGAATTGGCCCCAATGCTGGAAACCCTGGTCTGTGATGGTGGTGCAGCGCGTGAGATCGATTTGCTCGAGCCGGCTCGCGGCATGATATGCCATGTGCGCCATTGACCTATCCGTGACGTGTTTGCAGTAACTCAATGTCAGAATCTTGAGTTTTGGGCAGCCGAACACCGTCCCCGGTGGGGGATGATTGGGTGGGACAGGGGCGCCAACAGATCGTGCAGCGGCTTGGCGACCATGCCCGTGGGCATGAGCGTGATGATGATGATGCGCAGCATGCATATTGTTCTGCGGGCTACCCTGGACGACCCATCCCACAACACGCTGGAGGAGATTGTCGCTGACCTTGCGGCAATTACTGAGGTCAACCTCTTCGAGTCCCTTGGCGCGATTGGCCATCTCAAGCACAGCCTGGGCGGTGATATCCCAGACGGACTTCATACGCCAGGTAGTGACGTTGGCGCCGCATATGGAGGTGAGGGCGGCGAAGCCTTCGTCCGAGATGTGGAAGCAGTTAGAGATGTCGATGATGCGGGGGCGGGCGCCTACAAAGGGGCAGATGTGGTTGATGAGGACATCGTCCGTGACGATGCGATTGTAGGAGGTTAAGTTTAGGATCTCCATGAGCTCTGGGGATTCTTTCAGAAGTTTGGACCAATGGAGGGAGACAGGGCGGAGGCGCATGAGTTCGTGGAGTTCAAAATGCTTGAAGATGCTGGTGAGAATATTGTCGGGCAGTGAACCTTGGCTGAATGGACTTGGTCGTCGCTTAATGGCGGTTTTAGTTGTTTTGAGGTGGTCTGGAGAGTGGTCCCCAATCCTCCCTCTTCTGGAGGGCGTCGCTGGGCGGGTGTCCGGAGGTGAAGCACTATGTCGGAAATCCTTGTCTTCTGGTTCATCCTCCTCAGCTATTGGAGGAGCCAGAGAACTTCTTCGTGATCTGTCAAAAGACTTGTCGATGTCAACTGTCATGAAAGGATCAGGGTCGGCAGGTTCTGTGACGGATTCCTCAATCTTCGATGGCTTCGCTTTCGTCTCATACTTTGATTGTGAGAATGTCACTTTAGGGACTGATTGTTTCTTCTTGGAATTTTTCGGCTTCTGGTCTACGATTGCAAGTTTTTGGATAGGAGGGGTTGATTCGCTAGCATCGCTCATGATCACGTCGCCGTCCGAAGCAGAGTCCAGTCTCTCCCGAGCCGTTTTCTCCACTTGATGTCTCACTGCCGGTGGACACCTCATCCAAAAGTTGGACAGCACGTCTCCCGTGATCATGAGACATTCGACTGAGGACACGGAGCGAACTGTGGCCGTGCGTCGCGGAGCAAGAGATAAGCTCACCACCTCCCCAAAATACTGTCCTTGCTTCAACCGAGCCTTGACCTGAGCGCCTCGCTTCAGACTTTGTCCCGCGCCGTTCGTCAAGCTTCGGAGGTTTTGGCCGGGGCCTTTTTCATCTATCACTTCCACCTCTCCTCTCACGATGAAGAAGACTTCGCGTCCTTGTGAATTCTGTTGTATTATGTCGGTAAATGGCGGGTATGTGCAGGGTTGGGCATTCAGCCCCAGGAAATGTAGCATCTCCGGAGGTAGCTCAGAAAACAACGGAAGCTCCTTGAGCAATTGCCGGACGTTGAGCAGACCATCCCCCAGAGCGCTAGAGCTGACTGCTTCAACCAGGCTGGGTGAGGGGGATTTCCTCTTCTTGTTTCCCTGTGCTCCGTTGGCACCCCTGTTGCTGCCATCCGACATTGCCACGTCTCCCTCGTCGATGACTCTCGGCCTTTTCTTGCCCTGATCCAAGCTCTTGCGTGGTTCAGCGGATATCGATGACTCCTTCTCCTTCTTCTTGCGATTCAAGATGGACAGCCTTTCTTCCGCTTCATCGCGTATGGTGCGCTCCACCTCTGGGAAGCCGGGCAACTCCTTTGCCAAATCTTCCTTCTTGAGCACTACTAACATGCACTTGCTCCGTGCAACAATGGTGGCGGTCCTGGGAATGGACATCAAGACACCGATCTCACCAAAGAAAGCACCTGGCTTTAATTCCGCATATGTACTTTCCCCATCTCTTGAAGTGACGGCGACAGCACCTCGTACGAGCCAGAACATGGCTTTTGCTTCATCGCCCTCTGTCACGATATAGTCATGAGGCGCATGCACTTGTGGTCGTAGATGTCGACCGATAGCGGCAAGGAAGGCTTCTGGCGCGGAGAGGAAGAGGGGAAAGGATTTAATCCGATCGTACATGTCCAGTGGGATGCCGTGAATGGTGGAAGAGGCCAGAGGAGAGGGTCTGATGGGTCTGGAAGGGTTAGTGTCTGAATTGAAGGTCCTGAAGGTGGTCAAAGTGTCTGGCATAGGAGGCCCGCCGGCCCGAGTTGCGAAGGTAGGGCCTGAGGGCCGATGACGCCGCATACTGGGCATTTGGCGATGGTTATTGGGTGATGAGTGAGAGTGTGCGCCGTGTGGCCCCAGGGACGATGGTGCGTGGGGAGCTCAACTGCATCCCTCTTGTTGAGTTTTGGTCGTCAGGTAGTCGTCAAAGAATGTTCAAGAGACGGTGAAATAGATAGATTCTGGCCTGAAGGCGGGAAGATGCTGGCCAGATCATGTAATGCTCCCTGATCCTTGCATGTTGGTATCTAATCAGCAATATATGTGGAGATCTGTGGTTTCAGAAGATGCCAAAGTTAGAATCGACCCCACAGGCCAAAGGAAAAGTGGTCACTGGTGATGACTGGTGCAGGAGACTTACAAGTTACAGCTAGCGTTTAAGGTCAAAGTTTGAGTCAGAGACCTGTCAAAGGCTCAAAGCCTCCGAGATAGTAGTGCAGTGGGATGATGAATGATGTAGAGGCGTCGGGCGTCCTCCTCCTCAGACCCCTGAGGTTGTCATACAGCAGGCTGCATCAGCCTGATAATCTTTCCTCACCCGTAGTTATGCAATGTCTTGTGCTCTTATACGTAGGATTCGCTAGCCCCTCAATTGCCCCTCTCGGAAGACACCAGTCGAATCCGTATTATTCCTCAGACTACGGAAGTAGGATTCCTTACTTTCTGTGCAGGGCATGCAGATTGAACCGTGCTCGGGAGGTTTGAGAGGTCGATCTTGTGACAGTGGCGGAAGCCGGAGGGAAGGATTGTGATTCGTGCTGGTCAGACGTGTTTCAGAAACAGAGTGTATCAGAAGTGCGATATATGCGACATCGAAAGCTTCTAGCGCTCTTCTAGTGGGATGCTTGGGATTTAGATCGAGGCCGCTGGAACGGAAAAAGGAAAAACGTGTGAATGAGACAGAGGGGGAAAACGGATCCGTAGAGCGTAGACCGTAGACCGTACCCCTAGTTCTAGGTACGTCACGTACGTGAACAATTAGACTTCATCATCGATAACCGTCCTTCGGCTCTCCGCAGCAATGCCCTACGTCATACTTATTCACTTCATGGAAAGTGCATGGCAATTGGCACAACCGTTGATGAACCAGCCGAGCCAGCCCCCCAAGGCCCCAGCAAGGAATTTGAAGCTAAGGCAGATGCTGCGGGGTGGTCCTCGATTGGGTTAAGATGGAAGTCGCCATAATAATATTTATGTAGGTCCCAATTTTAGGCCGGTTGTGACCGGCAATTCTCAGAATTCTGGACGCCTCGGTCTGGATTCGGGCTGGTGGGTGCGTTTTGCTGCGTGTTTGGCACTTCCACTTTCTATTCTGGTATATTCTTATTACATTTGAGAGCTCCTCTTACTGGTTGTTTTATTTCCAGATGTAATGATGAATGAACATTCAAAGCTGGCCAATCCAAGATCATCCAATGACCATGCTCAAACTTCATCCTTGATACTTCATCCCATTTACACAGCCTCTACAATACGGCCTCCTAATCTGACACGAGCACACCTCATCAAGTACCACCAATAGTACCTCAGGTCGCGCTCATAGACCCAGATGCGGTCTAGTCACATCCCGACTAAATCACTAAATCACTTGAAACATTCGATCAAGCATCTCCAATTACCCAGGGGCTAGAAGCTGAGCTTTCCAAATAATTGGATTTAATCTTTACGCCTCCCGACCTAAGCTTTGTTCAAGGTCCTTTATGCATCAATCGTGGCGATAGGTAGATATCTACCTGCCCTCCCACAACACTCTCGATCTCTTGACTCTTCTCGCCCTGCAGGACATCGTCACTCCTCGGGTTTCCTGGTGTTCCTGGTGTTCCTGCCTAACGACTGCTTCCGTAACCTCCGAGCAAATGATATCCGAGTCCGATACTTTACCCTTCACCTTGGACGCAATCTGCCATGCAGCCTCAACATGAAGAGAAAAGTGGCAGAACGAGAGTCGCCCTCGTCTGTCTCAGTGAGCAATACTTCACTCAATGACGCAACTCCTGTTCGAGTCAAACAAGAGGAGCAGGTGGCAGACTATTCGCACGATGTCAAGAAGAAGCTCGGAACCGCCAGTCGGACTGGCACTGCCTGCGATCGATGTCGCGTAGGTGCCTGCAACCTCCTTTGAATTTCTGGTCGCCTCGGCCGCTGATGTGGTGTATAGGTTCGGAAGATGCGATGCGATGATCAACCCGATGGTTGCGCCTCATGTCACCAAGCACAAGCTGAGTGCAAGACCACCGATAGGATCACGGGCAAAGCTTTCGTTAGAGGCTACATGGAGAATCTCGAAACGCGATTGCAAGAGTTGGAGTTGCGCAACAGGGAACTGGAAGCGCAGGTTCAATATTTGACCGGGGAGGCCAGACCCGACGACATGCCACAGACCACTCTGTCATACCGATATTCGCAATTACCCAACGGAACCGAAGCTCGACAGGATTCCTCGGGTGCAGCTCTAGCCGAAGGCCAGAGTCATCTCTCATCACACAGCAATCCTCGTCGCCTTGAGGGGGAAAACGGCCTCATACAAGATGGAGCCGTCCGCCTGCCTGAATTCCGCGGAGGCTTGAGCGGCAACAACTATCTGGGTATCTCGAGCGGCAACAGTCTCGTGAACATGGTCCGCGGAACAGCAATGAACGTCATGGGCATGGAATTCGACATAACAGACTACATGTCTCCAGACCTGGACGAGCCCGATCTCAGCAGAGGAGCCCAGCCGTGTTACAACAAGTCTTATCGTGCCTTCATTCAAACGGCGTTCGGCCTCTGTCCCAGACTCCAGAAAGTAGAACTGCCGCCTCGCAGTGAAGGCATCCAATACGCCAAGGTTTTCTTTCGAGTCACCCATCCATACGCACCCTGCATGCATAAACCAACATTTATGAACTTGGTTCGTGCCATCCCTGCCTCTTTTATGATGGTTGATTAATCACGGAACTGTCCAGCTCACTCGCATGTACGACGACCCGGACTTCAAGCCCTCCGCTGCAGAGACCGCCTTAGTCCATGCGATGTTCGCCATCATCTACTCTCAGTTCGCCTCACGGGGGGCCAAGGACCCCGCACAAGAATTCGAGTTCAACCAGTCCTCGAACTTTCACTATCATTATTCACTTGGCCATTTCGCCGAGTTGATGGCAAGTCATACCCTAGCTGACGTTCAAGCGCTCGCCCTACTCTGTGTTCATGTTCGCAATTTACCAAAGCCCGGCGCTTCGTGGATGCTGACATCAATCACATTGAATCTCGCTATTGAACTTGGCCTCCATCGGTCCGCAAAGAATTGGGCGCCCACGGTCAAAAGGACTGTGCTCGAGATTGAAACCCGCAAGCGAGTCTTTTGGTCCATCACTTGGATTCTTGTACTCGTTGGCGGGAGCTTAGGACGACCGATGGCCCTCAAAGCTGAAGACTGGGATGTTGAAATGCCTGAGATGATCGATGATGAGCTTCTCTCTGAACATGGTATTGACCGATCTAGGCCAGGCAGGTGCAACTTCCTCGTCGGCATCCAGAACTTCAAGGTCATTCCTATCTACATGGATCTGTACAGCAACATCTATGCTGTCAAAAGGAATCCTCACAGTTACGAGGCGACCGTGCGTAGCCTTGAGCGGCGGATAGCTGACTTCATCCAGCAATGGCCTCGTGAACTTGTAGATGAGTCTTCGCCCGAAAAGGAGGTCGCTCGTGTTCACTTGCAATATCTACATCTTTGGCAGCTGCATATCCGTCTTCTGCTACGCCATCCATCCCTCTCGTTATCTTCCTCACCGGATTTTAATGCAGAAAGCCTTACTGTTTGCCTGGAAGTTTCGAAGCAGATACTACAACGGGTCAGGACTCTGCAGCGCTACAAAAGTCTGGATGTAACATGGCAAACTGGTGGTCTCTTTGTCCTGACAATTGCGACCACCATCTATGGACACTGGGAGCGCAGGAACCAAATGAACGCTCAAGTCCTGAACGAGCTGAGGCAAGATTTGAGTGAGTGGCTGAGCGTGATGGCAGACATGGACACTCATTTAGGTAAGACAGACATGATCTCCACGACCCTGCTTTGTGGTGAAATTGACTCCAGTGCCCAGGCTCGGCTGGTCGGCTTTTGGACATGATTAGAACGACCATTGATAGCTCACTTGCCATGTTGAACCAATTCTTGCATGACAAGAACACATCCCCTCAGGACTCGGGTGTGGGGCTTCAGCAAGCAATGTCATCAGACACTAGCCATATCAAGGATGAGTACTCCCCATTCTCCGTCTACCCTTCTAATGCGAATGAAAATCGAATACCCACCTCGACCCCCGTTAACAATTCCTACTTGCCCCAAGCCAACAACTTGGGACAAGCTCACCCAAACACCTACGCAAATCCATCACATTACGCCTACGCAAACCCAGAACCCTATCCAGGTGCAGCTCGAAGACAGTATCAACCTCCTCTGCAGCAACAGCACAACTCTCTTCCGCCAAATGGCCCTCTAACAAATGCCTACACTTCATCCTATCCGCATCAACCGCCATATGGAGGCTCCTTTCCAGGGCCCTCGGCAGCAGGAGCAGATTTATACCAAGCTCCCGGCAGCCTCACGTCCTGGCGACAGTTCACAGGCAACATCGTACCTAATCTCGAATCAAATACGAACGAGTACTTATCATCCATGTCATCTGCATCAGCACTGATGTCAATGGGCAACGGCATGGGCAGCAACAGCGGCAGCGGGGTTGTCACAGACTCGGGCTCAGGCACGCCAGATCTTAGTATGGGAGGAGCGCACGGGCAGAATGCTACGTCTGCTGAGACGCAGATGTGGCCAAGTATGATCTTTGATCCAAGCACGGGTGTCGGGTAAACATGAAAGTCTACATTTTCGTGGGTATATTATTTCGCAACCGAAATGATTGGATGATTGACCTACGGTCAAGGATATGTGCAAAGGACGGCCACTGTATTATATGTGGATATATTCAGCCCTTTCCGGTTGAGGGGCAATGCTGGCAACTCTTGATGATAGAGCTGGAATATTGAAATCATGAGTGGGAAGTAGGGGAGATGGTCAAAACCGGGGCATGGGGAGGGCAAACGAAGCGATTGTGATAGATTCATACGTGAGACTAACATATTAGTTCAATTCAGTATACATAACGTTGCTACTTATTGACACACAACTTGAAGGACGGCCAATCGATTTGAAATACTATCTACGGAAATGTATGAATGATATGCAGATGATTGAGCTACAGTCTTGTATCAACAGAACGCTTGTCCTACTGAGCTTATAGAACCTTACTTTCGCTTCTTGCGGAAACGTCCTGATTTACAAAAGTCGATCAGCTACAACCTCCTCGACTCCATTCGGTCAAACGACACTTCTTATGCTTGTCATACTTCCGCTTCAATGCAAGGCGCACCAACCACGCCCCAATGCCTTCGGCTTGCAGAGGGTCGATGATCTTTTCACGAGTCTCATCATCCTCGGGAGCTCTGTCATTGGTGAAGTACGCCCTGATCCTCCTGATGGCTGTAATCGCATTACTCCTTGGGCCGGGGCTGATAGGACCATGCAGTTGACTCCCCATAGGAGGCGCAACATTAAAAGCCTTCATGGACCGTTGTACCCAGAGCGCATACTCAGCTCGGGGAGAATGAATGAAACACCTTCCTTGATTCGAATGTCTGTCATGTCGTTCATTGTGATGCAGCCCGCCTCGGCCATCTGTTCATCAGCGCCGAGTGGTTCGAATCGCTAAGCCTCTTCTGGTTAGCAGCAGGAATGGGAACGAAACACGTGATCATATCCAGCATCTTCCATTTATTGCTCCACCTCTTCCTCCTTGCTCGTTCACATTATCACTCACATTATCATCAGTCGTCGCCAAACATGGCTTTCATCCTCCGCCGGCCTTTCACACTCTCCTCCACTATCAGCAAACTTCCAAAGTCCTCCTTGTCCACCACTTTCACCGCCCGACCATTCCACTCAACATCAAAACTCTCCTTCCCCACCACCTTCACCCGCACTCGGACTCCCCTTGCCCAAACCAGCAAACATGCCTTCAACAGCCCCACCACCAAACCTCATCCAACATCCTCCCCAACCAAACGCCTCTATACCACCCCCTCCATCCCCTCTCCCACCGGCAACCTAACCCAACGCCTCCTCTACGGTGGCGCCATCGTAGGCGGCGCAATCCTCGCCACCAATCTGATCTTCAACCGTGAAACCCGCTCCGACGGCGGGATGCCCCCCTTCGAGCGCGCATACCTCAATGACACGTTCCTGCACACCGGCCTTGGCCTCTCCATCATTGGCCTCGCCGCCCGCCAACTCCACGTCTCTGGCTGGTCGGTCCGATTGATGGCGATGAACCCCTGGCTCGTTGTCGGTGGGGGGCTTGCTCTGAGCATTGGAAGCATGATGGTGTGTCGGGGGACGGACCCGGACAATTATCTGATGAAGTACGGGGCGTGGACGGCGTTCAATGTCACGCAGGCCGCGGTGCTGTCTCCGTTGATGTTTTTGCATCCGGCGCTGTTGGCAAGGGCGGGGCTCTATACGGTGGCGATGATGGGGGGGATAGCCTTTGTGGGGGCAACGGCGAAGCAGGAGAAATATCTGTACTTGGGCGGACCGTTGTTGGCCGGGGTGTGTGTGGTGGCGGCCAGTGGGTTCGCGCCCCTAGTGCTTCCCGCGACGGCAGGGACGGCATTGATGTGGACGGAGAGGGTGTGGTTGTATGGTGGGTTGGCGGTGTTTGGCGGATTCACGCTGTATGATACGCAGAAGGTGTTGCAGCATGCGAGGCTGGCGCAGGCAGGATATATGAAGAAGGATGTGGTGAACGAGAGTATCAGCTTGGAGCTGGACTTTCTGAATATCTTTATTCGGTTGGTGCAGATTTTGGGGATGCAGAGGAACAGGAGATGAAGCATGCTGGCAAAGTTTGGGGCCAGTATGATGGGCGTTATGGGGACAGGATGGACTAGGGACTCTTTTTCTTGTGGGTTGAACATATCTGGCTATTCACAAGTGGACACTACTCCTTCATCAAAAACCACTGCTTCGCTCTTCTTCGCTCCTTTCAAGTAATTAACTATGCCTGAAGCACACGAGCAGGGTGATTCAACCTCGATGCTAATGTTACATATACCCAGCTCATTCATATCGCCACTCTGTTGCTAGCTCTTCTCAGTCAAGACCAAAGCTTAAAGACATGCAATGACGTCGGGCGCGGGGAGCTTCCTCCTATCTTTCACCAAACCTCAAAAGGAAGGTCAGCTTTTTTCGATATCGCAGCCCCCCAAATAATACCCACCTCTACTCAAACAATGGCATCCCCGCTATGTTCCAATCTCTTGCCGCTATAACAACCATCTATACCTTGGGCGCAAAATTTGGAGGCGCCCAATCCCCCCCTCCATCCAGCAGCCCACGAAAATCATCACGATGGCCACCCAGCAGAATCCACCCGGCAACGAACGCACCCCGCTCCTCACCACCGTCATAATCACCCCCCCGCGCCCCTCCTCCCGCTTCCACCGGCACGGCACTTCCCCTTTTCTCCGCCGCTTCTGCACCCTCTGCCTTGGGTTCACGCTCATTGTCATCTTGATCCTGTTTTTGGTGCCGGCGCACTACTTCCCTGGCGTCACTTCCCCCTCTTATCCTTCCTACCACTCCTCATGGGGTGGTGGTAGTGGTGGTGGCAATAATCCCAGGCTGAGCTACGAGGGGCTGAAACGCATCTTGTTGGACACGCCGGATGAAGGGAAAGTGCGGGAGTGGAGCCGGTATTACACGAGTGGCCAGCACCTGGCCGGCAGGAATAAGAGTCAGGCGAGGTGGACGAGGGAGAAGTGGGAAGGGTGGGGGGTCGAGGCCAAGCTGGAGGAGTATGAGGTCTGGATGAATTATCCGGTCTCGCACCGCCTTGCGTTGGTGGACACCGGCGGGGGAAGCAAAGATGCATATCGGGAGGAGGGGAGGGTGGTGAAGTATGAAGCCAGTCTCGAGGAGGATGTACTACCAGAGGACCCTACGACGGGATTGGATGATCGGGTGATGACCTTCCACGGCTACGGCGCCAGCGGGAATGTTACCGCGAGATATGTCTATGCCAATTTCGGGACATTCTGGGATTTCGAGGATCTGGTCAATGCAGGTGTCAAGTTGGAGGGGAACATCGCGTTGGTCAAGTATGGGCGCGGGTTCCGAGGCTTGAAGGTGAAGAGGGCGCAGGAGCTGGGGATGGTGGGCGTGGTGATCTATACGGATCCGCAGGAAGATGGGGAGGTGATTGAGCAGAATGGCTATCAGACCTACCCAGATGGGCCCGCGAGGAATCCGAGTAGTGTGCAGAGAGGGAGCGTGCAGTTCATCAGTGAGTGTCAGTGTCTACTTATCCCGATGTCTAGGGGTGACGTGCAGTAATAATGGGGAAGCTAACATCGTTGCAAGATGTAGTATGTGGTGATCCGACGACGCCGGGGTATGCATCAAAGCCCGGTGTGGAGAGAGTGGATCCGAATGGGACCGTACCGAGCATCCCATCGTTACCCATTTCGTATCGGGATGCTCTACCGATATTGAAGGCTTTGAATGGCCACGGGCCGAAAGCGTCAGAGTTCAATGAGTACTGGCAAGGGGGGAAGCTCGACTATAAAGGTGTGGAATACAACATTGGCCCTTCTCCAGTAGGTCTAGATTTAGATCTGAGGGTCGAGCATGAGTATGTCATCACGCCCCAGTGGGACGTCATCGGCATCATCAACGGCACCCTACAGGACGAAGTTGTCATTTTAGGAAACCATCGAGACGCATGGATCGCTGGCGGAGCCGGTGACCCCAATTCAGGATCTGCTGCTTTGAATGAGGTCATCAGGAGTTTTGGAGAGGCACTAAAACTGGGTTGGAAACCACTTCGGACGATCGTCTTTGCCAGCTGGGATGGCGAGGAATATGGTCTAGTCGGTTCCACAGAATGGGTTGAGGAATACATGCCTTGGCTCAAGGATACTGCTGTTGCATACCTCAATGTCGATGTTGGCACGCGGGGCCCCAATTTCGATCCTGCTGCCTCACCTTTGCTCAACAAAGCTTTATATGAAGCTACCTCAGCGGTGCAGTCGCCGAATCAGACTGTCGAGGGGCAGACCGTCGGAGACGTCTGGGATGGTCGAATACGAACCATGGGCTCGGGTAGCGATTTTACCGCATTCCAGGACTTCGCAGGCATTCCTTGTGTGGACTTGGGTTTTGCGGGCGACTCGATGAGCGCAGTCTATCACTACCACAGCAATTACGACAGTTTCGCCTGGATGGATCGTTTTGGGGATATAGATTGGCACTATCACGTCGCCATTACAAAAGTGTGGGCATTGTTTGCGGCTGCAGTCGTTGAGACACCAGTCATACAGTTCAATGTTACGGATTACGCTCTTGGGTTGCAACATTACCTGGAGTCGGTTAAATACAACGCTTCAATCTCCACCGTGATGGATCAGAATGTTGGCGAAGAGTCTTTCCCCGTCCTCGACTTGGCTGTCTCAGAACTTTATGAGGCCGCCATCACATTCGACGCGAAAGCTGAAAGCCTTGCGAAAGCTGTCCATGAAGGCCTTCCATGGTGGAGGAGGTGGTGGTCAGGCGCGCGATTGTATGCAAGCGTAAAGGCCGTCAACGATGCGTACAAGTACTTCGAAAGGCAGTTCTTGTTTGCGGAGGGTCTCGACAGCAGGCCAATCTTCAAACACGTAGTGTTTGCGCCAGGCATCTGGACGGGATACTCGGGAGCTACTTTCCCAGGATTGGTGGAGTCGATTGATAATGGTGATATGGAGAACGTCAAGGTGAGTCTCCCGACTTTGCGTCTTCAAAGCTGCTATGGTCTGATTCCGGGATATTTGCTGACGTGACTTGCCCTGCAATAGAGGTGGACTGTCATCATCAAGGAGAAGATCAATCAAGCCACAGACTTGATATCGTAATGAATAGAAAATTGGGATCTGAAGCATGGTTGTACAAAATCTAACGAGTATATGCAAACATCGCGGCATGGACAAAGAGGCTATCTTGAGTAATGTACAATACGAATTGATATCCCAAGTATGATCAAACCGGGCTATCTCCAGCCAATCCCAATGACCTAAACGTTGGGCTGCTGGGAAGTACCAGTACCTCGTGATACTTCCCACATGTCATGCAAGGGTGCTCCCGGTGTAAGACCAACACTTACCGTGCAGGGAGGCCCGTCCCTTTCCTGCTGCAAACCTACCTAGTAACGTAAGGTACAAGGCTCTTTCTCCCACCGCCCGCGCGCTTTGGCGACTCCGCTCAGCCGCCGTTTCGCGCTAAGAGGATTTTCAACCTCGGCCCTTGGAAGTCTTCCCCAATCGCAGCTTTTTTTCGGAGCAGCAGCTCTACTGCATTCCTCCACTTTCCTTTGCTGAATGCCTCTTTCACGCCTTTCTCCCAAACGATGACTCTCCCACCATGACAACACCTCTCCGAGTCCCCGCCTCTCCCTCCCTCGAGACAGCTCGCGCCACGATCCTAGCCCGCCAATCCCACCGCGCCTCCTCCTCCTCCTCCTCCTCCTCCCCCGCCTCCCTCACCCACCTCCCCCCTTCCCTCTCACACCTCCCACCATCCCTCATCCTCCCCCTCTCCTCCCTCACCGCCCTCCTCACCTCCCGCACGGGAACCCGCCCACCCTTGCGCGTCACCCAACTCGACGCCTCGTTGCTCGACACCGAATTACTATCGCTCCTGACGGCGCAGGTAGCGCAGGCGCTGAAATATTGGGGCGATGATGGCCATGTGTTCGATGAGTGGGGCGAGGAGGTTGCTGCTGGGGTTAGGGGGCTGCTGTGGTGGTTGGGATGTTGGAGCAGGGGGGCGAGCTATGGGGGTGTGGTGCAGGGGTTGGGGATGGTTGATGGAAGGGGGGATGGGGATAGGGATGGGCTCACCGCGCAGATGAGTGCGTGGCAGAGGGTGCTTTATGGGGTGGGTGATGTGGGTGGGGGTATGTGGCGGGGAGGTGGGAGGGTTGGATGGGGGGGCGGTGGTGGGATGAGGGAGGACGGGGGGTTGGGAATGTAGGAGTCTCCCTCTTTCTCTCTCTCTCTCTCTCACACAAACACATTTTTTTTATTCTTGCAACCCTGGGAAACAAAAAACCCCCTTTCCCCGTGTCAGACAAAGCGGCTAGCCTTCCCCTCCCCCCCCCCCCGCAACATCGAACAACCTCAAAAGCAAAGAACCGTCGCGCTGACACGCAGGGAATATGTCCCGCACGGCCACACACAGTCCATCCTCAGCACCCGCCTCCCCACCACCCTCCTCACCACCCTCTTCACCACCCTCTCCCTGACCAACGCCCTCCTCTTCCTGCTGCACGGCCGGCACCCCACCCTGCTCCACCGCGCCCTCAACATCCGCCTCTCCCCGCTCCAGGGCCGGCACGCCGCCCGCGCCGTCAGTTTCGAATACCTGAACCGCCAGCTGGTCTGGCACGCGTTCACGGAGTTCCTGCTGTTCCTGCTGCCGCTGGTCGGGGTGGCGCGGTGGCGGCGGTGGATCGGACGGGCGTGGCGGAATGTGCGGAGGAGGATGGGGAAAACAAGGGGGAGCGTGGAGGAGGGGGGGGAGGTCGTCCGCCCGGCGGGCAAATTGGTTGTGCTGCCGGAAAGGACGTGTGGGATCTGTTGGGAGGAGCAGGATAATGTGACTGCGAATATCGCTGCTGGGGGAGGAGGGGGGGCAGCAGGGGCAGGGGGTGGTGGAGGGGTGGTGGGAAGTAGCGAGACAGACGTGACGAATCCGTATGAAGGGGTGCCGTGCGGGTGCGTGTATTGCTACATTTGTCTGGCTAGTAAATTGGAAGGGGAGGAGGGGGAGGGGTGGGTGTGTTTGAGGTGCGGGGAGATTGTGAGAGAGGGGCGGGTTTGGAGGGGGATGTTGTTGAGGAGAAAGCTGTCACCCTCGATAACACGGGCAAGCACGAAATGGGAGCGAAGGAGGACGCTGCAGCCCCGTTCAAGACGGAATGGAGCCAGGATGAAGCGGACTCTGGTGTGGATGTCACCAGTAGGTGAAACTTATTATGATCATTATTTGATTGACCGTCTATCCAACCCAGGATCCTGGATCATCAGTGGGGAAAGCATGCATACAGCACCCGTCAGCGTTTCCCTCTCAGCAGCCCTGAGGTGGTTCCTCAAACGCATCACGGCGCAAGGGTTGACGGAGCGCCAGATGACTCGGAGCTGGAGCTCGATCGAGCGACCGTTTGCTCCTGGAATCTATTCGATTTATAGCGAGCTTCTGTGACAGGTTCTGCATGATTACGGAACCTCATTAACCAGGTAGCTCCGAGGTAGTTCTGCTTTCCCTGTCCCCGGCAGACGTTGCTGCCAACGGACTCATGCTATCTCCGTCTACGCTCAAGCCGGCTGCCAACGGGCTTTTAGGCGACTTGCCTCCAGCTGTTGAAAGGTTGGGAGATTTGGCTCCACCGGCGGAAGGGCTCGAGGGATCTGTGCTTACTGTCGGTGGCGATCCCGGAAGCTCAGAAGTCGGCCTCGTGCTGGCTTGAAACACGCCGATTCCAGACAATTCCGATAGCCGCCTCTCCGTGCCCATCTCGGACATGGGTCGATGTTCACCCATGGACCTTGGATCCTCGTATACCGGCGCTGCCTCGCCCACGTCATCCGGGGTGTCGAATTGGTGCGGCTCCTTGGGCTTCTCCTTTCCTCCTGATCCTGCACCCCAGGGAAATATGTGACTTGCTGGTGGTGGCTGGCCCCCTACTTGATTCTGGTGGATTTTCCTCGTCCGCCATAAGAGGAAGAATGTCACACCAGCAATAATGCCGACCCCGAAAATCACACCAATCACGATCCCAGCTATTGCTCCTCCACCAAGGCCTCCACTCACAATGATCCTTGGGGTTGGCGCCCCACCGGCCGTTGCGGCTGCGCCCATGGATGGATTTGGATTGAAGTTTGATAGTGTGGGAAGCGCTTTTGAGAATCCACCACGAAGAAACGTGCTGGTTGCAGCAGCTCCATCAGTCGTGTAGGCAGTGCCATCGGTGGTATGAGCAGCATGACCCCCTGTTGTAGCTGCACCGCCACTCCCTGTGGTTGATGGATAGATCGTGGTGGCCGACTCGAAGTCAAAATCTCCGAGCGCTCCGACACTGCCATAGTTGGCCGTTGCGCAACCCCACATCGCTGCTGTATTCAAACTACCCGTGATTACGATAGGATAGGGTTCCGTGCTGTGACTACAAGAAGATGCAGTGTGAATACCTTCAGACCCCTTTCCTGCAGAGGTGACTTACCAGCAGCCAAAGTCCGACATCCAGCAGCCTGTCGAGGGCGTGCTTGAATAAGGATACATGGTTGTGATCGGCGCCTTTTCACTCGCTGGGAGGGTAGTCTGCACACATCCAATCAAGCTGATCAAATCCGAGGGATTGCTATCATCATATGGGAATGCGAGCAGGTCACACTCCTCGTCCTCATAGCAGCGTTCGTAGATTGCTGCAAGTATCAGTCAGTCTTTTCATATTTGATGTGAGATATTGGAGCGCGTCGGATGGCATGACACCTACTTGAAAAGCTGACTGGTTCCACCCAACTCGCGCATATCGACATCGAGAAGGCCCAATCGGAGTCGAACTCTGTGAGGTATCCGCCCTGGTCGATGATGACGCTACTTTCCGTGCTTGCAGCCGCACGCTTCCCCTTCGATGCGTATTCCTCATAGGGGCGATATGTCGTTGTCATCGGTGGTCTAGCAGCCCGAGCAGGGCAGACTGCTAACAGAGCCAGCAGTGAAATAGGAAGAAACACCATAGTGTCTCTCCAATGCATATTGAGAATTGGAGTATGAGAAATCGGCAAGGGCAGTCCTGCTGATTTCTACGATGCTTTCGACCACTGAAAGAAAGAAAGGCAGGCGGGACGGAGCGTGGCGGTGAGGTGGAGGATGTGAAGTTGAGAAAGGAGGGGAAACAAGTTGAAAAAGTCTTCCCTGAGTGGTGAAGGATTTACCATTCAAGAGCTAGCGTTGACCAATTTCGGCTCGATAAGCTGAAAAGAGGCAAGTGTCTCGGACCTGGTGGTGCTTAGTGGAGGCTCGGAGTCGGGCGAACGAAATATGACTGTGATACTGCAGCTAGGGCTGCATGACACCAGGGCTGTCTGTTTATCAACACACTTTGGTGAACGGGAGAGCTCTCCGCTCAGAGCTACGCTGTTGTACGACCGACATCGTCAATGTGACTGCTATCGTGATCATTGTCAATGCGAGACCATTTCCGTTTCCCTGCCCATCGACCCTACAGCTCCTTGTTAGGAGCAAAAGTGGTCCTTTCCCGTGGTACTCGTGTTTGCCTGTATGCCAAGCCCAAAAACAAAATTGGTCGAATTTGTGCATGCATTAGCCTCATCCATCGGGCGACAACTGAAACGCTGCACAGAGAAATGATTAGATAGCCAGCCATTAGATCCCCGGAGCCTCCGGCTGGTCTACAAGTCTAATGATGTCAAAAAACACAACTGAGCGATCGACAGGAGTTTTCGCACGGGTATCGCGGGATCGTGTCTGGGCCAAGTCCAGCCTGCACGAACCCGCGAATGAGGCTGCTTCCATTGCCGCCAAGGTTTTGAATCATGCGAATAGTCGTTTCAACCTCTTCGTATGGAACCTTTGTGCGAGCGGCTCTTCATTAATGTTGCATTGGCCAAAGCTACCTCAAGACTTCTACGTTCCAGCTCCCAACTAGATTTGAGAGCCAATACGATCGGAGGAAGGCTTGGGAGAAAATAAAGATGTTTCCGAAGAGGTGTCTTGCTACGCTCGCACAGCGTCTGAAGCTTGATTTCTCTTGATTCTCATTTTATTTTCTGAGAACAAGATCGGGCGTGGTGATGATATGACTAAGCAATTAGCGCTAGCCCGGATAGAAAGAGGTGACCCCCAATCGGACAGACCAGGCAGCCCGACAGTACAGGTAATACGCATTCTGTGCTACGTTTTGCCGAGCTCAGCGCTTTACCGGAGCATGCTATCTTCTCATCTATGGGCCTCGTTCAATGAGGCTGTAAACTCCAAGACACACGCTAAAAACCAAGCTCTGGGTGCCCCTGCGGGGGTAGTGTCATGCGCATTTCGAACCCCGATACAGTATTATACGTACTGTCCGGTCGAGGGGTCACCTCTTCTACAGTCAAAGCATAACGCCGAAGGTATAGAGTCCCCTGTAGGCTCCATTAGCTGCGGCTCACTGGATTTCGATTCCTTCTCTTCGATTGAGAATCATGTGGATCATCAGCAGAAGCCCGCACAGCGCGAGCGCGTGCTACGTGCTTGACTCAGTCGAGACCGTGGCCGGATGCCTTTGACTTGTGCTTCCTTCCGGGACGATTATGAAGTGACGGCTCCGTCTTACATATATGTAAATTCCGATGGTGCCGTAGGAACTTACATACAATTCGAAGTCGTTGTCCAAGGCCAGCAAGGTAACCTGCATCGTTTTTAGGGATAAATGGTTATTATCAACGCAAGGGCTATCAATCAACCGATATCCTCAAATTCATCGCAAAGCAGGCAATTCCTCCACAAACGGAGCAATGTTTTAGGCTTTCTCCTGCCGTCCATAATCTTTCGGCCTTCTGCGTTCTAGCTCATGAAAAGCGAAGCACCGACGTCAACATGCAGTATCAGCTGCCTTCAGTATACGTACAAGACGGGTACAAGCTCTGATAAGGCGCAGCACGCATAACATTGTTGCTTCGTTGGCACCCTGAGCACTTTTAGGCATGCTTTATTAACTATTCTTGGCATCTTCATTCATCGCATATCCCTAATCGTGCTCTTGCGAATTCGCCGGAAAACTTCATCGCTGAACCAAGGATTCTTGGGAGGTCAGGGGCAGATTTCACCATGCTATCACATTTCCAACAAGACACAAAGCATCAATGGTATTGGAAGCATGCAATAAGTGAAACGATTCGGTATCCGCCAGCCTGCATCACTGATCATTGACATTAAATTAAGAGCACACTACCAACACGACAAGCGCTGGTGCCTCTATGATCATCCTGATTGACTACAGGAAACAGCAATGTCCGTCCAAATGCAACCCTGCCACCGAAAGATGACTAGCCTAATGTCAACAGTGTAAGAGTCTGGAGGAACCGATCGCTTGTTAAGCACGAAAAGAAGTGTCCAGCCCTGTTCTGCTTTTAGGCATCCTCTGATATAAACAATTGGCGTGAGAATAGGAGTTTGGTTATCGAAATGTTGCAGATCATCCCCATCACAGATCTAATTCATGGTCGGTGGCAGCCTGGTCACTGGGTTCGTCAAGCTCATGCCAAGGTCTCCTCTTGGGATTGTACTCACTCGACGTTCGAAAATTGAGAGCCGAGGCCTGCTAATGCATCGGTGTGATTGGCATCGTGGTTTTCACCGGCATGGTACTGGGCGTGGATAGATGATTGGACTGGTCTGTGCCATTGTATCAGACATACAGAACCAGCATTCAGGGAATGGTCCTGATTCGACTCACGAGCCAACTAGGGTCCCCGTCCCACGCGAGCCAGCGATAGACTCGGTAGCTTCGCCTGTCATTGGCCAGCCCCTCCCACAACGGGTCACACCAGGCTCAATATGGCAGTAACTATGATCCAAGTCATTGATCAACTGACGCTCGCCGAATCTGTGAAGGGTGGTAACCTTACTTCACTGCCACGTTGCTCCCAGCCGTCGGTGGCTGATCGGTCAGATGTTGCACGTGACGCTGAATGCTGCTCAGGAAAGCCTCGATGTCGCGTTGAGACATCATGGTAGAGGGCTCGAGCTCCATGTAATACTTTCTGCAGGTCATTGCTGATGATCTGTGAGAGAGATCGATTAAGCTTCGAAAAAAAAGCTAGGAGATGGAGTTGAATGCAAAGAACTTTGACTTGATGAAGATTGATCAAAAGAGTGTTAATCACAAGGACGATGGCGGGGAGGGCGGGCAACGTCGACTGGAAAACCCTCCAGGACCAGAAAGAGGGAAAGAAGACGGTATGAATGTCACTGGGGGAAAGGCAAAGACTTTTGAACGCGCGCCTAAAAGTTAATATCTTATACGATGAGCAGCGATGCCGCCGGAAATGACGATTCCAGCAGCTTTTGCAGCAAAACACTGCAACTGCAGCAAAGCTCAGTTTCAGTAAATTTTTCGCTCGCATTACCCCAAACAGGGATCAGAGCCCCGCTCGCCGAGGCATCCTCGAGAAGAAGTGTTATCCGACTTCAAACAGATTGACGAGCAAAGTGGACCAGTGTGATTCAATGCCAATGCACCCAAGTCATAGAACCCCCATCTGGATGGCGTCACAACAGTCCTGAAACATGATCAGCTCAATAACTTTAGTTGCCTACTATGGTGTTGCTTACAGATGCGACCCAACGGTTGTGAATCAAGTCGGCCCTTCTTAGCCGTTGTATGAAGTCTATGCACAAATTCTTGGTGCCACACTTCACCTGCCCCACGGGCACTGAGAGCGGCGCTCTTCTGGAACTGCGCCGGTGAAAGGAGTGAAAATCTATTTTAGGTATGATTGGCTTTCCATGAGACTAGCTGTCATTACTTTTCATGTTCTTCACCCATGTTTTCCGCTCTTTCTGGTGTTCTAGTAGCAGTAGCGTGAAGGGACGTGCTGAAGCAGCATTGGCTCTTCCACTGACGCATCCGCCGCGAAATATCCAATTTACAATAATGCTGACAAGCAGCCTGCCGGTTGGACGACTGATCATCATCAGGAGCGTTTGCCCTTTGTTTCAGCACTGGTGTCAATATTTCGATTTCATAGGTAGACATGAGTAATAAGTTGCAAGGCATCTTTAGTGGAGAAGCCTTGTCTCATCAGATCCCCGTGAGGCTCTAATGTCAATCCATCTAATCTAGAATGCGGACTCCCGGAGGTGTGAGGCAACTTCCTTTCCATCTGACGTTCTAGGTACATACCCCGCCGCTGACGCAGCCCTGGAAAACCTGTGAAACGTGCCACATGCACGGTCTGCACGCAAAGAATTAATCAGCAAAGGCCCCAGCAAAGATAAGCCTATTCGCTCGTCGCACAAGGGTCCCACTTTCACCTCCCCATTTCATTCTCCTCCTCTCGTTCTCATTTTGATTGTCAACGACGATCACTCAACCCTACGGCTTACGGAGTTGGCCGACCAAGAATTTCTCCCAACCCCCGAAAATCAAAATATTGATTTGGTAGTGTGCGGCCCTTGCCCTAGCGGCTAATTGTCTCACACGTGCAGCCGTTGTTGGTATTGCCATATGGCGACAAGGATCACTTCACTAGCATCCACTCAGCTCCCAGGAACACGCCAAGGCTATGAGCCTGGCACAGCTAGTTCAGGTATTGCCCGTTTTGACAGCTCGTGCCTTTGGCACGAATGCTCAGAGCGGTGCAAGGAAGTACCGCACGTAATTTCAAAGTGTGCCTGGAGGTTTGGTGTGGATGGGTAGACAGGGCTGGACTTGTGCTTGCGTGATTCTTCTAAGCTCTTATGCGATGGATGGCAGTAGTGGTGGGTAGGTAGGGTAACTACTTGTACCTAATTCCTCCCCCCTGCTCGCCGATCATTCATCCCACCCATAACACCACCCTTTCTATTTTCCTTCCACCAAAACCTGTCTCCGCATCATTGATCGCTCCAGAACTTCCACATAAGAAGCCTTCTCCTGCGCAAAGGTTTTCTTCTGCCGTCATTACCAGAAAGCTTAATTGTGAAAAGTAGCTGCAGCCGCCGCCAACGGTCTCTGCGTCCCATTCCAATGTCGCTGAGGGGAACAGACACAAAACACTCCATCCCTTTCGGACCGAGAGATCCTGGTGAACGTGCACCACCCGTCCAGATAGTAACGAGAGCAGACGTCGCCATCATCCACCCGCTGATCTTCTTCCTCCTTGTCGCCAGGCTTCGTCGCAAACCCCCGATGCAACCTCTTCCGCTTCTTCTTCGATGATGTCTGACATTCCCTTGTTTCGCTCCCCCCCTCCCTCTCCACACCCCTCTCCCCCCACACCCCTCTCCTTTTCCGTATTTAGCTCCACTTTTCTGCTAATACCGTAACTTCTCCTTTCAGCCTTATTTCTCTACCTCTCTGGTTTATTATGTTCTTTCTTTCTTTTCCGCTTGCTCTTTATTTTACCCCCCTCTGTCCCTTCTCCCACTCTCCTTGGCCCTCTCCTTTCCCTCATTTCCTCCTCCCCCTCCCGCTTCTCCCACTGTCCTTACTCCTCTCCTTTCCCTCTTTTACCTCCACTTTGTTGCTATTACCATAACTTCTCTTCCCCCACGCCTCCACAACTTAGCTCCTTTCAGCCTTATTTCTCGACCTATCTGCTTTATCACATTCTTTCCTCGTTTTCCCGCTTGTTCTTTCTTTTAACCCCATTTCCCCCTCCCCTTCCCCCATTTCTCCCCCCTCCCCCTCCCTTCCTTTCCCCTTGCCCCCTTCCTTCCCCCTTCCCCCTTCCCCCTTGCCCCCTTCCTTCCCCCTTCCCCCTTCCCCCTCCGCCCGTCGCCCCTCCTACCCCTCGCCCTTCCCAATCTTTCCCCCTTCCACCTCTCATCAATACCCTACTCCTGACATTTTACCCCCCCCCCCGCGCCTTTTCGCGCCCCCAACATCTCCCCACGGCCCGCCCGCCAGCCATGGAACCAAGCTACCCGCCCCTCTTCCCCCCCCTCCACTGCAACCACTCCTTTGCCATCGGCGGAACAGAAGCGCGGACTGCATTCCTTCATTACTTTCCTCCCTCTTCGATGGACCACTTGATCAACTCGGGTCTTTGGATCCATGGACATAAGTTAATGCAAGACGGACGGTTCTATCGCGCTGGATGGGACTGGTTTGGATGTTTTTGGGGGGGGGAGGCGCCGCAGTGATGTATGGGAAGGGAAGAGGGGCGCGGCGGCAATACGGTCTGGAGACGGAAGAGAGGGGGGGGGTATATATATTATGCAGAAATTGCTCGATGGAATGGGGGAGAAAGGGGGATCTGACCTGAGGGGGTTGGTCAGATTTGGTGGGGCGGTCTCTCGAGAATGATGATGATGATGTAGCGACTGAAACCGTCGCGGTATTGGGTGGCGTCATGCCGCACTCTTCACCCCTTTTCCAAGTCGAGGAACGAATGGAGGGAATAAGGCGGAGAAGGGCTGACGACGAAAGACGAGGATGCAGTGTATGTGGGTGGAGTGCAAATGGGTTATTGGGTTCGCCCAGTCAACATATTATGGAAAAGCGCGGTGGTGGGTTGGGTATGCGAGTGGAAGTGGGTTGGATTGAACATGAAGTCCTTGTTCTTTCCTCGTCTATAGATGGGATAGTAAACACGTTTGGGGAGAGGAACCCAGGCAGAGGTGAAATCCAGCAGAGAAAATGTGACAAAGTCGCATCCAAGATGTCAGTGATGGGACGGTTGAGTGCTGGAAGAGGTGGAAATGTATATATAGATATATAGATATATATCTCTCGTACGCTGAGCTCTCTCAAATCTTTCTTCCCAAAGAATCAATCCGTGCCGGCAGATATGAGGTGGAATTGAATTGAAATTGAGATGGCCCGCATCTCCTCAATAGCAAAGCTCGAAAAGCTTTTTTCCCCTAGCCTCGTGTTTTCATTTCTGTCGAAGGTCTGGTAGCGTGTCGCTAAGGTGTGCAATCCCAAGTGAGGGACTAGCTGGAGCATGGGGGAACGCGAAGTGTTGGAAAGCGTTATCTATGGAATGCCGACCAGCAGCAGCGTGATCTGGAAGATTGTTCCAATGGATTATTGTGTGGTCACGGGGCGATTCTAGGATATCGGTATGCGAGGGGGCGCCTCCTGGGATGATCCGTGAAGGTTGTGAGCAACTATGGACGTTGTGATGAGGGCTAGAGGTCGCGATTGGGTGTAAAGCCGGTGACCACGTCTAGGGTTGGTGATCATGTGTTGAGTTAGGGATCCAGGTGTAGATTTCGTCGAAATGCCGAATTGTAGGACGCGGAGGGGAACGGGGTGATGTTCGATGAGAAGCTTCGAGGCTGGAGGGTCAATGCTTGCATGAATGCCATTACTCATTCTGCACCACCCGTTTATTGCACTCTCTCATGCTGTCCTCGGCCAGTTATCAGCCTTCCGCATTAGCGGCGGTACGAAAAAAGAATTGGATGGTGGCCTCTTGCGTTTAGGGTTCTGCGCAAATGAGGTGGGAGTCATAGGCAATGAGGAGTCACGGATCGTCGATGGTGAGCTTGGGAGGGCGTGTTGATGAGGAAGAGAGGCGCGAAAATGAGGAGGCTGTCCATACGATGTCCACGGAGAGCTAAGGCCAGCAGAAGGGTCGTGGGAGGAATGGTAGGTGGGCAAGTAGTACTGCATGCCATCATGAGTGCCGAGAGTGCTAGCGGGGTCGTATGGCGAAAAGAGAAGATTCTGCATGGGATCGCTGGTGATGGAGGATTGGCTCATGTTGAACGGATTGTCGTCATCATTGATCTCAATCGTATGCGCGACTGGTGTATCCGATGGTAGTTCTTGGTCTAGCCGGACAGCCTGTTTGCCGACGGTCCTATATCAGTGAATCAGTGACAACGAAACATACTCACCAAATGGCACGGTCGATCCTTACCTTTCACCGTCTTGTGAGCCTTTCGGTGTTGTGGATTTGGGGGCAGCTTCTCCGGATTTGCGCCGCATCTCGTATCGGACGCTCGTTGATCTAAAAATATTGGTCGGTGCTAGGAAGCGTTATCGTAGGAAGTGAAATACTCACGGCGGTTGCTCAAGGATGGTGGGTGGATTGAGCTGCTTGCATTTTGTCTTCCCACGGTACCATAGAGGCAATTCATCTAGCTCTTCCATAACTTCTGCAGAGGGACCTCCTTTGCCCATAGCCCATTCGGCATCCCAGCGCCTCTTGCGAGTCTGCCATTGATCAATACTGGAACATAATCAACCGTCAGCGTGTCAACTATGGCAGGATGGCCAGGTGATGACTCACGTGACATTTCGTCTGGTCCCTATAGCCTCGTATTCCTCATCAAAAAGGTTGCTGAATCGCCTTTGTACTTCGCTCAGAGGGCGTACTGAATCAATGTACACCCACTGAAAGAACTGGTGCTTGTACTGTTCCAGATCCTCATATTCGGGTTTCTTGCCTCGGCCTGCCATTGTCCATGGGGAGGCTGGGAAGCCGCCTCAGACGTTGATCGGTAGTCCAGGGGCTCCGATTTGTTGAGAAGAACAACAGGCGCGATGAATGTTTAATAGAGGTGTGCTTTGTCGTCTTGGTTTCGCGTTGTCGTGAGTAGGTCGGAAAGTAGGATGTTTGATGATGGCAAATGTCCTGAGAGGTTGCCTGCCGGGTGCCATGCTCCTAATGCTCAAGTCTCGAACCTAATTTTAGACGGGCTATTTCCATAGGCAGAGTGCTGACCAAAGCTATTCGAGCCTTGATGCGACATTGAGTAGCTGAGAGCATAGGGAAACGATTCGTCATTTGCAGGGTTTCGACAAGGCTAGCAAGCCCACTCCAGACCGAAAGCAACAGGGGTTGGCGAGTTCAGCTGATATATTCTAGCAATATTACCTGATCGAAAGACCGCAAATTGTCAATTCTATTTTCGCCGCGTGTAATTGCAGCGTAAGTGATACACGAAGTTGGCAATTATTTTCAGGGGAAAGGTACGGATCTGTGCCCAAGAACCAAATCTCACAGGATGCGCGGGTCGTGTTTCTTATTCGATCCCCACGGTGCGAGGAAGTAAATGGGCAAATCGGAGATACATCCGCCTTAGCCTTGCAGTGACACCATGCGAGGCGTGAGATATGCTCCAATTGCGAAAGCGGCACTTGTGATAATCGTTATTAGTGGCGCGGCGTGAGAAATTTAGCCTGATTAGCGAGGGGAGCCCCTCAAAAAATCGCAATAAGACTAAGACCAATCATGGGAACACTTCAGGTTCAGCGGTGCGCGTAGATACATCACGGGCCTTTGACCAAGTAGCAACCACATATGGCAGAAGGAAATTGGATTGATCGCCCAAAATGGATAGAAGTCAGCTTACCCTGAGATGCTTTGATTATTGGAGTGGGGGTGGTTCAACACAAGTCTGTGATCGGCGATTGATCTAGGGTGTATATGACGTCGGATCTGTAGCTGGGTACTTGGCCAATTGCGAATTGAAGAATGAGCCTACTATGTAGGTTCAGGGGAGGGCCAGGAACCTAATATCTTCCCCAAATGTCAAGCCTCAGCCCTGTCGGGTGTTGGCGCTATGTTGATGATGACTGCCACTGGCATTCATTGCATCCGGGAAGACACGCTGTGAGAAAGTATCCGAGAGCCAGATTTGATCAAATTTCCATTGGATCGCGAGTAGAAATCATGACCCAGGTGAACTTTAGATTGAAGCAGGTGCACGGTACACTTCGTTTTTGGCGCGAGGTACTTACTCACAAGTGCGATCAATAGTTTTACCACGGACCAGGTTCGAAGACCGCGCAAGCATTGCTATCTTGGTGGACGCCCCCACAGGAGGTGGAACTTTTCCGTGGGCGAATTTCATTTTCCAACCAGGAGCAGCTTTGATTATCCCAATCGGGTTAATTTGTAGGGTCCAGCATTGAAATGGGGAGGGATCTGTACAGACCTGTTAAGACACTCCGTCAACATCTATTCAGAACGTCAACATCTATTCAGAACGGCAAGACCATTTCAAAAGCCATTTAACAGCGCTGTAGATCAGTATATTATCAATCGCTTTTCACAAGAGACTGCTATTTTCTAGTCTATGTATAACATATTGGCCAAACATTTGCTTTGATTACTAATAACCCTCACTGATACTTATTTAATCCCCACAGTAGCTGTAAAAGTCTACACCTTTAGCTTTCAAGTAGATACATCGCGCATTGTCATGCTCTGCATCGGTGCGTCTGAAGTGGAGATAGCCGAGGAGTCATGTCTGAGTGAGGAAAAGGCTGCCACAGAGTGTGCAGGTTCTCTGGACTGGACTTTCGCGCTTGTTATGCATATTCCTGCTTGGCAAGGTGGTTTTTATGATGATTTGAGGAAGTCAGCAGTGGGGGAAGATACCAGATTGCATGAGTAACGAATAGTGGAACCTAAGGTGATAAGGCATTACAGGATTAAGAAAGCTCCAACGCCCGCAGCCAGTAGTCCGTTCTGAATCCAGTCCCACTGCCTCCAATGCCTATAATTGAAGCCATAACCCAAAGCACATTCATCATTATTGTCAACATTCCAACGCCCCCAAGCCACGTTCATCTCAAGGCACTGCTTGCAAGAAGAATCCCTGGAGATCGTCATTCGAGCTCTCACCCTCCAGCATCATCTCTTCTGGAATCCGGTGAGAATACGGAGCTTGTGCAGCTGACAACCCGACATACTTCTCAAGGGTATAACCAGGTTCATTGTAAGGGTGCAGGGCATTGGGTCGTGCCAAGGAAGGATCGACGGCCCAGTAGCCATTCCCATAATCTTGAAAGTTGCCCATGGGCGTGCTGGGTTGAATGTGAAGACCATGACCTTTCTCTCCCATTGAGCAGAAGCCCCTTTCGGTATCTTGAGCCTCGGAAGGTCTGGCATCAGGATATGTGGACGAAGTCATAGTATTGCTGATCGGTGTATTATAAGCTAACAGCGCCGGTTCCGATCTGGAGGAATGTAGTGTTTGGGAGGGTTTCTTCGAGGGGCTCAATGCCTTCCTGTGTACCTATGAGCATGGTGGATATTAATCTTGTGGAGAGAAGAGCCCACTTCGATTTGCCGTTTCTCGAAGCTCTTGTCTCATACCTCACCTGAAGCGAGCTGAATTCATTAGCTCACCCTGCACTTCCAGATTGGTAACTGAACTCACGGGAGATTGAAGAGAATTTGACCAGTCGCCGGGTGCCTGATCTTTTGGTCGCCCACATACCAGAGTGGCAGATCGTTGAGCTCTTTTAGGATTTCAGTGTCTGGGCCAGGGTCCCCTGAGAGGCCCTTGGTCTCTCCGATTCGCCACTCTTTGTCCCATTTACGTTTTCTCGTCACCCAGTTTTTATATCTGTGAATGGGAAATTATTAGATTCAAGGATAAAAGGGCATATTGGGGAAAGGGAAGACAAGTGGGTACAGACTCTGCTCTCATGCGGAAGCCGGTCACTTCAAACATTTCCTCGAAAAGCTGATTGAATTTCTCTGTCACTGCGACCAGTGTGTGACGTTCGACGAAGATCCATTGGCAGAACTGGTGTTTCAATTGCTCGAACAACTGATAATAAGGTGTAGTATTGCGATCCGCCATCGACCAAGTTCGTTTCTGCCACAGTTGAATGTGATACCAGAATGAGGACACACGGTATGAAAAAAGATATCTTCAAGAGCCTTATGATGTCCGGGAGATCTAAAATAGTGATGGGACTAGTATCCGGACAAGCGAGAGCAATGTGCGACCGGCACGAGGGATATTAGCAGACGATCGAGTCAGGCATCTAGTGTGAACAAAAGCATGACGGAATTTTAGAACCGGACGGGGTTCATGGTCTCCGTTGGTGGCTTGGAGATTTGAGCTGACCAGGCCGGAAAGCCTAGAGATTGGCGAAGAAAGCGAAAAATCTCACTGGGCCATCGCACGCACTGGTGGTAACTTTCTTCACGGCAACTGCATGTACCCGTCGGAAAGAAACGGTGTTCACATGACAAGGATGCTATCACTTTACTCCATTAATGGTGGGTGACGTGCAAGAAAGCTTTCCCTTGACGCCAGGGGACGTGACGATCCCTTCGTCCAAAGACAAGGCATTGGCTAAAATTTGACGCAGCGCAAATAGCGTGACGGGAAATGAGTCCTTGAGAGGATGCTTGTCAGAGACCGCCCAAGCTCGCAACCTGTACTCTTCGACTTTAGACTTTGTGATACACAGACAGGCATCTGCCGACCTCATGCTGAGAATATATCAGTTATCGGTGTGTAGATTCGAGAACTAATTGACACAATGTTTGGCTGTTTAGGCTTTGACCATCAGCTCCTTTGGCCTAGCCGTGGCAGAGTCAGACAGATCGTTGGCTTAGCGCGCCGTGTTGGTACGGAGACCTTGCTCACGGCCAACCTTCTCCCGCGGCTGGGTGTGGAAGTGGTCACAGGGTTTTCCCTGGGGGCAACAGCGTCGACATCGATTTGTAGACTTGGTGAGCTGCGAATTTTCCTTTCGCCGAGGGGACGACATAACCCCCGTGAATCCTGCTGTCGCACCGGCTTTGTAAAACACCCTCCTTTATGAATGAGGCTTCATCTTTTGTAAATCACCACGCTATCGTTGGTTCGTCTGCATATGCAACCGACTTATGAATAAGCCATGTAATATATGCGCAGGATACCTGATCAATCGTAGCTCGTCACCCCCTTGGTGTAATAACTAAGGTCCCCCTTAGAGCCACCTTGTGATGCGACAGCTCCGCTTTCTGATCAACTCTACTTTTACATCTATCGATCATTAACAACACCACTTCTCATCACTTACATTGTCGCTTTGAGTTGCTCTCCGTCGCAAGGTTTCAGTGAGGCTGTACACGGAAAAGCGGTTTACAGTAGTAAGGATAGCGAGGTCCTGCAAGGACGGCGGTGCGGCCATACGGCGGTGGGGCTTGCGGCGTTGGGTGTGGAATGCGGCAAGGAGTATGTAGCTGTTAAGAGCAGCGAGTTGGTATTTGCAGATTGTGTATGGCTTCATAGATAAGACGTCTCATTCATGAATGAGAGCACGTTCATGACTGACGATTGACGATTCGCAAATGAGGCGTTAGAGTTTCGAAAATGAGCCGTCTTTACAAATCCGGTGTGACACCTGTCATGTCGCAACCTTGAATGTTGCGAAGAGGATGATCTTAATTATGGGTCCGGCTACACGTACACCCTGTTTGACTGCATGTACACCCTTTTTTTGCGGGTATATTGAGTAATTTCAGTCGTATTTCTCAGTATAGCGGAAGAACTTGGGAGCATTAAATCACAGCAAAGAGCACATTAACTAGGTTATATAGGTAGTTCTGGAGGTAGTAGATAGATAGATGAGGACCGCGATAAGAGCAAAAGCGGGCATCAGGCGTCTTTTTAGGTGCAGGGAGGTCTTGCTTAGCCCTCGAGTTCTCCACCCAAATCACGGTGTTTTTGGGCCTGTTGCGGTAGGGGCATACGCGCATCGGGCGTCGCATCATAGTAAAGGGCTTTCTGAAGGGCTTGCTGAAGGGTTTACTAAGGGTGAGGGTGAGGGTGAGGGTGAGGGTGAGGGTGAGGGTGAGGGTGAGGGTGAAGGCGGAGAGAGCTGTCTGAAACATCTCTCATGCCACTAAGTGGAGGTGCCCATGATGGTAATAGGTAATATATGTGGTATGTATAAAGACGCGGGGGACGCGCTGCTTGGACTTCACGAAAATGTTGTCGCATTGTACTGAGAAGTACGGCAGGTATATCTATATGTCCGCGCAGAAAATCGTCCCTTATACCTTATTAGGAAGGGTATACAGGCAGACAAAGTGACGGTGTATAGGCAGACAATAAGGGTGTACGTGTAGTCAGGCCCTTAATTATTGCTCCCGGTTCGCAAGTCGGCTGCAAAGTCTTGGCTGCTTTCGGCCGTTTCAATTCCACATCCAGTTTGTAGAGCGGAGATCCCTGACAGATTCGGAATTCTTGTGATGAGATAGGTAATTTTTCGTTTCCAGAGACAAATGAATCGGACAGAAGGCTGTTGATCTTGAATCTGCATTACTTGTAACGCTGAACCGTTCCAGCAGAGAATCGCTCACGAGCTTACTCAGTCCTGGAGAATTAACTTTCTCTCGAGGCTCGCACGGTCAGATCACAGTGACATTACCGCATTCGAATTTATGCTCTTCCTTCTCGCAATCGGAGACCCAGAAGCCGAGCGGACTTGCTCATTGGCTGAAGCTCAAGAAAAGTTGTGAAAACCTGAGCGTTCCGATTATCTTCAGGCGCGATGCCCTTTTTCAACTGGCTTTTGCAATTCGAGCCAACCACTATCGCAAGCTTAGGGCTGCGCCTTGGCGCTAGGCCCAAGAGAGCTCGAGATGCATTATGAGTGTCGTAAAGTCTGTGTGCGACGTATTTCCCGTATTTGCAAAACCATCTTGTTTGAAAGTTCAATCATTGTAAAGCCCGAATCGAAGTCCAGCTCTTCTTGGCGAGCTGGGGGCCAGGTATGGGCAAAGCAGTGCCTAAGAGGGCGACCGTAGATGCTGGGATCCTCTTCAAGTCAGAAGGGTGGAGAAGCCTTGAATGTTCTTAATGAGGAGACGCGCATGGAGTGAGCATTCGTGTGGCTTTGTATCCATGTCTGCCCAGTTGCTGTTGTACAATTTTGCTGCCTTCGCCGATCCGTGCTGCTCCTGTTGTTCAGCACTTCCCACATGTATTTAGCGCGAGAGGAGCAGTGTCTCTCATGGTCCAAACCGGTCAATAAAGGGATGATCCCAGCAGCACGACGCGTTCACGGCAGCTGAGTTTGAATCTTTTCGAAAGAAACTGGTAGCAATATGCCCACCCGTGTTCTGGTGCCTGTCTAATCGCAGTGTCTCTCCCTTTCATAAATTGCTCACATCTCCACTTTCTCTTCCTTCTGAACCGTTTGACGTTACATCTGCCTGGGCGTAGGCAGGTTATCTTGTCCCTTCTTGTACGGACGCACGCGTAGCGTGAGACGGCGTGATCATTGGGATTCATGTTGTAGAGCTGGCCCAAGGGGGATGTTGTATTTGAAAGAGCTTTTGGGCAGCAGGGAAAGATCCTATGTCTGGTCTTGACTCATCGTTGACCATCGCTCTCACAATGACGGAAAGACTGGGAGTTATGCAGAGTGGATAAGCCAGAATAGGATGGCTTAGTGGAGGTCTCGTTTATCCATCGAAGCTGTGGGAATCTCACTGCAGGCAGCAAGGCATTGCAGCGAGCACAATGTGGAGGATTGCGGTTCCGTCGCGGTTCCGAATTTTGACCTCTTCGAGGGAAACGTACTTTCATTACCCGGCCTCCTCATGTATGAGAGATCCTTTTCCGAAGTGATATGCAAGCAATCCATGAAACGAGTCAAGGGAGAGCGGAGTCTCTGGCGTGTTCAAGGAACAGGAGTCAGTCATCTTTTTCTTGCTGTTAAGACTGGGGGGCAAATCAAGGATGCCTAAGCAGCTCTGATTGGTGGATCTTTTAGCCGCTGCTTAGTTCATTTTATATGCAGCACCAATGCTAGGCTCGGGGCGCCCTCCACAACCCATGCAAGCGACCAACGGCCATTTTTGGTGCCATCCAATAGCGTAGTCGAATGACGCTTAGTGAAGGCACCTAGCAGTCCTGAGTCATAGACCTCACCATCCGTTTGCCAGCCAAGTGATAAGTAGCGCTCCGATTACCTATCATATGCATGGCGCTTTTTATATGGTCGACTATTCTCCTGCATTCGTATCTCGATATATTCCAAGTAGATCATGACGTCTTACACACCTTCTCTTGCCACCGCAGCTTCCCGCAGATTTCCTGCTTTGGACGTTTGCATGAGAAACCAGGCTCGGCCTTGAACGCTCCGCTTGTTTCGAGAGTTATTTGCGATGAGATGCTTTGGTCTCTAGCTCACACTATCTGTATACTGCTAGGAAACGTAATGCTCTGTTGGTGAATAGCTCTTGCGTCGGAACAGTAATCTCCCATTGCCAAGCATGGTGATTTGTAGGCAGGCTCAAAATGGGTAGATCGGCGAGAGCCTGCATTTCCTGCGAGATCATCTCCCAACAATTGAGTGGTATTCTTGATTCCTTTCTCGTAGAAAACCATCCGAAGTCATATCGGAGAATCAATTCATCGCCTTCGTCGCTCCATATGTACCTTGAAGGTTGTCATCGAGACTTTAAGTAGACCAGACTTCATAGCAGCACTAGCAGCAAGTGGCGAAGTGTCCTTAAACTCGCTTAGTGCCGCCGATCTCTCATGAGGCAGCGAGGCATCCTATCCTGAAGTCTACGTCTACAGACTCTAGGCTTTGGATGTTCCTACATCACCAAGCTGTAAAGCCGCTGATTATGGTTGCCTGCAGATGATGGCCTTTGGCGTTCTTTGAAATCGCAAGCAGTCGGCGAAAAGATCCGTTGGCTACAAGACAAGATGCTGTCCTCACACATCCGTACAGGGGCCCAAGCGTCGCGAGCGACAGAGCCCCTCTTTCCAGCCTGGTTCGAGGAATGCGACAGATCAACTGCAAGTTGGTGCCTGTCTTTCAATCTCAAGCAAGCAACATGCAGGGTGTCAAGGAAAGAACAAGGTGTGCGGCCCGGCTAAGTGAAGAGCGCTTTTCACCGCAACGAGTATCTCTCAAGCCCAAAGCGCAATCTGACAACATCGAAGTCTTTGTGCCAAAGCGATCAAAGCTCGATTGGACCCGTGTCTATCGTTGACTTGAAGCAGGATTTGTACTCGGCTCCGCATCAACTGTGTATAGTGTGTTCGAATACGCAGCCATAATGAGTCTCATCTTGTCTCACGTTACTCAAAGCATAAGTAGACTGTGTCGAAGCAGTCCTCATAGGTGCGATTACTTTCGTTGACATCCTCACGCGTTCACTCAGAGCCTTGCTGATGATGGGGTGTCCTAGAACTCCTCTTGAATCTTGCTGCGGCACTCCTCTTGCCCATCCTCATCGATTGACACAACGTGTCATCAAGTGTTTGGAATTGCCTCGAATCGAACGAATCTCTCCCTCTTTTGATGGGAAGAGCCTTATTAAGCGGAGAGAAAAAGCGACAACGGGGCGATCCTCTCGCAAAGATCTAGATCTCGTTCAAACGCCCGCCCATGAGCAAGCAGGCAGAAGCACCGGAAGCCGTAGCCATAAAGGGTGGCAATGGGGTGGTCAGTCAAGATATGACCGTCAGCGCGTGATCTCCCCTCCACCCTCATGGAGATGCAAGGTCCTTGCCATGAGCTCAGCCTACATTCAGACACGAAGCCATGATGGCCCGCTCGGAATCGATCAAGGCCAAAGTAAGACGTTCGAAGAACGCGATCAATGAGATTCTTCACCTCAGAACAGAGGGAAAAGATTGGGGACTTGTCCATCCAAGCTACAGAGCGATCCACATTGTGTACAAAGATACGGAACAGGAAAGTCATGGAAGGATGATTCCCGGACCGAGCCCATGAGGACGACTGGAATTTGTTGCCTCAAGTGCTCAAATGCCGGTCTTGCCTGGGAAAGCTCAGGGCAGCAATCTGGATCATCACGGCCATCAAGATGATAAGCTCATGCCGAAGAGGTGGAATGTAATGATCACCGGTCGTTTCTGCTCTAAGCAGTCATGCATGTATGATTGAAGTATATGCCATCATTCTGAAGCGAAGGACTCGGAGCTCAGTGTGTGCCAGGATAGCTGTGGAGCGCTTCCAGCTTTCACTGTCTGTACACCAGAGCTCATCGCTTTGTGACAAGAAGAACGCGCTAGCCGCCCTGAAATCAAGAGTCCAAATTCGACGGGGACCTGGCTCACACAAAGATGGAACGGTAGTTGAATTCATGGCGTCAGTGGGAAACCATCCGACGCAGGATCTGTGCAAGTACCATAAACACCGATATGCCCGTGGTACTCTAATTGCGTTGGATGGCTCAGAATCCTCGATCTTTGGGAGAGAAAAGGCAGAAGAGTCATGGGCCAGGCGGCCATTGCTACCATCACCCTACGCAAGCCATCTCGGGCTTCGGAATGCCCTTCAACCTTGGATGTAGGCCCCTAGGCTTACTTCAGATGATCTGGGTTGGGTACAGCTTCACGAATACCACCACGGCCATCTTTTTACAGCGCATTTGTACCCAAAGGGTAACACAGGCCCCTCATCATACCATGCTCTTGCACAATCAGTGGTATGGAGACTGCCAATATCTTGAACATCAACTGGGGATTCCGACGACAAGGTTGATGGCTATCCACAGACGCGAGGTCATCACTGAGTTTTCTCTTCCTTGGATTGGTCTTGAACATCTATGGTTGACTTGTCCTTGTTCAAATCGGCACGGTGACTCCTGGACGAGGCCGCCAACTTTGTGATTCTTCCATTTTTGTGAGATGGGCTATCATGGCTCCACAAGACCAGCCTTTCCTCCCTGCGCACTACATGGATCTCAATGCTGCCGCAACTCTCGCTTGGTGATGCGCTTGGCCTGCATGCCGCATGTTGTGGTAGGCTTCTTGGAGAGTCCCCCATCCACCGACTCTGGCTTGAGGTCTCCTTTCAGGCCCGTGAGGTAGTGAAAGGCATCGTTCAAGTCGACCGAGCACGTTGATGGATTGGCGACAACCCGTTACAGCTGCTCACTCATCGTTCTTCACCCAAGCTCTTTCAAGATCAAGTGGTCGACCACCCTCACTTTGCATTGTGATCTTGCCGAAAGCCCCAAGCAGTGACAGACACTACAGACAGTACGTGCAACAATCTTCAAAATGTCGACGACAAGCTCAATTGATAGATCTCGACACCCATGTTGTAAGGGTGCCACTGGATATTTGAGCGAATGAGGACCATCTGCTGACCACCGGCGAAGTCGGAGGCTTTTGTGCCGCACAGACAACACGCTAACCAGGGGCCTCCAAACCAAGACCTGACCCAAAGACGCCTGTCGTGGGATGGGGATTTGCTCTGTCGGCGGCC
This sequence comes from Niebla homalea, assembly GCA_019925105.1. Taxonomy (NCBI): domain Eukaryota; kingdom Fungi; phylum Ascomycota; class Lecanoromycetes; order Lecanorales; family Ramalinaceae; genus Niebla; species Niebla homalea. The sequence goes on from JAHGAU010000009.1 coordinate 252,998, forward strand.
TAGGGAATCAAAAGGATTCTATCAGCTCTCTTATGATCAACCCTGATGGGTCTGGATCGCGAAGCCTTCGAGGTGGGCCAACAGGCGGACCATCCATCGTTCGTTCATACAGCCTCAGCCAGCGACTGGATGCTCCACATTCCTTCGAAAGGTTACCCTTGAAAGGTTACCCTTGACGCGACGCCTTGCCGCTTGCTCTGAGAAGCGTGAGTCTGGCTGTGAGGGAACGTTACGGGTCCAAAGTGTCGTTGTCGGCAGGCGCGCCTCGGGAAGCCACGTGAAGCGCTTGGAGCACATGGCACTGGGCAGCCCGGCGCTGCGGCCTACTCGCGCTGTCTTACATGTGTGTGGCTGGAGACCACGCTTACTGAGTACTGACAGACCCAGTAATCCACTGATTCGGTACTATCACCCGTGTTAAGCCGGGCCCCTGCCACTTGAGGGAGCTTGCATCTTAGTGCACGCCGGCCCGTGAGGCCCGTATCCTTGTTGGGGAGCAAGCATGCTAGTACCGAGTCGACTACAGTGTTTGAAGTTGTCTTTCAAGGTCTGGGACATGGCACAGTCATTTCATAATGCAGATGACCCTCAATTCTGGCTGGGTAGCAAATTCCAATAGTCAGTTTGACTACGTATATGGCTTTCCCTACACTTGCTGCTTGTATCACTTTAGCAAGGCTTGTCCCGAAATTTATACCTTCTCATTACTTTGATTGTTATGCGATCTACACCCAGGGTTCCTGCAATACGCATTACTTAGATGAAAAGGGCTCAGACGACACTTAACTCTCTCGTGCATTGGTCATGTAGAGAACCATCCGAACTTCCTCGCGACTTCGCTGAATGTTCCTCCCGCAGGTTGAGTCCTTGCAATCATACTCGCTGTCTATCGGTAAATTCTCGAGTCTCTCTATGGAATTACACAGACGTCTCTTCGAAGGGCTATGTCGTGGCATTGTCTCTCTTCGGTCAAATGATGCTCGCAGTCGCTGCAAACACTGACATTCCAGACAGAGATTTTTATCTTCGTAGTGTACGTGGAATAGTAGTTTTCAAAATATCCTTAGAGAAGCCGGCTGCCCGGTGCGGCCGATTTCCTTCATGGACCCTATACGATTGTCGACTGTATCCCGCGAGACCCGTTGATATAGCCGACGACCGTCCCATCCCTCTGGCGTCCCTTGGCTGAGTTTTGTATAGCCGCTGTACATCCCGAGAACCCCTGATTATCTAAATTGTTGCCGACAGCCCCCAATGAAGGGGTTGCGACCGTATCTCAGACAAAAGCGCACATAGGGTGTGAGTAAAAACACTCCATCTTGCCTCTCAAAAGGCTAACACCTCCATCAACTGCGACCTTTTCCAAACACGTTTCCGCTCTATGACAATCACGTCCACAACATTATTATCTCTATGCACTGTTTCATTCCCACGCTGCTTCTCGCCGCAGCCAACCTCTCCATCGCCCTAGTACACCAGCCAAGGTCGTCAGGGATTTCGCAGGCCGAGCTTCACGACTGTGCCAAAGAGGGCTGCCACGTTGCGGACTACATCACTTCGTGTGCGCCAGAAGCAGACGCAGACATGTTGCTGGAAACCTGCAAGGGTACATGCTGACCTGCTGTTGATGGCGAACCAGAGGCGGTGATCTCAAAGTGGGATCCTGTGGGCTGTAAGGCCAGTCTTCTCTTCGCTTTCCGACTAAAACCCACCACAAGGCCTGGTGCTAATTGCTCCACAGCTACGTGTTGAGCAGTTCAACTCGAGAGATCCGCAATACATCTCGGGAGGGAATGATCTGTCAGCCGTAGTCGCCGTACACCACAATGGCCACTAAAAAGAACGGGGTTTGATTGCAAAATTGGATCGACGAAGTCATGGGTTGGGAAAAGTAAGTGGAGGTAAGGCAGTGCGCACACTATCATCAGTCGGCAAAATTCTGGAGGTCATTATTACATGCTAGGTGCGAATGAGTTGTCAATAGTCCTGTAGTAGCTCTCAGCGCTACTGTCATCTGTTCGAAACTCGTCTAGTCGAGCTTCTAATGAACGGAAATGCTGCTATTGTTATAATAATGAGAAGACGGAAAAGCCGCCGTATTCATGTGTACATCATGCCCCGCCTTAATTTCCTTTACTTCGATATCGCATCATTCGCTATCTACCTTGCTTTAATAAATACAACAGCGTGTTCATTGCAATGTTTCTTCCCTTTACATTCCGCTTGAGCTGCTTACAACTGCAAACGTCCTCCGGGCGCCTCATCAAGATCACATTTTCTTACGAGCGTATTGGCAAATTCGATCATCGAGCTCGCTTAGTAGAGCGTCAACGTTGTTCCGCAGCAGAAGCAAAAGGGATATTGTCAGGTCTTAAACTATTTCAATCTTGTATGATAGTTGGAGGCGCGCTGATCTAAGTGATGGATTCCATGCCGCTGGACAGTCCCAACAATGTTGCATTCGCCTGCTCGAAATGACCCGTGTTTCGCACTCCAAAGGATTTGGGGACTAGACATAGGAAGGAACAACGGTCAATTCCAAAATTCAAGCAATCTCTGCGATGAGGGACACCATCTGCATGTGTGATGCGCATCGTAGAGAGCCTCGAGTCTATGAATCAGTTGCTTCTTCACCGGCAGAGGGGCGTGTAAGACCCCATCTAGGCCTACAGAAATAGAGGAGATGAGCCTGAAGCAAGAAGTTGTGATAGCTCTTACGCGGAACATGTAAGGATGCATAGCGGATACAAGGTACAGTATCCGCAGATGAGATTCCAATACACGGATTATACTACCTGAAGGGTCGCGAGGACTGTTTGAGCGGTGAAATCACAGGGGGTAGAGATCAAAAGTCCGAAGACGATATAATTGGCGCAGACGTATACCTAACTTCTGATACGTCGACCTAGCAACCTGTAAATTTGCTTTCACATGATAAATCCCCAGACCGCCCATTACTGTGATCGTTGCATGAAGTCAACAATGACCATTAGGAAGAGGTTTTGAGCTCGCTCGCACCATGCTCAAATGCACGTGTCCATAAACCGGAGTGTCCAAGTGTGCTTAAGGCTTTGTAAGATCTGGCTTCTTCATCGCTCAATCCTTGCTACCCAATCATGAAGACAGTCTTGTCTAGGTTCTTTGGCCATCATTGCAAAGCGATGTCTGCCGTCAAAGGTACCCTTCTGAACGCAGCTCGTAGCTCCTTTTATTCGAGCTCAAGCTACCTTCCAGGGTCACGATATCCTTCAGAAAGGCAATAAGTCGCCCTTGTTTCTATCCGAACTGTTCACTCCCGCTCCTGAGCAGCCCATATCTCGGATTGGGCTAACCCAATATGTTCTAGCCAGATAAAGAGCAATCTCAAGAAATCATCATGGAGGCTCAACGACACTGACCGCCTAGGTTGAGTGATGTCCTAGGAGTGACTGCAGCAAACCAGAGGGGCGGAGCTAGGTGTGGGCCTTGTTGTGGGCCTACTATGCCCTCACATGCGATGTGCCACATGCTTCGAGCAAAGGCTGAAAAGATAGGCTACAGAGAATTCACCGAAATCTGGCCTATTCGAAAGAGTCACATGATTACTCTGATGCTTCGTCGAGCGCAACACGATTCCTCGCATTTATAGAGTGCGTCTCCGTGGTTGATTGATTGCTAACGTCATGGAAGATCAAGCAGCGGCCGTTTTTCCCCCTTGGGATGTCTGGGTCCGTCAACGACACCATCTCAATATGGTGTTCCTAAGGTCGGATGCGCAGGTCTTGTTCCTGCAACGGTTCTTGTCAAGGTAGGCTCCTTTTGCTAAGCTGAACGCGCCTAAGCTAATCGTGAAGGTGAGCAGGACTTTCCACAGTTCCTTCCTCAAGCCTTAGCGTTGCAGGCAGACCCAACCCTTTAAATACTTGGTGTCCTATGGAGGACAAACAGGAAAGAGCCCTTGAGGCCTAATAACAGAGAAGGAACTACGACGCAAGAATCGTAGTGCGTGTATACGGAGCCCAAAGCCTATTCTAGGTTGTCTCCGTCGGCCTTCATGGATCTCAAGGCGCCACTACTACATGAGGCTTCACTCCGCTCCCTCAAGAGATAGAAAGACAGGTTCACCTGCTGGTGATGTAGCGGTGAAAGGCGACAAGAGCTGATGAGGGCCAAGAACGTCGATGAAACAAGCATTCGCGTCGCCAAACCAAGGCCTAGCTTAAGGCCACCAGTCTTAACGGTTTTGCTTCCCAGCCGCTTAAGTACTCGACACTTGGGATTACTCCATCAATTATACCACGTTAGGTCCCAGATCACGGAAATGCGAGGTATACCACCATGCAGACCATCAATTAGCCGCTTGCACATTCTGTATCAGCTGGACGCGCCAAAGGCAGAGATACAACTGGCTTGGCACAACAGGACGGCCCAGCTGTTTTGGCTGGTGGCACTTGAGTCTCAAGAGGACCGCACAGCTCCAAAGCGTTGTTGACGTATCATCTGATACGCGCGCGTCCCGAAGCCACGCGAGACTGCGCTTGGGGCACATGGCGCCTCGCGACATGCCATAGATGTGTGTGTAGCTGGAGACTACTACGATTACTCCCGGGCCCAGCCAAGCCCCTGTGGGCTGCCGTTTGAGAAAGCTTATGCGTGGCTAGTCTAGTGTCCACCGGCCCATCAGGCCGGCTGTCTAGGACAAAGCATGCTGTAGTATCAAAGACCTGAGCACCTAGCAGGCATCGCCCTCGGTCCTGACGAATGCAATCGCTGTTGGTACTCAGCTGCTTTTGACCATCTAGTCTCGCCTAATATGATCCCAAACGTGGGAATGAGATTCCCAAGATGCATAGGGGAAAGCCCGCCAGCCTCCGGAAGACTGGACATGGATCCGACTCGTATCGTAATCCTTTTGGATGGCTTGTATTCGCTGGCATGATGAAGATCTCGAGTGAATATACGTACTGTCCAATTGACTTTTGCCATCGTCGATCATTGAGTAGGCTAGTGCCTAAACATTTGCCGTCGATCGATCGCGATGCGGATTGTGTACTGCAAAGCTTCCGCCCCTGCTAGTGTGCTCCTTGTGACTTCCGGAATAAATTCTGTGACACCATACATTCGAGGAATGGAGTGAAACACGCATTGTTCGTGTCTGTACCCGTTGGCAATACAGAGGCAATGCGTGGTTGACGGCGAAGCTCGCTGAAGTGTCTTTATACCTTGCAACACCAAGGACTCTGTCCCTAAGTGAAACGCGGAGTCAGCATCGCTTTTCCACGTAAAGTGCGGGGTCAGTACTGCTGTACATGATGTGCAACTGCCGGGAGCAGCATAAATCAAGTAAATCGCGGAATGATTGTTCCTGTACACGGTACAGGACTCTGGAAAATTGAAAGACTTGTGCAAGAGCTGAGAGGGATCCATAGGGCAACACACCCAAGGTTAGTTGAGGCGTCAACTGACTTGGCCTGAAGACTTTCACGGCATGAAAGATAAGAATCTACCATGCGTACATACAGTTGACCGACCAATCGCCAGCTATTCAAAACTCTCAATCACAACAAGTACAAGAAGGGAAACGGTACACCCCTCAATCAGCATTACCGATCCTGCAGTGATTATCCTTATCTAAATACCAAGAAAAGCTCAGAAAGTCGTCCTGGTCATGCTGAGCCACCTGCGCGGATGGGCCCGCCATTCTGCTCGCATAGAAGGAAACCGTGGAGAGATCTTTTATTATGTCCGCTTGCGTGACAACATCATTCTAGGTGCGGGTTATTGGCAACGGTGGAGAACTCGTCGAGAGTGTGTCAAGCTCATGATGGTTGTGAGTCTCAGCAATGCTCCTACAGTCGACTACCCACTTAATGAAGCACCACGGTTCCGGTAGGGTGTTTCTTACATCCTATATCGGATATGATAACACATGATTAATAATTACCATAATACGGGTATTCCCCTATATAACAAGAAGTACGTGACGTCTTGGCGTTACTTATCATGATCATCCGTTTCATATATACCTTTCAAGGCAGGGGAATTATATGTTACAAGCTTAAAGCCGTTATTATATACCCCCAATAAGTAAAAAACAGGTAGATTTCGCCTAAAGGGTGACGAAACTTAGAGGGTAAAGGAAGTTTCTTATTTTACAGGTAATAAAACTGTTTTCAAAACGAGTTTCATACAGCAGCTAATTCCTTCAATCGGGTGTTTTATTTAGTGGGTAGTCGACTGTATAAGAGCGGGACTGGGAGACATTGGTTATCTCTAGCTCACCGCTGAGCAAAACCAAGAATCTATCCTTCTTGAACGAACTGCAGCCCACCCAAATGACTTCAAGATATCATACTTCACCCACATGAACGTGACATATCAAGGACACTAATGATTATCTTCAGTCATCCATTCGTAACCTCGGTCGTCCTGGCCGATGAAGTTTTCGTAGCCCTCAAAATTGTTTCGAGCCATTTGTCTGCTGCCTTGGTAATGAATAATGACAGGATTGGTGTTCACGGCTGAGCTTGCCCGGAATGGGACAGGATAATTCACTGTTGGGTTGGGGAAGCTAGAAGGAACCGTTGCAGACGCTGCTGATCTTGGGGGGGCGTAGGTCTGAAACCCAACGTTATGGAAGTTTGAGCTCGAGATAATGGGCGTTTTTGCAAACATGCTCAGGGCGTGTTGATCAATAACGCCGTCTGCACTGTCAACTAGCTTTAGCATCAGGCGTGTCAGGAACTTTGGTTAATGGAAGCATACCTCGGGATATTGTTAGCAAACTGCCCGACGTTGCGCCTCTCGTAGCGTATATGATCAGGCCTTCCGACGTCAGCGACATCACGTACGGGGCAGAGTTGAACATGATACTCTGGTTCATACAACTTGGACACTGCGCCAAGATCCATGACAGGCTCTATGCCCACATACCAGAGGTGCAATTCTGCCATTCCTCTGTATGTTGCTTCGGAAGGCCCACCACCCTCAATGTTCCAATCTGTTGCCCATTCATCTGCTACGGTCTTCCAATTTTTTTGACTTGATTAGACGACATGTCAGCAAATTGCTTTCAGACAGACAAGACCTGAACTCGCCTGGCTTGGATGCTGCAACCACTAGCAAGCTGAATTTGCCGGAACAGGTTGTCAAACATCTTTGCGATCTCGTTCAGATTGTAATGGTCTACATGTTTCCATTGGAAAAATTGACGCTTGAATTGTTGCAGAAATTCCGTAATGGATCGCGTCATTGTGCAATATAGCGGTGAGGACAGTCACTTCGGTGGGCTGGCGGAGCTTGACGATGTAGAACAGAACGAAGGATTGCCTTCAAACTTGATTCTCGTGACCCTTAAGTCTGGAGGGTGGAAGGGACTGTAATTCAATCATATCGGCTGGCTGCTGCAGCAGCTTCGGGAGTTGCGCATTACGATCATGAGAGCCGGTGCGCGGGCCAGATCCTCACCGGTCGCTGTTCGATTGCGCCTTCTGCCGTGAAGAGCACGAACTATTCAATCCTGGGTCGACATGTCACCCATACGGAAGCTACCGTGCTGTCCGCCAATCTTGTTGTCGAGAGGCAGCATTGTCGGAGATTGATTCGTCAAGACCAAGAGAAACTTGCCTGCAGGATGACTTGTTGCCTGCACGGTGAGCGTTCCGAATGCGATCGAGATACACGATTCAAAAGATCTAACTTAAACGCGTTGGAAATTAGTGTTTACATATCATCAATTCCTTTTCCAATGTCTGCATTATTACCTGATGTGAAGCTTTCATCACACGAATGGGAAATACTTGACAGGACGTGCTGCCTCGTACTTTACATGACCGCACGATAGCAGCTAAAGTGAAGAGTTGTGATAGCTTTTGGGGGTTGGGCGCCACATCAAAGCACGGACGATCGGTCGAACATGCAAGCCCGCACCCATGACATGCGCCGGCAGAATGCAGTCTGCAAACTCTAAGGGTTCAAAAGAACTTAAGTAGTGACGATCCTTCGTCGATTCTCCCATCTTAACAGATCCTTCAATGACTTCTGGTCCAATCGACCAGGTCCGAAAGCAAAGTACTTATTGAAAAGTCGCCGGGGGGACTGGCCTCTCGGTCGCAAAGGGGAAGGATCGGCGTTTCTGAAACATCATATTGCCTGCGGCCTGCCGCACTCTCCCCACCTGATCCTGAACCGAGACTCCGAGAGCCATCATTGATAAATCGTACGTTCTTCCTAAATAGCCTAAATAGCCTAAATAGTTGGAGCTCACCACCTGCTCACCGCTTTGATGCTGAAGGTAGCATGCTGGCCGATCTCGTTTCCACCTTATCCGACCTCCTGCCCACCCTCAGCAGCACCCTCATCAGTTTGACCCCTCATTACTCACCCCCACCACCCACCCTCTTCACTCACCCTGCACGTAGCGTTATTGCCTAGCTTCGTCCCAGAGAGGCATAGATCGGTACTAAGGATGGACATCAAAAGGTTCACTGCGTAGTTTCTTCATCACTCGGTACAGGGTATCATGTCCGCAATCTTATACAGTTCTATAGAGCAGCAAGATCGCCCGTGCAGCGGGTGAGACACCACTCGAAAAGCGTATACTATTCATGAGTAGTGAGCCCCATTGGTAAAGGGTGTGCGCTTTGTGGAAAGTGGTCTACGATTCGCAAAGGGCGCGCTAGTCTTTTGTAAAGGGAACGTTTTTGAAATTGGTGTATGACAACAGCTACTGTTTGTCAGCGCGGACGTGTTCCTGCTTCTGGGTTAAGAGCTCGTTAAGTCTTAGTGGAAGAGTATGCCCTTACAGACGTCGTTTCATGTTCTCGGCAGGTTTTGGACTGCGACCGGCATGGTATGGCTTCTCTTTCAAGAACCTCTTCTCTCACGTTCCAGGAATCTCAAAATCTGGTCTGAAGTTTCTCCTCCGCGCGTATGCAGCGCGATAGTTTGCGGAATTCCCACAATATGCAGCTCCTCACAGACTGGGAACGACCTTTTGGCCTCCTCCGTCGTGGCCGTCTGAATGCAATTCAGGAATCACCCAGTTCCTTTTAGGGTGTTTTATTGTCAGGGTCTCCCAATGCGCAAGCTTGCATACAGGACGGCGACAGGTAACCTCAACATCGCGACGGACCATGCATTGTCTTACCTGGTCGTTCGGATTCTCCTTGGTCAGGCATGAGATCTTTCGTCGGGAAAACATTAGTACCGCCAAGGCCACAGCCTCCTTGACCTTCGCGGTCGAGACACGGGTGCGATTAACCCATCATGTCGCCGCAAAGGGAGACTCCCCCTTACAATGTTCATGTTGAGCCGAGACGCTCTCCATGGAAAGCTTCTTATGCGGACTGCCATTCATGAAGGGCAAATATTCGCACTTCGTGGGACAAAAGTCTTGGAAGGTGCCGCGATCATGGATACTTTGATCTCACCGCGGCCGACTTTCCAGTAAAGCACACGCTGAGATGTTGTTTGTATGCAAGAATGAGGGGGGCTTCGATCAAGATACTGAATGCAACAGGTGCTATACAGCATCCGCAACATACGCGAAAGCGCTTGAGACTTCCAGGGAGTAAAAGCAATCTTCTGTAAACGCTATTCAGCCCAAGGCGCTGTGTCATATTCTCTCAACTGCTGTGTGCACACTTTCCAGGTCCAATTTTTGAGAGTGCGACCTAAAGTATGAATTAACCAGTCGCATGACCTGCTTGCGAGTTGGGCAACCCTCGTTTTGTCCAGCATTTTAATTTTCTGGTGGAAGAGAGCACCTCCATGAATACTTCTGCGTGCGATTTCAATGTCTAATCTTGCATACTACTGCGGGTTACCGACTTCTAGCCATTCTCCTCCAATGGCCATGATTTAGGACCACGATTGCCTTCGTGTCTCCGCGCCTTAAGCAGATTGCAGAATTTCACGGCGATGCAATGGCTTATTCACTCAATTTGAAGAATTCGAGCTTGACGGCGCATTATCCTCGGTTCACCATAAATGCGAATTGACTACTGCAATCCTTTCAGAATGTGCTTAGGGAGCGGTGGGCGTCCGACGAGTCCTACATTGAGAAGTGACAATCCAGGTATAGAGAAGTGTGCACTTTGATGGTAGTTCTACAATAGACTCAGCGCTTTCATCAGAAGGCCGAAGCCTCGTTAGGAGCAGAGAAGAATTGCGATGAGATTTCTCCCAAGCCAACCAATCCCTCTTACCCTCTAATTCATTCAAGGTCTCTGTCATCAAGAGTATACTTTGTGCGTAAATAGGAGTCCAACATCGCCCTCATCATTGCATCCGTTCTGCTCCTAACGAGGGAGCGACATCAGTGGCGCCGGTTCGCGACGCTTTTTCATAACGGGTCGGCGCCACCAAGCTTTCTGGCCTGGACCGAGCCCGTGGAGCCCCGGAGGATTTGTCAGGCCGCAAGTGTCTTGGCACTCAGGGGGTTTCTTGGCGAGGGGGCGGCGCCCCTCGAAAAGAGATTAAGCTGATACAAATCAATTTTTTGCCGCTTCCGGCATAAGACGACTAGACGAGAGCGAATGATTGAAGAGGCTCAGCCAAAGCCTCAAAAGTCAGAAGGCCAAGGTGTCAGCGCTAGTGTGATGAAAAGTGTCAGGCAATTTGCGTGAAGGAGTTTGTTTAAATACTACATCATGCCGTGTCCCACATCACGAGCCTTGTCATTCATTTCCTCGACACCTTAATACGCTCGTTCCAGACCACAGCTGTTTCTCCTTAACCATTTCACATACTCAAAACCTCTCATTACGCAAACATGAATCCTATCACCCTCTCCCTCCTCACCTTCGCGGCTTTGGGCGCTGCTCAGAACACAACCGTCTCCCTATTCTTCCCCAGCGATTCACAGAGCCTCGTCGGCTCCGTCGTCGGCGTCGACTCCAAAGCCACCACCTATGTCATTACCTGCGCCTCCAGCATGGGCGGAGCCGCATCAGCGACCGCCTTCGGGGGCGACTCAGCCGCCACCACGGGCATGAGCAAGAAGAGAAGACAGGCCGCAGCAATGACAACAGCCATGCCCAGCGCGTTCCCCACAGGCGGCTCTGACAACCCCTTTGACGACGCCGACAACGGGTGCGGCTTGATCGAGGCCGTCACCCTTACCGAGGGCCCCTCGACCCTGGCATGGACACTTTCCTTGGGTACTGACGCGTGAGTGTTCCCCACCCCTTCTTTTCCTCTTCCCCCTTACCTTCTCGATCGAGGGACCCCTACCCCCCCAAAAAACTGACGCTTTCCCACTACAGCGCCGAAACCGTCAACTGCGCCCTCACCGGCACCACAAAAGCCGTTTGTACAGCCTCCGCCTCGGGCATCGACGAGACCTCGGACCTTACAGCCTCCCCAACCGCGACACTCACGGGCTCCGACCTACCCTATCGTCTCCCCGTCGTGATCACCGCGGGCGCCGAGAAGCTGAGTGGTAGCGCCGGAATGACCACGGGGACATCCACGGGGACATCCACGGGGACATCCACGGGCACATCCACGGGCACATCCACGGGCACCATGTCAGGTGGCACAAAGACGACGGGGACTGCCAAGTCTGGTAATTGGGCATCAAAGGCCTCGGGCACAGCGGCGGCGGCGGCGAACACTGGTGGAGCTGGCCTGGGCTTTGAGCCCGTGGTGGGGATGGGGGTCATGGGGGCCGTGGCTGTCGGACTTGGAGCTGTGCTGCTATGATTGCAGGTTCGGGCAGCAAAGGGATAATGGCATGACTCTCGGATAGCATAGCGTGCATATTGCGGGATCTTTGGCACATGATCAATATTAGCGTGCTTGATTTCTAGGAAATGAGAACTTGATAATTGAATCCTACCAAAGACTCTGTGCGTGCTGACGGCTCTCATGATTACGTCTGGTCTGCCGAGTTTGTGGTAAGTGTGATGCTCTCACGGAATCACGCGTATGCAACACGCAGGCTCTCGCCTTTTGCTTCCACCTTCCTCGAGGCTGGTGAAGCCCAAGATTTTGCCACTTCTCCATGTACATACAGCTCATCGTCATTCTGTCACTGGAAACCAGTCATCTTGAATATAGCCTCGGATTCGCTCACGTACGACAGAATGCCGCGGTACCAATCCGAATTCCGAGTTCTCGACGCTGATCATTAGTCTTGAACGAGCCAGATTTCTGGTCTCCTATCAGATCTCGATGTCCGGACATGTCGACCATGGATTCGAAACTTTTGTACGAGCGAGCTTAGTGGCTCAGACCTACCCTTCTCTTTCTCCAGCATGTTCGAAGTCCAACGTGCCAATGAGATGCGAAACCGTCACACGTGTGTAGGATACGTTTACCGGAGATGTGTGACCTGAGCTTTGTCCTCAATAATATGCCCATGTGGTCACCTCGTCCTCCAGCGATGGTATCAATCGCCAGCCAGCCAGTCCATGCGAGCTTCGAAGGACTGACTTCGTGTATGGAATTGTCAGCGAGAGTGACTTCACAGCGCCAAACTTGCTGGGCTCCCATGCCGATTAGAGGGGAAGGTTGTACAGCCAGTTGAACAGTCCCGCGACGGACTTGGTTCAGTCAAGCTGTAGGAACTCTTGGAAGGGCGTCGTCCTGCTGTAGGATAGACTTCGTAGAAGGAAAAGGGCAGGGTCGAGGTTTGGCCCTTCAATCTTATTGTGTATTGCTCGCTGACACTCTGTTGTGTCTCACCCCTAACCACACTCATGCCGTGATAGACTGCCTCAGGGTACCTTTTGTGGCAAACACTAGCACTTCGATAAGAGGAAATTGGATACTCCATACATCTCTTGTTCTTGCAGCACTATACGTAGGACTCCCCAGAATAAGCTCATAATATAAGGCTCGATGTTGTGATCTTCGACTTTTCTTTGATGAGCATTCCCTACACTATCCAATAAGCCACCGAACCAGAAGCTTATCTGTCCGAACGATTCCGTGTCAAAGCCTTCCGCTACGCAGTGGGTCCAAAGAAGTCTGAGAGCTCGTTGCGCCACAGGGGGAATCAAGGTACTGAAATGAGTTTTCTTCGAAAATCACAAGAAATCTTGTCATTTGCTGATGACTAGTCTTGCCGGAGTTCTGGACCTTGTTCATCACACCATTGTTCATAGCCTCACGAGACTCTCCAGTGGGCAGTGGTCTTTGCCTGTATGAAGTACGTGGTGGAAGCTTTCCAACATCAATCATATTGCCAAACAGGCCACGTCCTGGTATTGGGCGCGGATCAAAGCTTGGAGCTCGTCTTCCACCAATATTGATACGACTAGATGCAAAATCGGGTAGCTCTATCAATCCTGGGAGCTGTCGCTCGAAGCTTTCGATGTTGCGGCATGACTTCGCAGCATTGAAAACACCATCTGCTTCAAGAAGCAGACGTCCGACCACGTCCCGGCTGTACCGATCTTGACGAAGTTCAGACTCGGCTCTCAAGTCACGGAGACGCTCTCTTACAAAGGATTCAATAACATGATGCGTAGCGGCACGGGAGACTTTGTGGAGCGACAATTCCCGATAAAGACCACGTGGTACTACACGGAGGCGGGATGCAGCAGACATGCTTGTGCGACTGGTTACGAGGACTCGGAGATTCTTCATGCCGGGATGGTCGCTTGTCTGCGCCAACAAATTGAGGATCAGTCGTCTATCATCTTCCGAGACACTCTCATCCAATGCGTCGGAAATGATAATGTATGCAGGGCAACCGGAGCTCCGATCGAGACGGGATGTTGGCCGAAGTACAAGCTGAGCCCACTGATCTTGGAGACATTTGGTATCAATTTTGGTGTCTTCTCGGAGAGGTTCGCAGATGTGACGCCTGATATCAGGTATCATATCTGCCGGGCAGGTCGCAACCGTTGTAATGAATTTTTCGCATCCTTCACATCCTTACTTGCACTTGAGAAGAAAAAGCTGGCACCTAGGCGCTTCTTCTTGTGGGGTAACTGCTTGAGCGACGGCAGATTTGCCTGTGCCAGCCTTGCCGCTCAACCAGAAGATGAAGGGTTCGTGATCTCCGTCAGCCCTTTTTTTGTATTTTAAGCATGATTTTGCTCCGCGTCCCAGTCAGGCAGCTGGGTTCATTCTGCCTGTATCGCGAGTTGAAGGGAGCCTCCGAAGCGTAAGGCAGCAGATCGAGCGAGTCTTCTATCCATTGAAGTTGCATTAGCAGTGAAGCTGCGCTTACTCTTCCGCGAAGCAGACAGACCTACCAGGAGATAATTGCTCACCGAGGAGATTCTACCCTTCGAATATAGTCGGATTGTTGTACGTATCACCGGATCCGAGGATATCATGCCCTTAGTTCACAGCTGGGGTGTATCATCTTGCGTTATCAGCTTAAGATATTCTCAGGTCAAGCTGGAGCGGGTCGATGACTCCATCAACATGGTCCGTAGGTGGCGAAACAGGTATGTCGGATACTTGAGCGTGATCGCAAGATCGCCCCTAGGCTGGAATTTCTGAAATTCCCTGCTCTGATCAAGCGTATCACAAGGGTGAAGAGCAGAGGACTAGAATGTATGCCACCCTAGTCTCATGCTTCTGTCAGATTCGTAATTATTATCCATGACTGGTGAGGAACGTATGAGAAGTGCAGAGGTAGGTTGAAACTGTTGATGACCTGGATTATTGAAAGTCTAGATTCCGCCGTCGCACAATGGACATGCTAGAGCCAATGATGTCGATGACTTGACTTGGAGCGTGAGACGTAAGCTGAACGTTCAACATTTTCAACGATAACAACCAAGTCTCCTAGGATATAACACGCGCAGGGATAGCTTCCGACTGAACAGGCGTTGTGCGAAGGAGGTCAGCTTGAGGAACAGTCACGGTTTTGTAGAAGCCCTAGATTTTGTCACTACAACAAAGCCATGTCCTAGAAAGGTTTACCTCAATTTTTATGATGGCTCGACAGAAGCAGGTACCTAAGTACCCGATACCTGGTACTGCCCCTCCTCAGCCTTGTCTGTTGGCCCGGCTCTCAAAGAAGATCTTGTAATCGCCGTGTTGTGAATTGATCGGCCTGGCTGAGCGTCTGTGGGGAGCACCTGGAGAAGTATTACTGCATGCTGAGAATGGCAGAACCCTTTAGCATTCTGGCTGGCAGCATGAGTATTGCTGCTGCCTTCACTACCTGCGTTGACTGCTTCGGCTACATTCAAGTTGGGCGTCATTTCGCTCAAGACTACCAAACTGATCTGCTAGCTCTGGATTTCACGAGACTTCGCCTGACACGCTGAGGACAGGCTGTCAACGTCTGTGAGGACCCGACCTTGGGCAAGCCAGATGCAACCCGGCAAGACATTCAGACCGTGAAAGATGCTTTAGAGCACATCGCTACGCTCTTCGCGGAGACGCGGAGGATCTCAGAGGGTTCATCAGATAAAGTCGAGCACGGAGAAGATCAACCTCTAACGGATATTGATCAAATGGATTCTGCATTTGCAGCGATAAGCGAGCTTGCGACCAGGCAACAGAAGCGTAGCGTGTTCTTGAAAGCTACTTTGAAAGCCACCGAATTGGGTTTGTACAGTGGTTCTTCGCTCAAGGTCTTGATCAATGATATTAACACTCTCATAGGTGGTACCGAGAACATCTTTCATGCAACACAATCACAGGCAGTAGTCGTGAAACAAGAGATAGGAGCGTTCCATGATCAAAAAGCCCTTCGACATAATGAGCGTGCCGCTCTGGGGCTGGATGACCTTTTGCAAAATGCCACACATGAAGCTTTGGGTGGTCACCAATACTCCAAGATTAGCATCAAAGGCAGAAGGGGCAGCTCATACTTACAACGAGGTTGAGGTTAGCCTCTATGGAAGGGCGCTCATTGGAACAAATACGGCGGTGGATGTATTTTGGACGATTAGGCTTTTCCCATAGATCTAGGTATGGGGTCACACTCTGTGCCGCTGCCTTTCCCTTCACTGTTTCTGCAAGGGGTTTGAGCCGATGAAGTGAAAATGGAAGGGCTACGCATGCCGCGAACAGGAAACACGTCTTATATACGCTTACTGTGAGAAGTGAGAAGAGGCGATGGGGGATCAAGGTCTTGAATACTATTGCGCAACATTTGGAGTGATGCTCCGACTTCGTTCCTACATAAATACCAACGTATTCCTTGGCAAGAGTTCTTAGCGTGGAGAAAGCTTGACGAAGAGGGAAAGGATACTTGGGGCCATGTTCCTGATTGCTCTCATAAGTTTCTTGAAAGGGGGATGCTGTAACATAGAGTTTCTGGGTGGAGAAAAAGACCATTGCCAACCAGGGTCCATCTTGTCGCCTGACTTTATCGTCGACCACGATGGTATGACATCGTAAGGGTCTCTGAATGCAGGGTTTTACACTATATGGCTTCCCTGCTGAGATACCGAAAGCGACCAAGATTTGACATATCATACTCGAGAGGGTTGCAACGGAAAAGGGGTACTTGGGTCACATCGGATTCTGACAGCAAGCGAATCTTATGTTGCCACATGCGAGACATGTACAGCGGCTACGGGCGAGCTCCCGGCCGACCAAAGGGCCAAGACATCCCCTCAAGCCCCTGCCTTATCGGTCCTGCCGGTTTAGGTATCATACAACATGCGCCATGCGCCTTGACGACTCGTGTGCCAAGATTGCGTCTACACTAGCACTGGGAGTCTGCATCCTCGAGCTCGACGTCGTCATGCAATTCTGTTGACCGATAAACAACATCTCTGCTTTTCTGCCCTTCTTGCTTCGATCTATGACCTCTCTCTCCCCTTTTTATCTTGCACTGATCTTGTGCAGACAAGCATAGAACAAAAGCAAGCCTCAATCATAGCATAGCTACGCGCCAGCCCTTTTCAAATGTCCGCCTGAGCGGCGCGTTCAGATCCAGCGACCTGATATCATCAAGCGTCAGAGGGTATCAGGCAGAAGAGCAAGTCTCGACCAGGCTGCCAATATAAATCTGACTTTGCCTTCTTGCGAACAACCTGACATGATGTGAAGTTAAAGACTCTACAAGCCTGCGCTATCGGCCTTCTCTGCATCCTATGCGCGGAACACAACGATTCATTCACTCATCGTGCTCGCTTACCGCCACAACACTTTTCACGTCAGGCAAAAATCATCCACTTTGGATGTATATCCTTGATTTCCCTTTACCGACCTCAAGAAATGCCTGGTAGAGATGTCAGTGGCACCATGGACATCTTGAACATACAAGCGTCGCCCTCTTTGAAGGCTCATCGGGCTTTTCCACCTCGTAAGATTGAAAGAGCAAAATCCATACAGCAGGCTTCCAGTACGAGCAACGAACAGAACCCAGCAAGCTACACAAATAAGCGCATCAACTCATGGATTCCTGCTTCAGCTTCCATCGACGTCGCACCCACTGTGGGAGCTTTTTCGACCCTCCCTCAAACTTCCATAGAGAACTATAAAAGTTGGAATGCTGATCCGACCCTGAAGAATAGGGCTTTTGCCTCTCGCATGAATGGCGCTCATGATGCGTTTTCTGGCACGCAAAATAGCCCACGCACCCCGAACCTCACACTTCCTAAAGCTGCAAAGCAGGCTCTCATTCAGCACGTCGATCCAATGTCAAGGGATTTCTCTGATAGTCGAACCAACTCGTTCACGACAGCTCACGAAAACATTTCATCTGACGGTGAAGCGTTAGTCGCTGATTCGCCCTCGATGCACGCATCTCGCAAGAAGTGGCTCAACGATACTGGCCTAGGACGATCGAAGAATATCGGTCTTGGCCTTGGCCTGGAAACAGAAGAGGATAACGTAACGACACCGGGAACGGAGACCCCCAAACCAAACGGAGATGGGGAAAGCAAAGATTTCGTAGCCTTTGATGGGGCATGGGGTGGTGATACGCCTGAACGTATTCACGATCAACTGAAGAGTGACTTGCGAAGAGCAAAGGTCGAAGCAACGCCGCTCGTGATCGACCAAGCCGCATCACCTCCAGCTGAAAGAAATGGATGTTTTAATGCAGCAGCAGAAAGATCACCGCCTGTTACTGAGACAAGGGATTCACCGAAGCAAGTTTCCGCGACAAAGTCTACTGAGAAACCCACAGGACAGGCCGACTGGCCGTTGTCCGAAGAGATGGAGCACATTGATGCCGAGATTGAACAGGTGAACAGGAATAGGCTTTCTCAAGCTTCGGCAAATTCGACAGTAGTGGCAGCTATGGTCTTCGATTCCAAACCTCAACGACGACAGACCTTGAGACACACTGGCAAGATCTTAGACTCAAGCGCGTCAAGTATGACAGCCAAGCGGTCCAGCGTCGATTCCGGCGTCTCTACTCCACGTTCTCTAAAGCGGAGTGATCGGAAGCCGCAGCATCCTGAAGTGACCTTGCGACAGAGCTTCTCTGCTGATCGGCAGCCTCATTCCATGAGAACCGTATCAACCAAGCGCAATAGCGTATATAATCCGCTTATCGTGATCCCTGACCGTCGATCTTCCCTACAGTCATCTGTCACAAGCGGCCAGCCGCCATCCAAAACGTTCTCTACAAGCTCGAGGCAGCAGTCTTCTAGGCCCACTACGGCACCAGAAGAACCAACCAGCTATTTTGATGTTCCTCACAACGAGCACCCTCAGGCAGTGTCTGTCGTCATACAGCGAGCCAGACCTCTGAAACAGGATGACATGGTTGATCAGGAGATGCTCTCCCCTCTGGCCATGGTCAATGCAACCCAATCTGGATTCACCAGTAATGCATTGTCAAGGGCAACTTCTGTAACCTCAAACGGCATGAGAATCCACCACCTACCACAGACTCCGTTCTCCCTCAGATCCCAGGAATCTTCTACTCCCGGAACTTTGGAAGTCAATGAAGCAACAGCATTGAGCATTTACCCTCACACGAACAAGTCCATCTTGGTCATACAGGAGACAGCGGGCAAAGATAAGTCGAAGCCGAGGGAGCATTCCGCCATCATTGCAGGAAACGCAAACATCGCCATCCCAGGTGCTCCGAAACCAGCGACTGTCAATCAGGGGGCTGCGCAGCCGCAAGCCATTGATTCCCACCTACAGAACCCACGAGAGCCGCCCTTGCCACCGGATCTTATCAATGTCATTCCTCCTACTCCAGCTAACGTCCCACCGCCACTGGAGGACATTGGCAAAGCTCCTGCCCCTGTCAAAACCAGCAGATTTTCCAATATAAGACGCGCTGCATCTGCTCGGCGCTATTCCGACGTGCTCGGTGGCTCGCTGACACGGCTACTTTCGGAACGCTATTCCGGGATTCAGCGCTTCAGCTTTACTGAAGAAGACGAGAAGGAGAGCCGGCTTCACCCACTATGGCGACCTCGCCGTTTTGACGGGAGCGGTGATCGGGATAGCGACAGTGAAAGCGAGTTCGGCAATGATGGCTTCCTACCCTCCTCGCGATCTTCTCACGACAGCCGTCCTGGAATGCAGGACCAAAGGGCCCCATCACGAACTACGTCCCTATCGAATCGCTTCTCCAGCAGTCTCCGTAGCGCCTCGCTCCGCCGTCCTCGCCCTGTCTCGTCAGCATCAACGGTAGCTCGACCGGCAACCCAGCCGCTACCTTACGAAGTTGTTGATAATGCCATCAAACGTCGTCAGCCACTCGTACGCCGTTTGACTGGCTCTCTGCGTCTGCCGCGTCCCCGTCGCCCTCAACCTGACTACGAGTTCATAAACTCGCACCGAGACGACGTCGTGGACAACAACGTGCGCCGTATGCCTGGTACAGGGTACCAGGTACAATTTGTTGGTTTCCGCGGCATCCGGGAGAAGATGGAGAAGCGACGGGAGACGAAAGAGGAGGAGAAGCGTGGGGCTAGGAGCGATAAGTTGAAAGAGCAGATCAACGTCGTCGGGGCCGGAGAGGCTCCTCCGAATGATATGAGGCCATACGAGGGCGGATTGTCTCATTTCTGAGCCTACAAGAGGCTCCTACTGATGAATTGACGAGAAACGGAACGAAGAATGACGTCTGCAATGGTTTACGTTGCATAGCATACGGTATTAACGAAGGGATTGCCGCTCAAAGGCGGCTTACGGACATTCAATGATTTTGAAACGATCAATTGACAAAATGACGGCAGCAATGACAGTATGATTCAACGCATGCATTGTATCCAAAACAGGCTATCACGTATTGTGAAATGCGTCAGATAGGGCACCCTAATAATACATTACTTCTTCCTCTCCGATTTGTGCAGCGTTGCCTGGTAGCTCGCATCATGAAAGCCTCGCTCTCTTATGAACCATAAGCTGCAGCAACCGGCCAGCCACGATCATGCGTGCGGTGGCCTCCCCTGTGTTCACGCTCGCTTCTGCAATTCAAGCACCCCTTGGTGCCCCGGTTATTTGCTCTCCCATGCATGCATGCAAGCAAGCAAGCCGCCGCTCACTCTTTCCCTCAATGTATGTCTCATCACTATCATCGTCGCTCCGACTCTCCACCGTGGCTTGGTATCCAACTACCTTGCAGCGATCGCTTCGCCCCAAAAAGCCAGGATCATCCCTCCGCCGCTCCCTCCCCTCATCACTACCCGTCTGGCTTCTCGGAAAAAGCGAGAGTGGCGGCCGTCGTCACTGACGTGCTGCTGGATCTGCACTTCTTCGAATGAGATGTTTCGTGGAGCTTGGGGGTAAAGTGATTCTTCAAAGTGGATATTTCACATGCCGTGCCTGATCGCCAAGAGGGAGGCGAGAGAAACCATTTGGGGGCAGTGGGTAGTGCGTAGAGAAATGTTGCTTGGAGACGTTATACACAGAATGGTGGTCAAAAGCCGTTGGGGAGCGGCGCAGAAGATGAGATTGATACGGATCATCAGAGCTGCAGCTATCGTGAAGGTGGTGGGGATTCTGGGGTGGCCGTATCCCCGTGAAGACTGGATGGGATGCAAAGGAAAGGCGTTGGAGCTGGCTGAGGGGCAAGGGATGGTTTTCCACCAGGCTGGTAAATCGAGCGCTGGTATTGTTCTGGTGCGTTGTGGGTCATGTGACTGTTGAAAAGGGGGTTTGCGTGGATGATGGGGTAGGTTCTTGTCAAACAGCATTTGAACTTCTGTTTTCACACCCGACGCTTGCCATTCTTCCTTTCCCCTAACAATTCCCCCCAAGTCTCCTCGCCTCGTAGAAGCCGGTTTTGATGGTAATTTGACACCGTTTCACGCACAGTCATGAGTAGACGTAGAGCTGCGAAGATCCCTTGTGGTCGCTCTCCCTGAACAAGATCCATGACTACTACTCTCACCTGCACCTGAGCACGATCTGCTCCTGCTTCAGCTCGGTGAGACGAATTTTCTAGACCCATCACTACCACGGATGATGGCGACCATGGGTGCAGATAGAGGGTGGAGGAGGTGCCTTGCTTCCAAGGAAATAGCAGAATCCCGTCAAGAGCCTCAGGACCGATGGTGCTTGAAATACGAATCGCAGGACCAAATGTGGCTTGGAGACGATGATGACAGCTGCAACTTCTACAGAAATAATACAACCGGCAGGAAAAAAGAAGATGAGAGAGGGGGGAAAGCCAGTTGATTGCGAAAAGAAAGACTGGACTGAACAGGACTTGCTCCAAAGAGAATTTGGAGAAGAGATGTTGGTGAAACGATCAGAGGCACTTTTCTTATGAGAATCTTCAGAGACTGAAGCTCCACAATTTGCCACCAATGATTACTGATGGTGGTGATGGAGAGAGACATCATTGTGAGCCGAGACTTGCCGCTTTCCACGTGGTCGCCACGGGAAGCGCAATTATCATGCAACCTTCCGTCAAGATGACGATGCTCGGCCAGTGTGCTGATCTGGACTGTACATTGGCATCGACTATGAACCTACCTAGATGAAAAAGAAATCGGTTCACAGTAGGGACTGACTCCATACAAAGAGCAGTCTTCTATTCATCATACGGACTGGTGCGTGATCTGATCTCGAATCCATTTCGACGATCGACCCGGCAGCTTGGATCGTCGCCGGAACAAAAAGCTGACAATACAAGTAATGGGGGGGGCTTGGGGGACTGGCCCCACGTCATTGTGCAGGGGCCCAGCAACTTCAGCAAGAGCAGCCTCAGGTTTGGGTCAAGAAGCTCGTCATTAAACGGTCATTTCGAGACTCACATCACTTCTGACAATATCTCACTGACCTCCTCCCTAACCTCTCTTCTCCATCGACATTCATCTTTCACCTGCTCCACCTCCTCCGTGGTCCTTGATCTTCTTCTTTGGGGTCGTGGCGTGTTCCCTGTTGAGCCCAAGTTCCAAGGAGCAAAGACCAACCCCGGCTTATGACATAGCCCGGCATCTTTAAGCGGAAGATCACGCCTTGGCAGTCTAAATATTTGAACCTGAACTTCGTCATATCTTCGCTTGCGCTGCTTGGTCTATAATCAACATTTCCATCTCCTCCTCAGACTTGTCGAGTGACAGAAGAAGACCTCGCCGGAGCATTACGCGCCTCTGGTGGAGTGTCTCCGACATTTACGGAGCCTGTATTTAAAATACACAGTCCGTCGATTCGTTCATTTGTCACCATCGCAAGCGTAACACAACCCATCGGTAACTCATACGAACCATACTGGTAATTTTCACCACTCCTCCTTCAACCTGATATCATACCCTTACTTGTACCGTCTCGTACAAGCCCCATCATGTCGACGATACAGAACCTCAAGAATTTCATTCGCCACGGAAAACAGGCTCGTCAAGCCCAACACGGCGACCCAACCACAAATGTTTCCCCCGTCAACGCACAACAACAGCGCTACGCTCCACCGCCACCAGCCAATGCTCAATACGCCATGTCGGATCCCAATGTTCTCGAACACAAGCCGCTACAACATAACGCCGCCGGACCCGCCGACTTCTCCGCTGCCAATGTGGACAATCGCAACCGTGCGGCCCAGGCAGGTGAAGCTGCTGCCAGAGCTGCTGGTGACCAGCAGAAGATGCAAGTCGCTGGCGGGGCAGTCCAACGCGATGAAAAAATGGATGCCTCCGTTATCGAACGAATTGTGGCAGAAGAGCGCGAGAGCCAAGGCAAATTGCCCAAGTATCCAGGCTTAGATCGATGGACCTTACTGGAAAAGATGGGTGATGGTGCTTTCAGCAATGTCTATCGCGCCAAAGACAATACCGGAAAGTACGGGGAAGCCGCCATCAAGGTGGTGAGGAAGTTTGAGATGAACTCGACTCAGGTATGTGCGACGAAACTCCCCATGAGTCCAACTCGCCCTTTTCCTCCACCCCTTTTTTCCCTCGCACACACGTTCCCTCTTCCCTCTCGCATGACCTGACATGGTCTCTCCACTGTATTCTTAACCCGTCATCTCCTCTTTGCGCCTTGCCAACCTGCGGGTGCTCTTAGGGCGACAAACACCTTCATCCGGATTTCAAAAAGCAACCCAAGGTTGTGGAGGTGCGCATACCTCCAATTTAATCCCTCCACAACATCACACGCACCTTGCAAATATCGTCACTGCCCACCAGTGACGATGCGGAATGCTGACTAGCGATTCACATCACAGAGAGCAAACATCCTCAAAGAAGTGCAAATCATGCGTCAAATCGACCACCCCAATATCGTCCAACTTCTCGATTTCTCCGAATCGCGACAGTATTACTACATCGTCTTGGAGCTGTGCCCTGGCGGCGAGCTCTTCCACCAAATTGTGCGATTGACTTACTTCAGCGAGGAGCTCAGTCGCCATGTCATTGTCCAGGTTGCCGAGGCCTTGGAATATTTACATGAGACAGCTGGCGTTGTTCATCGGTAAGACAGTCGGTTCATCGGCCAGGCTTTCAGTGACTGATACACCTATTAGCGATATCAAACCTGAAAACCTCCTTTTTTACCCATCACCATTTATTCCAACCAAGAATCCAAAGCCCAGAGGTCCCGAGGACGAGGACAAGGCAGACGAGGGAGAATTCATCAAAGGCATCGGGTCAGGAGGCATCGGCAAGATCAAGATTGCCGACTTTGGCCTCTCAAAGGTCATCTGGGACAGCCAGACGATGACACCTTGTGGAACCGTCGGCTACACCGCTCCAGAAATCGTCAAAGATGAACGCTACTCCAAGAGCGTCGACATGTGGGCCCTCGGCTGCGTCCTCTATACCCTACTATGTGGTTTCCCACCATTCTACGATGAATCGATCCAAGTCCTCACCGAGAAAGTCGCTCGTGGTCAATACACCTTCCTCTCACCCTGGTGGGACGACATCTCCAAATCCGCCCAGGATCTCGTCTCCCACCTCCTGACCGTCGATCCCGAAAAGCGGTACTCGATCCAACAATTCCTCGATCACCCTTGGATCCGGCAATCGACCGAACAAACCTACGCCGCCGCCGACGCGCCCCCACTCGCCACCCCTCTCTACACCCGCCAGAAGGAATACGGCTTCTCCAACAACAACCTCACCCCTCCCTCCGCCGGCGACTTCCTCGAAACCCCTGGCGGCGGCCGCCGTCGCGCCGACTTCCGCTCCCCTGGCGCCGTCAACCTGCGCGAGGTCTTCGACGTCTCCTACGCCGTCCACCGCGCCGAAGAAGAAGGCAAACGCCGCAAGAACTTCCCGCAGGGCTACCGCGGCGCCGCCGGCCTCAACGGCCTGAACGCCCTCAATGAGGACGATGATGATGAATACGACGACGACATGTCCGATGACCTCCCGCCCAACGCGCCCGGCCAGAACCCCCCGTCCAAGCTGCCCAAACCGCAGGGTGGGGCGGGAGCGGACGTCAGCAGCGTGGAGCAGAAGATGCGCTCCACCAATCTTCACGGCGGCGACAATCGAAGCAGTGCGGCGCAGGCGCGGCAGGCCGCTGCGGCGCCCAGCAAGCAAGGGTATGGACAGCATTCCCCCGCCGTGGCTGCGGCGGCCAAGCAGCAGGTCCGCAAGCAGAACAAGGGCGCCTTTGAGCTGAGTCTCGATAACGCGACGTTGCTGGGGAGGCGAGGCAAGGGCCAGGATGGCGCGGGGAGTAAGTTGAGGGAGGAGGTGGTGCAATAATGATGCGGAGGCATTGGTTCTGAACGGAAAAGAAGGGGGAGGAGGCACGGAAGGATTGGCAATGATAGAGGAGGAGCCCCTGTTTTTTTGGCGACGGGGGGTTTCACCCCCAGGAAGGGAAGCAGTTTAGTCAAAATGGGGAAGGAGGGGGTGGGGTGGTTTACAGAGTGATTTTCTCAGGGAGGGGATTACGTTTTGATGACGGCTCATGAGGAAGGAGATCGTTGCATGCGCGTTGCTTAGGGTATCTATGAGGGAGGGCTGGACGCTCCTAATTCGTGTCTGCATGTTTTAACTAACGTCAATGCAATGGCATCAATCTCAAAGTGAATCGATCAATCGATAGAGGCAATGGAATAGCTATCTACACGTCTTTCAATTTTCAGAAGTGCAATCAATGGTTCTTCCATCTAACTGGACAGCAACAGCAGCGACGTATGTACATACCGCCAACGAAGCCAGTGTCCTCTCTTATTCTTATTTCCCCCCCTATTGCCCCTCCCCGCTCCCCTCTCCTCAAAACGCATCAGTCAAGCACCCATGACTCGCATCCCCCACCAACCTCTCATACTTGGCCAACACCCCCCTCGTCACCACGCGCCGGGGCGGTTGCCACTCCTCCCTCAACCGCCTTGCCAACTCCTGACGCCCAGCCTCTGCCCGTCGCGCCCATCCATCATGATCCTCTCCCCCTTCCCCTTCCCCTTCCCCTTCCCCTTCCCCTTCCCCCCCATCCTCCTCTCCGTCTCCTCCAATCAGCACATCAATCCGCCTGGCCACGGCATCGATCCTCACGATATCCCCATCCCTCACCACGGCGACGGGGCCCCCCATGGCCGCCTCGGGGACGACGTGCCCGACAATGAACCCGTGGCTCGCGCCCGAGTACCGGCCATCCGTCACGAGCGCCACGTTGGTGAGGCCGGCGCCCATCAGCGCGGCGGACGCCTTGAGCTGCTCGGGCATGCCCGGCCCGCCCTTGGGGCCCTCGTAGCGGACGATGGCGACGATGTTGGGGTGGTGGGCCGGGAGGAGGTTGTGGGTCAGGGCGTGATCGAGCGCGTTCTCCTTGTCGAACACGCGGGCCAAGCCCGTGAAGGTGGTGCCCTCCTTGCCCGTGATCTTGGCGACGGCGCCGCCGGGGGCGAGGTTGCCCCGCAGGATCTGGATGTGGCCGGTCGGCTTGATCGGGTTCGAGAGGGGACGGATGATGGGTTGATGGGGGGCCAGGGAGGGGAAGGACGACACGTTCTCGGCCAGGGTGCGGCCGGTGATGGTGGGGATGCCGCCGTCCAGGAGGTTTGCCGCGATGAGCAGTTTTTGGACGGAGGGCACACCGCCGATGGCGTAGAGGTCGGCCATGAAATACCGGCCACTTGGGGCGAGGTTGGCGATGAAGGGGATTTTGTCGGAGACCCGTTGAATGTCGTTCAAGGTCAGGGAGACGCCGGCTGTGGCGGCCATGGCGAGGAAATGGACGACCCCGTTGGTGGATCCGCCGAGGGCCATGGTCATGATCAAGGCGTTTTCGAATGAGCGGGTGGTGAGGAGGTCGCGGGGTTTGATGTTGCGTTCCATGCAGGTCTTGATGGCTTCGGCGGCTTTCATGCATTCACGCATCTTTGCGGGCGAGGTTGCAGGCGTGGAGGAGGAGCCAGGGAGGGAAAGGCCCATGGATTCGATTGCTGTGGCCATGGTGTTGGCGGTGTACATGCCCCCGCAGGCTCCTGCGCCGGGGCAGGCATGCTGTTCGATGTCCTCCATGATTTCGTCTTTGGTGGCGGTGGTATCGCCGCCGTCGGAGGTGGGCTGTTTGAGGGTATTGTAGATGTAGGCGCCGGAAGCTTCGTAACAGGTGGAAATGTTGATGGGTTTCCGGAGGAGCTTGCTATGGCCAACCGCGATAGTGCCGCCGTAGATCATCAGGGATGGGCGATTATGTCGAGCCATGGCCATGATGCATCCGGGCATGTTTTTGTCACAGCCGGGGATGGTGATGCAAGCGTCGTGATGTTGGGCACAAGTGACTGTCTCTATGCTATCGGCTATGATCTCACGAGTCTGCAACGAGAATCGCATCCCTAGAAGGGTCAACTTTGGGCGTATCAAAATCAATGAATAGCTCACCCTCTCCGCCCTAGACGTCAAGCTGGGATTAGCAAAGCTTTCCATGCATACTGAAAAATGGAGGAAGCTTGTCACTGAGGTCACGGAGGCGACATGAAGGACGGATGTGCTTACCATGGTGATAGCATCAGACACTCCAATGGTGTTGTACTGCCATGCGAGCAGTCCCTGCTTCTGCACGGCGTCCTTGACAATCTTGCCAAGATCCAGTACTGGATGTGTGTAGTTGCGTTAAATCAGCTTCCTGCCATAGACCATAAAGGAGGCATGGAGTAGTCTGAAGTATAACTCACAGTGCATGCTTTGAGCTCGTCAGCCTTGCCCAGTACACTGTTCCTTGTTCGCGCTCACTTGCAAGGGTTGCCCTCCCACCACACCGACGCAATCCCCACATGAGGGCTGTTCTTCATCGACTCCCTGTCAGGCACGCCCGCAGCGTAAAGCATAGCCTAAGGTAGTCATGGTCAGTACCGAGGTCGTAACCTAATGATCGGCTTGGTGGAATTGGATTCACCTGAGCGCCTGGGAAGTCATGATTCTTGGTGATGGTGGACGAGTGCTTGTTCAGGGCGGGCTTCCCGTCTGCAGTAGTAGCATCATCGGGCAAATGACGAAAGTCGAGCAGTCTGGGCTCTTCAGGCTCTTGTTGTTTTACAGAATTGGAGGGATCCATGGTGCTAGAGCAGAAGGAGAGCTGGTAGGATTGAAAGAAAAGGGAGCAGAAAGGAGGTGCAAAGAAGAGACGCAAAGGTGCTCAGATCAGGTAACGGAGGGTACAGATATGTGTACGGTCCGTTGTACAGTAGACTGATATACAATATACAGGAGCTAGAAGCCGCAACAAAGACGTCTAAAAGTCGAAATGGGATAAATGGGACTCAATGGTCATAAACATGATTGAAGCGGTTGTGGCAGGCGGAGAAATGGTAATGAAAAGTTCCCACGTGCCTGTGACAGGTGAATTTAGGGTTGTATATGATCTCATGGGAACCTACGATTACATGCCGTTACGCTGTTGCTTGATAGAAAAGAGTAATGTCAATGCATTCTACCCATCGGTGAGAGCCGAAGTCGGTACTGCTGTAGAAAATTTGACAGATAACGAATACTAGAGTGCATATACCCTGCTGAAAAAGGCACAGGACATATCCGAGAGGTAGATATTCTCCGCGACTGTCAATTTTAGAACATTTGGACTCATCCTGTGACCTGAAGAGACTTTTATTGAAGAGAAATTTATGAAAGATTAGATTATAGGGAGAGAGAAGCTTGAGGTCCTCATCAGCGCTCCGCAGCCGTCACTGCCTCGTGGCATATGCCGTCATCGACCGCTCTCTTTTGTTCTGGTAAATATTAAGCCATTCACCGCCGGACACTCGCGAAGCCTGTAATGGTATGTATCAGACTATTATCATATTTGTGAGCAATGGAAACAGTCCTTCCGGTGGAAGAGGAGCGCTTCCATTCTCGTCGGAAGAGAATTCAACAAGCTGCAAGATTATTCCTAGTGAGACTGTATTTGTAGCTTCTAGCATGCCGCTGTGCAGCAGGGGCTTCTTCATGGGCCAAACATTGTACAGTTGTAAGAATATGCGGCAGCATGAGACGAGCCGCCCGAAGGAGCCTCGAAGCTCAATCATCAACGACCCAATTAGATACCTAGATTCTAGGGCCACATCCCTGTCGTGAAGCCCCACCAAAGTTTCTCCCACTGAGTCGAGATCAGCTAGAATTGTATGATGCTACTACCATCATGTATACCTTTGGCCAGGAATGGCGCCTATCTTGGCCCATTCCTGGGCTCCTACTGACTGCCTTTCTTGCCCTGCTCCTCCCATACGTACTGGCTGCCTGCCTGAAACGGATACCGAATACCGATCCCCATGATACGGATCCATCCCTGCTCAAGCATCATTCGACCTTTGGGACTTACACCACTAGCTACGCGACCTACCATTCTGTGCGGACCTTCTACCGGCCACACGCCCAAGCTGAAAAGCTTCCTCTCAAGCCAAAACCCGTGCCGCTCCTCGTCTTCATCCATGGCTTGGGAGGCTCACTGGCCCAGTTCGAGGCATTGCTGACTAGTTTGGTTGACATCGCACCGTGCCTAGGCCTAGATCTTCCAGGATGTGGTCGTTCAGCTTTCACCACATCGGATTGGTGTGCCTACTCACAAGTCGCTCTCGCCGAACTCGTCCGTCACGTCATCGACAAGCACCTGAGGCCTGACCAGGGTTTCGTGCTGATCGGGCATAGCCTGGGCTGTTCGCTGGCGGCTCGGGTGGCGGCTTCGTACATTGGAGATCGAGATGCAGAAGCTTTGGGCTTGATCGGTATCTGTCCACTTGCAGAACCCATACATGGACGACTGGCTGTAATAATCAAGCTCTTACTGTCTATTCCCACGCCGATCTTCGACCTATGGAGGGCTTGGGATCGGAGAAAGGGGCCGCATAGTGAAGGCATTGCCAGATATGTGGGACAGAGCGCCGATCTCGAGGTCAAAAGGCTGCAAGAAAGATTCAACGCGCAAAGTCAGACGCCGGTCTTCCGTCGAATGGCATGGGGGTCGCTCTCTCATGGCATGAAACATACAGGTGCCATAGGACTCGAGACATGGACGAAGCTGAAGCTACCAATGTTCCTAATCGGGGGCGACGCAGATGCAATCACAAAAGCGGATCAAATCGCAAAGATCGCCGAAGCGCTGGGACGAGAACCAGGACCCCCTGAACAGCCTCGTTCTGGACCACCGGCAGATATCCCCCAAGCCTCCGAGCCCATCACAGAAATCACCATGCTCTCTACCCACCACCCCCAACCCTCCAACGTCTCTGCCCCGCGCAACGACCCCTACACCATCCGCTGCCCCCTCCTAAAAACCACCATCCTCCCGGCCCCAGCCTCCCACGGCCTCCTCTACGTCCCCACCACCTCCCGCACCCTTTGCGAGCTCGTGCACTCCTTCCTCCACTCCCACATCGACATCCGCCTCTCCCCGTCCTGGCAACACCAGCACCTCTCCACCTCCGCCAAACGGGACGTCGAGAACCTGGCGAATTGAGCAGTCCACCTCCGTCCCGATCGCGGGGATCTTCCGGGCGATGAAGAACCCTCCGCGAGGCCGACCCCGCCCACTCCCCCACCACCTTCACCGCCCTCCACGGCAGCAGCAGCGACAAGGAAACGGAGAAGAAGAGGCAAGGAGCAAGAAGGCGACGACACCATCATCAGGGCCGTCCTCGACATCTCCTCCGAAACCCCCCTCCTCTTTACCAGCTCCGCGGGCTCGAACCCGGGGCCGGGATCGCCTACCACAAATTCCCCACCACCACCGCTTCCAAGATCCCGCCCTCGAGGCGCGAAGTCGCCGGGTTCGCCGACTTGGTGGATCAGCTGAGGCCTGCCAGGTATGATGGGGAAGGAGCAGGAAGAGGAGTGGGCCACTAGCCCTGCACTGCCATCACGGGTACAATCGGACTGGGGGGGTTCCTGATCCTGGCGTATCCGATCGAGCGGGAAGAATTGTTGGTGGGGGTCAAGGAGGGCGGTGGTGGAGCTGTTCGCGGAGAGGAGGCCGCCCGGGGATCCGGCACCAGGGTTTTTTGGATGAGCTGTGGGTGAGGTAGGGGGGTAGCTCTATGGAGGGGGTGGAGAGTTGGGGGGAAGGAGAGAGAATAGGCGTGTATATAGTCGACAATTGGTGCAGACTCGTATGGGGAGAGGTAGGAGGTGGGAAATGGAGGAAAGTCAGGGAAGGCGGGAGCTCAGGACATACGATTGACTAGTCACATACCCTGCGCGGGCGCAACAGGATCAAGGGCATTCATGGAAGACAGATTTGAAAGTTGAAAGCAAGGCAAACGGACACGAGAAGCGGCAGCGCATGGAGAGATACCCCTTATTCGCGTAACAATTGGAAGCCGCACACTGTTCTAGCTATTGTCAATTTCGTAAACTCTTGCTCTTCTTGAAATGTTGCATCATGCGGCATATCCAGGCTCTGGTCGTATCTCTATCTCGCGGTCTTCGGGGGTATCGCTGGAGTTATCATATCCCGTCAATCCTGTTGCACGACAACTCTCCTCCTCTCCCAATGTGAGACATCATATCATCCACGCTGATATGCTCATGATGCAGAACCCTGCTCTACTACCACCATCCCAATTTACTTCCCCCTGTCCATATCAGCTATGATAAATAGTGCCAGCGCCGTCATGACGAAGTATAGCGAATGGATAGAAGCTCCTCAGGCCGCACCACCCTTCTCTAATGCCATCAAAGATCTCCAAGCGTCTTGCTCATGAATAAAAGCTCTCCTGGGGGACTCAGCTCCATTAGCTTTCTCGCCATCCGTCCTCCCTCACCCGTCCGGACTCTTTGCGGATAAGGCCGTGGCAGCCGTTGAGCCGGTCAATGCCATGTCCACCTGCACAGCAATGATGGCGAGGTCATCAGCCGTAAACTCTTCGTCGTCAAGGTCGAAGGACGCTGATGCCCCCGCTGCTGGTCGTGGTGGGATTTTTGGTCGTGGAGGTGGTGGTGGAAGGTGTGACGGAAATTGGGAAGACTGGTGACATTGCGGTTTCGATGGCGGTGGTGGCGATACCGAGGGTGGTGAGTGCGATGGAGAGTTGGGTATAGTGGTCTGGGAGCTGAAGAAATCTTGTGTGGAGATGTTGGCGAGGTAGTCGTCCTCCGTAATAATGCTGTCGTTGAAAGGGGTTGTTGAGGGTGGGTGGTGCTGGTGCTCTTCGTAGGTTTTGTCCTCTCCTTGGTGATTGACTGGCTTTGAAAGGGAAGGAGGAGGGTTGGTTTCCTGACAAGGCGGTCGATGTAGTATCGGTGGGGTAGAAGGGTGTTGGAAAGGGCTTTTGATTTTGGTGGTGGGAGCGGCCTGAGTGAACGCTCCGGAGAAGTCAAGATCTTGGGTTGAGATTGAGGCGAGCAAGTCATATGGATCTTTGAGTGGAGATGGTGGTGGTGGCTGTTGAAAAGGCAATGGCTTAGCTCGCGGCTTTGCTTGCTCCACAAATGTGGTACCTTGCTTTCCAAGGGGAGGGGAGAGCTCGCGCTCAACTTGGGTGTTGCTTGGGAAAAAGTCGTCAAAGGACGTTAGAGCCACCAGCGGAGGAGGTGGAGGTAAAGGGGGAGGAGGCATGGCTTTCAAAGCCTTGCCGGCCTCGAACTTGTGTGTCTTCATAGAGTCGGTACAGTGCTCTCTTAAAGGTGCTTTCGTTAGTGATAAAGCCATTGCCTGTTCTTTTGGGTCTACGTTCTGTACATTCCTCAAGCCAACTTCTTGTCCCTGTACCGTTTCGTCGTGCCTGGTGAAAGACCGCTTCTCCTTTGAATCTTCTTCGAGTCGCCGTCTCTTCACATAATTGGTACATCGTTCTTTCAACGGGGATCTTGACGGTGTTGCACCAGTAGGCTCTACCTTATCGCTTGACTTCTTGTTTTGGATGCTTGATCTGTTGTTCTTCTCGTCGTCTGACTTATCTTGATCCTTGAACCAATTGAAAGATTCGCTCTCGTTCTCATCATTGTCAAGTTGACTCGCTGGCTCGCTGTCCTTCTGGTGTCTCAGTCCATCGTGTTCCCCCTTTACCCCACCCTTCCCCATCCCCGGTAAAAACCTTGCCAAATCCAACTGACTGGGCCCCACTTTGAACCCTCGCGTGGGTGGAAGAACATCCTTCCCCACTTTCATCAGCCGCTCCCTTTCGGCCTCCTTCCTCTCCTCCCTCTTCTTGAGATTGGCCTTCCGTCTGGCCTCTCGTTCTTTGATGCGATCGGCCCGCTCCTGCAACACAGCACGCCGCTCCGCCATGGCGATCTCGGATGCTGAGAGTTTGGGTTTGGCAGAGGATTTGCGGTAGGCTCGTTTGGCTTGCCGCAAGGTCTGCGGACGAGTGCCGGGGGCGAGACCGGCCATGACTGTCAAAATGCCTGAGCGTTAAAACTGGCATCAAATGACTGGGTAGCAAGTCAGAAGCTGCAGGCCTGCAGCTGCGGGTATAAACAGACATTAATTTTGTGGCATTGAAGTCGGATGCTGAATGCTGACTGTTCTGGGACTAGTGCATATACGTAGTCACATGACCGAGTCTCTCCTATCTTTCGACAAGTAGGCTTTCATTGGATAGGTGAAGTATGTGTGATTGCCTGGAAGAACTCAGGGGAGGGATTTATGTATGATGTTGCAGTAAATACAAGCAATGCATGCTGCACGCTGTGAAAGGGTATAGATGTACATGATCAAAGCACGGCTTCACTATGCGTCTCCCACCCTTCTATTGATCCTCAACTCCCAATCCTGATTCGCCACCTTTTCCTGGTCCCAACCCCATGTCCTCTTCAAATGCATCTTCTCCAACTTTGCCGCTGAACGCTTCTCCTTTCTGTTGACCGTGTCCCCACCTTCCTCCCTCCTGACCTTATTGTCACTAGTCCCACACTTCAAGTCGAACATCGCATGCACATCCGTGGCCGCTCCTGTGATCCCAAAGCTTGGCTTCCCAGGTGTCGCAGGTCCATCATTCAGTATGTACCACCACGTACTCACCTTCCCGAACAAATGCTGGCACCCAACTTTCTGCCAGTAGATGCCCGCGTTAGATGCGCTCGGTACTGAAGGCCCCCTCGTCTCCCCTGAATTTGGGAAGCCAGTCTCCGTCACCCAGACAGGCACACCGCCCTGCTTCGTCGCCGTGTCCGTCACAGCCGCCAACCCATCTGTGAAGGCGCCAACGTCATCTGCGCTGGCATTCTGCCAATAGGGGTAGCCATCCAACCCGATGAAGTCGACAGACGAGATGAGCGCACCCGCGGCCGAGGGGTCTTGCCATATCTGCCAGGTATCCACATGTCCCACTGGGATACTTTTGTCAAGCCCCTTGCCATCAGCGGCGAGAGCTTCGCGGACGAGCCCGATGTACTTTTTGAGATTATCGACACTATCGCCCACGCCGTTGTCCATCGGGGTACCTTTTACACTCGTGCGGTAGAGGTCTTCGCTGCCCACGGAAATCCCCACGACGAGGTCTTTGAATTTGTCACCATACATCTGCAAAGCGGTCTTCAGAGCAGAGAGCTCGTTGTTGAAGGCGTCGTCGCCGGCTGAGCAGTACATGCCTAGCAGGAGGGACGTTTTGGTGTCGATAGCGGGTTGGAAGACGTCTAGCAGAGGGGATGGGTCCGAGGCGGATGCGTTGGGAGCGATCATGGTGTATAACCGGGCGGAGTTGAAACCACCTTCGGCCCCAGCAAGATTGTAGGCTGTAGTGAAGCGGGTCTTGAAGTCAGTGGCCGTGGTGGAGCCATAATTGAAGCCGCGGATGGGGCCAGCGACTGGAGACTTGATCCAGGCGGAGGAGAGGAGGGGGAGGGTGAAAGCGAAAAGGAGGGAAGCGATCAAAGAATGCATAGCTGGTAATAACGAGTGAAATCACAGAGGAATACTCCGTAGATGACCAGCAGCTACGTCTTGTTTGAATAATGTAAGGAAAGAATGTACAGGTCTGCGCAAAGCGGAATGCAAGGACAAAAGAGAATTCTCAGCACGATTGTTTTTGTACAATTGAGAACCACAGGCTGTGCAGATTAATGCGTTCAGTTACAACGTTGGTGAGACATGACACAACATGGTACTATTGTTGGGTCGGCGGCGCAGGAGGTCAACGACGTTTCAGAATGGCTTCATGCGACCCGGGCTTTTGGGGGTTACAATTACTATACCGTTACATTTGTCTTACGAATCTGCGAAAGCCTGACGCTGACTGTACTAGAAGGGTGATCCCAACAGTCGGAATAAGACTTGTGATGATTCAACGGACGAGTCGCTGGAAGCCGGGTGGATAGGCTGAATGAAGTCGTACAGAATGGACGAGGAAAATATACAGATCACGTGACTCTGTCGGAGATAGCCCTCGGCCGAGCGTATCAAGACGATATCAGATCGAGAGTAGTTAATGCGAACCATCATCCCAACCAGCTCCAAGCTGCGTTTGAATAGCAAGGTTTATAAGAGGGATATGCGAGCCGCGACTCGTCTCTCCAAATTGGTAGCCCAAGTCTGCCAATCCCCACCCAGTAGAAGGCCATCGTCAACCTCAACCGGAATGGCTGCCTCAAGTATAAACATCAACACCTCCTATAAGATGCTCTCGGGCTACTCGATCCCTGCTCTCGGTATGTGCAAGTCGG
Organism: Niebla homalea; assembly: GCA_019925105.1. Lineage (NCBI taxonomy): Eukaryota > Fungi > Ascomycota > Lecanoromycetes > Lecanorales > Ramalinaceae > Niebla > Niebla homalea. The sequence goes on from JAHGAU010000009.1 coordinate 288,313, forward strand.
CAGTAACTCAATCTACCTGTTCGGTCAAGCAACCGCTACGAGCTCCCCCACGACTCCACTTCGTTTCCTATACACCATCTCCCTTTCTCAGCCTCTTCCGAAACCACTAACCACTTTCCTTCTTCCCTGCAGGCTTCGGCGTCTACCAAACCCCCGCCTCCATCGCGGAAGCCTGTGTCCAACACGCCCTCCGCACGGGCTACCGCCACGTCGACTCCGCCCGGGTCTACCGCAACGAACAACCCTGCGCGGACGCCATCCGCGCCGTCTCCTCTTCCATCCCCCGCAGCGCCATCTTCTTCACCTCCAAAGTCCCCCCCAAAGCCATGGGGTACGAAGCCACCAAATCCTCCATCGAGAGCTCCTTCGCGCAGACCGGCTTGGATTACATCGACCTCTATCTCATCCACGCACCCTTTGGGGGCAAGGAAGCCAGGAACGGGAGCTGGCGAGCGCTGGTGGAGGCGCAGGAGGCAGGGCGGATCAGGAGTCTGGGGGTGAGCAATTACGGGGTGCATCATCTGGACGAGCTCGAATCCTTCATCAAGGAACTCGAGACCGAGAGGGGAGGAGGCAAGGGTAAAGGCGGAGTCATCAGCGTCGGGCAATGGGAGTTGCACCCCTGGCTCACCCGCCCCGATATCGTCAATTGGTCTGAAGAGAGAGGAATCGTGGTAGAGGCGTACTGCCCCCTCGTCCGGAACCAAAGGGCGGGGGATGAGAAGCTGAATGCATTGGCGAAGAAGCATGGCAAGACGACGGCGCAGGTGCTGATAAGGTGGAGTTTGCAGATGGGCTGGGTGCCGCTGCCAAAGAGCGAGAATGAGGGTAGGATCACGGAGAATGCGGGAGTGTATGATTTCGAGTTGTCCGGAGAGGAGATGGAGGATTTGAAGACGGATCGGTATGAGCCTTGCGCGTGGGATCCGACTACGAGTCATGAGTAGGCCCCGGAGTTTTGTCTCCATTTAAGATGTAGCAGATTCATTGGCTATGGTGGCCGTACGGATGACGGCCCATCTGGGCTCACCACCGTCTGTACGCAGCTCTCGTGGACTCTAGCACAAGAAGATGATACTTCTTTGCTGACTATGTTCGCGGTTTTGTGAAGTGTCTTGAGAAGCTTTGAAAGTCTTCAGACAAGCAAAAAGAAACATGACGCTGGTCCAGGCCCATGAAGGCGTATATTAAAATAGATTTCGTAGGTTTTGAGAGGCTTAGCCCGTCTCACGACTCAATGGTTTAAAGCGCTATATCTCCAATGTCACGAAAGCCACCTAATAAATCCAATGAGGCGGCCCCTATTGGAGACGTATGAGGAATATAGCGCCATTGCTACGAGTCGTTCACCGTCCGAATCTTCTCAACTCGAGCCAACGGAGTGGCGGATAGACCAGAGCAGCCCATGAGAAGGCAACGTAGTTCCCCATCTGTCGTACCGTCAGCATACGTTTGACCTCCTTACCGTGTTAACCAAGAAAGGTGGCCTTACGTCAGCTCCATATTCCCCAACCTGCGCTGCGATAGGTCCAATGTACCACACCTGTGCCATGCACAAAATCGCCCCAGCCCAACCGATAAGGAAGGTGACGAACGCTGCGATACCTATCGGCAACTTGCCCTGATCATTCCATATTGTCCAGTCGTAACCAAGCTTCCTTCGAAAGATGAGTTGTTCTTCTAACATTACGGCAATCCAAATGGCCACCCAATATCCCATCAGAGCTAAGAAGTTCGTGAAGATCTCAGCCAGATCATTGCGGCCGGCCAAAGCGCAGACGGCGTAGATGATGACACCAGCAGCAGTCCACACAAAGCGCGGGATATTTTGAGCGAAACGTGCGAGAAGCTGAAAGTCGATACCGAGAGAGTAGGAAGGGCCGCTCGTGTTTGCGACTAGGGAGAGCCAGATCAGGATGGCGATGAATTTGCCAAAGTTGCCGAGAGGAGAGAGGCCCTCGACAATCAGAGCGCCCTGACTTGTGTTGTATGCTTTCTCGTATGCTGGGTTAGTATTGATTCCTGAGGCTAGACCGGCTCCTACAACGAAGGCCAATGTGAAGGAGCTAACCAGTCCGAAAAGAGAGGCCAGGGACAGTTTAAGGCAAGATGTCGAAGGCGAGTAGTAGACAAAGAAGTCGGCGGCGATGCCCGAATAAGTGATTGCTGCTGCAAGACATAGCGAGAAGAAGGAAAGTCGGTTACCTATGACTGTGCGTGAATCACCTTGAGATGGCGTCGAGAGATCGAAATGCTTGGACGCTACCCCGTACAATATACTGACAGCAATGACCGAGGAGATCCAGGCGTAGCGTTCAAACGTGTGGACGAGGCTGATGCCGAAGGTTGCGATGGCCCAGCAGACGACAGCGACAATGATGATGCCGACAACGATACTCAAGTTGCCATTCGTAGAGACGGCGGACAGCATCTGACCGGCCACAACAAGATCAATCATAGAGTAGCCAATCAGCACGACAATGTTAAGGACTACAATAATCTTGCTTGGCCACCACCCAAAGGTGAAGCGCGCGAATATCATGGTTCGATTACCGGATTTAGCGCCTAGGTATGAGATATAGGCGACTGGAAGGCTCCCAATAATAGCTCCAAAGACAGCACAGAGAGCAGCATCTTTGAAGCTGAGGTAGTAGACAGCTGGCCCGAGCATGCCGAGCGTGATATTGTTGGCTGCTAGGTTGATGGACACCCAAAGCATGGAAGCTTGAGCGTAGGAGAGCCATGTCACCGGATGAGTCTCCTGTGGCGTTACTCGCTGAAGACCACGGGTCTCGAGGTTATACTTGACTAGATATCGTTCGAACCGCTTGGTGTAGTAGGCGAGATTTCTAACGCCTGACGGTCTCCGGTCGTGTCGAGGTTCCACGTCTGGAGGAAGGACGATAACATGTTCGGGGTTCTTCTGACTTCCTTCGATTCCTTTTGGCCCTCTTTCCGGGTCTTCGGACGCGAGGGGCGAAGAATGCATTGTGGTCTATATATTGTCAGTGGTTGAGCTCTTTCGAGGATCCTGTAGATAGCATGATTTCTTTCGCTGGAATTATCCAGATCAAGTTCAACCGTGTAATCTCAGAACAAAAGGTCATTCCATACACCCTCGACGCAGCATGACCGACTGCCGCATTGCGTCAAGACGCACTGCAGCTGCGGCAATATCCATGCAGCAAGAGGGTGTATGGAGGAGGACCAATCGAACACCGGTTTCATGCACCACAAACCACACGTTACCTTGATCACTGATGGATTTAATTCCGTTGCTACTCGACATCTTGATCGGACGTACTCGGGAGGAGGACCTGTGCGTATGCGGGCTAAAGCTGCTCAACTCCGATGTGGATGAATGGAAGTCAGTGAAAATCCGATCGAGTCCCGTTGGTTATCTTGTAGATTATCTTGTAGGGCATGTTCGAGTCACAAGAGAAAGAGATGGAGATGCTGCGATCGAAAGTACCTACCTTTTTCGTCAGAAATGTCAAACTTGAGACGTTGAGCTTAGCAGATTCTAATAGATATCTAGCCAGATGATTGAAATATATACATTGACTTGCAGCATGACTCAGAGGGCGCTACGTTATTCTTTGCATGCGATCTCCGAGGAAATGTTCTTGGTTGAGGGAATTAATTCTTCGATTTTCCGGGCCAATGACGCATCTTCAGATCATCAGGACCACCAAACATCAGAATATCGCTAGATCATCCGCCTTTGAGGTCCTCCATTGAGTGCCCATTCAGCATTGATCTCCCTCGTGACCTTCATCCCTTCAATGCCTCCTCCAACCCTTATTCCCTCCACCCTCCTCCTCCGCTCCCTCCGCCTCTCCCTCTCAGCACCCCTTTCCTCCACCACCATCCACCAATCCCTCCCTCTTCACCACCACCACCACCATCCCCAAACCCCCATCGCACCCTCCACACCTCCCTCACCCCGCAATCCCCCCCCTCATCCGCCCCCCACACCCGCGACCGCGGCCCGACCTCCAAAGAAACCACCCAAACCGACTTCTCCGCCCTGGACATCTACACGCACTCCCCGCCACCCACGGCGCAGATCGACGCCTGCCTACCCGACGGCTTCCACCTCTCCAACGGGGTGAAACTCGCCAACGGGTGCGGCCTGCTGCTCGTGGGTGGGGAAGCCTTTGCCTGGAAGCCTCCCTCCTCTTCCTCCTCCTCCTCCCCCACCCAAACCCAAACCCAAACCCAAAAGCTCTCCACCGTCAACACCAAGGGCGGCCAATGGCTCAGCGGCGACAGCGGCAGTTGGGGTCTGCTGAGCCTCGTGTGGCCGAAGCCGGAGCTCTTGATTGTGGGGGTGGGCGGGCGGATGGTGCCGTTGGCGGAGGGGGCGAGGAAAGTGATCAATGGGTTGGGCATCGCGGTGGAGGTGCAGGATACGAGGAATGCGGCTGCGCAGTTCAATTTGCTGGCGACGGAGCGGGGGGTTGGGAGTGTGGCGGCGGCGTTGGTGCCGGTGGGGTGGAGAGGAGGAGGATGATGATGGGGGGATGGATGATGGGATGGTTGGGTGTATAGGCGCTTGGGGCGGTGATCGAGAGAAGGGAGGGGGGGAGCAGCATACTGGTTGTATGTTGGCTCGAATGGCTCTCATGCAAGGCTGAGAGAAAAAGAAGGCAAAGGATGAAGAGGGCGAACCGAGGGCATGACTCGATTTGATAGGAGGATGTTGTTTGTGCCACCCACAAGGAGGCATATAAGAATCTAGTTGTGTACAGATGCGCAGTATCTACAAAAATTATCCATCTCTCCAAACATAACCACCGTCCCAAAAATTCCTCCTAAATTACAACCACCACCTCTCCATCCCCTCAAACCACCACCAACAACCCCAGCAGCCCCACGATGACCACCTCCCCAATCCCCATTTCCCCCACCCTTACCGCCGAATTCCTCGTCTGCGCGGCCGGCGACGGCCCCGTGGTCGTCGTCGGCAACGCCGCCTGTGATGACGACAACGGCGCCGTCTGGATCAACAGACTCGTCGACCCCGCACTCGTCTTCACGCCGAGGGTGGTCGGCTTGGTGATCGGCTTCGTCGGGCTCGGCTCCGTCGCCGTTCGATTGCTGTACCCCATCGACGCAGTCCCCGAACCCGCTGTCGGCATCAAGCCCTTATTTGAAGGCGTCACCGTGGTGCCCACAGACCCGGTGCCGCCGCCGCCGCCGCCGCTCCCCGTGGCGCGGAAAGTCGTGGAATTCGCGCGCGCGGGTCCCGTGCCCGTGAAGCTGAGAAGGCCGGCGGTCTTGGATGTCAGGGGCGTTGTTGAGGTGGTGGTAGTGGTAGGGCTATTGTTGCATTGGTTACTGCTGCAGGGGACGGTGGTGGTGGTGCTGGTCTGGTACACTTTCTGAGTCGATCTCATGTTTAATGTGGTGGTGGTGGCACTACTGGTCTGCTTCCCGGTTGCCGGAGTGGTGGTGGTCGAGCCCGTCCCTGCTTTGCTGCCATCGTTCACGATGCCGAATTGGGTGCTGAATTGATAATCGCCGGTGCCGTCGACGACGATCTTGATGCCATAGTGGCTCACATCGTTCTCGAGGCTGGTGGGTGGGGTCCAGTTGTAGCTGCCGGAATTGGGGATGCTGTCGACGATGCAGAGGAAGTCGACGGCGTTGGTGGAAGGCCCGCGGAGGAGGACGAGGGAGACGGAGCCGGTGGTGGTGTTCTGCCATGTGATGTCGTAGGGAATGCCGACGGGGACTTCGGAAGTGGAGCCAGGGGTGGCGATGGGATTGCCGGAGGGTTGCTTTGTGATGTCGGATTTGTGCTGGCAGCTGGGTCCCTCGGCGCTCACGAGGGTGGTGAGGGTCGCCGCGATGGCGAGGGGAAGAATTGAGGATCGCATGTTTTGAAGAAATTCAGGAATGTCTGACGTTCTATCTTGCGCGATCTGGCCTCGGAGGGAGAATGGTGCAAGGAACGATTGGGGAAATGTATATAAAGAGCGACTTGCGCTTAATGAGAATGATGGGATAATCTTGCTAATGAGTGACTTGCATATGCACACAGAACTCTGCTCTATCCAAGGAACGTCGACGAGAAAAGAATAAGACGCAGGCAGTGCAGCAAAAGATTCCAAAACAGGAACCCTCCCATGGAGGGCTGACCCCGTATAATATCGAAATGTCTCTGCCTGTGCCGTCGACGCCCGATGGTCGTCTCTCCCGCTCAGGAGATGAAGCTGATGCCGATTTTTAATTTCTATGCCGTTGCTGAAACGTACTTATTTCAACCGTTCGTGCGGCTAAAGCGACGGTGCCTGTATGGCCTCATTGGCTAGCTGTCTCGGGTCTAGCAAGAGAATTCCGAATCCTAGCGATATTTGGCGCATCCGAGGAAAAAGGATTCGATATGATTCAGAAATTCTCCAGCATCCGTGTCTTGACGCTTGTATTCGAGAGAGCCTCACAAGAGGCGTTCCCACTAGATGTACGGAGTAGAAGCGCAGTGTGATCCGTGATTGATGAGGCGTTTCAGGGCTGCAAATAGACCCTGCTGGTCAGCCTTTTGAGGCTCACTCCAGAAGGTGCCTTCTGATATGTCATCAGAGTATTAATGGACAAATGTCAAATTTGGACAGTGAATGCAACGAAGTCGGATTTGGGAGCCAAGGATTGACTGAGACCACCAGCGTAGGCTCCACCGATCCTTAGACGGATAATAATAAGCCGAATTGTACCTTCATATGGAGTTCAGACTTTTCTGTGGCTGTTGTTCTTCCTACTGGATTGCCATTGACTTCGATCCTAAGAGCAAGGGTGAATATTGGCACAACAAGTCTCCTGGTAGTTAAGTTCGATCCTATTTGACCTGCTGCTCAATCAATAATTCAGTCGGGGTAGACCGAGCACACTTCATGTTTCTTCAAAGGAGCCATGGAGTCTTTGCTGGAGAACAGCTTTCATAAAGTTTTTCTAGCCACCGAGCGCCTGTGCATGCTTCTCGCCATCATTTACAAGACGGCAGCTCCTTGTCAATCATCTACTCTTCGTCCTCCTCATCCGAATCCTCCAGCGTAGTCTGTGCAATTCCTAAACCAGATATTAGCCACCCTGTCATCAATTCCTGCCCAACCTTCCAATATCTCTTGCTCCTCTTTCCCTTAGCCCCTCCAAACCTGCATCCAATCCTGCAGAGCTTTCCAACCCAGAGCCCAACCCAGAGCCCAACCCAGAGCCCAACCCCTCATCCCTGTAACCAACGCAAGAGGGAGACGAATGACTTACGGTCCAAATCCCGCTGCCCCGCCTGCGTAATTCTGCGTCCCCCTTTCTCCTCGTCCTGCTCCAGAATACCAATCTTCTCCAAGCTCTGCATCACCTTCCTGTCCACACTGCCTGATGCATCCACATGGTGGCTTGGTCGAGACCCGCGGTTCTTAGTGGACCCGTGGACTTTTCGCATCCGGCCCACGCCGACGGTTTTGCGCAGGTAGATGTGGCGGGCTACGCTAGCGGCGCGGATATAGAACCTGTGGAAGCGAGGACGGTGAGCGAAAGGGTAGGATGAGGGGGGAAGAATAGATAAATGAGGGGCGGACGAATGAATGAGTGGCTTGGCGAGTGGGTAGGACATGGGGAATATAAAGAAAAAGGGTACGGGGAGAAACGGGAGAGGGAAGGAGAGGAGGGGGCTAAAGAGGAGGAAGAAGTACCAGTCAATGGACTGCGGGGGTAATTCTTTCGAAGGGGAGGTCTTGACCGTGTCGACCCAACCGGGGATGGGGAGTTTACCCTGGCGTTTGAGGAAGGCTGAATAGGCTGTGATGAACTTGTGTGCCTGTATGAACATTCCATCAGTATCTGAAGCTCAATCCCAAGGCAGTGTGAGGAAGGATGTTGGAAGCTGCTCGTTCCCGTGTACGTCCTGCTCCGGACAATGGGCGTGTGGGAGGAATTGTGAAATAGAGGATGAGACCATGCTTACGTCGACATCGCGAACGCTAACGCCACCTGCCATGATTGCGGTTGATGATTCCTATCTCAGCGTTGGGGGGGAATGACTGTTCTGAACGATTCAAGAGGCTGTCGCCGACATGGACTTGAGCTAGTGCAAGTCTCGCGCTGTGGGAAAATCGCTTAGCTGAGATGTCTTGGCATCCATGGTCAGCCCTATCAAGCCTATATTATCAGCTCTCCAGCGGCACATGTATAGTGGTTCAAACGACTCAGTCGAAAGGGCTGCGTTGGTAATGCAGACGGATTCATTTGTGTTAGCCGATCTTACATGATGCTTAAGCTAAGTCTGCTACATAAAGCGTATTCGTCGACGTAGTCATACACGTCCCCATCATATCAAAGGTCAAAGCTCGCTCAATGGGTATCTCGTAATTGCACCCCTGTCAATGCAGCAAATAGCCAACGAAAAGGATATGGGGCTCGAAAGGAAGCTCTTGATACTCGCAAAAGCCCTCCTTTGCAGAATTGAGAACGTACCGCCAACACCATGCTTGAATGACAGCAATAGCACAAAATCGCGAAACCATCAGCTTGCCTTCTTCAAATTTTTGGACCCAAGGGACTCCGCAACCACCATGCTATCATACCCAGAATCCGCAACGCTACTGACGGTCTTCGATGATCGTCCAGAGATGTCGCGGACACAGAGCGGGACCACGGTTCCCTGCTCTGGCTCATCATCATGCCCATCCTTGCTGTCTGGATGGGTATCCCGTAAAGGCTCGTTGTGCGATGAAGCCGCAGCAGGTAATTCCTCTAGTAGAGCTCCAGGACCATGTTTGATAGCCATACCAACGGCCAGGACAATCGTCAATGAGAAACGGAGCCACAACTTCAGCGTGCGTCGAGAAGAAGGCTCCACACAACTTTTGCAAGGGAAGAGGCGCGGTGTTTGGTGACCCTCACTGGTAGCGTTTGATAGCAAGGATGGTAATCCACAGCCTTGTCCACACAGGTGTGGTGACGAAACCGGGGTTTGTACACCCCCTTGGATGTACCGCTCTGCGACCCTTCTCCTGCTCGCTTCGGCAGAGAAATGTGGCCAGTCAAAAGCTCCATCGGATTTTTGCTGCGTTGGCGTTGAGCGTCTGCTCATTGGATCGTCTGCCGTCTCATCAACCTCATACTTCCTCCTAAGCCGGTGATATGTCGGACCTAATAGCCACCATCCAACTCCGCCCAGCAGCCGAGCCGATGAGAGAGACCAAGCATTGTATAAAAGCCGTTGCGCCAGTATGAAAGGGTCCTCCTTCATTTGGCAAATCAGACTTGCCAAACGCATGACAAGTCCATGGGCTTGATGTTCAGCGACAGAACATGTTCCACTTGAGCCTCGACCGTCTTCTTGTCTGGCGTCTTGAGGTTTGACCTCGTCTGATCCAATCCGCTTTCGTAGCTGGGAATTTTCCTCGATGTGACACGCATTTGATGTAGAGTTCTTGGAAGATGGAGGTTCGACGCCAATCAAAACTTTACTGGCTTCAGGCACAACGTTTCTCCCAGCAGAAGTCGGTTCATCATCGAAAGGGTCGCGATCAGCCTGGGTCAATTGGGCGAGCTCTGCTTCTTCAAGTTCCTTTTGCAGACTTCGAGGTCTAGAACGAGGAGTCTTCTTGTCACTCGCTTCACTGTCGGCCGGTGAACAGTGCAATAAGTCCACTTGTGACGATGGCGAGTCATCAGAGTCCTTGGTATTTAACCCGGTAGAGACTTGGGACTTACCCTCCAATGTTCTCAGCGCTTGTCCATTGGCGAGCTCCATGGTTGATGATCCACGGGGCTGCTGCGTCGGAGTAGAGTACAGCGAGTCGCTCTGCATCCTGGTACGAACAGCATTTGTAGGATCTAATGGCGTGTCTGAGAAGTCTTGGGCTCCTGCCGTATCAATTGATGGATGAACAGGGGCAGAAATGGGCAGAGATTGTAGACTTGTTGCTGTAGGTAGCACCAAGGGCTTCAAAGATTTTGATCCGGATGCAAAACGTCTCATCTTCCTCCTTTTACCCTCATTCCCATTCTCCTCCTCATCTTCAGGTAGTACTGGTACTCCCCATGGCGTGCCTCCTGATGAGCTTGACATGAATGAAGTGGGCCGAGAGGCCGAGGAGGTTGTAGATCGCATGAAGCTCGATGCCCTGGAGCGCGAATCGTTGTAGCTAGCCCTCCTCATCCCTTCGATCGTTGTGGGCGAAGCAAGAGGACCTGTGCGACTTGGAGAGTATAATGCCTCTGGTGATGTAGGGAAGGAAATTTCATCATTATGGGAGGTGAACAGTCCTGGTGAGGTACTAGCGCGCTGGGGATGGCCAAAAGTCGTTTCAGAGACTGTGGATAAGGGAGGTCGATTGACAAGTGGAGAGGTTGGTATTCTTACGAGCATTGAGCGAGGACGAGGCGTTTGATGTGTGCCCCTTTTTTTCTCTGGCGACGTCGCGGCGGATCGTACGTCTGGTCTAGTGGGCGATTGCACAAGTAGATTCGTCAAGATATCGATCCTTGACTGTAATTCGGCATTGATCTGATCCAAGCCCTCAGCGTCCTTGATCTTGACCTTCATACACTCAACATTCCACTCCAAATCAGCGTTCCTTGCATCTCTGGTATCGATATCATTCTCCAGTGCGGCCAAACGATCCTTCATCTGCGTTTCGAATGCCGCCCGCTTATTCACCTCCTCCTGAACCCTCATCTCATATTTCTTGTGCCACTCATCCAATTCAAGCCTGAGATTCTTGTTCTCTAGCGCAAGCACCCTCATCTTTGCAGATTGCTTCTTCTTGACCGACGGCGAGGCATCGGAGTCATTCTTTTTACTCGCTATTGCCAGCTCTTGTTCTATGTACTCAATGTATTGATACATTTCCTCGGTGACGGGACGATGTTCCGAGGGATTCGTTTCCCGCCCAGTTGGCTGCTTGGTGAGGGGCGAAGTGAATGGCAATGCCCGCTGCTGGTTCCCTGATATCTCACGTAGCTTCAGCATCGTTGGGTTTGGACTGCTTGTTGCTGATGGAGAGCAATTGTTGCTTGTTTCGTTGTACCAGGAGGTCTGGTGGGGATCTATGGGATCAGATTGTCTCTTGTCATTGCCCTCTTGAAAGATACCACCAAGGCGTTGTCGCCTCGAACACGTCCTTCTCCTCTGAGCGGAATTGTGAATCTCTTGCAGGATGCTTCCTGGGCTGTGGCCCAGAGTGTCACTCGGAAGCTCCCACTCCTCCGCCGCGTCATGCTGGTTCTCCTTCTGCTCAGACTGATTCATAGTCTGAAGCCCGTTCACCGTGGCCCCAAACAGAGGACTTATTCGTCGCGCTGAAAATGTTGAAGCGCGGAACCCCACATTTCGCAATTGAAGCCTACGAGCCTGTTGACTCGGAGGCGGAGGCGATGGCGTGGCCAGATTGGCGGCCGATTGAGATGTCACTGCGCACGATGACGCCGTGGAAGGCCATGCTGCACGCGAAGCCGAGCGTTTGTTGGTCAATGGGTGAGCATGTGAGGAATGCTCCATGCTTCGCGTTGATTTCGCTCCATTCCCTTTCCGTAGTGAGCCTAGGGCGATTGGAGAAGTTGCCCCGAGCCTGCCAATTTAGGCCCGGAGGATTCACATCGTTTGGGAGGTGCTTTCTAGGACCTTTTGAGGTGAATTCAACGCACTGCAGTCGGTGTGAGTGGCTCAGAGCTTGGGGGGGGGGGGGCGAGATATTGTTTATTTTAGGGAATGTCGATCCCAGTGTTGTCTCTAAGTAACTCGAAATTACACGCAGGGGAACGTCAGGGGGCGGCGGCAGGTCTACGCGGGATGCAGGGGGTAAACAGTATCCTCTAGTAGGGTAGATATCAGGCTAGAGAAGCGTCAAACGCCTGTAAAGCGTTGGTATTTTCTCGATATACTGCTGTATGGGCACGAGTACGTCTTTCTATACGGTCTTCAAGCCTATTCATTGATTATTTGGTGTCACCTTTGCACTCTGTACATCTACTAGCACCGATCGTAATTCGCCCCAGCTCCGATTAACGAGATTGTTATAGTATCAACTGAGATGGATCAATGGCAAAAAGGCTAACGTGTCTACCATTCAAGGGCCAATTGGATCCAGCCGTACTGTTGATGCTCATACATATATTCAGCTTTACCCCTTAAAGGGTTCATCGCAGCGAATCAAAGGTTTCGACACGTTTGAAAGGGATACCGTTGAGGGCATCATATATTCATCAAATGATTGCGTCTTCTCGTCTACGATGCTCTACCTATCAAGCCTGGCCGCCAATGTCCTTGTCTGGGGCGAAGACCCCCATTGTGGCTGCCAATTTCCCCAGCATCTCCTCCCACTCTCCCTCCTCCGTGCTCAGCGCCGTTACAGCGCCGCCAGCGCCAATGATCCATGGATCGTCAGCGAGTGGGCTCGAGCCAGGGCCCATTCGGCGGGGTCTGGTCCAGCGGGTGGCACCCCGGATGACGACTGAAAAGTCGCCACCTCCGCCCACGTCCATATACCCGAGCACGCCCGAGTAGAGGCCACGATTGTGGAGTGTTAGCTGCTCTAATATCTCGCAGGAGCGGCGCTTCGGCGCTCCCGTCATGCTGCCGGGCGGGAGGCTGGCGGCAAGGACGTCGATGCCGGTGTTGTAGGAGCACTCGCCGGGATCGCCCTTTTGGATGAGTTCAGAGTACCGCTGTTCGCTCCGTGATGTGGAGCCTCCACTTGGTGTCTCGGGCAAGCAGTGGCTTCCATCTTTGGCCTCAGTGTGCAGCGATCCCTGGATGACGGAAACAAGTTGAAAAAGCGTCGAGTACTCTTCGACGACCATCAATTTGGGAATTCTGACATTCCCGGACCCAACGATACGATGTAGATCATGTCGGATGAGGTCTACTATCATAAGGTTTTCTGCTTGTTCCTTGGGAGTTTCCAAGATCGCGGTGGCCTGCTCCAGTGAGATAGGTGGCGACCCTGGACCGCCTGGAAACCTCTTGACAGTGCCTTTGATCGGGCGGAATTCGACCGTCGATGTCATGGGAATCATCCCGCCGTTCTCGCCCTCCCTTATGGTAAGCATGTCCCTCCGACCACGCCTAGTCCATGAGAGAAAGCGCTCTGGGGAGCTTGAGAGGTGTGCTATTGGTCCGAATTGGACGAAGGCGGAAAACGGTGCCGCGTTCTGCTTCCGGAGCTGTAGGTATAAAGACCAAGGTGAGATGTTTCTTGGTGTGTATACGCGAGCCTGATCTGTGAGGCAGAGCTCATATGACTCCCCACGTGAGAGGAAGTCTCGGCATTTCTGAATTCTGGACTTGTATTTCTTCTCATCAGGCACCTCATCATGGACAAAACTCTTTTCAGGCATATGGAATTTCGTTTTGAATTCATGGGCTGGTATATCACCTTGCACTGGCGATTCCACATTGCGAAGCTTTGAGGCCGTTAATGAAACCCACTCCTGATCTTCCTGCAGCAGGCTTTGGACGAAAATAACCCTCTTCGTATGATGGATGACGATACTTCGTTGAATAAAGACGAAATTGAGGTCAATACCAGATAAGTTCCCCAATTGGTTTTCTAGACCCAAAGTCTCCAAGCATGCTTCGTACGTGATGTAACCCATCAGACCTCCCCAGAACGGAACTGCAGGATCTCCGTGCACAGCTTCGCGCTTTCGCATAAAATACTTGAGAAACGAGAATATCTTGTGCTCATACGGTTCGAGGCTTACTAGTGTGGTTTTCCCGTCTTTGATACAACGAACATGATCAAGTTCAACGCTGTATTCAAGCCTTAGCGAACCTGGGTTAATGAGACCGATGATGCTATGTTCCCCAGTGTCTGCTCTCTGATTGCATTCCGAATCCAGGACAATGACTTCTCCGTGGTGAAGGCCTAGAGTCTCGCAGATGGTAGGTACATCAAGTTTTGTCATATTAAGGTTCGTCAGTGGTATTGGTCGCCATAAGACTCTGCTTATCCCCGGGCTAGAATTTGATGGCGCTGGACGGCGCGAAGGAAAGCCATCGATGAGGTCAAGTACGTGTTTCATTGAATCCTGTTTCGCTTTGCTCCCCGAAAATTCTTTTGGCAGACGTCCGTGTAAGCGTGCTTGAGCGGGTGATTGGTTTGCCATTCTCTCCTCAAGTGCGAGTTTGTGTCCGCGATGTAGGTTTAGTTTAGACACGTTAAAACTAGCCGTGGGCGAAGGGGGAGCGCAGATCTGAAGTTTGGACATCTCCTTGTATCGATGATGTTGTCGATTCCACTTGTTGGCTGTATTCCACCAGCCTGAGAAGACTTTGCCAGCCTCGTCACTTGAGGAGCAAGACTCGGGGTGAAATTGAATCCCGAAGAAAGGGCGGCTCGTGTGACATACTGCCATCAAGATGGCCAAGTCTTCACTCCGCTCCATCTCTCGACATATTCCTTTGTTGTCTTGAGGAAATTCCCAAGCCAGGGGGATGAGCTCAACACGCCCAATATTAGATTCCGAAGGGTACCGCCAATTTCCGTTGTCCAATTCGCTTGAGAAAGGTTCCGCTCCCACAATTGCGTGTAGAGAATGGTATTGGACGACTTCGAAGCAAGTAACGTCCGTGAAGATAGAGCTGCGAATAGTGCGGATCCTCCGCACCATTCCATGTCGAGGCTCAGGAAGCTGTTCGACGAGTCCTCCAGATGCCAAAATTAGACTTTGGAAGCCGAGACATATTCCTAGGACAGGGACTAGATCCTGCTCGTGTAATTCCCATAGTTTCGCTATCAATCCGACGTCTTTGGGGTTTCCTGGATGGCCTGGGCCGGGACCTGCGATAACACCAGCAAAAGGCTTGAGGAAGGTGGCGAAGTCACCAACGTCCGTGTCTATCTTGACGACGGTGACCTTGGCATGAAGCTGTGTTTCGACAAGCGATACGATATTGTAAGTGAAAGAGTCGTAGGCATCGAGGAAGAGGAGCTGTGGCTTGGTTGTTGCTTGTTTTGCCTTTTTGCGCGCCATTCTGATCAAGGAAGTCTCGCTTGATGAGGATATATTTGAGCGGTGAGCTACGTGGCTAGTCCTCTCGAACAAACAAAATGACTTGGTGAGGTAGGCCGAATGGCTGCATCCAATTACATGCCTTTCCAATCAGCTTGAGAAAAGCATGATGGGATATTGGCCTGAGTGCAGTGTATGGCCAAGGGCGATGAGAGCTTGACACTTTCAACGAATAATACGAGGCGTCTTTGGCTTGGCGTAGAACGAACGATACGGCTTGCTATGGCAACACTGCTAGAATCACAACCAGTAATGACCGTCAATGTCAACCACATGAAAGACCCCCTCTGAATGGGCGTATGCCTATTATCTATCATAGACAAGTCTAGTCGCATTTGGCACTGACTGAGAACATATTTTACAACAAAATCATAGACGCTACCTTGGGATAGGGGAATGGCTGTTTTCCATGATGGGTAGAATATAAATTACCAAAATTCACGCAATGAAGACTAATCAGGGTACCACTCAACTCCCTTCTACTAGCAAAGACAATCCCACATATTAAAGAATAAAATCATTTAAATGTATGACAGCGAAAAGGAATTGTTCAACACGGCGCCCAAGATACTGTTGATATATTGTTCGACGTTTTATGCTTCGGATTATTTCCGAACCAATCAGCTTATCTTCACGTGCGCCCAGCCTCTAGCCTAACGCAGATTAGATCGATATCCATTAATCGCCATGCATAATGCATATTAGTATTAGGGGGTGGGTATCAAAAGCTTCGGTCCGGAACCCGGTGTGCATTTGAAGCCTCAGAAGGGTCAGGCACGTAGTAAGTCTCTGTGATGACTTCGCAAGTTCATCGGAAGGGGCAAAATTCCTATTTGCAGGCACGTGATGGCGCCATGTTGAATTAAATATGTAGCTGTAGGATTGAATGATCTGTTTCCGGCCGGCCATGAATCAATTTAGGCAGCTGAATGATCTGTGCTCGATTGCATCTTTGAAGGGTCGGTATATGCACTTCAAGGTTCAAGGAGGGGTGTATGAGACACGAGTCATATCCTCTGCAAATTGACTGTCAGCACAAGCTTATGGATCAATCATGAGATTGTCACGTCATGTTGGAGAGACTCACCTTGGTGAAGCTCCGGCATGATTGTAAGCAAATGGCTAAGGCGCACGTGAGCTTGCATTGATGCCTTCCATTGCCGGACATTGCGAGGCTTCTCACCAAGGTTCGGGCCTTGCGTTCGTCATTCCATAGCCACTGGTCTCTTAAGCCTCGTACGAATCCCTCAGGCAAGTGTACTTCCTCGAGTCAAGCAATGAGGCTTGAGATGCGTTAGGGTAAGGGTGTTGTTGTAAGTCCTTTCTTGCTCGGCTTGATTCTCAACATTTCACGCAACGGGGTATCTGGGAGCCGGAGAAAGGCATCATGCCCTGATTAATGATTATATCATCTCTCTCTGGTATCTCGCATATATCAAATGCCATAATCATTGCCATCAGCTCAAGCTGATAGTCGTCTCCTCCGTTGCGCGCGTGCTAAACTGTAGGGTATGAATCGTCAAGATCAAGAATATCTGCTATCGCATTTAGGGTCCAAAGGCATTGCGTGAAGCAGATTGTCGTCAGATCTTCCCTCCAAAATGCTCCTTCGCGTACTGCTCGCATGCCTGGAATCATACTTAGTGAGGCTGAGCCCCGAGCTGTGTGGGATCAATAAACACACCTTGGCGGGTTTGCCAACCCTTCGCCCAATCTCCTTCCATTTGTTGGCTTCGTATTCCTTGATGGCATTCAGTAAAGCCTGGCTCTGACGTTTTGGTAAGCGGCATCCGAATTTCTTGCCCGTCAATCTTACCTCGTCTTCTGCGAACTCGGCATAATGCATGTCCTCAACGGGCGTCAGTATCCGTTGTTCCGGATTCTCGCTGAGGTAGCTTACCTTGTACCAATGCTTCTTCACACTACCTTCGGTCCGCGACGGGAAGGACTGCGAATGGGTCAGGTCCGGTGGGTGAAATTGTTGGATGGGTGAGACTGCCACCTTTGCGATTTCGCCCCAACTCTTTCCAGCCTCCCTCATTACCCTTAGTCTCTGTTCTTCGGCTGGACTCCATGGTGTGTTGGTTCTGTTCTTCTTCGGGATGGGCTGCGCCTGCCCTTCATCGGGAGCGACGTCTGGTTGCTGAGCCCCGGCTGTACTTGTCTCGGCCCCCAATGGTGGTGGCATTGACGACATGTCCGGACGGGGCAAGGGTCCTGCTTTCCTTTTTCGTGAATTCGGTGAAGCGGTGGGGTTTTGCGACGGAATGTGAGGGACAAGCTGCTGGGGCTGTTGCATCTGCTGTGGATGCTGGAGATGCTGGGGTGGTGGAGGAGGTTGCCCGTACGGTGAGTGGTGGTGCATCTGTTGTGGTTGCTGCAGCTGTGGCTGGTGCAGCGGCTGTGATTGTGGGTAGCTTGGGAAAGGCTGCGAATGCTGGAAGGGATAGGGACTCTGGCCGAGTGACATGTGAGGTGAATAGTATTGCTGTTGGGGCAGTACCGGGGGCGCCGTCGACGCGACCGGCTGCTTGGTGGACCGCCGGGGGGTTGAACTGGAACTGAGGGTCGACGAGCCATGTCAGCGAGGAGGAACGGTAAGGCGGAAGCAAACAAAAGGCGGGAGTGAATATGCTCCAGGTATCAACAGTCAAGGCGATGTCACGGCACAGCACAAGCTATCCTGAGGTACGTATTGGAGAAAATCCACTCTTGTACTCACGACATGGTAGCGGCGGGCGGTCTGAGGCGCGCACGGCTAGAGAATCTGCAGTTATGATGACCTTGACAGTTGGCGTCATTAATGCAACCCTACTGGTACAAACAGGCGAGATAAAGTGATGACGGAGCGGACCATCCCATCGAGGTTGAAAAGCCAAGTCGACGTTTCTATTTCACAACTGAGGTACAAGTGACCATTTTATCTTTTTTTCCACCGTCATTTGCGATCCGCTGTGAACGTTGAGATGAGATAAGAAGCACCGTGGAGATCTTGATATTCAATTTCCATTTGCATTAATTAAGCGGTGACGAAAAGCAGCAGTCGCAGAGGTGGATGTATGGTCATACAGGGAAATCATTGCTTTGTGACCTATCTGATTATGGCTTTCTGCACGAAGTATCACGCGGACGTCGAGCAGGTACTTAAGTATTGGCGTCGCTTCGCCCCGAATTCAAAGTATCCACGAAGCTGCAGACCTGCAAAAATGCCTGCCCAATTGCCCATTTCGGCACTTCGTTCGCCCACGTCAAAGCGGGGTTCAAGCACGATTTTTGGAGATTTTTGATTTTTTTTTTGAGATGAAAGACAAGAACGGACAGCTCGGTGCTTTGAAGAGGACGAAATGAGGGGCCGAAGGGTTCAAGAGGCAATGGAGCTCTGAAACTTTGTTTATCACCTTTTCCAGTTGCACGGGGAAAACGGCAGCATTTTGGGCGAGGGGCGACCGAGGAGGATCCAGGACGAGAGCTGAGAGCTGAGAGCAGGAAGCTGCAGAACTGCACTACTGCGGGATGCTAGAGTCACTTGCAGAGCGGCACTTGTCGATCTAGGACTGGTCGATGTCGGCGCGAAGACAGTTCTAAGGGGAGTTAGGTGTTTAGGTGGATTTTAGGACAGGGGGAGGTTGTCCGGATTGGGCAGGCGGATAATTAGCTAAGCTGGCCAGCAGGCGGTCAAGCCTCTTCTCCAGCCAGTTATTTGGCCAAGCTGGGGCGGCAGCTCTTTCTGCGTTCAGTTTGTCGATTCGCGTCTTCTCGAGTTGTCGAATCAACTTGAGTGGTTCATGCACCGCAAGCACCCTTGATGCAACCATGGTGGCTGTTGCTGCAACCTGCAAGTGCTCGAATAATAGTTCCGGCACTTGATTCAATATCAATGACTCGACAGAAGTCCGAGTCGGCCAGTCGGGGGCGTCATTGATTGGAGTGAGGCCACCATCATTGGTGGTCATTCTGCCAGAGGGGTGATTGATGAGTTGATATTCGTTAGTCGTGCGCGACATATGACGTTGGGATCTTCAAGGCTCATCTCAGAAAGCATGACCCGTTGGCCCGTTGACGGCTGACCTGATAGTTGTCGCCGTGGTTGATGATGGGTAGTAGTAGTAGTAGTGAGGTCGCATCTTGACAGGCCCAAGGAAGACGAAGACGGGCGGGTGATCGAAAAGTCGATGATGTTACTCTCGGCTGTCGGCCCTTGCGATAGCCCCCAGGCCAATGTCCCACTAATGCGATCCGTGGATTAGAGAGGGGTCTGTGTCATGCCTGTTTGTCTCTCGCTTTACCCTCAGGCTGTTCCTGACTTTCCTGTTCCTGGCTGACGTTGCCCTTTCGGGGAATCCTTTATGCGCAGAAAGTAGAAAGTCAAAAAAGTCTGCAAGATGCGATGAACGTTTCTCGGTACGCGTTCCGAATAACTTTGATTGGATTTCAGCTGTTGACTGTTCTCCTTTATATGAGTATACGGATCCGTGTATATTTGTCGTATCCAGAGTCTAGACCAGTGGTGCCAATGTACCCGGAGTTATGAGGAGCGCCAAGCCCAGGACTTTCATGACAGCGCACAATCCGGTGAACGAACCTTCTTGCCACGTGAGATTGGAGACTGAGGCACGCAAAATCACGACAATCATCCAAGCCTTGAAATGGCCCAGCTCCGCGTTTCGTTTCAGAGGTGGGTGACACTAACTTAAAGGGCGTGACCAGTCACCAGCTGCGACTTTGCCGGGGTCAGCCCGTTGGCCCCTTTTAATGCTTACCCCTGACTCCCGTTGGATTTTGCATCATCTCCTATTTCTGAAACTTAGCTCGGGAGAACTTGCGACATCATCAAATCGGGTACTTATGTTTCACACACACGGCGAGACCAAGATCACGCTTGTAAGTGTGACACATCACGGCTGCCTAAGCTTGACCGTGCTGGTGCAAGCTACGCCTACAGCACGGCAGCAAGCGCTTGAAGATTCTTTGAAGGATGCTGGCGTTATGACGAACCGCTGCTCCTAAGTTCGTCGTGGTTCGCCCAGGCTGCCTACTCCTCCATTTGGTCAACCGAAACTTCTCTGCCAGCGAATCTGCACGCATGTGTGTTCCGGTATGTTTCAACAGATGACAGATCTCGGCAAACAAGTCAGTTCGTCTAATCGGAACATCCATCTGACTGTTGGCACTTGCACGGTTGCATTGGTGCCAACATACTTGAGACCTTTTACTTTGCTTTGCTTCTGTTTGCTGAGAGGAATTCCCACGCAACACACACCTATGGGCAAAAAAAAGAAAAAGCATGTCATATTGCTTCACCACTGCTGATGAATAGACGACTCACGATACCCCCTTGACGGTTTGACTTCGCAAGAAGGTCGCGAAACGGGCAAAAGCCAATTGACTAAATCTCTTACACACTTGCGGCGCGGATCATTTTCGCTTGGAAACGAGCCTAAATTATTCAATCAATATTAATGTTAATCCCTACCGCTGTGGAACCACGCCCCATCCCTTGTGCTTTGTTTCGCAATTCCAGTCTGTTGCGATTGGTGATTTGGCCCCTAGCACCTATGCTAGACATGCCATCTCATGATCTCAACGACTCCCTGGAACGTTTTGGCCCTGCCGCAGACGGAGTCACGGAGTTGGGGAGTCAGAGAGGCTTGCCAGGGGAGTTTGGGGCTTTAGAGCGCGCATTTCACATCCGTGGTGTCGGTTTCTTGCAACGGCGTCTCCTTGCTTCTTTTTCTTCATGATTGTTGGCACTCGGTCAAAACAATTCTGGACTTTTCTGACCTTTATGAACCTAAGCATGCCTGTGCCTCACTCGCCTTGACATTACAGCATAGTCAAGTCGACCAATTATCATTCTAACCATCACTGGCCTTGCTTGCGGGCTTCAAGAAAGGCCGCCCAATATTGGAAACGTAAGAAGTCGTGTGAATGAGATTGTGAAACTCTTTTGGCCATTGCCCTGAATGTGGTATAGATAGAGGAACCGGACCCACTCCACGATACTTCTTTTCTTGTCACTCTATACAACATCGCGGGGACCGACATTGTTCCACCAAACTTTAATACTCTACTCGTCAAAGTACCTGCTGGTCAGGACTGCTTGTATTTGTGAATACTATCTCAAGACTCATCGTCCTATTTAATCATACATTCACAACTCTACGAATAGTCCCAGTCGATACTTCCGAGACATATTCGTCCAACATTCGAAGTTGAGGCTCCGGCCTAGTTCTTGGAATTACCCTTTTCGAAACGAGTCCGTCTAACGATATATCCCTCAACCTGGGTCTGTGCGCCTGCTATAAGCCAAAGTACACCCCAGTACCTCATAGATCGAGACCTTTACAGAGTTACCTCCAGCGAGTTACCTCCAGCGAGTCACCTCCAGCCATCACCATGTCATACGCACCGACTCAATCACCCATGACTGCAAGGTCCAATTCTTCCACCGAAATGTCAAGCCTCCAGGTACCAAACGTCCACCGGCATAGAAAGGCCGTCTCCACTGGGGGGCAGAGCATGGTCAGATGCAGAGGTATATGACCCACTTCACCAGCAGATCATCAAGACACCAAAACTGACAAAGACCCCCAAGGAAGCCTACCTGATCGAAACCCGGGAGCACAAGATGCCTTACAAACACATCGCTGCCCAACTCAAGAAGACCGAACTCGCCTGCCGGCTGCACTACCACCAACTCTCCTTCGGCAGCAAATCCCGCCGAACCCCCTCTCTCGCCTCAGTTCACTCCATGGACCGCTCCTCCATGACCCCCCCAGCATCCCTCCGGCACCCCACCCCGCAACGGCCCCTCCCCTCCTTCTCCCCGCCCGAATCCCCGGAGCAATCCACCACGGCCACGACCACGAAGACCACGACCCCCTCCACCATCTCCAACACCTCCGGCCCCAGCACCAGCACCACCCTCCCCAACAAGCCCATCCTACCGAGACCCAACATCCCCAGTGCTGGGGCGGGGCCGGGGGGTTACCACCACCACCACCACAGCAGCCCCAAACGGCTGCTGCGCCTCAACACCTCCCCGCCCTCCTCCTCGCAGCGGAACGCCTACGTGGACCTCGCCCTCCTCGACCGCATCTACGACGCCCACCGCCTGCACTTCTGGTCCACCATTGCGTCCGCGTACGGCGGCAACCTGAGCCCCGCAAGCCTGGAGGATGCGTGGCGACGGCACCACGGGTTGATGGTGGGGGGGGGCGCCGATAGCGATAGCGCTGGTGCGGGGACGGGGTTGCCGCCCACCCCGCGAGGCAGCCCGGGTGTGGTGTCCTCGGCGTCGTCGTCATCCACCACAACCACGACGACGAATGAGGGCCCCGGGAGGGGAGAGAGGGTAAGGGGCAGTTTCAGCGCGGTGACGGATCCGGGCCAGCGGCGGGGCTTCACGGCTGTGAATAGGGGCGCGAGCGGCGGTGGTGGGCGCGCGAGCGAGCCGCCTGCTGCTCCTTATCATCATTATCAGCAGCAGCAGCAGCAGCAGCAGCAGGCATCGCGGTCCGCGTATCCGGGGTCCAGGCCCACGCATGGTGCGGGGTTCGGGAGTATCAGGAGTTTATTGAATGGGGGGGAGATGGAGGAAGGGGTCAGTGTGGAGCAAGGGAGGAAATTGAGGGAGATTGAGAGGCAGTATGGGGATGCTGTGGCGAGGAGGGGGAGTAGGGAGGGGACTGGGAGTGAGGGGAGTACACCAACGGCGGCGACCGGGCAGATGGAGGTGGTTGGGGCGAAGGTGGTGGAAACGACGGCGTGAGAGGTGTGTAAAAAGGAATTGGTCTGAGTTGTGTGCACCGGGATCATGTAATTGTTCTCCTTGTAAGGAGAGGGAGATGGACGATTGATTTGAGGAGGCATTTCTTGCGTTGTTTTTTGGTTCATCATCATAATGACCATAATGAACCCTTCTTGGAAGAAGAAGGCGGCGGCGGGTCATACGAGGAAAGGGCAACTTATGTACATGGAAATAGAATCATAGGGACCTAATGTCTTCATCAGAATACCCTTCAAGACGATCCAGTCGCCCTCTTTTTCTGTGGGAGCGCGGCCAAAGCCAGCATGGGTTTCTGTGGATGCCCTATTTGAGATGCCCTCATTTGTCTGTAGTCTGGTACCAGCTTACGGACGCATAGTAGACAGGCCAACTTCAACAAACGGGGAGCTTCGAGGTCATACCTTGCCCACAATCTGGCGTCTTAATCCCCGGGCATACCTTCTCAGTGCGCTCAACATGCTCTCTTCGCCCCCCTCGATGCTTTCGACTTCAGGGACACTCGACCCTCCTCGAGACCAGCCAAGCATAACCGAGTCCCAGACCCATGAAACGCCAAGCCTCGCCTGCATATCACCATGTGCCGACCGCATCCCACGTTACACATATGCAGCCCCCTACGGCCAGCAACACGAGCTCTAGGTCCCTAGCCCGTATCCCCTAATTTAGCGCTCGATTATGACGATCCCAAAACGAAGTGGACTGTGCTCAGGTGAGTAAGCGTTCCGAGTGCGGCACGGCAGACGTTAGATCACTGAGATAGGTACAAAGGAGAGGGGGATAGTGGCTAACGTCAAACAGTAGTTGGTTTGGACGCAATCGATGGTTGATGGGGCTGAATTTATTGAGAGCTTGAGAGGGAGACATGCAGCGGCTGGACGCCTTGATAGTGTTTTATCAGTAGCTTTCTGCCGCCCACGGCTGACAGATAGAAAATGCGGTAGAATGGGTAAACGTTTAGGAGTCATTGTTTTCAGCGAGGACCGGTCTTTAGGTGGGGCGCTGAAATCGTGAAACATGTAGTGTATGCAGGGTTCTGTATGGGCTCATGGTTGCGCCTTCGGCGCTTGAAAGAGTTGGGGGCATAGTGCATGCGATCAAGGCGTTTTAAGCGTTTCTTTTGTCTCTTGGGGCCTGGGGTCACTCGATCAAAGATTCACATGCTGAGAGGCTGGAAATGTTGGCTTTTGCACAAATCCGGGATTCTGGGCTGGAGGATGCTTTGGTCTCGCAAGAATGTTTTGTAGGTCTCAGGCGGTAGGTTTGACTGTGGCCATGATCTTTTGGGGTTGCAGGGGGCACAACACAGTCCCTGCAGACTTCTTGCGGGCTCGTAGAGCGTCCAGAGGGCCTGAAAATGCTGAAATGGTGTGTTGGGAGCTCGTAGCCGTTCGAAATGCATATGTATGCATAGGTATGCCCCGTGTCCACGTGTTTATGATTTAGTACGCTCTCTCCGTAGCTCTCTGATTGGTACATCGCAGTCGTGTATCGGTGACAAGAAGGCTTTGTGTGCTGACTTGCATAAAATCCACAACCCTTGGCCAACCCTCCACATCCCAATTTGACCAACGATTGCCTATACGGAAGAACACGGCAAAGCATCCAGGTGCGACTATTCACCGCTCTATGGCTCTAGTCGTGTGCCAATGGTTTTACCGAATGCTCGAGGTTCTTTCTCTTGCGATTGGCGACGAGCTGGACCTTAGTAAATATTCGATCGGCTGCAGAGAGCATGTGACACTGCAGCGATCATCGGGCCCTCCACCCTGAGTAACTACTCGAAACATCCCGTTTGTGACGGACGTGTCAAGGGCTTTTTGTGAATGTGAGAAGGCGGAACAAGTGATCTTCGAGATCAGACCCTGTTTGTCGACGTAGTAATGCGTGGTACGTATGCTGTTTCACGGTTGGAGATTGGCTGCTCGTATGATGCAAGAGGTTCTGGTAGGACTGATGCGTCTCAAATGCTGCAGAAATAGCTTTGGGAGTGGGTCGAAAGAGCCAAGAACAGAGCTGCAGTCTGGCCAATTGGTGAGAAACGTAGACGGCAGGATATCCACTAGAGAGCATACATCCTTGGGCCCATGTTTGAGAGGTTCGAGAGATACTGCTGAGGCGTGATAATGTGGGACTTTGCCTCAGTGAGTGTGCCAGAGGCCACCAAATTGTTGCTGCGTTCGATGTAGAGTGCTTTGTGAGCAATGGTTGATTAGCAGGTCGCAAAATAGATCGCGCCTGTCTTTTGTAAGTCGCTATTTTGAATAATGTCCGTATACTGATTTGGTGGAGTATGGTGGACATTCAGGCTTGATTTCTCTCCATCACGACGCGACGGCACCCAAGATTCTTTCTCATAGCGCACAATACACAGCTTTTTTCAAGCTCGTTATCAAAGCGTTGCTATCCTCAACATTCGAAGCCTCGAACAATGCACGCAATCAGGCTCATCATTTGTTCGAGCCCATGGTAAGATCTCGCGTCAGCTTGAGCCAGATCCTTGACCTCCATAGTATCCTCAAGAGGTCTGGAGGCATCTCTGTATCACGATCCTGAGACGCCTGCTCAAGTGATTCGACGCACTGCCTCAGAAGGGCTTCCTTCTCATCCTGCTTGATCAAACACGTGAACCTTGCCTTCAGACCATCTTCGGCACCATTGCCCAGAAAGACAGAATGCACCGTGCCACTATTGGAGTTTGCGACGTACGCCAGGCCCAGTGGGGTATGAACGTGGGTGTACCATACCGCTATGTGAGGAAGACCGGCTGCATACTCCGCTGGAGAGACACCACCAAGCGCTTTCTTGATAGTCCGAACACTCCAGGAGGAATAATACTTGAGCAATTCAGCCCCACAATCTCTCTGAAAGTAGGGACATGCCTAGACCCACCACGAGATGAACCTCGTGCCATTCCATCCTGCAACGCAAGAGTCTGGCAAGCATTGGTGAAGTCTCCCGGTGTCATCTGAGTACTCGTCTTGAACACACGTTGGAAGTGGAACGGGCTAAGACCGCCTTCCTTGGCCAAGTCCTCAAGCTTCA
The DNA here is from genome assembly GCA_019925105.1 of Niebla homalea. Classification (NCBI taxonomy): domain Eukaryota; kingdom Fungi; phylum Ascomycota; class Lecanoromycetes; order Lecanorales; family Ramalinaceae; genus Niebla; species Niebla homalea. The sequence goes on from JAHGAU010000009.1 coordinate 314,168, forward strand.
AGCTTTTGCGATCCTCTGAGGGTGTCTCAAAGACATTCGCAATGATCATATGAAGAACCTTGACGACAGCGTTCACGCTGCTGGCTGTGTTGCAATATACCTCGGGTATGCATCTCTTGCACGCGCGAAAGCCGGCTTCGATTGCGCTGTCAATGGCAGAGGGAAAATTGAAGAATTGGACATGCCTCCGTGATGGACGCCGGAATGGGCATGATGGTCGGCAGAAGATTTTAGTCGTCATGACACCATACAGAAAGATTCGATCTGCTGCTCGTGATCGCGAGACTGTCGCTTCCCAGCGTGCATCGTCGGACTGAAATGGATCAATGTCGAACGTCGAGGTCAATGTGTGACAGGTCAACGACGGCGGGCGCTCATTATCGAATGCAATAGAGGCTTCAAAAGCATCGCCGTCGATGAGAGACATACTTGGGAGATTCAAGAGACTAGGCTGGCTCAGGTCGAACGGTTTTGGACCCGAGGACGAATCACATGATAGGAAGGCTTCAAAGTCTGGCATGACCCCCAGTTCGGGCTGCCAGAAAGAGCCATTCTGCACAGGCGGAAAGGTCACATTCGCTGAAGCGGGCACGAGAAGATCTGAATTGGGATCAAAATTATGTTATCGTGATTCTGGCAGAGCTTGTGAGACTTGAAAATCATCTCCAGGCATTGGGTCTTGCCCCAGTCCTTGCAATTGATCCGGACATGGACTGTTATCCGAAGAACACCATTGGTCAACGCGACTCCACTTGACTGATGCCGGATCCAGATGGACTATTCCAAAGTTTTGATCCGCAAGTTTAAGGTGATGCAAGAAAATGTCATCCATTGGACCCCATTGAGGTAACTTGGTACAGGGTCATCTGGATCGTCCAAACCCATCGCCATCATGGAATCGGTGCCAATGTCATTTCTTGGATAAAAATTGTGGGACATCCATCTATTTGATACCCTAGAGATGTCTTACATAATCCAGCAACTTTGGCAGCAAGCTCATGCCGCTGACTGATCGGAACATATCAGGCCCCCCGGACAGCGCTCGTGCAATAGCGTCTAGAGTAAGAGGCAGATAGGATCGATTTAGTATGGGTGCCTCTCATTCGGATGGTAGCTAGATCAACGGGGCTTGCAAGCTTGGAATGATGGGTGGAATAAGGGGCTACTGGCCTTTGCCACACTGTGGCAGTCTGTAACCGTGGCAGGCTAAGCGTAAGGTGGATCCGACATGATGTAGACGGATCCTTTCAAACCTACCAAGACAAGGACATTCATTGTCTGGTAGATATAAGCATTTTACGATACTCAATAACATGCATGGAAGTATGCACAGTTGCATCTACTACTGCCGTCTCCCTCCCATGCCATGAACGCCTATCGTCCTTTTCGAGTCCTCTAATCCACATCTCGCATAACGGGACCATTCCGTCCAACGATCCTGCCCAAATTAGGAACAATCCGCCACCGCCGGTCGATCTCGTATTATTGTCGAATAAGAGCTCTGCAGAATCTTCAAGCTAGCGCATGTCCGGCATGGTGCGGCCCAGGAGATGCTCCAACATTTCTCAGGCGGCTTCCAGCTCGTACTCCGTACCAATTTTTCTTTCCTTCCTTTTGCTGACGACGACGTGGTGGTGCGAATTTCGTCGATACTAACCCTCGCTTTACAGGTTCTTGCTTTCTTGCTGCGGTGTTACCTTTCATTGTTCATTCGTTCGACAGGAGATCTTTTTTCAGCACATTCGCTTTATTCGGGATCGGCAGGAGCGAGAAGTCCCCCTGGATCCTAGCCTTGTTCCTTCCATTCCAGCCTGACTGACTTGGCAACCCAAAACCGTCCATAATTCAGCAAGAGCAGGTACCTGATACCGGAATCCGTAGCAAGAGCTACTCGCCATGGGTCGTGCCTGGGTGCTGGCCGCAACGGCCATCTTCTCTGCGACTGCCGTGCTCGCGCAGACTGGTACAGGTGTCAAGTGTGGACCAGGCAACCTGTGTCCTTCGAGCACTCCATGCTGTTCGCGTGTGTCTATCCGACCCTCCTACAACATTTCAAGTGCTAAAAGTGCCCAGAATATGGCGAATGCGGTGTAGGCGCCTACTGCCTCGGTGGCTGCGATCCCCTCTTCTCCACCTCCCTCGACTCCTGCGTGCCTGAACCGACATGTAAGAACACCAATCACAAGTTCACAGACCTGGACGGCATCACATCAAACACAAAATACCTGGGCGACTCATCAACATCAGATTGGGTATCGAGTGGGACACCGCTGCAGGCCCCTACGAAAGACGCAGTTATCCTCACATTGTCCGAGGATGGATCCAGCTCCTCAGGCACACTGCTGGCAAGCACAGTATACGTCTGGTACGGCAAAATCACAGCCCAGATGAAGTCAAGCAGAGGGCAGGGTGTCGTCTCAGCCTTCATCCTCCTCTCCGACAATAAAGACGAGATCGATTTCGAATTTGTCGGCGCCGACCTCAATAACGTGCAATCAAACTTCTACTTTCAAGGCATCACAGATTGTATGCCATTCCCCCGTGCTCCCATTCTCTCCTTTCCGCTGAATCATTGACCCATTAACACATCCCAGACGACAACGAGAAAAACATCTCCATGCCCAACAATGAAGACACCTTCAGCGACTACCACACCTACGAAATCGACTGGCAGCCCGACCAACTCACCTGGTCCGTCGACGGCTCCATCCAGCGCACTCTCAAGAAATCCGACACCTTTAACAAAACCGACAACCAGTACCACTACCCGCAAACCCCCGCCCGCGTGCAGCTCTCCCTCTGGCCCGCCGGGATTGCCAAGAATGGTCAGGGAACGGTGGAGTGGTCGGGCGGGCTGATCAATTGGGACGCTTCAGACGTGAAGAGCAACGGATATTACTACAGCATGTTCAAGGAGGTGGATATCCAGTGCTACCAGGCCCCCAGCGATGCGGCGTCCACGAGCGGGAACACGAGTTACGTGTACGTGGATAATAAGGGTGTGGAGAGCTCGGTGGCCATCACGGGGAACAACACCGTGTTGAAGAGCTTGTTGGGCACGGGCACGGATATGAATAAGGACTACCCCAACGCCAAGCCTTCGGGCACCAAGAGCTCGAGTGGAGCTGCTGCCACGAGTGAGGTTGCTACTATTCCCGGATTATCTGGTGCGGGACCGGGAACTGATGGTACGCGTGGTGGTGGAGGAACCAGCGCCGGAGGGTCTGGCTCGGGTGCTGGCTCTGGGTCGGGCGCTGGCACCTCTAGCGGAGCTGGTGCTGCTTCCTCGGGCATCGGTGGATTCAGCCAGGGTGATCAGAAGGGCTCCAGCGATGCTGCTAAGCACGTCGTCGCTGGGTCTATGGTTGCCGCGCTGATGGCTTTTGTCGGGATGCTTTTGCTGTGATTGCGGACACGGTCAAGTAATGCATGGAAGGAAGCTGGGGTCTGGAGTCCTTTGTTGGGCAAGGAGCCATGAGCATGCATTGGTTGGGTTTGAGATTGCATTGGTCCATTTGGATAAAGAGAAGGTGCAATTAGCCCATCTCGTAGTCACATATTTGAGAATAGCAAGAGATTGCACTCCAGCCCTTGGGCGTCTCTTTCTGTGAAAAAGTATGCCATTTGTCTTGAATACGCTTGTGGTCCGTGTGATGGTGCACCTTCCTCTGCTGGTGGTGATCTGCGGCAGTAGGTAAAAATGTCAGGACGCCGCTTGACTCATGTATATTGCGGTATTCATCTGAGTCCCTTCATATGACAGAGAAGGGCTTCCTGGCCTTTCCTTTCCAAAAGACATCAAGAAGATCCGTCCTCTTTCCCTTCCCAAAAAGTCCACAAGGTATAGGTCCTCCCCTTCCCCCTTTCCTAGAGCCACGGATTGTAGGTCCTTCCTCTTTCTTTCCACAGAACTTGAAGGAGATCCTTCCCTTCCCCCCTTGGGGTCTCCGAAGTGTAGGGTCCCTCCCCCTTCCTTCCTTCCCAGATCCACCATGTGTAGGTCCCTTCTCTTTCCCCTTGTAAAGCCCATCTTTCCTTTGGACCGCCGGTCCTGCTCTTGGGAGGGAAATATCCCATCTCCAGGGTGACCCCTTTTCTTCCCTACGCCAATTGGCTGCGACGACGGGATCCGCTCAATCTGGATGAAGACGCTGTTAATACCCACCAATAAAGCGTAGGAGACGATGTAGGACGTGGTGGGTAGCTCGGTATTTCAGAGTTCCATAATTGAAGTCGAATCACCATGGAGAGCCCCGAGGCTCAAATTTTGGTAAGACTGGGGCGGCGACGAAGAGTCTCATCACGATGATGCAAGCAGTATGGGGAGAGGAGAGCTGGGCTGCTCACCGATCCCCTTGCTCCTGACCGCTTTGGGTCTTATGATTTCCGTTCAACGTCCGGATGAGCATCGTGTTAGCTCCCACATCTATCTGATACATGTTAGGAGCTGCGGATATGGTAGGTAGTCTGGTTTCAGAGGTAGAACTGCCGGGTTGATCGAGTCTCCATAGGAGCCTTGAGTTCATTATGGTATGACTGGGGCGGCGATATGGGTCTCATCATGGCTTGCTGGCATTAGGAGGAAAGCTCGAGTGCTTACCGATCACTCTTCCTGATTGGTTTGGCTCTAATAATATCTGGGCGGAAAGGTCTGTTAGCTCTCTCGTATGTGTTTTATGGGGGAATGCGGTTGTGAAACGTAGGTCAGGTCTCAGAGGTATACTACTGAGTCTGATCGAATCACCATGGGGAGCTTCCACCTCATTGATGTATGAAAGATGGAGCCGACAAAAGTCTCATCACGTTTGACAACCGGTACAAAAGAGAAAGGATGGGCTGCTCACCGGTCATCCTGCCCAAGGGAGTGTGGTCTTCATGTGGGGGGCTTCCTCTTCTGGTCAAAGCTTTCGAGCTTCTGCTCCTGACGACTCCTTGACCGGACGATGGTGGAAATGTACGCTGATTCTGGCCAGAGACTGGTAGCAAGTATATGGACGACCCCCAGCTCATGCTCAGGTGCCTTGCCCGGGTCTTGCAAAAGCGGTTTGCTGCTTGACGGCGCGATATTCATCGTCGTCTATAGAGCGAGATGGCATTATTGAGTATCCCTGGTATCAATTCTCCCCGGCAGAGATGTAAGATTCCACCTCTTGGACAAGATTATGATTGTGCTCCTAATCTCTCGTCCTCATGCAAATGCTAAGCGTTCTGGCAGCAGTCCGGATTGAATGGTAACGTCGAAGAATTCTGAAGGTGTTCGTGCTGTCTTTGACTGAAATAGCCCAGGCACGTACATGGGGGATCTTCTGCTAATGAGCGTTCTTGTCCGTGAAGTCGTTGGTGAGCCTCTCCCAGTCGGTCGGCGACCATGCGGCATTCGAGGTTGAGGGACACTGATCGGGACGGTATTGAAGGCAGTATTGCTATTCCCAGTCTTTTCTTCCCTCATGAGCGTGTAGTTCAACCCTCTCTTAATCAAAATTGGTCTCTTGTAGAGCCATTCTCTAGATCCGAGCAGCCACTTGAATTTCGGCTTTGGACAGTGCGTGCTTTCCTTCCAGGTTTTTAAAAGGGGTTCGTGCTCTTTTTGGACGAGTGTTTATGGCGAATGCATGTTTCTTCCTCCATTGCTGAAGACATTCCTTCATCTCAAAGAAGCCGCCAGCTGGTGTGCTTGATCTGACGTGAAATGTGGTACTCGGATAGTAAATGGGGCCCCTCTGTGTCCTTCCTTGAATAGACTCTGGTGTCGAGTCTGTACGTCCCCCTTCTTAATCCACATTGGTATCTGGTATGCCGTGTCCTGCACTCTCACAGGTAGTCAGCTCATCTGCCGTAATTGAGGGTGTATGGCGTCCTACTTCGAGAGCGGTGGAGGCAAATGCAATGTTTCTGAGCCAATGCTGAAGGTAGCTTCTTTCCTTGATCGCTTTCTTCATGAAGATTCGTCGTTGTTCCATCGATCTTGAGCAAGACACGATCAAGCCTCTCGTTTGGGCAGAGCAGCGTCTGGAGGTAAATCTGGAGAGGGGAATGGAGCCCTTGATGCTGTATCTTCATGCCTGTTCACTGTAAGTGCGTTGGAAGATGAGTTTCCTCCTGTCTACAGGAATCGACTGACTTTCCAAATAGTAAGCAAAAAGCCCGAATGTATCCCAAACGCGCCACGGCACCTATGAGATGAAAAGAGGGGGCATTCATACCGTTCCTGAATGCGCCCTGAAGGCAGGTTTGTAGTCGTCACCTCCTATTGACGAGAATCTGATCTTTTCGGACTTTTGAGCCAATTGGCACGCTGCAAGCCTGTAAAGCACGTCCGACGATGTCCTTCGATATGGTGAAAGATCCGTTCTTGCAGTTTCTTGTACGATGCTGCCTTTGGGTCTCCGAAGTCTGGCTGTATAGAGGATTCCGACTGTTGAATCTTTCCGTTACCATCCCAGTCCCACACAAGAGGCCAGCTGCTTTGCTGCGTCGGACGTCAATTGGCGGCCAATCTTAGCGAGAACGAAGGTACCTATTCTCCTTCTGAATGTACGTTGCTGGCAAATGTGTAGGTACTGTGCCATTGGGACGACTTCCTTCGTCCAGCGAGTGTTGTCGCTGGCTGACGAAGTGTAATGGATGCTATTGGGGCCAGTCGAGGTCTTGGAGAAGCTGACAGATCCGTTCCTGCCTCAGCTTTGTCCGTGAGCCTCTGAACCATCACTATAGAGCCAATTGGACTGACAGGATTTTGCTGCTGTTCCAGGGACTGCACAACTAGCCAGCTGATCAGCAATCCTGGTCGTTGAATGTATTCCGTGGATTTTTTCTCGAAATTCCTTGTCGTTCCTGGGTTGGGCTTGCCCTTGGCAGGTATCCGAGTCTCCTACTGATCAGAGGATCTCAAATGGTAGGCGGTCTGGCTGTCGTGTCGTACAACAACAGCCCGCTCATTGGCTAAGTCGCATGGGGACCTCCGAAGGCGTCTATCGCGATAGCAGAAGTACCGCTCATGCTATTTGCAAGTATTCCTGGCTGAAACCGCGATCCTGACTTCAATTGGAAAGCTGGTGGGGGAGACTGTGGAGGAAGTCGCTTGATTTGGGCAACATATTCGCTTTAATTGAGCATCGGGCACTCCACATACAGCCTGGGGCCTTCAATTGCATCCAACTACAGGAAGATAGAAGCCTGCGATGCTACTTCTGGAAAATGCTGGTATTGGGCAATGCAAACGTAATCTCGAGAGGTGGTGGTGGAAGGTAAAGATGAGGTGCTCCGGCTAGCTGCCTACGAGTTTGGGTTGAGCAAAGAATACAATACTAAATGCACACGAAACCCGACAGCGTCTATGGATTCATATTCGTTCAGACTGCAAGAGCTAAAGATTTTCTCTATCAGAGAGCCGATTGGAAGACTTCTTCTGGTGGGATTTTGAGGTTAGTAGTTCATCAACTTGGCTCTGAATTACGTATACGACTCAGCACCGACTGCTTTTGGCGTTCCACGGTGTTCAATAAGACAGCAAAAGGACTATTCATGCCACTTACACGTTTTTCTTGTGGCATATCGCATTACAGATTGAATCTGGAACATTGGTGGTGATCTTTACTGGCCAAGTGGCCTGGATTGGTTTGCATTCTCATTCCAAGCGCCTATCTCACGGGATACAAACAATTGTAGCTATCCTTGATGTTCAAAACAGTGCAAGCTACTCATAAACAACCTCAAAATACTGGCCTCCTAGCTACCAGGCGACAAAGTGGTCACTGAAGGGTGGAGATTCGTTTTTGAAAGGCCGTCATGATCGACCTCCTTTCCAAATTTTGGCCCGAGCATTCCAAATGATGCAACTTGCGCTAGCACAACACTTGCAGCTCCTCGTGAGCTTCATTCACACCAAAGTTAAAGTCTTTCTGACTCTCTGAACGTACACTGACCCACCAAATCAAGGATTGAGACTTCGTCATGAGTAGCAAATGCCCCTTTTCGGACATTTGACCCGCTAGAAAGTGACGTTTGCCTCACTCCTAACACTTCTGCCGTGAGTATCCTGCCGGAGAGACAAAGGATCTGGCAGTCTGGTGACCATCAGTGAAGCCTCAGAGTGCCGAGCTCCGCAGCGGAGGCCGACGCGGTGGCGCGGTGCTTTTGAACGAGCGGTTGCGTGTGTTGAACTCCGCTTCCGCATCATCACAGCGGCTTGTGAAGCACCAATTGAGGAGGCAATTTCCCTGAACACCCTGCTCCACTTTCCGCTAGTCTTTTAGACTCAAGGGTGTTGCGTGGTGTCACAAAAGCTATTAATCTAGCCACTTCTCTCTCTTTCTCTTTCTCTCTCATCCATCATCCTCGCTTTACAACACATTTTTCAACAGCCTGCAAATCATTTCGACTTGATCAATCCTACCAGCTTGCACATACGAGCGTCTGCATCTGATCTTCATTTTTCCTACGCTTGACAATCACTTTCAGGCTTGGTCGTCGAACCAAGCAACCAAATCAATCAATACACGAACCTGCCGACCAGATCTTTACTTTTCTTACATCAAAGCGCACCTACCTATCAGATCGTCACTTTTCTTACATCCAAGCACGCTTCTGAGGGAGGATACTGAGTGGCATCAAGAACGACCGACGACAGACCATCCACCAATCCACTCAATTCATCACTCGAACGCCAACAGAATGTGTATAATCCACTACTATCGTCACGCCCCTTGCGGCCATGACGAACCTAATTTTCCCTTATCAATCCAATGTCATTGCGAGCCTGTAGAGCAGGCTCTCCGCTACTACCACGACCAATCCCACTACCACCTGCTCGATGAGCAACTCACCACGAGACACGGGTGGAACAGAATAGAGGGATTGAGGTGTCCCAAGGCTTGTACAGCCAGATGGCCAGAAGTGCTGCCATCTTCTGACCCAAAGCAACGAATCTACGGCCAGCAGTACTGGTCGTGGCTCAACCAGACCATGCACGATCTCCAACGCGTGCAGATGTCCAACGAGGGTTTGCCACCCTCTCAAGCACGCCAGCACCGGCTGGACTCCGTCTCACAGCACCAGAGAGACTCCGGCAAACGCCGGATGGAGGCCGTAAACAAGTCGGACAACACTGCTGGCCCCTACCCAATCCACCAGGTCGATCATATCATGCATGTCCGGCACCAGCAAGATCTGGAGATCCCTCTGGAGGCTGCCGCAGCCCCATGGAACGTGGTCATCCACACCGTTCCGTGGGGCTGCGGCAAGACGAACGAGCCGGCCTGCCTGGTCGGCCACGTCGAGTCCGCCGGGCCCTTGTGCCCTTGGCTGCTCGCGCACCGACTCCCCCCCACCCACCGCACCGAGATCGCCAACCACCTCGCCAACAGCGACCCGCTCGCCCGCGGGGGCGCCATCAACTTCCCAGATCTCGCCAGCTCGCAACCTCGCCAGCTCACTGGCGCCGCCCCGTCCTTCTCCGGGCCGGATCGCACACTCGTGCCCGTCGCGCTCTCGCCATCGTTCGTCGACGCGCTGGGCACCGGCGTCGGCAGCAGGGGCATGGTGTATTGGGGCGCCACGAGCGGCGGCCGCTACGGCCCCAGCCCTGGGCCTTTGGCGGGGGTGCCGGCGGCCCTGCCGGGGGTGTTCTATACCACGCAACAAGGGAAGGGACCGAAGGTGTACGGGCCGGTGATGAAGCAGCTACCTGCTGGCTTGCCAGCAGACCGACGTGTGCAGCACCAGTCGCGGCCGGGGGAGCCGCAGGGGTTGTTGAGGCGTCCGGTACTGGATTGGCCGATGTTCACGGGGGGGATGAACAGAGAGGGGCATTACGGGCCAATGGGGGTGTGATTGGGTGTCCGGGGGGTGGTTGATTTCTTGTTCCTTTTCTTTTTTTGAACGTGATATGGAATGGTAGTAATTCCGATGTGTGGGTTTGCTGCTTGCTCGCTTTTCTTTGTTGTGGAGATGAGGCTTTTCTGCCTCCTGAATAATGTAATCATACAATGAGCTGCACGAGGTCGGTAATGGGCGGACAATGGGGGACGAGAGGGTGTGCAGGTGGCTTCTTCTGTAGGCCTAGATAAGGCCTTTTCCTGATAATGAGAGAGCTTCAATTCAATGACGATTTCACATGATGTCGCTGAATTCCTACGCTTGTTGTATGCTTTCATGGCTGCGTTTGAGTGCTAGATCGCAAACCTTGGAGACGCTCGCTTACGCTTTGATGCAGACCGTCAAATGTTGTGCATGACATATTTCTCAGTATATGAAGCATTTCTCACGAATGAGGTATAGATTCTATGGTATTAGTAACGTCTGTAGGCGGATGGTCACATGATCAGCTTGTATGCTGGCTCAAATAGGGGTAAATGCACAGACTCCCAAACCCTCCCTAGACAGTTCAATGGAACCGATGGTACATGGCATACTCGTCCTCACACCCGCAACCAGTGCTTCTCTTCCTCCTGAAATCACCCTGATAGGCATCCAACCTTTCCCTGCCACCCTCATTCCCGACGCCACCTTGTCCGCCATCCGTATCCACGGCCCCTTCACCCATCCAACCCCTTTCCTCCCCCTCCACCCCCTTCCCAAGATCGTCAGTGATGCCACCAAGGTCCAACCCCAACCAATCCTTCAAGAACAACCCAACCTCCGTGTTCTCCACACACCCCTTCAACGCCTTCCCCCTATCCCAATCACTGGCATAGACATTCACATCCACCGCGCTATGCCCATGCGTCGTCCACCCGACCTGCCCTCTCCTACTCACCATATCCGCCAACAACCACGCGCCCGGCAGGCTGCCCTCCTCACCTTTCGCACTACTATACAGCAGGTTGATCTCCTCGTGAGTCGCGTCATAGCATCCCATCCCGATCTCGACCAGCTGATTCCGTATCCACGTCTTCATCGCCTCCCCGCTCGCCGCGACGTGCGACCCCACATGATCGCGGAGTTGGTGGGAGAGGTAGGAGGAGCTGTGTGTGGCGTTTGCGAGGATGGCGGGGAACCAGTGGTATTCCGGGTAGGTGGAATGGAGCTGCCGGGCGGTGGCCAGGCCGCCGGTCTCGTGGTCCGAGGTGCTGATGACCACGGTCTCTGCTGCCTGGCCGGGATCGGCGGCGAAGGATACAGCGGCGGAGAAGGCGCGATCGTACTCCACCACCTCGTGGACCTGCGCGACGGGGTCGTTGGCGTGCCCCGCGTGATCGATCCGGGAGCCTTCGATCATAAGGAAAAAGCCCTGGTCGCTGTCCCTTGTGGCGGCCGAGAGGGCATTGAGGGCCGTGTGGGACATCTCGGAGAGGGAGGGGTAGATATCGGACTGCGAGCGACGGTCAATTTCGTAGGGGATGTCTGTGGTTGCAAAGAGTCCCAATAGTGGGAGTCGGACATTGCTGCCGTTTTGTAGGGCGTCGAAGTCCTGGCGGCTGGAGGCGTAGTTCCATCCCGCCTTCTCCTGGGCCAAGGCAACCACGTCGGTGTCGTCGCCCCGACATGAGTCTTCTGAACTGTTTGGCAAGAAGTGACAGCGTCCTCCCCCCAGGATCAGATCCACAGTTCGACCGAGAGGGTGAGTCAGCCCGACTTCTTGCTCTGCGATGTTGTCTTCGTAGTCTCTGCTCTCCACGTGTGAGGCGAAACATGCGGGTGTGGCGTCCGTGATACGTGTGGTGACTACCAGGCCTGTCATATAGCCCGCCCGCTTGGCTGCTTCGAGGACGGTTCCGCAGGGGCTGCCATCTGGGAGGACAGAAATGGCGCCATTGTAGGATTTGAGACCACAGGAGAAAGCTGTGGCACCCGCAGCAGAGTCTGTGATCAGAGATGAGGTGGAGCGGGTTCGAGAAGTACCTATCAGGTGGGTATCGAGGGCTAGGGTGGTGTTGTTGTAGGGAGACTCAGGGGACTCTTGCTGGTGGAGGAAGGAGCGGGTGAGGGAAAGCGATGTTGGGCCCATGCCGTCCGAGACCATGAAAATGAGGTTGCGCTTAGCGGAGGGAGCTGTAGGGTGATCATTGTCTGGAGAGTCGGAGGTAGGATTATTGACGCTTGATTCGGCGTGTTCGTAAAGGACGGCAAGGATGATGACAAGGGCTGTTGCGATGACGGCCCATGTGAAGAGCCCAAGTTCTCGGTAGCGGGACCAACGGGATCTGCTGCTGGATGAAGAGCTTTTCCTAGATCGATTATTGAGGAGGGCGTCTTCTTCTTCCATCTGGCGTTCGGACGAATTGTCGGATGAAGGACGCGAGGCCTGGAGGAGGGGCTCTGCTTGATCTTTCGCCATCGTGGGTTGTAATGGCGTTGACTCCCAAAGCACGAGGCTATGGAGATGGTTATGTCATGCTCCACATTCTTGGGAGCATGCTTTCGACGCGCGAAGAGAAGGCAGGTTGCAGAGAGATACTCCTGTTCCTGTCGCCCTGCAAGGACCCTGTCAAGGTTGTCTCAGGCCCCCGAAACACTGGCTTCACGGCGCGTTCCGGCGCCGGTCTGTCAGTCAAAAAGGCAAGGATCTCACTTCTCCACACATGGACAACATGGAGCCCGAGACATTTGATAAGGGCGACTTCATGGAGCTCCTGATATCTATATCAGGTGCGCATGTAAAGTGTTTTTTAGAATAGCCCTGTCTTGCTACATAATTCAGGTCACGAAAATGGGAACAGCAAAGCACAAGGTCTCCAGGGCCATTGCTCAAAATATTAATGAATCACTGCATGGAAAACCAAGAGTTTTGGAGATTGTATCAGGGAAACACAGAAGCTGCAAATCTTTGCTAACATGTTACTTTTACTCTTGCTTTTTATGTATGTCATGATATAAAATAGGACTATATACAAAGCGATTGTCCTTATTTCATTCCTCAGCGAACGCCATGCTGGTCGGGTATATTTGCACGCTAAACGACTGACAGTATTTCTCAAAAAGGACAGATATCAAAGCGAATGGTGGGTATCTTGGTGTAGCTCAAGCACAACATACGCCTTGTGCGAGCGTGACTCGAGCGAGCGTGAAGGTGCAGATAGGTGAAAGTCTTCGCTGTTGGAAGCTCATCCGTAAGACACGTGCGTTTAGGAGTTGCATTGACCAGGGTGTTGCCTATTGTTTAATGGTTGTGGAAACAGGCCATTTGAGATGAGATCCTGCATGTGCCACTCGGGGGCGCTCTCCGTCTTCCAGGTCCAGAAGATCCAACCAGTGTGCTGCTCATAAGCATCCAGCTGAGCCTCAATAAATGACCGGAGGTTATTCTTATCATCACTACTCAGGTCTGAGACGCTTCCTGTGTACTTGCCAGTGCAGTCGCCGACTTTGCTCGACCCTTGGAGTGTCCCGTCGTAGCGTGCACCTTTGCCATAGCCGTTAAGCCATTTGGCACAATCAGTCTGGGCACCGGTCCATTCTCCAACAATGGTCCACTTGTCAGTGCCCGCAAGCTTGCTGCCGAGACCACAGGCAAAGGAGACGTGCTCGGATGGAGAACGTGCAACCTCATCCTGAGAGAATATTTGGTACTGGTGAGTGTCGAGGATGACGTTATTGTCGCCAGAGGACGGGGTGAATTGGCCGTTCCAGAAAGACTGGATGTCTTGGAATGCGTCGTGAATGCAGACAGCGACATCCCCTGTAGATTGATGCACGGTGTCGTAACCATTCTGGTAGAATGACTTGACTTCGTCGAGATTGAGAGACGAGCCGAGTGGTTCGTTCAAGAGTTCGATTGCGGTGACGACATCAGTGTCGCCTTTGTAGCGCTGCGCAAGTCCGTTGATGGCGTTAATGGTCTGTTGAACAGTGTCGCCTTGCTGCCAATCTATAGGGCCATAACGACCCGAGTTGTCGAAGCCATTCTGTGAGCCGGGAGCTCCATGAAGATCGAGTAGGACTTTGATGCCAGCATCTCTGGCCCATCCAATCGCCTGATCAAGGATGGGTAGCTGGCCCTGCACGTATGGATCTCCATCTAGAGGTGCAACAGCCCAATACCCGATGGGGATGCGCACATGGTTGAGTCCAGCTTGAGCGATAGCGGAGAAGTCCGCTTGGGTGATCCAAGTCTGCCAGTGATTGGTCAATTGACTTGAAGCCTGGTCTTTGCCAAGAGCCTTGGTATAGGTGTATTCGTCGACGACGCCATCTCCAAGGGAGAAGATCGAAGGCGTAATCCAGGGTTCGAGGACGAACCAGCCACCCAGATTCACACCTTGCACTTTCTGATTTTGGTAATCGAATGCGATGTCCCGCTTTCCCAGTTGGCTACAGGGCAATAAGTGAATGTAGGAGACAAGATAGCAGAGATGTCGACTTACATAGAAAATGGTGCTGCTTGTACACTGCTCAGCAGCGCGAGGGCAACAGTGGCAAGGCTTTGGTAGCTGTTGCAGAGCATGATGGTTATCAATATGTAGGGGTGGGAATAGAGGTTTGCAGGGATGTATGAGAAAATTCAATAAATCAAATGTTCAGAACGTGCCGCTAGTGCGGTGGCCATTCACTTTCACTGGGGAGTAAGATATCAAGTTCTTTGTTTGAGATTGGTTTCATGCAGACAAAGGACCACAATTAACCTACCATCCCCTTTATATACATAAACGAGATCTATCATTTACTTTATTGACACACTTGTGACTTGACCCAAAAGATCATTATGAGAATGTCACCCCCTGAGACTTTGGGAATTATGCAGTGGACCGACTGTAGCCGGCATTTCTTGGGTACGTCTGCATTGCCGGCGCAAAGATGACGCTGCGGTCATGAGGATTGGATACTTGCTCAAAGCCCGTAGGCCAGTAATGTTTGAGAAAAGTGAAGTGTTTCAACTGCCGGGAAATTATACAGCCGCATTCTTGGGCGCCTGGATGGCGGTGAGGAGGGGTTCATGGGAACGGGCCTATGGAGAAAGTCAAATGGACAGAAGGTGACTTGATCATTGGATGAAACCAGATGAGGCATAAATTGAAGGTATTAGGCTTAGTCAAGTGGCAAGGTCTTAGTGGTGATTCAAGTGATGATCTTGGGTCAGCCTGGTTGGTCACAGGTCGTCCCAAAGATTTTGCGGGGAGGAGGCAATCTTGGCAATGGTTGAATGCTTGGCCCTTTGGCACGCGCCGGGTGGCTTGGGCCTACCAGAATGGCTCCCGAGCTCCCCAGATCTTAGCTAGTCCGATGCCTCAGCAGATGCCCATTACCATTGGTGCCCACAAGGATCTTCAACGCACGTCTGTCGCGTAAGCACATTCATCTGGCTTCTGCCCGTGCCACGATACCCCATCAAGAAATCAAGATTCCAATAATTTTGGGTCAGGAAGCCTTCACTCCCGCACCTCTTCCAAGGATGACTACATTGCCTTAGGATCAATATCATTTGATTGATGTGTGGATGCCGACATCATTCGGACCAACCTTTTGAGGCAAATGCTGACTTGTATGTCGTCACTGATCATATTCTCGCGGGCTTTGAAGGCGGTGAAGCCTTGGGGTAGCCCATCATTGCCCTGTAGACTGTCTGACGCTTGGATGAGAGCTCATATGACCTAGGCCAGCACCAGAGCATTCACTGTAGGCCTTCACGACCAGTCGCCTATTCGGAATGACCTGGGAAGGAAGTCAAATATGACGTCCGATGAGCACAGAAGAGTCTAATGACGACATATCTGGACATGATTATTATCCGTACTTAGTAGATGGCCCTGGTTGTGCGCATGATCCGCAAAGCTGCGCAAAGCGGAGATGAGAAGGGGCAGCCTGGTCAATGGTAGGCGTAATATACTGGCTTGCTCATGCTTCAGGCTGCCAATAACATACATGGTCCTAGAGATCGATCATCGACGGGATAAGCATAATGAGAATAGATATGGAAACGGATGTTATGACAAATTTCAGTATTAAATTCTTATAGTTTTGCGATTGAACACGAAGCCGAGGAAGACAAGGAGACATAACAGCCCACCTGTTCGCAATGAGGATTGCAGAAGCACGGGATCACCCGATGCGTCATTAAAATGGGTGCCTCGAAGCACGTCCACTGGAAGGACTGTGCGGTCGTATGTAGAAGTCTGTGGCGGCAAATCCACCCTGGTCGAAGCGTAAACGTAATCTCAACATGTCTTCTCCGCGGCAGTTACCCACCTTGGTCTTGCAAAGAGCTTTGCAAAAATATCCTCTGGCTTGGCAATCAGGACAGGGGTTGCCCATCAGCTTCCTCGACCGTGCCCATGCATAAAAACGTGCACGTTGGGCTCGAGCGTCCCCAGACCTCCTGAAAGCTGCAGACAGGCAAGCAGAAGGGTATTCGTGTATCAGAAGTGCTTGATTACACAGCTTGAACGACTGCCCACTCATGAACGTCAAGCAGATGAGTAATTCAAAGGCGGGCTGACATCAAGCTGGTGAAACCTGGCATATCTGATGCGTTCCAAGCCGCAAGACCTTCGTAGGCTCGATGGTGGTAACATGCTATCGCTGAGCGAGAGGCTCCGCATCCTCCAGGTCATGGATTCACGAACAGTGTTATGGGTCATCTTGGAAGCACCCTCAACACACGCCTAGAAAACCTTTGCGATCTATTCCCAATCTTCCTCGAATCGTTCCCGCCACTGGAACCCATCGTCAAGCAGAAGCTGCTTGACAGGCATGGCTTATAGCCATGACTCCTGGCGATCTGCGCTTCTGATCAATCCTTTGCAATTCTGCTGCTCTTTCACATGGCCTGAGACGTTTTGCAATGCCCTTCTCCCCAAGATCCGCGACTGTGCATAGCGTTCAAACTCCATAGGCGGCTTCCATGTTTTGGGCAATTGCAGCTTTGAAAGTATTTGCGTGGTGATAAATAGGCCAATGTACCGCTGCATGCTTAACAAGATCATTGTGGGCAATGTGTGCCAATGCTGACTGTAACGGTGCACAGCTGGAGCCTGCGTGTATACCATCTGCATTGGCTTATTCATATTCTGCTTGTATGTCGCAGGATCAGATCGGTAAATTCGGCGGCAGTCAAGCCCAATGAGTCTCCTCAACCAGTCTTGGTGCGCAGACGACGCTTCCTTTCTCTCCCAAGAACGCTCCGAGCTTCTCCGGATCGAGTACATTGAGGTGGGGCCATATCGTAGAATCATCCAAAGTGTATCCCAGCATAGGTTGAAAAGAGAGACTGTTGTAGCAGGTAGCATCTAATAGTGGCCGGCAACGTGCACGTCTCCAGAGTCCACCAACACCAAGACGCTGCAGGGCACGACTTTAATGGAGTTCTGAGCACCAGGGAATACGGTCAGGTTTTCAGGTCTGACATGGTTGGGCGGCCCCTTTGCGAGAACGCTGTGGCCATTAGCTAACGCTGCCGGCGAAGGGTCCTTGCTTGCTCCCCCGCTTCCCTCGACGGGCAACAACATCTTCCATGCCTCTATGTGACGACACTGAGTATGATGAAGAGTGTGAACATGATGTCTAAGAGGGAGTTGTCAGTGGTGGGACCATATTGGTGGGCGCCGATGCCGCAACCTTGGCGGGGGAAACCAGGATGAGTGAACACCACGGCTTACCGATGTGATCTGCCATTGCCGAGCAACGAAGGATTCGATAAGTCTGCGACTTCATCTTCTGCATCATTGCTTCCATTTTCCTCTTGACTTGAAAAATTGCTAGAGAACCATGTTGAAAGCTGTCGGAGGGCTACAGTAAATCTCAGGGCGAAAGAGTGAAGATCTATCACGACTGCGTCGTGGTGAAGACGGGAGCCCATAAGCAAAGCAGCAGCTGAAGGAACTCCACAGAACTCGGTAACTACTCGAATCTCCATTCACGATTCAACTTCAAGTTCATACGAAACCCCATTCGAGCAAAAGCCCCAGATTATAATCATGTCTGACTCAGACTTCTCAGATATCGAAGAAGAGGATTGCCTCTTCATCCCATACTAAGGGCAAGTGAAGTCGTCCGGGTTCTGTCCAAGCACGCCGTCTACGACATCAAGCATGACCTCACACGCTCAGTCAGGGGTCTACAGAGGCCCTGTACCCATGTACATCAATGGCCAAGACGTATCTACACCAGACAATACCTTCAACGTCACTTCGCCTGCGACCAATGAAGACATATGGAGCTCATCTAGCGCCCAAACGAGCCATGCAATTGAAGCAGTGGAAGCCGCACAGGCCGCCTTTCCAGCGTGGAGGGCTACAACGCCGCAAGATCGTCGGAAGATCTTACTGCGTGCAGCCGATATCATGGAGTCTCGAGAGAAGGAGCTGGTTACCTATATGGACGAAGAGACCGCGTCTGAGGGTCCGTATTCTGCAGGTATAAAATCCCACACAACCCGCTTCTTCGTAGTCAGGGGAACGTGTTCGGCGTTCGGGGTAGGACATAGAACGGCCCTTCTCCACGCTGGAGGGAATCACGAGATAAGAAGCAAGGTACTAATCTTCCGATGTAGGTTTCATCGCTCCCACAGGCATTGAAATACTACGCGATACCGCTGGCCGCATCGTCTCATCCCTCACCTCCGGCAAGCCAATCTGCTCCCAACCGAGCCGTCAAGCCATCATCTTCAAGGAACCATATGGAGTCATCCTGGGTATCGTCCCCTGGAACGCCCCCTACATCCTTGGCATGCGCTCAATTTGTCCCGCCCTCGCAGCCGGCAATACCGTCGTCCTCAAGGGCTCTGAGCGTTCACCCCGTTGCTTCTGGGCCATGTCCTCCATCTTCGCACAGGCCGGCCTCCCTCCCGGGGTACTCAACATGATCTACGTCAAACCCAGCGATGGCCCCGAAGTGACCTCCGCGCTCATCTCTCACCCAGCGGTCAAAAAGATCAACTTCACTGGCTCCTCCGCGATCGGCCGCGTCATCGCCGAGCAGGCCGGCCGTGTCCTGAAGCCGTGTCTGATGGAACTGGGTGGAAAAGCCCCAGCGGTCATCCTACCAGGAGCGGACCTCGACCTCGCCGCCCGGGAGTGCGTCAACGGCGCGTTCATGCATGCAGGGCAGATATGCATGTCCACCGAGAAGGTCATCGTGCCCGATTCGCTCCTCCCCGCTTTCGAGGAGAAGGTCGAGAACGCGCTCAACGCCGCTTACCCCGACAAACGGCGGTGCGTCACCCTCGTCTCCCCGGCCTCGAAAACGCGGGTCGACGGCCTCATCAGTGACGCCATCGCCAAGGGCTCCATCCTCCTCAACGGTGACGGCGGTGCCAGTCACGCCGGCACCAACGGCAACAGCTCCGAACACATCGGCCCCAACGGCACCTTCGAGGCCCACACCAATGGCGTCAATGGTGGCTCCTCTGGCGGCGACTCACCCACCGCCAAAATGCGCCCCCACATCCTCAAATTCCTGCCCCCGGCATCCACGCTCTACCACACCGAATCCTTCGGCCCCGTCCTCTGCCTCATGACCTACGCCGATGGCGACGAGGCCGAGGCCCTGCGTCTGGCCAATGATACGGAATACGGCCTCTCGAGCAGCGTCTTCTGCGGTGAGTCCGCCTCCTCCATCCTGCCGAGCATCCATCCATCCATCCATCCATCCCCCTTTCCCCTCCTTCTTCTTCTTCTTCGTTTAACTACACAGAATAGTCCCGTTGCATTTTCGTAATGAATGGTGCTGACATCGATATCCCTCCCAGGGGATCTGGCGGCCGGTCTGAGGTTTGCCAGGGGGATCGAGAGCGGGGCCGTGCATATCAACAGCATGACGGTGCACGACGAGCCCAATCTGCCGCATGGCGGGGTGAAGAGTAGTGGGTGGGGCCGGTTCAATGGGGCGGCGGGGCTGGAGGAGTTCCTGGTGTCGAAGACGGTTACGTGGGTGGAGTAAGGGGGTCGAAAGGACGGGGAGGGGCTGAGCAGGGCAAGGGGTGGGTAAAGGGGGATGTGAGAAGGGTGATAAGGCTTTGGAAAGGGGGTCGGGAATGGATGAGAGTCAGGAGGAATGTCTGCTTAGCAGTCACATATGCGCGTTGTACAAATGTAGCAATATTCAGCATTTTATTTTCTTCTTCTCTAAGCAATTGGCAAGCGGCGTTTACCCTCCCTCCCTACCCACGCCGCCGCCACCCTACACACCCTCTCAAAACACCCCCAACTCCCCGAACGCCTTCAGGACATCGGCGTCCACATTCCCCACCCACGTGCCCCTAAAGGCCTCCATCCCCCCCGCCCTCTCCACCGCCAAACCCAGCTTCTCACGCACAAAAGCCCTGGTATTGAAGCGATGCACCGGATCTGCAAGCATCAACTCCCGGACCAGGGGGGAGATGGTGCTCTCATGGGACTCGGGGGGGATCCTGTCCCCCTTGTACTCCAATGCGTCCCTCTTGACGGGGGCCCCCAGCTCCCCATCTTCCTCCTCCATACCCTCCTCCATCTCCGTTATGACGCTCGTCCACATCGTCATCAGGAGCTGCAACTTGTCCAGCACCCACGCTTGTTGCGTGTCGAGCAATGACGTCAAGGCCAAACAGAAGAGCTTGCTCTGGTCCGGGTTGGAGACGGTGTCCATATGGGCGAACCACTCATTCAAGAGCCAGCTCATGTCCGGTTCTGCGATGTTTGTGGCGGCAGCTTGGTAGGCGGCGACGAACAGCCCCGGGTTGATGACGGCGATACGGGCGAGGACGCAGAAGTAATCGCTCTCATTGGTGTCGTCAAGCACGGGGCGCCGTTGATGGGGGCCTGAAGTTTGGTGAGATTCGTAGGCGTCATGCAGAGCTTCGATGAGGATTTTCAGAACAGGCGTTGACAGCAGCGATTGGATGAGCTGTTGAGCAAGTGAAAGGCCGCCCAGATTGTCAGCGAAACGAAGTAGAATTTGGATGATCCCCGTAATCAGATTGCTGAGTTCGAGTTCATGGCCAGCTAGTATGGCTGCCAAAGGGTCCATGATGAGGTTGGCGTTGGTGACAATGTCGGACGGTATGAGGTAGAGATACGTTTCCAAGATGGATAGTGCCTTTAACAACGTGTGTGATGCTTTATTCAACATGGGTATCAGATTCTGGAACAGTCCAGTGATGTATGCGGGAAGGGGTAGACTTGTTCGGTCTAGTATAGCACTCCATAGCTCCATGGCTTCGTCTCCGAGATACAGCTGACTTTGCGAGTCTGGCTCAACAGCAGATTGGATCAAGGGGGCCATCATCTGATGAAATTGCTGTGACTCTTGACCCATGGAAGTCACAAGAGCTGTTAGGATAGCAAGTATGTTTTCCTTTATGAGGTACTCCTCGTCTGCGACATCCCACAATGGAGGGAGGAGGCCCAGGATGTGAGGGCCGAAAGGATTGATGTGTACCTCCATCCTAACAATGATGGCATGTACAGTGCTGAGAAGCACAACCTTGGGTTCTGGAAGGTCCACTTCCATGACCAATGAAAGCAATCTGTCCAGTATGACGTCCACGAAGGGGACAAGTCCTTCGGCCGTGAACTCAAAGGGATCTATCACATTCGGAAAATGTCGACCAGCCGTCACTCGGACTATTTTATCATTGCAAGGATCTCCTCGGTCGAGTAAATGCTGGAACATCTGGTACACTATAGCGCGGTTGAGCCCCTCTTTGCAGGGTAGCCATTGGCCCAACATAATGGCAATTCGTCGTCTTATCAGACTGGAGTGTTCTCCCTTGGCTTGGATATCTGGTACGAGTGCATGCTCCAGAAAGTTTCCGAAATCCATTTTGTCATGTAGTATGGGGGCTGCTATTCCAATTGCAGCATACATCGAGTCTCTGTAGAACATATCGCTGGAAGCTTGCTGACCAGTGCTCTGAAGAAGGTCAATGAAGCGCGGGACCAGGTTCTCTTTGTTTTGGATCATGAGATCCAGGAAGAGTTTTTCGCAGCATGTTCGGAGATTGTATTCCCAGTCGCCGCCTTCTCCAGCTTGTTCAATCTCCCATTCCTCAGGATCCTCGACCCACTGCCTGAGGTCTCGCGGCGTTAGCGTAAAAAGCCTCGAAACAAGAATGTGCATGACAGTCTCAGTGAAGTTGACCGTCAGTAGATCTTTCCGAGTAAGCGCTCTCGCGGACTTCTTATCCTCTTTGTCTTCTTCGGTAGGTGTTCTGAACAATTTTGGAGGCTCAGACCCCATTTTGACGCACGCTCTCAGGATCAGCACTCCCTTCAGAGAAAAGCGTTCTGGGAAAAGGGGGCCATCATTATCCGCTCTGTCGTTCTGGAAAAGCAAGGATATAGGTGAATTGGATCGTCTGCCATAATTTTTGCTGAAGTTGGTAATGAAATTCCAATAGAACTGGACAAGTTCCATAGATCCCGGGAGTAGAGCGAATGGAGTACGATGCTCTTGTGCCAATTTCAAATGGATCTTTGCGATCTGCATAATATGCCGTTCTACAATGGATTTAGGACCAGCTTCCAATTCAAGTCTCAGGTCAGAGTCTGAGGAGATTAATTTTGTTAAGTTGACCAGCTGTGGATTGATGTAATTCCAGACGGATATGACAGGGGGATCTCGGTGTGGATGTCGGTAGCCAAGAACCAGCAGCCTTCTGAGAATCCGGAGAGGTAATAGGCTCTGCTCCATACATTCGAAAGCGCCGCGTTCATCTTCACCGCCAACTTGCAAGTATGTGAGCCACTTCTCCGACGCGGCGCGGTAGATGCCAAAGACCACTTCGAGTAATTGGGGTGCTGTGCCTTGCAGGACGTGCCTTGCATTGACGAGTCTCTTTGTCGACAACTCCTTGATAGTGAAGAGTACGATGACAAGTAGCCTCTTCAGTCGTAGCGAATCTGACCGTACCTGTAGAAGAAAAAGCTGCAGCTGATCAACAATCGACGTCAACGCGTCTGGCCTGCCGAGTGTCAACTGTACGACTCATGTTTGGGAATTTTGGTCATATATTACCAGTCAAGAGGATATTCGATCCGGACGATTCTTGCTACAAAGATGGAAGTGTGCAGAGCGATGCTGTCTTCAGGCTCGTTGAGAACACTCTCTAGAACCCTCTGGCGGATGAGGTCTTTTTCCTCCTTGCCGATGGCATTACCTGAGGCTCTTCGCCAGTATTTCTCAACAGCATTCTTGAGAAGGATACTAATCAAATAACGAACGCTGTAGGGCAAGGAATGATCGAGGTAGAAGGATTGCAAGGTAGAGAAAAAGCCAGACTTCTTCTCCCAATTATTCAGCTGCTGGGTACCAGTCTGAATCTGATGCTGATTGTCTGAAGCAGCTGAAACCAGTGCATGATACACATTATCAGGAGTCAGAGGATTCGCTTCTCCAGGAGCCTCGATCGAAAAGGAAGGCATCTTGCACGATGGATGTTCAGTTGCATGGGGATGTGAATCTGAGCAAAGGAAAAATTCATGGCAACATTAATTACACGGGGCCGCGATGGGAAAATGTTCCATGACACTTCTCACTTTAATTGACCAGTCGCATTTATATTCTGCAATTTTGGAATTGTTCTTCACGGAAGGAGCGAGTTTCATTGGCTCCACTACGTCCATCCGCTGGGTCCATTGATCTGTCCGCGTTTGTTTGACGCTGCCGCCGATGCACAGTCCTTCTATGTGACATCAGGAAGACATCTCTTTACTTTATTGCAAGGGATCATCGCTTCTACGCTTCTTACCGAGTGCTGAAGCCTTTCATGCAAGATGGCGCAAGGTACGATCAAGAAGCCCAAAGCAACTTCCGCATCTGCACGCAAGTACGTTGGTTGCATTTCCCCACCTTTCAAATTAAGCATACATATCATATTCAGATCTATCTTTAGAACCTCTTCATCAGGGCCAAAGAAAGGCCAGCGGACTATAGCACCGAAAAGGAAGAATTTGATAGCCCAGAACAAGATCACAAAGGTCCGCTTCAATGAGCGACTTGATGAATGACTATCTTGTACTAATGATTTCATCAGAAGCATGGTGCGGGAATGATCGGAAAGACAGAGCGATCCCTCGCCGAGAAAGCTGGCCATCTCGAACTTCTAGCAGGGGGTAAGAGGAAGGATGGCTCCAGGAAAGCAGCGGAAGAGATCAAGAAGAAGCAAAAGACGGGCAGATGATTTCGAAGAACTTCTTGTGCGTGCAACGAGCTGCGCAAGGATGACAGAGATAGGTGGATGCATCTTCAAGCATGGTATTGCTACAGGCGGGCTATTGAAAACACATCGACTCGAGACTGGATATACAAGCTCATCAACCGCAAACCCTCGAAACGCCAGCGTAAAAGATGGACTGGCTAGATCGCCCTCGCAGCCTCTCCGCCGCCCGACTCCAAGGCCTCCTGTCGGGCTTTCCCCTTACCGATGCCTCCCTGACCAACACCCATTCTCTTCGCAACATAACTTTGAGCCACCACACCAACCGCAAGATTCAGTGTCTCTTCAACCCACTCGGCAACCCATTCTCGTGGATCTACTCCCCCGGAATTGACAATATCGGCAATCTCTGCTGGCAGGACTGATTCGATCAGATCGGGTGACGCAGAAGCGTCGAGCCAGCCGATCCATTTCTCTGGCAGCGCTTGTGATATGTTCGAAAAGGTGATGCCGTGAATGGGGTCATGGAGATAGATAGCAAATGAGACCACATCGTCATTTTCGGGAACGACAACTCCCTCTTCGGTCTCTCGTTCTTCAGAGGCAGGACCACCGAATAAATCTTTCGCGGGCGTCTGGCTGATTGCTTGAATAGAGAGGAAGATATCACTGCTCCTGACAGGGTTGCTTGCCGAGAGGACTTCGGTTGCTTGCTTAGCCGCCTCTTCAATGCCGCCCCTCGCCGAGTAGTAGTCGGTCGCATAGCTTTCCGCACCTACTTTGCTCAACTTTGTACCTTCAACGAGGCCTTTGACGGTGCCCAAATTCCTCGCTTTTGTTGCTTGCCTCCACCATGGTCCATCGCTCCAGCCACTTTGATTTGATCCAGTATAACCCAGATGGGAATCACGACGCTGACCGGACTCCTGACCACGCTGTATGACCATCAGATCACCGCCCTCTACCTGTGCCATGACTCTGGAGAAGGTTGAATAAATGAGAGGGTCAAGTGACGGGTAGCCGACGAGGTCGTGCGTAATGTGAATTTGAAGGCGCTCATGAGATGAGATCGGTGGCGCTAATGTGTGTATGATGTTTGTGAAAGTTGGCAGAGCACGCGAACGAAGCTCGCCACCTGTTGTTCCTGCTTAGTACATGGATCGAGCAAGATCTCAAGTCAACCAAAGACGTACCAATTCCTCGTAGCTGCGTAACATTCCCCTTCACCTGCTCTGCCCACCTCTGCGCCTCCTCATTGTGCTGTATCTCCTTTGCCAAAGCCTCCGCTTGCTTGACGGCAGCACTGGCAGTCGAAGTAATGGCACCCCACCAACCCCCTGAGCTCTGCTGCGCTGGTTCTGCCTCGGGAGACACCTTGTCCGGCTCCGAAGCCGTCTCCTCCGTACTCGCAGGCGTGAAGCTGTTATGATAGGATCTCGTGCTCTCACCCGACTTCCTCATGCTACGCATCTTCTCCTCGCTCGAGCGTGCCCCATCGTTAGGTGTGCCTGGACGCTTGGGCGAACCGCGGGCTGCAGGTGATGATGTCGAGGGAGCATTGATCTTTGGAGTGTGTCGTCCAGACGACTTGGGCCTCTCCGGAATGCCAAACTCCCCCAGTACATCTGTGCCCGACTGTTGTTGATCGGCTGAAGGTTTGTTGCCTGCCTCTGGGGCTTCGTCACCGCCTAGGGCGTCGAGCTCTGCGAGAAGATCTTCGCCTTTCTTCGACATTGTTTCAAGTATCTAGTCTCAATTGACAAATTTTGCATTGAAAGAATGTTGTATGGTTGCCCAGCTCCTCTTGGCTCGTGCAACATGGATGGCATCCAAGTCGCGACTGCTTCGATATTAGCTGCAATAGGACTAGTGTGACAATTAGCGGCATGGCAAGATAAGTTCCCCTGACTCGAGACCGCATCCCAGGTGGGTTCGATACCTATCTCTAAAGACGAGGCTCGTATCCCAATCAGATCCTTGCCCCTTTCATTTTGCCAAGTTCGTACCTACTACATTCTTAGTGTTTACGGATTAGTTATCCCAAGTGACAACATGCCAAGTTTGGCTACATAAAGTATTTGAGTCCCTGTGCCTGGGTAGAATCTACCAGGCTCTGGCCATTGAACCCGGACCTGGTCCAGCTAGTCTTCTAGACTCTGAAGACGGGGCAGACCTGCGCCATACTTCCTATACATGTTATAGGCGTTGAAAACATCTGTTGAATGGCTTCATATGCTATATTGTGGAGAGCACGTTTTATGGTTCTATATGGCCTTATTTCTTCCCCTCAAGATCCGAGCACTTATTGCAAAGGCACCCATGCTTCGCCCACTGCGCTTTCAGTAGAGACCGTCCCAGTGGCACCAGCCTGAAATTCTGCAAGGCACCGGGTGCTCGTTCCAGCTGCCTGGTTCACATTGCATGAGAGGGCTTGATTGCAGGACGGTCACCCTTCCACCGTGTGACAATAATCAAATGGGAGGTGAGCTCAGTCCGTACGATATCAAGGTCCGGCAGGAGATACAGCATATCATTCGTCCGAGAAAGTTACAAGAGAGTCTTATGTGAGTAGCTCGGGGAATAGGCTGCAGGGTACGGTGATGGTGAATAGAACTTCACTAGTCGGAAGCCTCGCGATTATATCGATTAGTGTAGAATCCGAAATGGAACACCTCAAGGGAAAAGGGGATATATAAATGTTCTAGAGTGGTCTGCCAGTTCCATGAAGCGTCTCGATAGATCAGCACCGCGTAGTAAGGCGATTGAAGTGTGACTGATAGATGCTAGCGCAAGGTAGTTGTATTTCTTCATTTCATGGACCTCCCAGTGCATACCTAAATTCCTGAACGTGACCAGAATGACATTTGCAAGTTATAAGACCGGAAACAGCAAACGAAAATAATTAGAGCTCCTTTCATCACCAAAACCCATGAATAGCGCCGCTACGCCATGCTGCATGCGTCTCGTCAAGGAGCGCGCGCGTCGAATACTCACACATCGATAGGAAGCCAGATCCCTCTTTCATGACCGTAGGCAACCTCTACGCAACCTCTAAGCAACCCCATTGGACACGTTAATCAAAACCTAGGTGCTCATGCTTGGCTTTCATGCCCGGTGATCACGAACTTCGCTGCGTACTGTCCAATGCGAACGCCTTTTGCCTTGCCCTTGCTTCACGCAGCCTTTGGCGATGTTTTTGATAATATTCTTCTGCGCGCTCGCGCTCGGCGAGCGATTTCGAACTGGGCCTTGGGGACGAGCCTCCCGGTATATTTAGAGATTCTTCTGGGGCATTTGATTCGCGGGCAAGAGCTTGTTTGCGCTTTTCCCAAATCTGACGTGCTTTCTCAGACTGTTTCTGCTTGAATTCGTCGCCGCGTTTATTGGGCAATCCTTCGCTGATCACTTGTATTGAGCAATTCATGGGGTATATCTGAGATGCTTGCGCCTGATTTTTTGCCGTAGCCTTCACCAGGGGCCAGGTTAGACCATCTTGGAATCTGACCGGCGCAGCAGGATGGCGAGCGGAAGGCAGAACAGTGAACGATACCCATTTGGTAGGTGCTCCTACCATGATTGCGGCCACGCGTCGAATCATGGTCTGGTCTCGATCGTTCTTCGGGTCTATCTTGCCCGGTCCTTTTGCCAATTGGTGGGCCTTCCATGGATCAGTAGTAGGAAAGTATCCAAAAAAGCTTTTGAAGAACTTGACTGCCTTGGTTTCCACGCTCTCTATTTCTCTGACACCTTCGTCATCGTCTATGAGATTGCGCCTTTTGGACTTTGTGACGAAGTCGCTCATTGGTGTGACTACCGTTCCGATATTGTCGTCTACCTGTGCTGTCCTCTTTGAACCCGTGACGAAGGGTGCTGATGAGCTAGACTCCTTGAGCCTGCTGTCGTTCTCGAACGCTTCCCTTTCCAATCCTGGAATTATGGCTGCTGATGGCGTAGCTTCTTGCTTGTTTGGGAAGGTCTCAGATGGGGAAGTCGTCGTCTTCGGCTCGAACGCTAGCTCCGTGCCACCTTCTGCGTGCTCTAGAAAGCTATTGATTTTCTCATCATCACTCGGATCCAATCCATTTTCGCTGGCTGCAGGAGGGGAAAGGCCGGAATCGACATCACTGCCGAAGAAATAGGCACCACTCGGCTGTCTCCCCTTTCCATTCCCAGGGTTCATCGGTTTTGATCCGGAACTTGAAGCTCGAAATATGTCCAGTAGAGCTTTGCGCTCCTCTTCCTGTGATATTGGACGTGCTGGCTCGGACGTTGCAGCTAGGTTTTCTTTCTCTGGCCCGGGTTTTCCTCTCTCTTCAACTGGTGAGGGCGAGAGGTGCTTCGCGGAAGAGGCTTCGTTCTGTGCCTCCACCGCGTCACTGTAGTCTTCGGAGTCGCTCTCATCCTCGTCATCGTGCGCATCAAGCCAATCATAGATTTGGCTCCCGTAGTCAGGGGGAAGAGCAGTCGGAGAAGTCTTCGAAACAGGTAGCCTGAACTCCGCTTGGAGCTCTTTGAGGAGCGTCTGCTTCCTTACTTTCAGTCGCTTCGCAACGCGATCAAGCGCGTCTTGGGTCGAGGATTCCCCATCGAGGAGTCTCTTTGTCGGGGCCGATTCTGACATAACACTATTGGAGCCGAAAGGCTGGAAAACACATATCAGGCTGACCTGCAATCTGTGCTGCGCAAGAAGGTGATACAACCATCATTGCACCACATATGAATGGGTGAGTGGGTGCAGGAGCGTCCGAACTTGCTCCGGCGAACCATAACAACCCTTCCGCTTTTACGGAGTATCCCATCAAGCCCATTCAACAATTTCAATCCTCGCCGTTCTTCGCATGCCCGCCAGAATCCTTTAAGCCACCATCTGTTCGACTTTGCAAAAATGAGAGGCTCGTATGACGTATCAACTCAGCCTTTCTAGCAATTCTTTGACATCGAAAACGAGACTATATTCAAATTCGCCTAAGGGCCTGCTATTTTCTGCATCAGTAAAAACATGGTAGGGCAACGAACGGAACACATTGCTGCGCCATACACGCTATCAGACACGAATATGCCATGCAGTCTATATTTACGCAGCGTCAATTCGTTATGAGCTCCCATCCACAATGCTGTAGGTCTCAAGCTTGGCCTATATCTGAAACGAGCCGATTCCTGGCAGCTTCTCTTTTCTTGTCTCTTTTAGGACGATGGTTCAGAAGAACAGTCAGATTAGCTGTGTCAGATCTTGTCGCCTGCCAGAGCATCATCTCGCAATTTTCGGCGGCCTTGTTGGCCTTCAGATGATATTACCGGCCTATTGATGTCAGGGCTGTCCTAAGCGCCGACGTCGGAAAGCATCCGAAAGAGCCTCAATATAAGGGATTGGCCTCCATTGGCTGATGATCCACTACGGGACTAGTGGAAATACATCGCCTGAAACGATCTATATCTGGATACTGACATGTTTAGAAACGTTGCGGGTCTTGGATGTTGGCAGAGATATCGTGAGGCTGATCACTGGAGTGTACATAAATGCGAAGGAAGCACCTGTGTTTCCGTCCTTCTTCAGCATCAATACTATAGCCGTCCAAAAGTCTCTCCTATTGTCTCTTGTCTCGCATCTGTTTTCATCTTGGTTTATTTCCTTGAGACACTCCTTAGAAAACTCTTCTCACCAGACGCTTGACCAGCACCCATCCCATAGACACACTCTCTCTTCACACAATCCTTCAACTGTCTTCTCTTTTCTTTGCTTGTTGCATTTATCCCAACCTAATAATACTTGATCATCACCAGTCCCCATTTGCAGAATGGCCGGACCGGATTATGGTGCTCTGGGTGCTACCTTCAAGATCACAAGGGCTCTTCAAGTCATCTGTCTTCTCGCTTGCATCGGTATGGCAGCAAATTTCATCTCAGAGATGGTTCAAAACAATGATACGCCCTCGAAGGAGCTTGTCGGCACATTGAGCGTGGTAAGTGCTCCTCATCTAATTCTTGCATCTCACACTGACGTCGGTTGGTAGACATGTATTGCAGTTCTCTACTGCATCATTACAATCATACTTCACATCGACAACATCCTTCCCTACCTCCTGAACACGGCTGCAGATGGCTTGATGCTCATTGCCCTCACGGTGGTGGCAGTAGTCATTGGAAAGCCGCTCTCATACCTGAATTGCAAAGTCGTTGGATCCGCCAGTGTGTCTGAGTCCGCATACCAACTTGGGGCCACACTCAAGAGCACGGTCCAGAACAAAGGGGCGGTCGGCATGGAATACAGCAACTGGATCAGTGCCAACAAGACGACTTGCTACGAAATGAAGGCAATCTGGGGCCTCGGTATTGCTCTTTGGTAAGTAATCGATGCTGAGGCCTACCACGCAGGATTTGGCTGACTGAAGCCAAAGCATCCTATTCGCTTTCTCGGCAATGTGCAGTGTCTGTCTTTGGCGTCGCAGCAAGAGCGTGCCACCCAAAGATTTGGCATGATGGGGTTCAGACTTACCTCCCTCGAGCATCAGCTTTATCTCAATTCCCAACGATGCTTCAGCATACCTGAAGTGGTGGAGGGAAGATCGACTCTTAATGTGCGATGGAGTGATTGTTGCATTGCGAACGGAGTTCGGCAGCCGTTGACTGGCGAGAATTACACATGGGAAATAGACGTTTAGATAGCTTAATAAAACGTTCATGCACAGACCTTTGACTTTGGGCCGAAGAAGCATTTGTATGGTCTTATCTGCTCTGGATGCTCAACGCTATGCGCTGTCAAGTGGTGTAAGGTATTCGGGTGAGACAATGCAGAGTTCACATCTCGGCCATCGGCTCCCAGGATTCCGTATGCCTGGGTGCTCTCATAGTGTCATCAATAATAATATCAACCAGGACCTCTGGCGTCACCAGCGCTGACAATCTTTGCCATATGAAGAGATCGTAAGAAGAGAATCTTCACACTAATAACTTCATGGGTCTTGCCAGCCCGACAGAATGGTAGTCTAGACGAATTAAGCCCATCTCACCGTACCGTCTCCCAGCTAGAGGCCGTTCCAACGCATCGGATCATCTTCTTGTACCGTGTACCCCCTTTGTACCTCGTCCCAACACTCAGGCACCCAATGGAGAGCGCAGCAATCTGCATGAACGCGGCCAAAAACCCAAAGAGCAGGGCTCTGTTCGAGGTCATCCAGCTTTAGGCGTCCCGAGAGTTACCTTCCACTTGGGTATGCCTGTGCGGCTAGTGAAGAAGGAGGCCCTCAAGCTTTCTGTCTATCGTCACTTCCGCTCATATTATGAGGGGCACAAGCCTTTCTCTGCTGTGCTACCCTTGGGGGTCGGGAGCAGGGAAATTGGGGAGATGGCTGTTGAATTTTGCCCTCCCTTGACCTGATTTACTTCCCCCTAGCAAGAACTATACGACATCTTTGCCTTTGCCCATCAACATTCTATACTCCATATTGTCGATAGCGAACAGTGTCGGGGACCAGAAGCAGGCGAGAGAACACGCTCCAGCACAGGCTCGACTCCCGTTCGTACCCATGGATGGCGTCCGGACAAGGTGATATATCAATCGTGAGCATGACTCTTCCATACCTGGGTGCTTCATACCTGTGGCTAATGTAGTTCAGGACAAAGATATTGACGATGCGGAAGACTTCGAGCCCTACCTTTACGATGCTTCGTGCGAAACCCCCCCTGTCGATGACACATTCCTTTGCTCACACGCTCCCCATAGCCTCTTATCCTTGGCTTCCTCTGTCGATCACTACAGACTAGAGAACAACAGGAGATACCATACATACCGTTCGCAAAAGCAACCAGTCCCGGAGAGAAGGAGCATGGCTGACAACCGGAAGGCGATGGTTCCTATTATGCCCCACACGATAAAGAGTCCGTGGACTTAGATACCATTACGTGAGTCAAGAAAGCGCAAACCCTTCGGCGCGATGAGCGAAAGGTCTTCTGACGAATGGCTGTGTTGCAGACACCATCTGTTTCTCCTCACATTAAACGATAGACTATTCATGGCTCCGCTTGAGGAACCGAAAAGAGTGCTGGATATTGGGACTGGGAATGGCATCTGGGCACAGTACGACAGCAACAGTCCCTTAAAGCAAATGAGTCCAGCATCCGCTCACAGGAGCTAGGAACTTCGCAGACAAGCTCCCTGAAGCTGAGATAACAGGTCAAACCCAAGCCTCACCAAAGATCCAGCATGCTAACACTTCTCGCCAGCGACCGACCTGGCCCGCATTCAAGACAACATCTCCTTGCCCAACCTCCATTTCGAGATAGACGACTGCTGCAGTGACTGGGTCTACCCTGTTGATCATTTCGACTACATTCATGTCCGTCGACTGTACGGCAGCGTGGGGGATTGGCCAAAGTTCTACAAAGAGTGCTATGAGTATGATGAACTGCCCTTGCTTGTCTTTGTGGACATTGAAGGTGCCATAGCTTATCCGATGCCTCACAGTCACCTGGCCCCCGGGGGCATCCTCGAGCATACCGAAGCCAGCATCACGCTCATGTCGGACGATGATTCCATTCCCGCTAGCTCACCCTTCCAACAATCAAACGCATTGGCCATCGAATGCGGCCAGCGCTTCGGTAAGCCCCTGGATATACAAAATCGCATCGGAGGATGGATCGCAGAAGCCGGTTTCGAGGACATCGTCGAGGAAGTCTTCAAGTGGCCGCTTGGTGATTGGCCTGCGGATCCGAGGCTCAAAGACATTGGGAGGTGGAATGCCACGCTATGGAACCGGGGAATTGAAGGATGGACCTTGAGGCTTTTGACTCAGACGCACGGAGTGAGTAAAGCATTCAATTGAATCCAGCCAGGAGAAATTGCTTCGTCAAGGGTCTTCATGCTAACCACCAGACAGTGGACAGCCGATCAAGTCAGAGGCTGGAACAGGGACATCCGGACTCAAATCACCGCACGGAAAAGTCATGCTTACCAACTTGTGTAAGTTGGCTCTTCTGTCCTGCCTTATCTCAACGTCCCCTCGCTCTGTCTTGGGCCATGCTGAACAAATATCGACCTAGGAGCGTGGTATATGCCCGCAAGCCGGCTTCATGACCACTCGTACCGCACCCTATTCTCACATCCAGAATGAAATTTTAACTCGCATTGCATCGAGCAGTCAAAAGCTTGGCGTTGGTGGTGTTATTCACAGCGTTCATAGACCGCGCATTTCGCATGTACTCCAGACGTTCAGGAAGGGTTCTGCATTGCTCCGCTACTACCATCTCTCCCATCAAGGCTGTTGAGTAAGTTGCCAAATACCCTCAATTCAAATTGATCTCAGTTCCTGCTACCACCCCCTCAGCCGCACATCTACCAGGCCTCCGATTTTGCGGGATGATGCCATTGAAGACCGAAATCCATCCCATACAGAAGAACGGCAAGATCATAACAATGGTCAATCATTCCTCAACGGTCGGCACTTAATCCCTCTCCGACCTCCTCCGACGTCATGAAACCCAGCATTCGTCACTGTGTTCCTTTTCATTGTCCTTTTGTCAATTTGGTGGCTCCTTCGATCCCTATCATTTTTACGAACGAATCAATCCACGAATTTACCAAATGGTACATACCCTACCACCTAGCTTCTCTGGCTGCTCCTCCGTTCCCCATTCCACCGCAACCCCTGCACCACCTCACCCACTGTGTCTGAGGTCACGACATACCAATCCCCACGTCATGGCCCATCGGTCTCCCAGGAACATGAATCGGCCAGAACGTGAACGCTGTCACCCGTGCTGCATTACCTATTCCATGGTCCGTGGTAACAAGGCCGCATCCGCCTAATGGTGCTCAGGGATCACAATCATGGTTCTCATCCTCTCTTCTCCAACCCCAAACAATTCTAATTCATCCTCCTGCAACCATAATCTTTCAGGAGAAGTAGCGCACAAAGGAGAAACATTCACCTCAAAGCCACCAAGAAAATGTGTGACCATGACTGGAACCACCCATGCCGACCGTGCGAGGTTCCAAAATGAAACCCCATCCCCTGCTCCTTCTCGCCTTTCCAGATGCAACCAGGGCGTACGATCTCCCCACGCCTGGCCTTTCCCCACTTCTTCTTGGCTCCACGCGTTGGCATGAATTCCCTTCCACCCGCCATCCTCCTTCTCGTCATCAACATCCTCCTGCTGCTCCTCCTCCTCCCCAGGGGAAGCACGGTAAGTAAGTATGGCTCTGGACTGACTGGCTGCTCCGTGGTCCGCGCCCCCTTCTTCCCTCCCCAGCTCTCTCTCTCCCCCCCTCTCTCTCTCTCTCTCCCTCTCTCTCTCCCCTCTCTCTCCCTCTCTCTCTCCCTCTCTCTCTCCCTCTCTCTCTCCCTCCCCACACCACCATCTCCTCCTCACCACCAGCTCTTAAACATTCAAGCCCTCCCCGGCCGGAGAAACCTGCTCGCAGCTGGCCCCTTTCTGGTTCAGCACATCTCGCCCCCGACCCCCCCAAGCCCAGCAGGTTCTCGCCAGGTCTGGAGCCCGGGTGACGGTGGATGTCATGGCCGCAGCAGCAGCAGCGTTCGTATTGCTGTCCACCACCGGGTAGAGCTGCCTGCGGAGGATGTGGACCGTGGAGGAGGGGGGATGAGGGAATGGGGGAGCAGAGGGGGTTCATGAGGGGGTTGGGGAGGGCGGGGGTAGGGGTAAAGGCGGTGTGGTGGAGAAGGGGATGAAGGGGGTCTCATAGGGTTAGAGGAGGGGGGTTTGTAGGTGAGAGAAATAGGTAGGCGGAGGGGTGGATATGGGGCCGTGGGAAGTGGTAAGGGGTGAGGGTAATCTGGTGGGTAAGAGCTTGGAGTGGTTTCAAGTAGTGATGCACAAGGCCAAGGGCGTTTGGAGCAGTGGACACACGAGGCTGATGTCGTTTTTGGGAATGGGAGATTGATGTTATATATATAGGTTTCTCTCTCCTGGGATGATTTGGCGAGCTGGCTTCGTGTGTGTAGGAGCTATGGCCTTGTGTGTGCCGTGTTGGCATCGTTTTCTGCCTTATGAGTGCCCTGTACAAGCAAATTATGCGCCAAAGCTACATCCTGATCCTATCTATGCAGGATTTCTTCAGATACACCTCGATTTTGCTGGAACAAGAGGGAATGGGTCTGGGGAGCCTGGATGGACGATTGCACTGGTGAACATATACTGGGAGATATTGTGGATTGGACTAATCAATGCTATCTGGGGTATCACAACGCTTCGGAGACATCGTAAAATAACGAGAAAACATGGTAATCTGACCAGCAGATTACATTGCGGATGCTAGGTCAGGCCTGCCTGACCTTTCTGCCCTTCTTTACAGTATCCCTGAAGCAATAGGATACTTGGATGCCAGAGGATCTGGCCCACTCAATTGCGTCAGCGCTTGTGCGCTCGCAGTTGTCGAGCTTGATCCACTCCAAGGTGCCCTTGCACCCGTTGACTAGGGCTTTTACGCCCACACCGGACACCTTGGTAGAAGCCAGGTTGATACAATTCAGCTGGCCAGTGACAGTGGCGAGGTAAATTATATTGTCGTCACTGACCTCGAGCCCAGCAAGGCCTAAAGCCTTCACATTCCTGAAGACTTCCTCCCGGAACACGTTCGCTGTGCCCCCGAGATTTGTATGCATGTGGCTTAGGTCCAGATGTGTCAGATCGCCTCTGGCTCCACGGAGGAAGCGATCCGTAGTCATTGGACCTGACCTCTGCACGCAATTGGAAAGGCAGAGGTGGGTGAGGTTGGGCAGATCGTGGGTGGCGTAGTTCTGGGGCCCTGGAATCGCGGCTTGCGAAATGCTGCAATTGCTACCATCCAGGTCCAAATGCTTCAGAGAGGTGGGCAACTTCAGATCCCCTTTGATATCCGAGTCGATTAGTTCTAGGATCTCTAACCGCTGGAGTTCTGAGAGGCCTTTGTCATTTGCCCCTTGGTCGACGTAATCGAAAGCCTTAAGTTTCATGTTTCGAATGTTGGGAAGTCGTCTGATCAAGTGCTCATCTAGCACTGCGTGTGTCCATCGGAAGGGGCCGTGGTTGGCGCTCGGACATGAGATGTGTAACGTTTGTAAGCAATTGAATGGTCTGACATGTTGTAGTCTAGTACGCAAGCCTGAGGAGAATCCAGTCACTGAACCAAAGCGGGCACTTTCGAGAATAATGCATTTGTCGAGGAACTCAAAAACCATGTCGAAGTCGAAGTCGAAAGCTGATGACGTGCGGAAATCGAGAAGATTGTTTGCAGGGAATTGATAGCTCATGACAACCTTTCTCGCGGATTCAGATCCAATGCTAAGTACTTGTAGATCTTCAGCAGGCTGATGAGAGTGCACAACGTAGTCCAAGACTTTGCCTTGCTGAAAAGCATCCGAATCATCCGGAGGAAGGACAAGGGCCCGGATCTGTTTCTTCGATCGCTGAACGTAAGCTCGCACTGTTGTGAAGCTTGGGTTCCATTTGCCAGTGGTGAGGTCGAGGGAGCTCCAAAAAGACGGATAAAGAAATGTAAAGGCTCTCCAGGATCGACAGACCTGGGATGCTCTCCTACAAGACTTTAGAAGCTGAGCGAGTGGCTTTAATTCGCAACTTACACAATATCCCTGAACTCAAGACGGCTCATGACATCTGAAGCAAGCTCCTCTGCTAGGCAGCTGAGTGGATCGATGAGTTTCTTGGGAGCTAAGATGGAAGATAATTCGTCTCGTGAAGCCAAGATGATCTGAGCCTCATTAGGAATCTCCTTGGGTATTTTACACTTTGGTATATACCTGGAATTGACGATCCGTTGGAAGGATCTGACGCAATGCTCTCTCGTAGATTCGAAGTGCTTCAGCCGTTTTGCCTTGCATCTTCAATATCTGGGCTAGACGGAGGTAACCCTACAGATCTTAGCAGATTCGAAACATATATCAGAGCGAACAACTTACGGTGGAGTGATTCTTCTCTCTCCTGATCATTTTGCCGGCATCAGTAAGAGCATCACCAAGATTTCCAAGTCGGATGTGAGTGGCTGCTCGCAAGTTGAACGCGGCCAGGGGCGGCTCAGCGTCGGAATTGATGGCCTTGTCACTCATTTAGCCAACACGTTAGCTGCAGGGTGATTCAAGGGTATTACTTCATCGAGATATGTAAGGGCGGCTTTGTAGTTGCCTTGAGTATAAGAATCAGTAGCTTGACTGAGTAGTCCTTCGAAATAATGGTCCGTCCATTCTGTCATGATCTGATCCTGTCTGTTCATTCCCGTGATAGGATCCACGAGATCTTCGTTCCGACTGACTTTGTTGAGCTCCTCGTAGGGAAAAGGTTTCATGATCCAGCGAGGCTTGTAGAAACTCAGAAGGGATGGGAGCTTGGCTTGTGGGAGAAGGAAGTCTTCGCTCATGATGGCTGATTATTCAGCGCAAGGGGCGCGTATGTTGTCGCGTCTGTGATTGGTGAGGCTGTTGATAGATGTAGCCAATCGGAAGACCGACTTCCGATGGTGCCGAAGGCATGCTTGTCGATCTTCGGCAGCCGTCCAGCCCTCCTAAGCCTTAAACATTTGCATTTATAGTCTCACCATCCATTTGATCCAGGAATATGACCAGCATTGATGAGCTTTTCAAGGTTAAGCAGATCCATTCAAACGCTGATTCAGTATGCTCATCGCAATTGCAGAAGCCCACAGTGCCTTCAAAACGAAAGCTCGAGGTCAAGCAAGATGCGTGTATGATTTCCACAATCCCGTGGGACGCAAATTACCCCTGAATTGACATTTCCTACAGCTGCGGTTTACAAAGCATCCAAATTGAATGCTAACAGCGATAGAAAAACTCAGGGACAATCGATGGTCGAAGATGGCGATGATCTTGACGATCTAGAAGCCGGACCTGAGCTTCCACCAGAAGATGATCTACAGCCTGACGATGAAGATGGCCGCTTCTTTGGGGCAGGCGTCTCAAGGAACACAGCCGACGTTCTGGATTTCATAGAGGAGAGAGACAAGGACGATACTGTACGCCTCAAACAATCTGCAATTCGTCTTTGCTGACATTCTCGCAGAAACCGGAGAAAATCGACTCTGGGTGGGTGCGCAAATTGGCCCTGAACTTCGAGAAGGGGATTAGCAAGAATGCTGAATTGAGGGCCAAATTCGAAGAGGAGCCGCAGAAGTACGTTCAAAGCACGAGCATCTATCGATGGGTTATGTCTGATAATCTGGGGCAGATTCATGGGCTCAGAAGCAGACTTAGATGCGGACATCAAGGCACTCTCCATACTCTCTGATCACCCGGAGCTCTATGAAGATTTCGCGAAACTAGGCTGCGTCGCCTCCCTGGTCTCATTACTTTCGCACGACAATACCGACATTGCCATCGATGCGATAGAAGTCATCAATGAGCTCTCGGATGAGGATGTGGATGCTGAACAAGATCAATGGGACAGCCTGGTGGACGCAATGCTTGAAGCTGATATCCTGAGCCTACTCTACGAGAATATTGCCCGCATGGACGAAGAGCTTGAATCTGACCGGGCTGGCGTGTATCACGTCCTTGGGGTGATGGAGAATCTTTCATCTCGGTCTTCCATCGTCCTCGAGATCGGCTTACATACGAAGTTCATCCCCTGGCTCGTGTCGCGAATCCAAAGGAAAGAGGCGACGGTCTCTCAAAACAAGCAATACTCCGCCGAAATACTAACTATTCTACTACAATCATCGTCCGAGAACCGTGCAAGCTTTGTCTCCCAGAACGGCGTAGACATCTGTCTCCAGCTGCTCAGCCCGTATCGAAAAAGGGATCCTGCAAAGGGAACAGAAGAAGAAGAATACGTCGAGAATGTTTTTGACTGCATCACCTGTTGCGTCGACGACCCCGAAGGAAAAGCAAAATTCGTAGAGGCTGAGGGGATCGAGCTCTGCTTGATCATGCTCAGAGAAGGCAAAATGAGCAAGCCCCGAGCTTTACGGCTTCTAGATCACAGCCTCGGCGGCCCCACAGGCACCGTCTGCTGCGAGCGGCTCGTCGCAGCAGCAGGACTAAAAACCACATTCAGTCTCTACATGAAAAGACAGGCCAGCGAGTCCACAGAGCATCTCCTCGGCATCCTGGCCTCCCTTCTCAGATCGTTGCCAGCGGAAACAGCTTCAAGGGTACGACTCCTGTCCAAATTCGAAGAGAAAAATTGGCGCATCATTGACAATCTCGTGACCACCCGGCGTGAGGCAGCGTCTGGTGTCGCTATGGTCGACAAGGATATCCGAGAAGAAAAAGCCAGGCTGGCAGCTGAAGAGCAAGGAGACAGGGCTGACGAATGGCTTTCTCGGCGACTAGATGCAGGCTTGTACACATTGCAGACAGCAGACACGATCCTCGCCTGGCTGGTTGCGGAGGATGAGAAAGCGAAGCATATGGTGCTCGAGACGCTGGCGGATAGGGGCGAGGGTCTGGAAGTCATCAGGAAGACTTTGCAAGGTAACCGATCCGAAGCTCTCTCTGGTTGAGGCTTTACTAATCCGCCCTCTAGAGCAATCAGACACGATGAACGCAAGTCCAGACGAACAAGATCCCATGTTGAAGGACATGATTGGCACCCTGATAGATTTTCTGTGATGATCAGGAATATCACATAGTCATTCGCGATGATACCCAAGCACGATACACATTCATGCAAGAGCAACTCGATTCTTATGTTGAAGTATATCTAAACCTAGATCTAGCCGTACATCCCAGCAATTCCATCTGCCCCCAATCTGCCCCCAATCTAGATAGCAAAAGGGGTATCACAACAGAGGATCTTTTAAGCAAACGCCGTAGCTGCCCAAGATATTGCTCGTACATATCGGCCTTCATGCCTTCGCCCTTGCTCGTACAATATGTCATGGCACCTAAGCCACCGCCGTGGTCGCGGCAGCAGTGGCCGGTGGCACCACAGCTGCATCCACGCCTCCATCCATGCCCATGCCTCCTCCATTCGGGGCCTTGGCGGTGCAATCACGCGAGATGTGCCCCGCCACGCCGCATTCGTAGCAGACCTTCCCGGCCTGGTTGAGGCTGCCGCCGTTGGGGGCGGAGCAATCACGAGAAATGTGTCCCTGTAATGTGGGTTGGTGGTTTGAAATCAGCCCTCGCTATCCTAGCAACCGGATATCCTCCATCAGCCTGTTGTTGAAGCGTGGGGAAGACTCACAAGCTTGCCGCACGCATAGCACTTGATGGCCTGAGCCTGGCAATCGCGGGCGAAATGGTTGGGCCCCCCACATTTGTAGCATGTGGCTGGACGGCCGCCACTGACGAAGGGTCCTCCTCCGCCTGCTCCTCCTGGGAATCCGCCTCGGAAACCACCAGGACCGCTGAAATTGCCGCGCGGGGCGAAGGCGCCACGGCCCATGGGGGCCGAGGGGACGCCTTGGAAGTTGGTGTTGTTGTTCATGCAGGCACGCTGGAAGAGGTAGCAGTGAGTGATTGCTGTGCAAAGAGAGGGGGATGGTGGAGGGGTGGGGGTTTAGCGTATGCGTACCGCTAGATGCCCAAGCTGGCCGCATGAGTAGCAGCGACCGTTGCCTGTGCCTGCACCGCTGATGCGAAGGGTGGGGCAGTCAGCTTGGACGTGGCCAAGGCCTTGACAGTGGTAGCATTGCTTTGCTGCGAGGCCTAAGGTATTAGCTTTGTGTTATGTATTCTTTCGGGGGAAAGAAAGGGGGGCCTCGGATATGTGAAGCCTTTCGAGGGTACATGCGTACTTTCGGTGGTTCGCGGATGTGGGCATCCGTTGGACTCATGCCCTTCAAGGAGTATCAGTATTGTATATTCAATCTCCCACTTCTGCTGGGACGAGATTTATCCACGCACCCGGTTGCTTGCCTGGTCAATCAAGTTAGCTTGGAGCGAAGGATGACAGATGCATAGAGACTCACAATTATAGCAGAGCCTCTCCGACGAAGAGCAGACCTCTAGGCGACGTAAGTAAGGATCTTTCTTGACCTGGCCGTGTGTCTCGAACTGACCTGCATAGTGGCCTACGTTGCCGCATTTGTAGCACGCACGACGTTGTAGCGACGACATTCCTAGTACGTACTGCTCCATTAGCATTTCCATTGCTCTTTGCCTGAAGGAGATGTCCGGTGGTCTTTGCTTGAAGAGAAGTTCTGGCGAGGACGAGATGATGGTCGGTGCTATTGCTGCTGTGCAACACTGCAAGTATGACACCAGATTGAGGCAGACTAGCCCAACACACTTGACGAAGAACATCTCGGAGGATGAGGAGTGCCTGTACCTCTTGACTGCTTTCCTACACGCCTTCCTACTGATTATGCCTTCCTGAATTAGGGTGCCCCGTCAGCGCTCTTGCCCTTACGCACACCAGTGTGAGGCCAGTGGTCGCACCCGATGATAATATCTCTCTCCGTCCTCTGTCCTTCTTCCTGACCCTCCTAAACACCACACCACACAGTCCAGCAGGAACGATACTAGTTGTGGCCTTCCCTGGGAGATGTTTGAACGAGGAAGAAGTAGCCGGGCTGAGGAACATGCAAGAGAACTGCGCCGCAGGTTTGGCGCCTTGCCGGGTTAGGAAAGGTTACGCCATTGTGGAAAGGTTTTTTGTCATAGTAAGTAAGCCATCCAAAGCCATGTGGTTTTGGAATTGTAATTTCAAGACATTATGCTACAATTTGCTGGACTCTACAGGTCAATGGTGGTCTTCCGCGCTGTATTGAATGGTCGTGAGGTCGTTGAGCAGCGCTGGAGAGTCGAACACATTTGCCGCTTTATTTCCCTTCTTCTTTCTCGATGACTGCTGGGGCTTTGATAGTCCTGCCATTCAAAAAATCCAGGCCTTCGCCTCCCTGGGATCACATCAGCTTATTCAGACCAAAGCATTTTTTAAAAGTGACGTACGTAGCTTATGAGCGGTGAAACCTCCACTCCAGGTGCATCAGAGCCGCCTTCGCTCTCTATGGACCCTCCGCAGTTTTTCACCCATCTCTCGCCTTGTTGCATGATGTCCTTCTTACTTGTATCTGGATCGTCTTCACCTGTGCCTTTTGCATTTTTCAGTGGCGAGAATTCGTCTTCACGCTTCACTTCCATGGACGCGAACTTCTCCAGATCCAACATTGGAAATACATCGAAGACGAACTGCTCCAATTTTATGCCATTCGGTTTGTCAGGCTTGATCTGCTCTCCTTTCTCTGTGTCGATACATGGTATCTTTTTCTTCGCAACGTGATGTGGCAATTTGTGCGACCATTCTTCTATTGTCTCAAGAAATCTGAAAGAGTAGTAGTGGTTCACAATGTTGGCTGCTCGGAATTTGAGGATATCAGGCTGCTTGGGATCTTTGGCCTCTGCTGTGGCTTCGTCGATCTCCGAATATTCGACAACATCAGGCTTGCCGTTCTTCAGCAGGATCAGACCGACAGACTCTTTGGCGCTCCGTTTTCTCACTACCTTTGTGGCAATGTCGACATCCTTTGCTGCCGCAAAGCCGAGGAACACAGGATCTGCCACCTTGACCAGACAGTTGTCAACACAGTATGCATGGATGTGCTTAATCCCGCGCTTCCTCATGTCAGTCCGGACATTGGAGGTGAGGAGCGCCTGGTAGATACCACCGTTGCCATCTGGGGCGACTGCCACTTTCGATTTACTTTCCATCATGATTTTTCCTTGATTCGAGATGCACGGTAGAATGCCTTGCTCAAAGATTACAACATCGTCCTTGGAAAGTCCAAAGAATTTGTGCTCCTCAAAGAATTTCTCGGTCGGTCCCCTGGTCGGTCCACTGGTCATGACGTACCAAGGGATGACAACATTCTTTTTGCCGCTCTTCTTTTCAGCGAGCTGTTGTACCTTCAATATGCGCTCGGCTTGAATCTGAAAGAGGGACTTCTGGCTCGGCAAGCCGATATTGAAGCAACCTTTGGGGGCTGCGCTACCAAGCCGGGTTCCTTGGCCACCTGCCATGAGGACAACGGCAACTTGGCCCTCAGCAACCAGATCAAGGCCAGATTGATACCATTCCTCGATATCCTCTGACTTTGAATCGAGAATGGAGGCTGTAGCAGAATCCGGTAACGGCTCGAGCTTT
Source organism: Niebla homalea (assembly GCA_019925105.1). Taxonomy (NCBI): domain Eukaryota; kingdom Fungi; phylum Ascomycota; class Lecanoromycetes; order Lecanorales; family Ramalinaceae; genus Niebla; species Niebla homalea. The sequence continues at coordinate 357,228 of JAHGAU010000009.1, forward strand.
GTCTCCTCCTTGCTGTCATCGTTGTCAGGAGGATTCAATGCTTTCTCCGTGATTTGATTGATGTGACTGGGGTCTATGCTAGTAAGTCGATTGTAGAGCTCTTCTTTCTCCGCGGTGTGAAGCTCATCGTAGAACGAGAATACCTGGTCCTGACCAGCTTTGGAGTACTTCTCTCGTAGTTCTTTGAGCTCTTCTTCAGTGGGCTCTTTGGGTGGGGGCCCCTCGTCCTTTGAACCAAGATTGAGCTTGTCAAGAATTTTGTTCATAGTGGTAGCCATTATAGTGGAGATGAGACTCAACAATTGATCGAGGACTGAGAAAGAATGCGAGTTCCACTGAAGGTCTAGCAGGGTTTCATGTACATCCGTAAGCCGAATGCAGCACCAGGGATACATTTGTCTGCATTGCGGGGCTGTGGAGGGGGCCGGAATATTCCGCTTCTATTTTCTCCCCCCAAGCCCCCTTAATGCGGGATCGATTCATTCGAGCTGAAAGGGTTGCTGTTTCAGCGCAAGCTGGAATACGTTTACTGTGTTTGGGTCAGACTTTCGTTGACTGTTATGTCATCAACTTTGCTACGAGAAATGTCTGTGACTGCCCATCCTTCTATCATCGTAACGTTCACGCGAGTCCTCCCTGCCTTTCGGGTGCCTACGCTGTTGATCAGAATGTCTCTTTCGATAGTCCCTGCTACTATGTAACCTCCTACTTCCCCTGTCATCACGCCGTCGCTCCCCGCTTCTGCTCCTGCTTCGTCGTCGCCGTTCTTCCCTCGGCGGCGTTGAGCGTCGATATGAGGTGCGGTAAGGTGGGCTGCGACTTCGCCTTCGATTCCCACTTTTCAGGCCATGATTGTCCTCGCGCTCCGTCTGAAGCTGTTTCTTTTCAAAAACCATGTTGTACCCATTCGAAGAATCTTGCTTGTCTTCCCTCGGCTCCATTTTTCGATATTGTCGTTTCCTTTCGAGTTCTGCAACACCACCAAAGCCCCCACCTCGCTGTTGTCGTTTCGCATTTGTCTTGGTTCGCCACACATCAGCGACACGGGAGACCTGTTGTTCATCAGCGTAGCCTTATAAGACCTGAACGTGAGTGCCTACACTTTGCGAGAAGTCGACGTGGATGCGGTGGTCGTCTATCAAGACCCCAGGCATCTTAAAATACGCCTGCTCGCAATCCTTCTGGTTCTCGTATTCGATGAAAGCATATTGAAGGCTGTCGCCCGTTCTTTTGTCCCTGATCACCTCACAGGACACGATCGGCCCAAAACGACTGAAAATGAGATGAAGGTCTTCATCTGTAAACCATCATTTTAGCATGAGACGAGGAGTTGTGTGAAGGCGGATGATGCTGACCTTCTGTAACCGGATTAAGTTTGCATACAAAAAGAACGTTCTCAGGGGGTTTGACCTCTGCGTAGGGAAGATCTCCAACAATTTCAAGTGTCAGAGCTTGCGCCCGAGCTTCCCTTTCACGTCGGAGCCGTTCTCGTTCTGCCTCCTCAGCTTCTAGATCAGCCTCCTCTGGCTCTCCAGCATCAGCCGAAACCACTGCTTCTACATCTTGCAGCGCTTCTTCTTTGCTCTGTTCCGAGGCGACGTCCATCGTCACTGCAGCATTATGCAGTAGGATGTCTAGTCATAGGGACGTACCTTGCTCGTCTCATACTAAATTTGAGTTCTGATTCTCGGGCCGGACAAACACCCGAGCGCTTGACCCAACCGACTGGATCCCTGCATCTTGCTGTTGTGTTGAGACTTCTCTGCCACGCAGGAAGACAAGATCAGGAGTTTGATAGAATGTACTCTTGCTTCGGGTGCGTCGCGCTCCCTCTAAGTCTGGTATGTACATGACTGCATTCCGGAGTCGAGTGCATGGCCATTCCCCTCGGTCTGAATTGAACAGACCCCAACGACTCTGGAGCTTGAAAAGACACGCACGTATTCACCCACCCACTGGATCACTAGAAGAGACCTAAGGCTCAGCTAATTCCACCGAGATGCCCTTCTCTTCCCTACCTACTGACTCAGGCTCCTGTTGACTTTCATCGGGGCCTTATGCATGGCGAAAACTGTTGTCGAAGTGCAATGTCCCTCTATCTTAGCGTGGTTTTTCGTGATTAACGATCATCTCACGTTCGATTCACCTTTTTCTTCGCTCTCTACTACCGAAGCTGAGCGTTCTCTCTCTACAGCGAAGGCCGGTGCCCTCCGACAATCAGCGGGGCTCGCATTAGGCCATACAGTTCTCAAAGCCGCCTTCCGAGAACTATCTGGATACAGTTCCAGGATAGGATGACTTCGTTTGATGAGACGGTAGGTGCGTCTCAGGCTTCCGGCCATTGGGTCACACTGCAGCCAGCCCAGACCACCGCGCGCCTCCTTTACGCATTAACGCACAGGCTTTTTTATAGCCTCATCAATGCCATTTGATAATACCGAGACCGAAAAATTGAGCCTATGATGGCCGAAGGTGATTGAAAACTTGACAGTCTTGCATCCAATGACTACTATTGACAGGCTGTATAGCCTGCTGGACACATCATCTGCCTATGTCCCACATGTGACTGTGGTTCTCCACTCAACAATTATGACCAGGATGAACAGCTTCCACGGTTTGTGAGTGGTTATTACCCATGCCTGCAGCTCATGCATAGCTCCCTTTCCTAACAGCGCCCTTGCGGTATGAGTCAAGGCTAGTCAGAAATTAATTGGATTTCACTTCGTGACCACATTATGCCGTGAGGGTACCAGTGCCTTATTCTTCCGGGTGAAGTCTTGTGGAGATCGATCTTCAGCCCTCTTAGTCTCAGACCCAGGGATGTGGTACAGGTGAAGTTAGTTTGCTCACCTAGACCCCAGACGAAAATGCCTTGGGCACTGTGCTGCACGAGGGTCTTCGTGTAAGTCGAATTTAGCAATTTGGCCGTTGGTGCTACACGCTTGAATCCCAAAGACCATGTACGCTTCACTCTGGCAATGATTTTCTCTTCCCAGACTAGATTCTCACAGGGGCAGAATTGAACATAATGGCACAGACTCTTGGCTTGTAGCCAGCCAATTTTGTGATTCTCGCAATCTTCCCATTCTAGACATTGGGTTGATTGCATTACACCCATAGTTTGATTGTTTGAAAAATGAAGACTCAACATGGAAGCGACCGGGAATATGATCCGACAAAGCCTGCGTACGCCGTGGATGATCTCCTTCCAAATAGCTCCTGGGCAAAGTGTAAATTCCTTGGGTGCTTTCTCCGGCGTGCGGTCGTGCAGACGCCATGGGTACGTGCAGATACTCGCTTGATTGCCTGACCAGGGTCCCGTTTTAGCTCTAAAATTCAGGCAGTAAACGCCTAAAGACACGAGTGCATAGTGCATGGCGTGAAGATTCACATCCGTTCAGTCTCAAGTTCTGAACCACCAAGGTAGACGTTATTGCAAGGTCTTGTCTTCATTAACAGAAAACCCAGTCTATCCGAATGTGTCCCGGATATCAAGATTTTTTTCTGACCTGCCCATTGCACTCCACGCCCTGCTTCCTGATCCTCACCCCTACACCCCCTTTTTGACCGCCTCTGCACGCCATTGTGACTGTCAACACACAAGTCTAATGTCAGTTGGCGAGCCGCTTCAGCTTGCCGCAGGGCAAAGTGACCCCATTTGGATAAAGTGGAGGCCACGCATGTTTCATGATCACATATTCCTGTGAGCGGTCAAGATGACGAATACCAATCGACGGGTAAGGTACGGGCCTGTTCTTTCCAGACGTCATCACTTCAGGGGCAATATACGAAGGTTGCAGCGGCTTCATCATCAAGCTGCTCCTCGTACGTTTTCTCTAGATCCACTTCCCAACAGCATGCCTAACGATAACGTTGAAGGTGAAGAGGGTAGGAGAAGACAGCGAAATGCACTCGCCGTAAGTTACAATAGGCTCCCATCCCCCAAGGGACAAGAACAATTCTGAGGGCGATACAGTGTGGTCGGTGTCGCCAGAGGAAGATAAAATGTGAAAACGAAGACGGCAGTGGTTGTCAGGCATGTCGAAACGCCGGTCAGGCCAAGTGCAATTACCGCAGAGTACAATCAGAGGATATCGACCCCAGAGCTTATTTGGAAATAATCGGTGTCCCGCCACAGGTCAACTCGCGAGAAATCCACGAGATCGAGTCCTTTTCTCCGACTTCTACTGTATCTCCAAATCACTGGAACCCAGCCCTTGGAGCAACTTCCGACAGATCAGCGAGTATGATCCCCATGCGAAGCGACCCCAGTCAGTACTCCATGTCAACTGCAGGCCAGTCAGCTCAGTTTTCGCCCAATACCCTTCTGTATTCGAATGACCAGGCTCAATACAGCAGTCTTGAAGGCGCTGAGTGTGGCCAAGGACGCCTATCCTCCCGACTTATGCACAATAGCCGTGGTAGCATCGATCAGGCAGGTAATGCTGGCTTCCCTCAACTAGCAAGTACGCGCAATTCTAGCTTGACTGGATCACCCCTTTCCAGTCAGGTATCAGAAAGCTCATGCTTCACATCAGATAGTAATTCTGCAATGTCGGAAGGCCTCACGGCTTGGCCACCTCAACCCCCCTATACATCATACTCGTCTGACAGCACTACATACTATTCTGGGATGTCACCAGCTGTCCGCCACCTGCCGCAGCCATCCAGTACCAGCAGCTTTGGACCGAGGAACTCCATGTCAGCTCTCGATGGCATCCCTCGTCACCAAGATCAGTTTCTTTACGATGAGACTTATGACTTGGGTAGAATGCTTCCTGAAGGTGGCCATCACTCTGCGGATGCAGTCACTCAACGAAACCCAAATACCCCCTTCTCACCAGAGATTCACCGAAATTCGATTCATAGCACAGCTGTCCAGAGCGAAGCTGTCACCAGAGCTAGTCGGGCTGGAACCTATCTCGCTCCTGCAAGAGAAAGTCAGCAGACCTATGGCCTCGACAACTCTATCAACGCACCCTCAACCTACCTTACCACATCAAGCCAGGCTGTGCCACACACCCGTTTTCCCAATGCTGCACTAGGCTGGGAATTTTGGAATCCTCGGAACACGCCCATCAATGAAGGCCCGGATGGGGGCCGTGTGACGCATCGCCAAGGGCATAGGCAATTTAAGAATATCCAAGCTCGTCCGCGAAGACCAGAATCGTCGGAGGGCAATCCCAATTAAACCTCTGACTCAGATAGGGACGTGGAACATTTCTTTGAAGCGACTTCTCAGCTCTCCGTGCTCTGGCACACAATACCTTGTGGATAGATTGGCAAGGGCTCATAATTCAAAGATCTCGGTTCACTGTTGGTACGGTCGATTACTTCGCCATATGTTACGGATCAATCTTTCTCTTCAACGCGCTAGCGCTCATCTGGGTGCGAGGCCTGTAGATAGACTTTATTGAATACGGGAGGTGAAAAGAATGAACAGTCATGCATTGGGGACGGACTTCTCGAGCATTCATTTTTAGTGACATAATGGGAACTTCAAAATGAGCAGATTCAATACTTGAACCAATTGCTTCTATGCCACTAAAAGACCTTTAGCTGAGCTGGGATCAGTGACTCAATTGACCTTTCTACGAGCAAGCAGCAAGATGACACCAGCACAGATAGCAACCCTGCACAAGAGCGACCTCTACTTCTTCTTGTCCTTGGTCGCCGCCTTGCCCTTTGCCGTCCCTCGCACAGTCTTGGCTCTGTTCTTCCGTTGCTTGCCTGTTCATACACAGTATGATTAGCATGATCGTCTTCACCACTGTCCCAGAGTCCACCAGCATGGCTTCCGCCACATCACAGTGCCACAAGATTCACAGTAACCCATCATCTGCCTTAACCCTTCTACCTCCCCAGTCCCCATTCCCCCCCCCCCACCCAATATTACCCCACCCCACCCAGAAACCATGGAGGAAGAGAGGTCACACTCACGTTGCTGCCGACTAGCCTTCTCGATCTTCTTTGCCATCCCATACCGCACCTGCCGATAATATGGCTCGAACTTCTTCAGACTCTCATTACTGTCATAGATGAGGGCAAAACCCGTGCTCTTGCCGCCACCGTACTGTGTTCGAAACCCGAAGCAGGAGACGGTGTCCTTTGAGGATTTGTACAGCTCCGAAAGCTTCTGGCGCATCTCGTCTTTGCTGACGTTGGAGCGGTTGGGGTGGAGAACGTCGCTGGCTGGGGAGTCAGTGGTGGCTGAACCGTGATTGTAAGAGACGGATTGGAAGGGAAACGGTGGGCTTTTGGGGCGGGTGTGAAAGGGCAAAGAGAATGAGCGGGAAGAAGGACTTACACGACCATCTGGCTACGGCCCAGGAGGGGGTTGCGGATGAATTTGCGGGTGCGCAGCGTGACGGGCTGCTCTCGGGCTGAAGGAGTTGCCATGATTGCGGTCTAGATAGTCATATGAGCTAAGAAGGTAATATTTACCCGCTGCGACGTTGATACTCACAGGGATGATAATGAGGGTTGGGCAATGATTCTCACCTTGAGAGTCGTGATGTCGCCCGCTTTAGTGTGTGGACAAGCGATATCGCGCTAGTCAGGTTAGTGGCCGAGGAATAGCCGCTAGAATTCTCCCTTTTCCTTGATCAAAACGCGAAGACATCCCATCTTGTCTTGCAAGTCTTCAAAGCACCAGACGTAGTGTGATCAAACCAGAATTTAAAGTTGCTTTCTGATTCGGTTATGACTGGTCATGCAGCCATCGAGCTATTGAGGAGACAGTATCTGCAGTTGATCGATCCCGAGAGGCTCAAACTCCCATCCCCAAAGCTACTCAGGCTACCTCCTGTGCAGAAGCAGATCTACTTGTCAATGTTTGATGATGTTGCCATATCTCATGGTCCACCTTTGCGTTACAGGTTTCGTGTACTCAAGAGGTTGATTCGCGCTATCGAGGACTCAATTCAGGACCCTGAGGAAGATGTAGGCGTCTCTTTATGCACATGCTTCTCTTTTCCAATCCTTGATACGGATTGATTGAATAACTCTAACTAAAATGTTGCGACTGAAGTATGATCTACACGTAGAATTCACTGATACTCTTTTGATGTTTTGCAGGAGATTTCAGATGACCTATCTGGGTGTCTGGCCCAGTACATGTCTCAGTCTCTGCCATCTGCAGGCGAGGTCGCTCAGCAGAAAGCTTATGTCACATATACAGCACCTGGCTCGGTCCTCAACGACCACAGAGTCACTATCTCAGAATCTCCATCCCTGCTAGCATCATCCGGTACTACCGGATTCCGGACCTGGGAAGCTGCTCTCCATCTTGCATCCTTCTTGTGTACTCCAGGGCGGCCATACATTACAAACAAGAATGTACTAGAGCTCGGAGCAGGCACTGGACTTTTGTCTGCCTTGTGCGCAAAATCTCTCGGAGCCAATTATGTTTTGGCAACGGATGGCAGTCATCAGGTCATACAAGACATGAAAGCAAATTTCGCAGTGAGTGATCTCTACAGAGGAGATGTTTTGGCGATCAAGCCCCTCCAATGGGGTCATGCATTACTCGGTGGTCCGGCAGACCTCCGACACCAAAATCTCGTCCTTGATACGATCATCGGAGCCGACGTGGTATGTGCTATTTATGTGAAATTTGCCCCGGTCAAATATTCATGATCACGTCTGATGGGCGCTGAAACATCGAACTTGTAGACATATGATTTAAATGTGATGCCTGCGCTTATTGCTACTATGCGAGATCTCTTCGAGATGTATTCTTCCACGAGATTCCTTATCTCAGCAACGATTCGGAATGAAGAAACTATGGACTGCTTTCTGAAGGCATGTGGTTAGTAGGCTCTGTCTTATACGTCTGTGTCACAGACTTTGATCGTTATAGACACGAACCGATTCATCCGAAAGGAGATTGACTTTCCTTTGCAACCCTTTGATGATCAGATGGGCTTCTTCATCACCGGAGAGACACCAATCAAGATCTTCGAGCTGACGGCTCCGGCGGGTATGCCAGACGCTTTTGCGCTGTGAGAGGAGGAGGAGCTTGGGAGATTGGGAATTTGGAGGAGTCGTGACATCCAAGGGCGTATTGAATGTACAGTTTTAGCCTTGGAAGTGTACAGACACTTTCTGTCTAGATCAGATCTGCCTCCACTACTAGAACCCCTCTTTGGCAAGCATGTCCGCAATATCAAGATATAGCGCAATCGCGTTGAAGTTGCGCTGATTGCCAGCCAATTTCCAAATCAACCAACGCAACCTATTCGTCCAGTTGATTAAGTCTAGATGGCTGACACCAACCAACGTCCCCTTATAAGTTCCCCACCTACTGCTATCCACACTCACAAGCCCGTCGTTCGGCCCTTCAGCTTCACTAATGATGCGGTGCGACTGCCTAAACGCAGACCAAGGTGCAGGCTCAGCAGCAGCTCCGTAGGAGAAATACGTCACGCCCTCCCCATCCGGCGTCTTCGGATTGAAATCCTCCATCATGAACCTCCTGGTTAACTGACTGAACGCTCCCGTCTCAAGCCTCAATGCACTCAACGCCCGATACACCTTCGGCAACCTTACCGGCCCGATCTGATCGAATACATAATCCGCAAACGCCGATCCCCGATGCGGACTCGCTATCGTCGTCAACGACAACACCTTCACATTCGATGGGCGCAGCCGACTAATCATATACCGCGCGTCCAGCCCGCCCATGCTATGCGCTACGATATTGACGCTCTTGCCGTGAGCTTTTTGCTCGATGTCACGACCCAATTTCGCGGCGCGTTCTTTGATGGAAGCGGAGGGGGGGACCGAGGCAGTGATGACTTCGATGTTGTTGGAGGTAAGGGCTTCAGTGATGCCGCGCCAGTAGTGGACGCCAGGAAGGAATTTGCCGGCGACGTGCAGTTCGTCGAAGCCGAGGAGGCCGTGAGCTAGAACGATGGGGTTTTGGGGTGTCTGGTAGTTGGTACGGATGGTGGCATAGTCATCTATGATCTCTCGGCCGAGCTTTGACAGACGAGGGTCAGAGATGTCATGACTGGCGGTGACGGTCGAGAAGAGCGCCTTCGTAAAAGGACGGCCATTTGCAGTTATCTTTGTATGACATGGCTGGGGTATATGTAAACATCTTGAGGCCATTCGCATCAAGGCCGCTTCTTGGCCCGCATATTGACCCTCTCTATACTATCATGATTGGATTATTGATGGGGACCCGTGATGATATGTATTCATCGTGAATCAGAGGTTGAGGTTGGACAAGCGCGATAGCCGCGGAACATCAACCAGAATACATTGCATTGGTACATCTCCGTTTCCCCAACCTACTGACAGCATTGAACTTTGAGCCCCAATTGACCTCCACTCGGTGGACCCCCCATGCGAGCTGATTGAGCAATGCCACTCCGTTGACTGAACCTTCCTAACGTGATGTCGAAGGAATGAAGTCGTGTTTTCATTCCAACGCGTGATCTCGTTGAAGAACTCATCTATGCCATGCGTTCGGTCGCGTTGCAGGCTCGCGCGTTCGTGATTATTTGCATTTGGTCTTGTCGGTGTCTGCACTGCTTCCAAGCTCGTCTCTTTCGCGGAATACTATCTTTTTGTTCATCATGAAGCAACCGTTCTATATGGCCGTATGCCTTTCTGCTCTTGAACTTGTATCGCTCCAAGCATGCTATACACTGAAAGATTCATTACCAGGAGTCAAGCGTGTTCTAGGACGTCATGAGAAATCTCTAGCCGGCACTGGAGGTAGTGATGGTGGCGCAGGATCAGGTAGCGGTGATCCGAACGCGGCTGCTGGAGGCCCTGGACAGCCAGGAAGTAGCGTGTAAGAACCGCGCTCTAAAGAGCTGGAATCCTTTATTCACACAAGCACAACTTTAGGCCTGATGCCAAGATCAACGTCGATTCCGGGCATGGACGATACGCATATATGGGCTACTACCCTGTTTCGTCAGATTCGCCCTCATCAGACTATCGTTCTACCTCAACTGACTCCATGTCTCTTGAGATGTGCTCGAATTACTGCCAGGGCAGCCAATACTTTGCGCTCACTAAGGGTACGCCGTTCAGTAGATCATACCAAGGACGAGCTAATTCTGAAAGGTGACGCATGTGCTTGCGGTCCTCCTGTGTCGAACGGCGCGCCCACATATAATCCCCCAAGATCTTTATCATGTAGTGGAAATGGCGCAGAGTCTTGTGGCGCACCTGGGTCTGCAATTGTCTACAATCTGCAAGGATCTAGCGGCGTTACAATTAACTCCAACTCGGGCAATACTGCAGACTCAGATAATGACAATAACTCGGGCAATAACTCTGGCAACAACGACAACAACGGAAATAATTCAAATAATGGAAACATCTCAGGCAGCCCCAATAATGGAAACGTGACGGCAGACCACCCTCCGCCCTCCCTAGGTGGCCCTTACCCTCTGGGAAGTCCTGGACCAGCCAAGAATTCTACATATCCAACAAACCCTGCCGCTTCCACTGAGGCCCCTCTGGGGAGTCCAGGACCAGCCAAGAATTCTACATATCCAACAAACCCTGCCGCTTCCACTGAGGCCCCTCTGGGAAGTCCTGGACCAGCCAAGAATTCTACATATCCAACAAACCCTGCCGCTTCTACTGAGGCGTCGACCACTGCGACGTCGAACATTGCGACGTCGATCACTGCGATGTCGACCACTGCGCAGACCCCACCTTGCTTCCAGGGGGCTTACAACACGCCCATTTTCCGTCAGGCCAGCTGCCCTGGTGATGATTTCTCACAGGAAACGGCTCCCTACACGGAGGCGACCGTGTACAACGTCAGTTGCAGGACGACGCCAGGGGGTGACTCGATGGTCACTGTGCATGCTGACAATTTCAATGCGTGCCTCCATTATTGTGATACCCGTAGGGGCTGCATAGGCGTCAACTATGTCAACCCCGCTGATGCGCAGGCCCAGAACTGCGCCGGGTATAGATCTTTCATGGACTGTCACACTGGCGCGACTCCCTCGAGTACTTTCATAGCCGCTGCGACCGTCGACGGACCAACGCTCGCGGATGCTTACCAGGGTCATATATGCGCTGACGGAACATACAATTCTACGGACTACGTCGACCCTTCGACCAAGGACCAGTTTAAGATTAGATGTGGCTATATCTACGGTGATACAACGCCGTTGCCAGCCGCGGCCACCGACAGTTTCGAGGGCTGTATTGCCTACTGTGCCCAGCAATCAGAGTGTCAGGGAGCCCTGTTTGCCGCGGAGGGACCGGCCAGTGGAGACCTGACAAATTGCTATCCATACAGCTCATTCAACGGTAGCCTTCTGAGCTATGAGATGTACCAGGTTGCTGTAAGTTGCCAAATCCACATGCCGCACCCCGAGGGAACCGCTTCTTGGCCGTTCTTGACGTCGTTGAACGTGTCTGAGAGATCGGTTAGGTTAAGCCTGCGCGCACAGATGAGGCTGATTGGCATGCAGGAATTGAGCAATAGCAGCACCACTGGCTAGCGACACCGGCGACTGCCCTGTGTGCCCCACCGATCCAGATGATCCAGATTGCGAGCGTGTCTGCGGGCGCTCCAGCATGCTAATACTAAGACCCGCTTGATTGTTCAGCGGCAGGATGTGAAACCGATGAGTTATGTTGATTTCTATGGACCGGGCGGATGCACGGAGAGTCTACATTCATCACTCAAGGCATTGCTTCTCATGTAACATATGTCTTTGCTATTCGAGCGAGCGCGCGCGCGCATAGGAATGCCTTCCATAAAACCACTTGACTCTGACCGCTCGTAAAGGCCTGATAGGCCTCATGCCCTTACAATTCATCCCTCCTTCTAACCGTCGTGGCTTCTCCCTAACATCCTAAACTCTCCCTCTCGATGCTCCCCAGCCTCCTCCACACTCCCTATGCTCCACCCTGCGCGCTCCCATCCACCCGATCCGGCACCTCGGGTTGCACATCCGTCACCACCCTCAGCAGATCCTTCACCACCTGCTCCCCCTTCTGCTCCCCGGCCTTCTTGATCGCTCCCATCTGGCTGTCTGCATCCTTCTGGGCGTCTTGCTCGGCTTGTTTGTTGCCCGACGTGTGCTATCTTACATGTTAGCGGGAGACGCCCATTTAGAGCTCTGGGAGCACTGGCGAGGCAAGGGGAATAGGGGAGGGGGGGAGGGGGAGGGGGGAAGGAACAGACTTTCTCCTCAAACTTCTTAAACTCCTCATCCTTCTGCTTGCGGTACTCGTCTATCTCCTTCTGGGCTTCGGATTTGGCGTCGCGGACGCGACGGGAGCGGTCTTTTGGCAGACGCAAAATCAACATATCAGCATCTCGTTGAATGGAGGGGGAGGAATTGCTGGGAGGAAAAGAGCTGTCATGGGGGGGGAGGGCGGGGAGGCGTACATTCTCTTGCTGTAGTAGGTAGGCGTTAGTCCACTAAGTCTCATTCTTGATGGATGGAGGAAGGAAGGGGGGGGAGAAGGGATGGGTTGGGCAAAAACAGGAAGAGATGGTATACCTTTCTGGACGATCTTCTGTGCTTCTCGCTCGGCCTGGTTCCGTCACATCATCAGAACCCGTCAGCTTTTTTCTTGAGACTTTTTGGTGGTTGGCAAGTGATGGGCAACATACATCCAACAACGTCTGGATGCCCTTGGAGTTTTGCGCAGCCTGGGTTGGAGATACTTTAGCTTTCCCTTTTCACGAGGAGACGGTGGACATCGGGGGCTTTCACCATCGTGAGAGATTCGGCTGCTAGAAGCAATTGCAACGACTGGGCAGATGCAACGATGAGTAGGCGAGCTGTATGTATCGAATGGGGAAAGCTCACGCCAAGCTTCAGCCCTACAGAGGTTGTAGCATTAACGTCGTATCTGCATATCCAAGAGTTAAAATGACCCCCATATAACAAAATATCCTCGACGTTGCGAGCCGTACTTCCTCGATCTACCAAAATGTCCACAGCCTCCAAACTCACCCTAGCAGGGACCACGCTGAGCGCGATCGGTATCGTGGCGCTGGTGCATCATCAGCAGCAGGCCGAGAAAACCGTGCGTATCAATAATCCTACTACCCTTCCACATTCCCCCCCCCCTTTTTTTTTACCTTCCCTTTCCTTCCTTCGGAGCATGTTTCAGATTTTCCCTTTTGAAAAACAAGGCGGTTCTGCTGACAGCGGCGGGAGAAAAACAGGCAATGCACGCCGGCGTCCTCCGCGACATGGAGCAGCAAAAGGTGAAGCGCGAACGGCAGGCCGATTTCGAGATGCAGCGCGCCCTCGAGGAGGAATATCGGAAGGTGCAGAATGTGAGGGATGGTGCCGAGGGGAGCTGATGGGGGATCGAGCTCCGGAGATTAATTCTTGAGATCGAACTGCTGCATGGAATGGGGGCCTGGCAATGTGCGAAGTTGAAGGTGGACGCCGCCATGACAATACGTTGGTATTGAAGCTTCTGCATGCCCCAGAAGCGGCTACATGAGGCCTTCTTTATCGAAGTGAGGATCTCGAGCGTTGTGGCTCGTTTCGAGGTCGAGTGAAAGAGGTCAAGTTTGGGTACGGAGAGGTGGCAGTGTGACCAGCTGGCATTGGTGGCGGATTTGGTATTGTGAGTTGTAGGATGGAAAACTCACGAGCATGCACGAGACGATGGACAGCTAGGCCCAGCGCAAGAGATTGCACAGCAGATTCAGTATGTATTCTTTCTCGACGGCACCATCTACAGGCCATCAATCCGCCGAAAATTGATGAGCTCCCCAACCTGTGCGCATGCTCAATTCGAAGCGACATCATATCCCAACACCAACGCTGATATGTGTAAATGCTCCGCCTCCCTGCTCATCCCATACGCCTTTTTCCGGACTTGCAAAGGATCCACCATTCAGGCACTCCAACCTGACAAAAATCCCCCATGGCCGTCCTTCCCTCATTCTTTATCCTTATAAAATTTCCTCATGATCAAATGCAAGAACAAATTGACATTCACCCTCAAGCCACCGCCACTCCTCCCTCCTTCATCGAAGAACTCCAGCACCTGCGTGTTATTGAACTGAGCCTGCAGCAAATCATCCAGCGGCACCTGTGCGCTCGCCCCAGGGATACTGATCGGCCCATTGGACCCTTCCAGCGCAAAGACGCCGACCTCGTTACTCGAGATGGTAAGATCGATGTGCTGGTACTGCCGCTCCGAGAACCCAGCCCAGGAGAGCAGGATCCCGCGGTTCGCTAGATCTTGCGCGGAGTATTTGAACGACCCGAATTTGGGAACCCGGCCAGAGCGGGCGAGTTCGCGCTCGTGGTCCCACTGCTTGGTAAAGGGCATGAGGAAGCGCTTCTTGCCTTTCTTGTTCTGGAGGGTCACCATCGCTTGCTCGATGTAATCATTGTAGGTCTTGAGCTGTCCCTCGAGATAGACAGCCTGGTCGTTGAGGCGACCCAAGGTCAAGCGGACGGTCTCGAGTTCGCGCTGGCGCTGGACGCGGCGGCGATGCTTGGTGCGGATGTCGACGGCGATTGCGTTGAGCAGGTCCTGGTAGTGGTTGTGGCGAGTGAGACGGCCGATTTGTTCGAGCCGGAGGATGTTTTCGAGGGCGGTGCGTTTGAGCTCGGCGTAGGACATTGAGGCTAGGTCCATTATCGTGTTGGCTTCGGCGTAGGCGCCCTTTCTGCGACTGCTCGCGGACAGTTCGTCACGGATGAGGGCCTCCCAGCGGTCTTCATCTTCCATGGTGATGGGCTTAACCATGACGTTCATCAGGTCGCCACCGGTCTGGACGCGGATTATGTACAAGATGCATCGCTTGGTCTCCATAAAGAGGGACTTGACATCTGCGTCAGGATCTGCAATACCTGTCAGCGATATTGTTTTTTACCCAAACTCGACTTGTGGCTCACCTTCAGACTCGTGCAACTTGGGGTTCAAGGTAAGGCAGATCTCAGATGAGCCTACTCCTCTCAATTCGCTCTCATTGTTCTTAGCACTGCCGAGTTCATGGATGACTTCTTGGAGGATATCGTCTCTGTTATAGCAGATGAAGGGTGCTTCTGCTCCCACAAAATGATGTACAGAAAATATGTCGGCCATCTTAATGTAAAGAGTTGGCTTAGTGCGTGAGTAGAGGTCATTGAACTCGTCAATGTCAAATTGCGCTTCGGCCTTGGGGACATCGATCACTGTTCCAAAACGTTAGATATGGGATTCGCGCTGCAAGATTCAGGGCCACCTACAATTGCTCCAGATATCGCCAAGCCGCTCGATCGATTCTCCAACATAGCTGTTCAACGGCTGCAAGAAGACGTTCTCGCCCCCAAACAGCCTGCCTGCAGCGACCTGCCCGACGACTTTCGAGACTTCACCAATGTTCCTTTTATGCTCTTGCGACAAGCCTCGATCCACCACGCCGTACTTTTCGGGTTCAGTTAGTGCGGGTTGGAGATAGCTCTTCCAAACCCAATGGCCCACTATCTGCAAGATGTGACCTCTCTCGTCGTGTGGGTATCTGGCGACTAAAGACCCATACATCTGCTGAGCTATGTACCTAACGCCGAATGGCATCTTGTGCAGCTGTTCCTCCAGACACAAGAAGAATTGATCGGCAATATCTCTGAGATCTTGGAGGTGGGTAATGAAAGTACGTTTGGTTTCTGGATCTCGGATCGCGGCCTCTCGAGGGATGTCAGGATTCCTCTGACTTCGTTGACCCGTGCGCAATTCTTCGTTCTCGATGGCGGATAAATAGATCTGCATAGGATCGCTTTCGAGGTCAAGCTCTGGGTTGTCAATGATGCTCTCCTTGACAACAGGACCCATAATATCCCTCAAGTACTTTCGATCCCGAGGAGATTTTGCATAGGCCGCGAACAGTCTTGTCCAGAAGAAGTTGCTTCTGAGATAATCTTGCAGTGAGGGACAGTGATCGATCTCCTCTTTGAGTGACCGCGTGATAAGCTTAATGAGGTAGTACTCCTCGCGCCTCTTCTGTGCATACCCAAACAGGCCCATCATCAGATGCTTGATTCTTTCACATTCCTTCTCGGCCGTGGCTTGCTCCCTCATCCGCTTGAATATCCTGGCAAGATATTGGGGTTGAGTTTGGAGAATGAAAAACAGCTCCTGGTAGTGCTCCAGCTTCCTTCGTGAATTCTTGTTCAGCGCCTTCAGGTCGAAGGGATCCTTTGAAGCCAGCTCTTTGTTCGTCAACAGACTGCCAGCAGCACCGCCAAAATGCTTTTGATGTTTGACGACTTCATCGAGAGTGATCTTGTTCTTGACAAGAAGTGCGATCTTGATGTCCAGCTGCGATATGTATTGATCGGCCATCTCATTTTGTCGAACGTGCTGCACGACCGTCTTCCGAAGCCTTTCAAATTCCACCTCTTCGTCGAAATCGAAGTCACTGTCATTCAGCAGGTGAACAAAGTTCTTGACGGTGCCCACGGGAGGATTCTCGCCGCTCGTCAAGCTTTTATACGCTTCGCCTTGTTGCTTTGCACGGACGAAGCTCTGGACCTTGATGACCTTTTCCATGTTCTTCTTGAAAAATCGCTGCTTCTCGGCAAATTTCACACGAACCAGATTTGCTCGTATTGCCGCTTGTACTTCTGCGATCACTGGTTCCTCATCTTCTAGCTCTGCGAGTACAGCCCCGATTTGCGAACGGAGGAGCATTGCCCGGCCAAGGCCTTGAAGTTGGACGACCTCATTGGCATTGCTGCACAGGTCGGCCAGTTGGTCAGAATTTCGTTGGCGAAGATGGAAGCCTCGCATCGAAGACTGCAATGACGTTATAGCTCTCTCCTGGCTTTTGATCTCGTTCCAATCACGCAGGCGCCGTCTCTGAAGATTATAGCGCCGGGCGAAGGCCTGTAAAGAAATGCTTTGATTTTCACATCCTTGAAGAGCGCTTCGTGTCCTTGCTAGGTGACCTCTCAACAAGTGGGCACGAGCCAGAGCCTGGGCAGCAACTATTGACGTCTGATACTTCCTTAGATTCTTGTCAAAGACTCGTATTCTATGTCTGCACAGCATTCCCCTAGAAGCGGACTGCAGGAAAGACCAAGCCTTAGAGGTAGCTTCAAGTTGCTCATAGTTATGGGAAACCTCTTTCCTTTGGGCCTGACCTCTGACGGCTGCTTGAAATTTGGAGACACTTTGCTGAGCGCCCTTAAGGTGATGCTTTTCGGTATGTATTATCTGTCTGAGAAGATGCCCCCTTATCACGGCCTGGAGTTGATCAACGGTTGAAGCCGCCATTTGAGTCTGCTCGTGCTGATCTTCGAGCACCTTGCGTTGGAGAGCACCTCTGATGGCTGACTGCAATTGTCTGATGCTGGAATTTTCATGCTGGATTTGGATCCGCAGATGCTGCTTTTCTGCTCTCACTTTTCGAGCGCGAACGAGACTTTGCAATGTCACCACCTGATCTTGCCTGCCTCTCCACCAATCTTGTCTGTGGCGTTGTCTTGACCTGACGAGGAATGCCCGCGCAGCACTCTGCACCTGTATTGCAGATCTTTGCATCTCGAGTCGGTACTCTGCAATCTCGCGGCCCCATCTGCCTCGCATGATCGATTGTAAATCGACGAGACACTCTTCAAAGTCCCATAGGCCATGCATCATGTCTCCGAGTCCTATTCGAAGAAGTGAGCCTCTGATCTGGGACTGCAGATCGAGGATCATCGAGTCATGCTCCTGAATCTCTCGTGATTGTCGCTCCTCCTCACTTTCGACAGGTTTTGGTGGTGGAGGTGGAGGTTCTGGCTCGGCCCCAAAGCTTGCCCCCATACCAGCAAAGCTAGGCATGCTCACTCCAGCTTTGTCAAGACCCTTCTGGACCTCTTCAAGCTCATGATGCTCAAACTCTAGCTGGCCGACGAGATTGCCTATCCTGAAGTCCACCAGACCCTTCCTCAAAAGAAGCCATGACAATGCATGAATGCAGTGAATCACTTTGGGGATGTTCTTCTTCTCATACAGATCTATTAGCTCGAATCGAAAAAGCTCCGGCAGCTCCATGTCATCCAAAAAGCAGAAGAAGACAGCAATGTTGTCTGAATGTCGGAATTGAAGTTTGGGGTTTCTAAAAATACGGATTTTCTGATCTGGGTAAAAAGCTTGAACCACCTCGGCCAATGTGACACCATTGCGCAAGGCTTGCTCCAGTTGTACTATCGGCGGCAGTGGCGTATGTATGATGCCCTCGATCCATTCCTTGGCTTCGCCTATATGACAGAGGTACTCATACGCCTGGATGAACTGCCTCTGCTTCTCCATCCAATTACTCTCCAGCCAAGCTGAGCCCCTCTGGCTGGCATTGGCGGTAGTGGTCTTGCCTGGTCTCACGGATCCAGTCCGCTTGAGTTGTCTCCGTCCCGATAAACCTGCGACTGAAGGCGTAGATGGCGCTGTAGCGAATTCTTCACTATCGCTGCTCTGGGCAAACCTAGACAATGTCTTGAGATACGGCGTGGAGGATTTCTGGAATTCAGAGAGATCGGGAGAGGTGAGCGAACTGGACTGCTTATGATGGGCTCCTACTCTGGCAGAAGAAGATGTCATTGGCGTGATTGAGCCGGTCCGGTTGGGAAAGCCGGTGTTGCCGATTAAATTTCGCCGTGGGGGAAGGCCTTCTGAGTTGTATGCCGGTCCATCGAATTGGTCCCCAACGGATTCGTACGCATTCTCATTAGACGTGTTTGGGGGATACAGCTTCGGCGGTGCAGGAGGACTTGAGGAGTTCGGAGCTTGCGGTAGAGGTCTAAGGGATTGTCTGACTGATTTGTACCCAGAAGCAGCATTTTGATCTGGCCGAAAGGTTTCTCCTCGAGCCACAGGTCGCGTTGGCGAGATTTCACTGTTGCCGCGCTTATGACCCAACCCATTGTACGAGTGTGTACTAGAGGCGTTGGATGAGATGGTGCTGGTTCGACTCGGGGGGAAAGGATTTGAAGACATTGAGAACGAAGAGGAAGTTGAAGCGTTGGAATTGTAGCGCAAAGGGCTTGATCGTCCAGGCTGATTTTTGTCCTGGTTTGAAGAGCGTGGTGGTGAGGACCACGACATACTGTCCTTAATGCCTTCCAAGTCTGGTGATCATCGTTGAACTTTTCGACCCTTCAATGGTGAATGCCGCCCTTTTAAAATCCCCTTAAATTGAGCTGAACGCGTTTCTAGCTTCCTCAATATCCATCGATGGTCAGGCTTATAGCGATACTCTTGCGACCGTGGTGTCATGTTGGTTGCGACAAATTGGTTGAGTTGTTGGTCGAGTGCGGAGTGAAAGTAAACAATGTGGTCTTAGATGCCAAGCCGCTAAACGCGCCCCTGCAGGAGGGGTCACCCCAGTCCGGTTCCCCCACATTGCAACTTTTGTCCACGCGGTTTCGAGTCCTTCTTTTCTCTTACTTGGGAGAAGGCAACTTCAACCCGTCAGTATACAGATCGGATTGTGGTGTGATCATCTACTGACTATCTTTACCCACGCTAATAATACTCTCTTTGAATTCATCACCATTTTAGAGCTCCATACTTGGATCATGCCCCTTGCGAACGGAGACTCCCATACAGGGGCACACCATCTCATGCCTGGAAAGAAGACTTTGGACTCTACTTCTGCCACCAAGGTTTTCGAGCAGGAATACTCGAGAAGTGATGGTGTAGACGCCAAAACTCTGCTCGATTCGAGGGCACATGGCGGATTGACGTACAATGATTTCCTGGTACTGCCTGGCTATATTGGTATGATGTGTGCAGCAATTGCAAGACTAGCTATCTAATGCAGCATATGCAAAGGCTTCGCGGCATCTGATGTCACCCTTGAGACTCCTATTACCCGAAACATCACTTTGAAGACGCCTCTCGTCTCTTCGCCAATGGACACTGTGACCGAGCACTCAATGGCGATCCATATGGCTCTTTTGGGCGGACTTGGTGTCATACATCACAACTGCTCAGGAGAAGATCAAGCAGAGATGGTCCGCAAAGTCAAGCGTTTCGAGAATGGCTTCATTCTAGATCCTGTTGTGCTGTCCCCGAAGACTACTGTGGGTGAAGCAAAGGCCTTGAAGGAGAAATGGGGCTTTGGAGGCTTTCCAGTCACGGGTAGGTGACCATTCAGTCCATCTCCTTTTCACACAAAGCCGAGAATGTTCCATGATTATTTCGATATTATTAACTTTCGTTCATCCAATACGTTTCGTCGTGATGCGGAAACAACATCTTCAACCCTATGAGAAACATTTAGGTTACGATTCAACTTCATATTGTTCGTAATGCTCAGACTAACTATACTGTCTCCTACAGAGAACGGACTTCTTCGCTCGAAACTCGTCGGCATAATAACCTCGCGCGATATTCAATTCCATTCAGACCTCTCCGACCCAGTCACAGAAGTCATGTCCAAAGACCTCGTAACAGCAAAGGAGGGGACTGACCTGACTAGAGCCAATGAAGTGCTATCAAAATCCAAGAAAGGCAAATTGCCCATTGTCGACCCGTCCGGCAGGCTAATTTCCCTCCTTTCCCGCTCCGATCTCATGAAGAATCTTCACTACCCTCTCGCCTCAAAGCAACCTGGCTCCAAACAACTAATCTGTGCAGCCGCGATCGGCACGCGACCAGAAGACAAGGAACGATTGAAGCTGCTAGTTGAGGCAAATCTGGACATTGTCATCCTCGACTCATCACAGGGGAATTCCATCTTCCAGATTCAAATGATCAAGTTCATCAAAGAAACCTACCCGAAACTCGACGTCATTGCAGGCAATGTCGTCACCGTCGCTCAAGCGGCTAACCTCATTGCTGCTGGTGCAGATGGCCTCCGCATTGGCATGGGCTCGGGTTCTGCGTGTATCACCCAGGAAGTCATGGCCGTGGGGAGACCACAAGCGGCCTCCGTCTTCAACGTCTCAAACTTTGCGGCTAGATTTGGAGTCCCGTGTATCGCTGACGGAGGTATTCAGAACGTTGGACACATTGTCAAAGGTCTTGCTCTTGGCGCCTCGACTGTTATGATGGGCGGTCTCCTGGCAGGAACCACGGAATCGCCAGGAAACTACTTTGTCAGCAGGGAAGGCCAGCTGGTCAAGGCATACCGAGGAATGGGATCGATCGATGCTATGGATGATAAGAGAGCCGGAGCTGGTAAGGTCGCTGCTGCCAAAGCGGGTAACGCAGGGACAGCTCGGTATTTCAGCGAAGGCGATCGCTTGCTGGTGGCTCAAGGCGTCTCCGGCTCAGTGCTTGACCGGGGCAGCGTGACCAAATTCGGTCCATATCTGCTGGCTGGCCTGCAACATAGCTTGCAGGACATTGGCACTAAAAGCCTGAGCGAGTTGAGGGAAGCCGTAAGACAAGGGGAAGTCCGCTTCGAACTGCGGACCGTTAGTGCGCAGGCGGAAGGCAACGTGCACGGCCTGCACAGTTTCGACAAAAAGCTGTACTCTTGAACGTTGAAAGCATCGATCATGTCAAAAGCATCGAAGTCTTGCATCTAGGCGTTAATCTAGTATGATGTGCCATGGTCATGGGGGTATATTGCATATCAAGTCATCAGATAGATGATCCAAAATTCTCTCGTCACCCATCAACCCCATCTACACCGACCACATTCCTGTTCCACCTACATCTTCGCTCCCTTCCCTTTCCCCCCCTCCCCAAGCATGTCCCTCCGCCAACACACCTCCACCGGCCTGGGCCTCTCCCTCCCCTTCTCCGTCTCCTTATCCAACTCCACCCTCAACACCCGCTCCTCATCACCCTTCCTCCCGAACCTCTCAACCTCCGGTCCCGGATCGCTCATACCCATGATCAGCCATTTTCCCTTCTCCCTCTTAATCGGGTTAGGACTGATACATTTATCCCTCCACGGTGGATCTCCATCCCTTTCCACCCACTCTTTCAACTTCTGCCTTTGTATCCGCAGGCTCGCTTGCTGTTCCGCAGCAGAAGATGACCTTGAAGTCAGCGGGGAAAGGAAACCCGCAACCAGTGACAGCAAAAAGAATTGTGGCGGGAACAGCACAATCTCCCTCCGTATCGCCAGGTCCAGCCACTCGCGCGCGTGCTTGAAGGATGCGGCGGTGTGCTCGACCCCACCGTCTGGCGTGGGTACATGTAGTTCTCCATCTTCTTCTCCCTCCTCCGCCGCCGCTGCTGCTGCTGCTGGTGCTGGTGAAGGGCGGATAGGGAGGAAGTAAAGGTACATCTGCGTGCTATACCGTTTGGCCAGATTCCCCGGGGTGAGCCAGCGGGTGAATGGGATCAATCCCTCCGTATCCATCCTACCACCGCGGTCCCGGACCCACTGCTCAAACCCGATGGTGCCACTGTGCACGGCTTCGCGGCCTCGTTCCTTGTCTTCCTCCGTGAGCCTCAGCAGTGGTGGATCCCCCTTCTTCTTCTTTTTCCTCTTCTGATGATAATGATAATCCTGCAGACCCTCCTCCGGTCGCCTCACCCCGTTCGTCGACGGCGGGCCGGGCAAGCAATATCCCACTCTCCTCGAAACACTCCCGCACCCCCGCCATCCGATACGCCGCCCCGTCTTCATGCCGCTCCCGCTGCCCCTCCGCCGGCATCTCACCGTCCTGGGCATCGACATGCCCGCCGGGGAACACATGCGCGGACGCGAAAGCTGAGGAGTGGCTCACGCGGTGGAGGAGGAGTATCCGGTTGCTCGGGGAGATGAGGAGAATGCTGGCGCTCGGAGAAGCCGGAGCCATGGGGGTGGCTGGGGGGTTGGGTTTGCCGGGGGTGACCATGCTGAGGGATTTCTTCAGGAGGCGGGAAGGTAGAGTGGAGGAGGGTCCCGGTGTGTGAGAAGGGTTGGCTGGGGTGGGGTAGGACAGGCCGCGCATGGTGTTTTTGAAGAGGGTTTCTTTGGAGGCGCGACGAGGCATTGGGGTGAAACGGGCTAGGGATGCTGAAATGGGGGAATTAGGGAGATGTGGAAGCGGATGTGGGGGTAGGCATGAAGGGCGTAGGGGCATATGAACTTCTCTGAGCCATGGAGATCAGCCCATTGCTGGGGGTTTTCATGGATGAGGAGGTCAAAAGGGGCAGCACGGCCAGAAATTTTGAGTATATATTTTGTAATAATAACACATTCTCACTTACGACCATAGGACACAGAAAACTCGGGTTCCCGTCAGCTCACCCAAAGATAAGCTGTGTACCGGCTGCGTAGTAGTTGGGTCGGTGACGACCAGCGAATGGCAGCTGTTGTAAGTTTTGCCATTTTTGATCTCTGGATTTTTGGCAACAGTGTGGATAGAGTAAAGATCACGAGAGTCATTGTATAGAGCTACTGGGTCAGCACATGGCAATCCTGGTGGTATAAAGTTGATGACTCCTCCAAGCAGAAGAATATCTCGACCTAGGCTTGAGCATGCCGACAGCCACGAGATCCTCTAAGCCCTGAGACTACCCTACTTCTTTCGCTTAAACGATCTACATTCCCTCTTTCGCCCTTCGAGCTCGCCGTAGCAAGACCCGTGTACCTTCGCGCTTCATATCAAATTTACTGCCCGTCCCTTCCGCTTCCTGATCCTGGCGACCACCGTTTACTACACTGTCGAACAGCGGGACGTTCAAACTCCCCGACTACCCCCAAAATCTTGAAAATGGCTCAATTGTCGCCTTCACTATAGAACCATTTTCATTTGAGACTCGGAGAACGACCCATTGCGCTGCGCCGATATGTGATTGCCGGATTCCATACCATCGACCGCGTATTATCTCGTTCATTCTCAAGAAGCTCATGAATGCTCTTGATCTTGATCTTGTCGTGTAAGCTGTCATTGCAACTGGAACCATGTAAGTGAAACTGGTAGTGTCGGGGCTGTAGGGCAATTGATCCCTGTGGTGGTAGGGATTGGTGATCTGGTGGAGGGACTGTGGGTGAGGCAAGTCGTCCCGCTTCTTTCTCAGCAAATAAATACTCTGGAACATGGTACTGATCGAAGTCATTCTGTGCACTAGGTATGGTGGGATGGAGGAAGTAAGGCTAGCATCAGAAACTTACAAGAAGATCAAGTGGGAGGGTGGATGCGCGGCAGATCCCCCTTCAGTCTGAACCATGCTCGAGAGTGTATCGTTGCTCCTCAATGGCTTTCTTCGTCTGCTTTGTTTATCTTCCCAATCATTAGCCTCGCATAATTTCTCCAGAGCATTTCATAAAGAACGTCATAAGAAGGAGAGGGCCCTAGAGAAGCTCGGAGGCATGGAGTAGGGGGCCATGCAGGTGCAAAAACATATCATATAACAGTGCCAGGATGAATGATCTGGACAGAGACCAGGAAACATTAGAAAGGCTGTAACACCTCAAGGGCCGTACATTCCTGAATTGATTGGACCCACTAATCAGCAAGCTGGCGATGAATCCACAGTGCTGACATGAGTGTCAAGCCGACTACGTGACTTTATGAGATTTCGGCTCTCCTCATGCATCTAAACCGAAATCCTTTGCTCCGGCGAAGTCTCCACGGGTTGGCAGTCGGATGCATCTTGGGCTCCCCTTAGCTCAGATACATTGTCGGGTCCTAATGTAGGCGAAAAGTGGCTATTGGTCATACTTTCAATGTCTTCCTGCCCGATCAACGTAGGAGTCTCTCTTAGGAGAGTCCCAAACTCGCGGCGTGTCTCATCGGGCGTAGCTGATAATTGGTCAAGCCCGAGTGATCCACCAGACCTCTCGACTCTCGGCCGATGTTGGTTCCAGCTGATCCCGTAATGATCGGATTGGTTGCAGAAGCGCCGAATCCTTCGGAGACAGGTGGAAGAGCCATGATGCCTCAACCCAGACAGTGACGGCCATTCGACATAGTGATGAATTGGGCGAGTGCAGCCCTCCATTCGCTGAATTCAATTATACCAATTGAAGGCTTATACTCAACTTGAATGCCACTGCTAGAGCCTGCTCTACGATTCATCTCCAACAGAGCCTTGCGTTCTGCGGCAGTCTCTTGCAAACATAGCCTGAGGTGCTCTACCCAACAGAGGGTTGCGTATCTGAGAAGCGGATACCGAGCCGAAACTTGAGATCTGTAGGAGTTTCTATTACTAATCATTTGTCGCCGAGAGCATTCTGGGTCCACGCGTGACACCGCTGTGTGATCTGGCTGGCCTGAGTCATTCTCTATAAGGCCTTGCAGAGATCTTCCTCGAACGTCGTTGGCAAGTTAAAAAGGCAGTCTGCGGCGAGTCCCGCGCGAAGCGGTCTCTGATTTCTCAGGGAGAAATATGGGAAGTTTTCGGACTCTGATGACAGCAAGTTTCCTTGAATGACAGATGTATGAAGCTGAATTTGCCGTCCGCATCAAGTTCGACCAGGGCGCACGTGATTTGAGGAATACAATCTGGATAGTTGACAAGTAGGTGGGAGCCCGTAGTCGGATGTCCCGGATCAATTGTAAGGGCTACATTATGTGCGGTCAGATTGACAGGGTAAAGGGAACCACTTATCCACACGAAGTTCTTGCCTGTAATTTTCCTATTCTGTACATATCCTTAGTCTAAAAACGAAAGGATGCGGGAATATAATCCTTCCAGGCCTTCCAAGAGATTCGCTTCCTTCAGGAGTGTATGTCGATATCGTGGTGACATGGCAGGCGAGCGTAACAGGTTGATCAGCATTCTGATCCACAGAAACATACCGTTCGCCCTCGCGCCAATCTCCTCTATCGTTGAGACAGCAATTAGGCTTTTACCAAACAAACCTTCCGAGGTCATCAGATCGAATATCGAACGCGAAAATTTCAGAATAACTCCGCGATTGTGTTCGCTTCTGAGAGGCAACATCCATTCAGTCCCGAGGATTCCAGTAGGCGGAACAGGAATGACCAGATGAGGTCGGCTCAGTATCAATACTCTTGTATCACTGATCTCAGTGATCTCTTTCAAAGTCTTCAGGAATTCCGACTCGTCTTCACACTCATCAACGCCATCAACGACTAGATATGTTCGACACTGAAGTAGCAATAGCTTCAAGATGGCGCAAGCGTCGGCAGCGGATCCAACAGGATAACCACTACGAGTCTCACTGACAAGTAAAGCTAGGCTGTCCATAGTGACCGCCTCCTTACCGTGGGTGTGGATGAGCTGGACGGCGATGGCTCTAAAGGCATTGATAGGCTTCTCGTAGCCAGGACCTAATGTATGTCGACTGATTGCCGGAGGTTTCGATAGCTCTAGATTGCAGGTCGTCAATTATGCATGTCGAAATGAAAGTCTTCCCATAACCTGGCTTGCCTGCACGACGATGAGCAAAAGCACCCAGAGGAGAGCAGACAGGGAGCGGACCTTGCAGTGGCAAGCAACGCTGCGGCCAGCCGGGCACATCTGTTGCTGGCCCGAAGTTATTTCCTACGCTATCGCGCCACTGAGCGTATCTTGGGAGGCCCAAGAGGAATGTCCTTGTAAAAGGGCGTCTGAGGCGGCAAGTGCTCTTATAGATGTGCCTGTACTCTGGATGACCGATCGATGACATGACGTTGGATACTTGTGCCGCTACGACAGCACACGACGTTAAGTGATGCCTTCGGCGAAATATGTTGTACGTACCTGCGTTGCGTCTCTCCTGACGTGCTGTCCTAACTCTGTCCTCCTCTCTCATCTTGTCAAAGCGGTGCAATTAATTCTGGAAGTCTTCGAAATGCTTCGACAGTATTATTCGGTCATTAACCCGTATCTCTCGTTCGAATATGCTACGATCATAATCAATCCGCAACTGAAGATCTGCAGAACGTTTATTGAAAGGCTTCCATATCACATTACTAAGGAGCCGGGTTTGCCACATCATTCCACGGCGCTTCGGACTACGTGAGAATATGTTGTTGGCAAAGCTCAATGATGTCGGAGTACATGAAAGACATTATCTTAAGTAATCGATCCTGATTAAGGTATGGGGATCTTTTTCGGCATTCTTGCAATAACGTGTGATACTGTGGGAGGGCCAAAGCAATACCTTTGAACATACTTGCAATCTGTTCGAAAACCACGACAAAGTTGCTCCCAAACTTTAGTCCACGTTGTATGCTTCACTTTCATGTGCAGTCTACGAGTACGGAGGCACGCATACCCTGAAGATCAACCTGATGGAGCCCCAGAAAAGTCCAAATCGTTCCGGCTTGACTTGCACGAACACGTTGATAATGTCAAAGAATGGCTCGAACGAGTCCGAGAACGCTTTGATCTTGTTCAAGCAGGCTGCCAGCTTTCCAGACTGTGTACGTACGGAACATAATGTTTGCAATTCATTGATTATCGCTGTAGCACTAGCACACTGCTGCCTTGATGCTCGACCTGCCTCTGAGAGTGTATTCCTGAAAGCAGAAATAGAAGCAGTGAAGACTGCAATCGCGTCGGCATCCTCATTATTGGGTAGATCCGTGCTTGCGAACTCCATCGTCATGAATTCCTTCGTCCAGAAGCTCGAATCTCGACGTAGTACGCTTGCGCAATTGGTGCGATGTACTGTAATCTTGCTTCGTGCTTCCGCTTTCGAGGAACAGTGTTGGTTTTTGATACAAGGCTAAGGCTCCTTCCCAGGCTCTCGCTTATCAAACAGCGCCCCAATGACAGTAAGGATCCGGTGATTCTCGTAGCGCCACCCCTCCGCTTCCACCCAACTCCGAGAAAGGTACACCAATCACCTCCAGGGTGCTCAGTCATCAAGCTCTGCCATAAACGCGCTACGACAACTCCCTGGAGTCCCTCTGTTCTGCCCTCCCATTGTCTCCCCCTGCTCTGGCCCCCTATTCTCCTCAAATCACGTAACGAAACCCCACAAGAATCCCATGCTCATCGAACCACCCTGATCTCGCCGTCGCCACGTTCCTCACTATCCCCTCCTCCGCATACCCAAGGCGTCCACTAGCACTCAACTCATCAGGCACGAAAAGGATGTCGCTCCGATGATGGCGGCCGCTAGGCGGGAACGCCACAGCAATCGCGTTCCTTAGTGTGGGAGGATATGCGAGTTTGACCCACATTCTTGGCCTGGCGGGTTGGCGGGCTGGTCTAGGGCGTGCGCTGTTGCTAGACTCGGGCACCGGAGGCAGTGGTGTAATAACAGTATCACGATTCGGAAGTATGGGGCCAAGGCCAGGACCGCTGGGAATTGAGGGTGGTGGTCGGGGTGGATGACCGAATGTTGCTGGGTTGAGAGATATCTGTGCCCATTCCGGTGAGGCTGGGTTTATGAATCGTGGTGGAGCTTCTGTCTGGCCCGGTAGTGCGGTTTGGAGGAAGGGGGATGAGATGTGTAACTGTGCCAGTGCTGTCTGGTGGGCCGGTGTGTTGGACTGCTCCAGGTAGCTGTTGAGGTGTGCGGTGTTGTGTGGGTGACTGGTCGGTGCAGGTGGGCCTCTGGAGCTTGCCGCAGGCACTCCGCTACTTGCGTTGGGGGTCTGGCTGGGTCCGGATATGCTACTGATGCCATGCTGCAGCTGGGAAGGCGCATTACGTCGTATCTGGCTAGGTGTAGATGCTTCGCCAACTCCTTGTGCTGGCTGTGATGGGACAGCAAACCCTGTCAGCTGTAGCGGAGTTGGTTCAGTAATGAAGCTTGAATTTGCCCCGAACTTGGCTCCCGCACCAAATGTAACGACTACGTCAATAATTCCAATCCGCTGGTCTTGGAATTGGTCTAGACTACTACTACTAGGATCTAAAGCCGCCAAAGACTCAAGATATTGACTGAAGAGCGGACGTTGACCCCTCCCATTATACCCAAAGGCTCCTGACTTTGCTAGAAGCCTAGAGGAGACCGTTTGCCAACGCTGTATCGCTGGCACTGTTCCATCGGAAGATCTGCTACTGGGTGGAGTAAGTATGAAAGGCTTTTCTATCATACGCAAAAGCCTTTTCCCGGTGAATTGAAGGATCTGCTCCGTGCCCGCAACAAGATCGTGCCTGCTAGGCGTGCGGACAAGTCGTGATTCTGCCAAGTCGCCATTGTAGAATACGTCGATCTTGCATTTTTTTAGCCACTTCTCCCAAAGATCTGATTATACGTGAAACGCAAGCTCACCTTGAGCTCATACGTCTCGCCTCCTCTCTGAGGGCTTCCACTAGGAGCGAGGAACGCCTTAGAACCAAGACTGATAGTTATGCATAACGCCTCGGGTTCCTGGTCCAGAGGGTTGCTGTTGGGCGTATTCTTCAGGTAGGAGGGTTTCTCTACATATGCATATTAGTATCTCAACATTACAGCCTCGTTGTCCTATTTTCCAAAGCTTTTGCTTAAGATCTGCTCACCGGCGCGGAAGTTGAGGAATGGCATATCTCTGTTTCTGCCAAGATATTGTAGCGCGCAGGGATCTGTGCCTGTATGAAGGCTACGCTCTGCAAGGGTATCATTCCCTATGGTGTAGGCGAATGCTTGTTTGGTGCCTTCCAAAACGCGTGTTGACTCCGGATTCTTGTTGTACAAAGGGTTTCGTGTCGATGTGCTATCGACGCTCGCGATTGACAGCTGTGCTTTCGCACCGGCAGCGTAGAACGTAGGCATAGTGATGGGCGTGTAGAGTGGTGAAAGGTTTGAGTCGATTGTAGTGTGTAGTTGAGAGAAGTCGGCCAAGGTGGTGTTGTTATTTTGATTTCATCCGCCACCATCACTCCGTGATAAAAGTACGCGTCCCAGTTCTAATACATTAAAATGACGCGCCAAGTTCCACAATCGTCTTCTCGTAGACTCTCGCGATCTCCATTTCCCATCTGCCGTGATTGTCTGGTATATCCAAGTCTTCCATTGCGGAATCATCATTCGTTGTCATATCGGCATCAGCTTCAGTCGCTTGGCTACTCTCAGCTATGTCGTCGGTCTTTGAAGCGACAGAAACGATGGCAACTCGTGTCCTTTCGACAATACCCCTCAATCGAACTTTTTCTGTTGTGCTCATGTGTCCCCGGCCACCCTCGAAGCCCGGCAGCTGATCGCCGGTTTGAGGATCTTCGCCTTTCAGCAAGGAGAAAAAAGCGAGATCCAACTTGTCAAGGAGGCTGAATGTTCTTCGAGGAGCAAAAGAAAATGACGGTAAGCAGGTGTAGGTGGTGAGAGCAATTGTCAGGAGATAAGGTATTTGCAACGATGCTAGAAGTGTTCAGATTTATACCAAGTATTTCGACAAGTATGAAAGTGGGAACCTACGTGTTCCAGATACCCAGACAAGATGGAGTGCAGCCTCCAACTCCAGCGCCATTTCTCCGAAATCAACATATCCCTTGGCGTCATCAGCTTCTTCTATTGAGTGCCTCGGATTGGCAACGGAACGTTTTTCATAACGCCTAGATATGTGAAGTAATTTTTCATCAACAAATTGAATGAAAGTGCTCTGCTTTTGGCTCCCAGGTTTCAAGGGAGTTCTACGAGTATTGGGGAGCGCAGAAGAGGTTGTAGCAGTTGAAGCGGCAGACGAAGGCGGTGGAGAGGGCAAGACAGGGGGCAGAAAGCCTCCAGGACCGTTCTCTCCGTCCATTATTGTGAATCGCGTAGAGTTTACTAGCTATCGAAAGGACTCGAGGGTCTTATGTCTACATAAGACACAACCTATCCTGCAGCTCCTGCTGTCTCACGCGGAGCGCTTGGATATCACTACTCTGCCTAAAGTGGACTAGCCTCTGGATATTTTCAGCCTTAAGCTGGTGCCACTAGCCTGCCAAGCCTGCTTCTGCTGCTGCTTCTGCCACTTCCGTGCTTTCACTTTACCATATTTCTAAGTTCTAATAGCACTATCACTCAACAAGTTGCTCTTGTCCACTGCAATCTATCTTTTGGGGATCATACTGCATAGCTGGTACGAGCTGCTCTCTCTCGCGTGTTCTCACAAGCAACTCGAGGTATTCAGCCCTTGACAGTTTATTTACACGTTACACAGACACCCACAATTCTCATCAGTAAGCTGCCTCAAGATGGCTGCCGCTCCTCCAACCTTCAAGCTCGTGCTTGTCGGTGATGGCGGTACCGGAAAGGTACGCTTCCACTTTTGTCTCTCCATACAGCCGACGTGCAAGTCAACAGTCATAGCTTCACTTCGCTCAAATTCTGTCTTTCTGCACGTCATTTTGACCATCAGTAATTGACTCATTTTCCAGACTACCTTTGTCAAGCGTCACTTGACCGGTGAATTCGAAAAGAAATATATTGCTACTCTAGGTGTGGAAGTTCACCCTCTTGGATTTACAACAGTGAGTTTGGTCTTGTGGAGATCCAGGGTTCACGACGGGCATTAATCTTGCACAGAACCTTGGTCCTATCCAATTCGATGTCTGGGACACAGCAGGGCAAGAGAAGTTCGGTGGTCTGAGGGATGGATACTACATCAACGGACAGTGCGGGGTTATCATGTTCGATGTCACATCACGTATTACGTACAAGAACGTTCCCAACTGGCATCGTAAGTGGAGGCACCTCCCGAGTCTTGTGCTCTGCTAATGCAACAAAGGTGATCTCGTCCGTGTCTGCGAGAACATTCCCATCGTCCTGACTGGCAACAAAGTGGACGTCAAGGAACGAAAAGTCAAGGCCAAGACTATCACGTTCCATCGCAAGAAGAACTTGCAGTACTACGACATTTCAGCCAAATCCAACTACAACTTTGAGAAGCCGTTCCTGTGGCTTGCGAGGAAGCTGGTTGGCAATACTAGCTTGGTGAGTGAACCCATCCGTCTCGTCTTTTCAAAGGCTGAACTTCCACCCAGGAATTCGTCGCTAGTCCAGCCCTCGCTCCTCCTGAGATGAAGGTCGATCACGCTCTTCTCGAGCAGTACAACAAGGAGATGGAGGACGCTGCGAATCAACCGCTGCCTGACGAGGACGACCCAGATCTGTAGAATAGAGACATCACCAACAGGCCAACAGAGGGCTATCGGGGCAAACCAATCTGCACGAACAGGAGGTGTAGGCTCTAGGATATTGCATTCTTCCCAGAAAGAGCATGTATTTGGTCACTCATGCTATGGTCAACGAGCTCCTTCTGTGAATACCAAGCCAATGTGAGGCAGACGTTTCTCAATGCCTCCAACATGATTATCATTTCAACCATACAGAGCAACACTTCTGAATCTTCCTAATCAGGTCATCATGACCAGACTTACTGCTCATTGGACTAAGGCGGGTTGGTACATAAAAGTTAGGGACCAACACTCTTTTAATGCTTCATAGGTCTCAATGATGCCTCAGCACTTCCGCATTGGCACACTTCATATCTTCACTGTTTTGAACACGAACATAAGTTTGAGCCTTCGCCACCTCGTTCGAGATGTGTCATCCAACATCGCAACACCTGCGTGTGTGATACAACATGCCATGTCCATCGTAGCTAGCTACTAAATAGCACAAGGTTTTCGACGCAGATTTAACCATGTTAATAAATCTCTCTGATCGTTTCTTGCTCTCCTCCTTGCCTTCACGATTTCTTACCAGTCTGCCGCTAATCACTACTTTTCATAAACGATAGCCATCGAGCTTTCAAAAGTTTCCCACAAAATCTGACAGATCTCAGGTCTGAATCACCAGCCAAGTACCCAACATGAAGATGCTCACCGCCAGCCTTTCGGGACGAGAAACACATCGCAAAGCCCATGATACGATCCATATCAAAGGCAACAGCCACGAGAGTATCAAGGTCTCCTTTCAGCGCACCATTCGTGTTCCCGACAATCAAGAGGACAATGAGCTGCCCCCTAGCATGGGCACTTTTCCTCTCTACTCGGTCAGCCAGTATCAGGACAAACTGCCCTCTGAGGTTTCAGCCAAAGGTGGCCTGTTCCTTCCCATGTATCGTGAGTCCAAAGCAGAGACCCATATCGGGGGATAGTCAACATCGCGCGCTAACGAGAAGTAGAGCGCGAGGCGATGTGGGTCAACTTTTCCGCCAAAGCACCCTTCGCCATCAAAATCTTCGTGGGAGGTATCAACGCAGTCTCCAGCGAACCCTTGACCGAAAACCCGGCGACCCTGCTGCGTCGAATGACTTTGCTGTCCAACGGCAAGTCTGTGCAGGATTACGTTGTGCCTCCAAGGCAGCTTTGGCTTGATGGCTTTGCAAGCGAAGACGGCAAGGTCCGTCAATTCGTGGCCATGCCGTTTGGCACCGGCTACACTGTGGAGGCACAGATCACCGGACAAGACGTGCTCGGAGGTCTTCAATTCCACGTGATCCCCTCGAGCTGGACACCGCCTCCACCACCGCCTGAGCGTCTCGAAAACGGTGATACCGCTGATTACGTGGTGTCCCAAGTCATGATTAAGACCCTTACCGGCAAAATTGTGTGTCTGGGTCCTCTCCATTCGTCGACAACGATATATGGGCTTCAGCGAATGATAAGAGATAAAGAAGGTATCCCTGTAGACCAACAGCGCATGCTCTTTGTTGGCAAACAGTTGGAACGTAGGTCCCCAGCTACGTTTCTGAGATGGCAACCACTGACCCTGCCTTGACAGCCGGACGATGCCTCGCTGATTACAACATCAAATCCGTAAGTTCATCCGTCCTCTGTCACGAGCCCTTCCGTGGGCCATCGAATGACTGCTCATCCTCTACAAGGATCACACAATACAACTCATTATGCGCCTCCGCGGTGGTGGGACCCCCAACATGGAAGCTCTGGAGCTCGGCATCGCCCCCGGCGGTCTGATCAAGCAATCCATCGTCGCGGACCCCTACCCCCCCACCAGCTGGGAGCCCGAGCGCTCCATCTCGTTCAACGTGCAGCTCCTCAACTCGGCGCTCTTCCGTCAAATCACCGGTCACGCACCCCCTCCGACGCCCATCACCGCTCAGACCTACGCTGACCACGGGCTCCCCTTCTACAAGCTGTACGAGGAGGAGCAGTCGTCGGGCATCAAGGGCGACTTCGAAGGCGTCAAGTCCGTCAAGGCGATCGACAAGAATGCCGAGGTGAAAACAACCGGGAAGGAGGGAGGAGGAGTTGAGGAGGGGGAGGAGGATGAACCGGCAACGGTCAATCCGCTGATCGTTCTCGACCCGGACGGAGCCTTGGCAATGAAGGCGGGATTCAAGCCGGTGGCGGTTATGACGGAGGAGCTGAGGAAGCTGAATCTTGCCCAATTTTCTGATTAGGTGTTTAGTAGATGACGCCACCTTGATAGGCATCTGAGACCAGCATGGGGATCCCTTATCGCTGGCACATGGGTTTGAAAAGGCGCAGATACGGAAGATGGGGGAGGGATGGTGCTAGCATGAGAATTTGCAAAGGGATGTAGCCACATGTCTAGCCTTTGGTTCAGTGGATATCATACCAAGGCGTTTCCACAGATGAAGTTGTCTCGTAGCAATGGCTAGCCAAGCAGCCCGCACGCGCATTTGATATACACAACACACTAAACTCGAGTAGAACAAAGCATCAATTGGAGGACTGGTGTACAAAAAAGTAATCTTTATTGGCAAGCTAAGTTCACAAGACGGCATACAGGCTGCCCATACTACTGCTAATCGTCTGCGTTCGCCGCGAAGCTGATAATTCTATACCACATCAAGAAAGTAAGAGAAGTGCACACTTGATATTTGAAGGCTATGAATGGTGCTGCCTTGTTCTCGCTTTCGCCTGGGATGCCACCAGTGACATATTTCCCATTCAGACCTTGGTTTAGGCGCCGATTGTATCTACCTGTGTGTGTGGGGGGCAAAAGGCAAGATCAGCTTTCCGCCGAGAGGAAACTTTTTGATAATGAGAATGTTGTGCAGGCGGAGGAAAATCATGTGGAAACTCCGCCTATACCTGCCTTGTCCAAGCGGTCGACGCCTTACGAGAACAAATCTGTCCGTAGAAGCAGTCTGTAGTAGAAACAAGGCAAGAGAAGCCATGCGAATGTTTTATGTGCGAAAGCATGGACCCCGAAGCCTCGAGGAGACCTCAGTGATGCAGCGGAACGTCGAACAAGAAAGCCAGATCTGCCGTACCCAGACGGCCAATCCTCTTGCTCTCGCTCTCATCGAGTGCCGCCTCTATCATATCCCGTTTCTTCTCCTGCAGGGCAAGGATACGATCTTCCACAGTATCAGGCACCAGGATGCGGTGGACGTGTACCGGGTTCATTTGACCAATGCGGTGCGCTCGATCAATGGCCTGTTCCTCAATGTAAGGATTCCAGAAGGGGTCGAAGATGATGACCTGAGATGCAGCAGTGAGATTAAGACCGGCATTGCCAGCTTTGAGGGAGATGAGCATGATCTTGACGTCTGGTTTGTCGGTGAAGTCGATGACAGCCTGATTACGTGCGTTGGAGTCCATGCTGCCGTCGTACCGGCGGTAATTCCAGCCTTCCTCGCCGATGGGGACTTCGAGGAGGTCAAGCAGTGAGGTGAATTGCGAGAAGATGATGGTTTTCTCTGGTAGTCCGGTCGCCTCACTCTTGGTGTGCTGGATATCGCGAAGGATTTCTAGGGTCTTTTCGATCTTGGCGGAAGGTATGAATTCCTTGCGGAGGCGGTTGAGATATCGACGCTTTGCTTTGACATTCCTTGAAGACTCTCTCTTGAGCTGAGCAAGTGTCTTTCTCGACGGCGCATCTTCCTTTGCTCTCGCTTTGCCCTTACCCTTGGCTCTCTTGGCCTTTTTCTTGGAGGCTTTCTCGAACGGTGTCTTGCCTTTACGATATTCGGCTTCGTCATCGTCATCTTCATCAGAGGCAATGAAGTCCTTCAGATTCCCCTTTGAATCGACATCATCTTCCTCATCTTCCTCATCATCATCGCTGTCACTCTCGCTGTCGTCGGAAGCCTCGGAAGCATCTTCTTCCTCCTCAACAAACCCGCTTTCAGCTTCCTGTGCCTGTGGCATATGAACTTTCTTGAAAGTCTGATGATCGATGACTTTAGACGCAACGACTTTACCTCTACAATTAGGACATTTGGCTTCTCCTTGTCGCGCGTCGTCGCCACTTGCGATTGCCTGACTTGGATCTGTGATCCTGGTAAAACATTCCGAGCAGGTGTTGTGTCCGCAAGGGATGAATATGGTCGCGTTCTCGGCCATGTCCATGCATACTGGGCATTCCAGTGCGGACCCATCACTCGATCCGGTCTGTTCTTTCAGCCGAGCAACGACGTCCTCTGCTAGTTCTTTGGCAAGTTCCACCATGTCTTCGCCCGTTGCAGTGCCAGCGAAACCCTCTTGACCAAAATCCCTGATCAAATGTGGATGGCAACATGCTTGACGTAGCCGGAGTAGGAGCACCAAGATGTTTGAGTAATTTCGTCCAACCGTGTTTGCTCGGAGGTATTTGTTGAATTGAAGCTGAGTCCGAGTCTGTAAAGCATGGTACAAGGCGTGCTCATCGGGACTGAACGCTGCGTGCTGTGATGCTGTGCTCCGGGCGGGTAGATCAAGGATTGGTTTACCGTCAATGACAGACTTCTTCGTACGTCGCAACAGTATAGCCTTGAGCAACACTTGCAACTTTTGCATGGCTTGTTGTCTCGCTTTGATGCTGCTACCTTTGAGGGGGCGCGAGAAGTTCCTGCTGAAATGGCCATGGTCTTTCCACGGCGAAATTCCAATGAAGCGGACCAAAGAATATAGCTCATCAATGCTGTTCATCATTGGAGTCCCTTGGGCTTGTTAGTTTGATTTCTTGCCTCTTGTTAGGAATAGACTGACCGGTCATGCAGAAACGCGATTTTGCTGTTAGTTCAAATGCTGCCATAGCAGCCTTCGTGTTCTTGTTCTTGATACACTGTGCCTCATCGATGATCACTCGATACCATCGGCAGTCATCACCCAAGGTCGAAAGGATATCCTCCTTTGCAGTTGGGCGCCAATTGGGATTGGCACGCTTCTTCATGTCAATAGCCTCACGACGCTTGAGTTCACTGCAAAGAGTACCGAAAGTCGTGAGAACTACGTCGTAAGTACGAAGAGTCTCCCACTTCTGGAGGCGAGCAGCCTTATGTAGGACGAAGGTCTTGAGCATGTGCCTTCGGTCTGGTTTAAGTTTTGTCTGGATTTCCCGTTCCCATTGCTTCATCAACGCAACCGGAGCGACTATCAGGGTGGTTTTACATAAAGGGTCAGTGGATCTCTTGGAGACCATGAGTGCAAGAGCTTGTATAGTCTTGCCAAGGCCCATATCGTCCGCAAGAACTGCACCAGTCAATTAGTAGACATAACTACGAGTGGTCTCCACAAGCTTACTGCCGCCCTTCTGCTCGCTCTCCTCCATCTTCTTCATCCAAGCCAAACCCAGCTTTTGGTGCTCCAGAAGTGGGTAGGTCATGGCTTCAGGAGTCCCTTCTCGATTCTGCGGAGGAAGATCTTCATCTGGACGGATATTCTGCAAAAGAGTCTTGATTTCGTCTTTGGTCTTTGTCGGATCATGTGAGACATGTTGAATTCGCTCCATGTAATTCTCATACATCTGTCTATCGGACGGATCCAAGCCAGCTCGGGCGAAAGCATTATCAGCCATGGCGCTTGTCGAAGATTCACCTGTAAGATCGAAGTAATCGCTGCCGTAGACAGAGTTGCCCCCAAAATTGACCATTTCTTGAGCCGTATTGTAAAGCCCGTTGGCGGAATTGACCAGATTTTGGCCATATTGGGGAAAGCCGTTCATGAAACCGTTGGCAAGATTGGAATAAGGATTGGACGCGTCTGTGGCAGATTCGGCGGACAGATCGACAAACGGAGCTCCCTCCCAGGGTTCTGCATCGAGGTCGATAACATTGTTGGCCTCCTGCTTGTACGGGGTAGGAGGCATTTCATCTGATTCGCTCAACAGATCAATCCAGTCGGATCCAGAAGAGTGGTCCTGCCTTGGGTTCTCCCTCTGGAGGGAATTGCTATGGGGCTGATTGGCCAAGTATGAGTTGTAGCCAGGCTCTTCTCTCTTGACTGTGCTGCCGAATGACCCGCTCCTAGACTCGTTGAGATCGGAATGGGAGTTGAATGGCTGGTTAAACCGTCCATGACTGGTTGATGGATATGAATGGTCGGAGCGACCTGCTTGCAACGGGGTTCGAGCCGGAGCAAAGCCTGAGGTTGAAGCACTCGAAGGAGTAGCAGACATTCGAGCTGTGGGCATGGGAGTTGGTGTTCGGTACCTCCCACCGGCTTCTAGGGTTGTCCGAGAGGGAGTGCTTGGGGGATAGTTGGCTTCGCTCTGGATGGACGAAGACGGCCACTCAGGCAGCTCGTCCTGCTGCTGAAGTGATCGAGCAAACTCTTCGTCCTGTTGCAAGATCCGATGTCTTTCCTGAGCCTGTCTCTCCTGCTGTAGCTGGCTCTCGTGGAGCTCTTTCATTGACGCCTTGGCGTCAGCTCCGAGTAAAGCAAGTATGTCGTCAGGGAAATCGTCGGAGGAGTCGGGAGTGGTGTTGCCTGTGACAGTGGGGCTTTGCGAGGTGCGGAGGGATTTGCTCTCCCTGTCCAGATCTTCGTCTGTGAAGGGGAGATCGGGTCGCTTCCGCTTTCGTGGCATTGCATGGATTGAGTCAGGACTCGAAGTGGATACTGATCCAGGAGAGCCGTCCATGTTGAGCGGGGTTACTGTTGAGAGTGGCGGGTCGTCGTTGAGAGAGTCGAAGTTCCAGGTGCCCGGCATGGTAGTATTATACGTCTGGCCTAACAAAGCTCCGTCAGATGCATAGTGGCCATTGAAGCCATTCTGGCTGGCTCCAGCGTATGTAGAGATATCACTAGGTTGGGGCAGGGTTGCAGAGCTGGATTGTGGTTGTGTGTAGGTATGACGGATGGGAAGAGTGGGAAAGTTGTAGTTGTTTGCTGGAAAGGTGAAGTTGTTTGTGTCAAGCTCGTGACTAGTGTGGTGGGGGATCCCCTGTGTCGAGAAGTTGCTGAGGGGCCTGCCCGCTAATTCTGTCTTACACGTTTCGATTTCGAAGCCGGCTGCGTTCTTTTTGATTTTGTATTCGGGATCACTCGGATGTAATGAGGCCAATTTGGATCTTGCTGTCGCAAGACGTTCCTCTGCGATGAGGACAGAGTCACGGCGTGGAAGCCTGTCCATTTGAAAAAGAGGTCTTCAGAATTTTCAGGCTGGAGGAGGCAGCGCAAAAGGCGGTCAATAGAGGTGCCTGTGTTTGTTGTACAGACTCCACGGCAAGGTTTTTCGCATGTGTGTTGGGTGTACTGCGTATCTCTTCTACAACGAGGTCGGTCATGCGTCCGGCTGGAATACTAAAGGACAGCTGGACAATAAAGAGTCCAGGAGGCCGAGGATGGTGAGGAGGCTTTTGTCGTGAGTTTTATGGCAAGGCTGAGAAAGGCAAACGCTTCAGGACAACTTCGGGAGATCTCCCCGGAGCAATGTGGAGAGCGCTTAAAGTGAGGGCAGCGAGCAGCGAATGGAGGTCGCGCGATTAAGACAGATGGATCGGATGGATGTGGATTGACCCCGCCGCGACTTTGCAGACGCAAGGAGTCAAGGGAGTGTGATAGTGACAACTGACGGTTTCACTGTTTATACTCTGATGTCGCCTCGGTATCCTCCTGCGACGAAATTTCCGAGCTCAAAGCGAAGATGACGCGCCTGGGTGGCTAAAGCCAGAACTAATGACTAATATCTAATCTGATCTGCTCCTTTGATTCACACGAGTCGCGAGATATGAGTCACTAGCGCCACACTCCGTATGTCCTTGGTACCAATCCATACATAGGTACGGATCCATAGAGTTGCTGGAAGAATCAAGACCGATAGGAACTTCTGCGCAAAGAGCCTATAGTACGCGGTTTTCGTGAGGTCCGTGCGGCACCTTCGTCAGAGTAAGAATAGGCTGAGGCTCATGCAAGGATGAAAATTTGCCCTGATCCACCAACATACGCCCCAAGCAAATCCTTGAAGATCAAGTTTTGGAGCAATTCACTTCCATGGGTCCTATATCTGATTAATCTGGCGTTCCCGTGAGCAGGTATCGATCCTCTCTCTCTCTCCCTCCGGTGACATAATCAGCAGCATACCAAAGATCCACTCACTCTGTGAAGCGCCATCTCTCCCTGCACAATCGTGGCATTTCAATGTTGGATGTTGAGTCCTCTGGACAGATCGAGCCCACGTCGCTCAATGCCGATACTGAAAAATGCCTTGGCTTTCCTTGTGACTTGGCTCACTCGCTCTATATCTGCTGCCACGCGTGGCCGATATTGCGGGCGGTCGTAACACTGCCGATGAACCCTTTCTGGAGTCGCTCACTTTACCACGAA
The DNA here is from genome assembly GCA_019925105.1 of Niebla homalea. Classification (NCBI taxonomy): domain Eukaryota; kingdom Fungi; phylum Ascomycota; class Lecanoromycetes; order Lecanorales; family Ramalinaceae; genus Niebla; species Niebla homalea. Next base: position 397,383 of record JAHGAU010000009.1, read on the forward strand.
ATGTCGTAGATTGCCATCTCCCAATTCCGCATGCGGTCAAGGACACCAAGCTCTCTTCTTCTGTTTCTTCCTCTTCTTCTTCTTCATCGTTGGAAGCGTCATGGACAGATCTTCTCCGCCCTTTAAAGGCTTGCTCCTCGAATTTGAGTATCTTTTCCTTCATGATGGAGTATCTCTTTCCAGCGGACCTCATGTCGTACCCGGCCTCTTCTTCGTCTTGAAAGGATTGAGTATTGGCTTGCTGCTCACCACTGTGTGCTCTTACTTTCATCCACAGGAGAGCAGCCTCGTTCAAGCCTATGTCTCTTTCAACGGAATACTTGGGGAAAATCATCTTGTTGTCATCGCTCGCATGTGACTTTGCATGCTTGCCTTGCATATGACCAATATCACCAACACTATATCTTAAGGCTTATCTTGTGATATTTCGAGATTCACTAGCTTCACACATGATCTCGTTGCCGTCATCGCTTCGTTGAAAGTGATAATGGCCCGCGCCGCGCATGGTGCTGCGACTTAATTTCAGCAAGCCACAACAAGCTTCATTACGGCTACTGCCACTCGATTCTCAGCTGTCACGGCATGTTTGGCTAAGGTAAGATACACTGGAACGGTGATGATTGTGTGAAGCATTGCTGATGTTGGAGTCCGTGCGGTAAGGTCTCTTGAAATCGGTTCGTGGTACCCAGGATGGCCGTTGTCATAGACGGCTATCAATTCGAATCCACCAAATTTTTTCTTCCGCAGGTCTTGTCGAATGTCTCGACCGCCAGACTTCTTAAGAAAGGTTGGCAACTCGATGTCATACTCAACGATATACGCAATGATCATGCGATCTTCTTACCTCATTCGCACTGCAATCCTTTCAGCGGCAGTCTATCTGACTCTTGATATGTATTTTGAGACTGGGAAGACTCCGTATTCCGCGTGTCAGAAGCAGAGCTTGAACGATTCGCAATCAGCACCATAAGAAGGCTGGTACTTATGGGCGGGACCTGCATCGATTTGGAGACCTTGACCGTCTACTCCTTGATTCTGGTGGGCTATTGGCTTTGACTGCTTCCGGAAGTAGGCTGTGAGTAGCTGGCAGGAAGGAGAGTGCCGCAGGACGCCCGAAATCCGCACCAGGCTCGACACCCTCGAATTCGCGAAACAACCAATAAAAGTGAAGCGGAGTTTGCATAAGGCTGTCGAATCAAAACTTACAAGGGTTTAGACTCAATGGGCCAAATTCAGCCATTTTGCCTCATCGTCGAATGCGTTTGCCTGGAAAGTTTGAAACTCGCAAGGCTCGAGGTTTTGGAAGAGGCATTATTTGCACACCGAGGTACGTGGATCCCAACAGGTCCACCCATGTCATTCGAGGCCCATGAATAGTGCACTAGCTGGATTATTGTGACCGGCTACTCGCATCTTTAAGCCTCGTGTTGTCGGCGCTGTTCCAATCGTACGACTTGCAGGCAAGTCAGCCAGGTCGAGTAGCTCTGGCTTAGCCTGCCTTTCTACCCAAGTTGCTGCAGCTCGCAAGTTGGATCTTCTACAGACCGAACCATGGTCAAGGTTTGTGATCATGCAAGGTATTTGTTCAGATTCCATTTCCAAATCGCTCCGCACATATGTCATTGAAAATTCACGGTCGAAAACGCGTTCTCTATTGGGTCCTTTGAAGAGTAGCAGGCTAATGAAAGAGTACGGCTTGACTGGTACATGCATTATCTAAGCTCGAGGTCCTCGCTTAAGAGGTTGGCACCAGACGAACTCCAAGTCCTGCCTTATCCCCTTATCGCACGTGTCATGAAATGTCCAGCATTGTATCCATTCAAATTGTTCGTGGAAAGATGGCACTCCTGACTGTGTATCAAAGTTGATGATGGTAGCCGCTTTGTGCGGTTTCGCATGAAAGGAATGGCTCCAGTCCGAACAGTGTGCAGACTAATAGCATCATCAGATGTGTGGATACAATCAAGTGGAGTGTACTGACCATTTGCTGATCTCACTATCTGGACGACTTCGGCAGCTTGCCAGACTTGCCTAGATCAGCAAGATCCTTCTTGAGCTCCGACTCCTTCACCGCAAGAGCTTGATCCATCTCCTCCTCCGACCATCCGAGCTCCTGCATGTTACATCTGCTATTGACTCCGAACATATCAACGACCTCGCCTCCGAAGATGGCAACGACTTCACTATTGACGTTTGTCCTCTGCGAATCAGATGCATACGGCGCTTTTTGTAGACAGCGCAGTCTCTCAACCAGCTCATCCCGTTGATGACAAAGCTCGAACGTTTGGGCAAACCCCGGCGCTTCTGCAGCGACACTCCGAGCCTTGTGATTTCCCGACGATGCCGACAGCTTGAACTGGGACTCTGCGCTGTCAGTCTGGATAGCTGCGTTGACCTTCTTCAGCTGCTCCTGCAGCCCAGCCTCGTATTCCGGACTCTGGCTGGCATCGACGCTTTTCCCACCGTCTTTCGCTCCGTGATTGCTGTTGCTGCTGGACATGATATTCAATCTGGCAATTGGGCTTGTGTCTCAGGTTGGGCAAGATGTGCTTGATGTGACGCAATTCAGCTATATTGAAGGAGAGCGAAAAGTTTGGGGACCAGGAGTGTACCACTCCGTCAAGTATTCCTCGGGCCACGGCAAAGGATTTCAAAACGTGGTAAAACGAGAGAAGGTCGAAGGAGCAAAACGGGTTGGGCAAGCAGCGAGCGATAGAGAGGAGCGAAATCAGTGGCGCTAACAGGATCTACGTGGGAATACTTGCTACAGTGGAGAAGCACGTATCTCCATCGTCCCGAAAATTGTGTTTGGAAATTAAGCAGCTCCAAAGTGAGTGCCTAGATACATCATGTACTTCCAACCTCTGCCTTCCGCCTGCCTTCTTATCTAAATATATTGTGCATAGTCAGGGTTGTATTGTGTTCTGGGTCGCGAGAATCCTGTCTTTTCCTGCATTTGCACTGATGACCCTGCTTGGACGGAAAGTAAGAAGATGTGTTACTTCAAGCTGTCCGTCTCAAAAAGCTATGGTAGCCGTTTCCTTTCTCATGCTGCCTGATCAAACCGCCTTAAGGTATAGATATTTGGCGGCCGTTATCCCTCGTGGAACCAGGTGTCTCATCATGCATCGTACCACCCATCATCTCGCATCGTGTCTTCGCATGAATTCTCGTCCCTCGTGGTGTGCCAATCCAAGAAGGAGAATGTTGTACACACTGAAGGCTTCGAGACGCTGGTCGTCGTGTCAAAATCGAGTGTGGTGTCATGTCGCGCATAGTACAATGCATGTGTCAGAGAATTGTGCCTACTGAAGGTGATGATGTGCATGCTGAGCGTGTTGTGATATAGGGGCATATCGAGGGTAACGCTACCTGTCTCGAGGGTGTTATGATGTGGTGCATACTGAGGGTTGTGGAATATGAAGAGCATTGGGAGCTCCTAACAAGAGGGCCACCCTGGCCCAGATGAGGATAGTGGCTATGCGCGATGTTGCCAGATCGAGAACATTACACCTGCTCTTGATTGTCAGAGCCGCGGCTGACGTCTTCTAGGAGACACTGACCAAGGCTGCTGCTCCTCCTACTTGTTGGCATCGCGCAAGTCTGCCAAACTCACATCGTATTCTATCTCCTTCCGGTCGAAATAAGCCTTCTTCTGGCGTTCCGCAGCAGTATAGTCTGGGAAACTCCTCCCTGCCACCTGATCATTGAATGCCTCCTTTTCGACGAGCACGTCTCTATACTTCAACAGGATTTGCAACGCTGCTTCGGCCTTAGCTTTGAGGGCATCATTTTTCTTCTCCAATCGAGCAACATTGGATGACATGTATGCATCGAACTGTTCTACCGTGGCTGGTCTTCCATCTGTGTTCTCGTTGTTGGGCATATTTTCTAATGTGATAAAGTCGATGTCGGCTGGTGTCAAGCACTGCTCGTGACAAGTAAAGGATGGAAAGGGTTCTGATCTTGACGGGTTCAGCAGAAAAAGCACTGCACACGTCTTTTTATTACCGTTGTGCTAAGCAGCAGATCCTAGGACATGGTGATTCGGAGCAAGAAAAACGGAACAGAGGAAGATGTAGTGCCGCGAATCGTTCCGTCTCCTTGGCTAAGTAGAAGAGGCCGAAACATCCCAAGTAGGAAGGGGACGCAATACCGAAAGACGAGTATCACAGAGTGAGGAGATACTCTACACTTATCACCGCTCTTCATCATACCTAAGTCTGAAACGTTCTGAATAGGCAGACGGTAAATTGGAAGACAACGCAATCTCGTCGACGAGGTGGCACAGAGCGTGAAAAGCTATACCGCTCTCTAAACAGCTACTGTCACGATGTCGCTAAGGCAGTGGAGACACATGCCGGAAGTGGGCTCTGTAGACTTGTCGAGGTTAGTAGCTAGGTGCTTTGGGTTGGACCGCTGATGATATCGAAGAGCAGCCGTTCGAGCGTTCCATCACGGGTAGTTTTGCTAAGTATATCTATCCTGGACAGCTTTTCCCTTCGCTTGTCTACCTGTCCATGTGTTTTGGGAGCTGAAAGTCTCGTAATGTTGTGCATACTGAGGGTTGTGTTGGTGCATACTGATGGCTGTGAGGATTTGTTCTGTGGAGATGATGGTAGCTACGTTGGTATGGGTGTGATCTGAGCCGCTAGCAGCAGTCAGACTAACTGGAATGTCAGATTCGCCGTCAAAGTTTCTTGCAGGTACTCACCACTTGACACTCTCACTAACTGCGGGGCTTGTTCGACCTCGAATCAATAAGCGCCTCAAGGATTTCAAGCGCCGTCTCTTGACGGACTAGCACGGCTCATGGGAATGCCTTGTTTATGGCATCCTCTGTGAAATTTAGCGCTTTCACCCTGCTTTTGCTATCTTTGGACCTTGTGTCCCTCGCACGCTGGTCATCAATTTCCCTCATCGGCGGTACTAGCTCGAATTTGCTGAGTATAAACCATTCGAGCTTCCACGTTAGATCAACTTGTCGACGAATGTATTGGAAGGGTCGTTTGTCCCATGACGCTCCCAAGCTCTCTTCCATCTTTTCAAGCTCGAACAGCACGAGAGGTTCATCCAGAGTCCGGACCGGTTGATGATAACCAGCCTCCCGGCTAAATATGTAGCCGCTGATTAGCTTCCAGTCTCACATAGTCGAGGCCATACTGAATCAGATGTGAGTTTGAGTAAAAGGTATTATTTGGAAGGTATGTTGCTCTCCAAGATAATGCGAGTAGATTAGAGGGAAAAGAAGTGTAAAGAGGAAGAAGACTGCACGACTCTTTTTTGATTCCATCCCGGCAGGCAGTAGTATGCTGAAGCCAGGTGATTCGAAGAAGTGTAGACGTGATACAAACGGTAGGGTAATAATGAATGGATCACATTGTAGGAGAGGGATGACGTGCTTGTTACCAGTGAAGACAGTATCCACATGTTTCAAATTGCTCAACAAGACAAAAGAGCAGCCTAAGGTGGTACTTTTCTATCTGAAATATTGAAGATCTGATTAAATGACTAGATACATGTTGTAATTCAACCTTTTGCTCCCAACCTATCCTAAACGAACGCTGAGTGCTATATGTGATGTCGCTGAACAAGATTGAGTAGTCAGTTCAGGAACATCAGCTTCCTATCCAGCCCGCTGCGCATACTCAGGGGCGTTTAATATCGTAAGCCTCTTCGAATACCTTGCTGAAGTGATAGTGGCCGCTTCAGGTGATGTTGCTGCACATGACCGTTGAGTCAAGGCAGGGATCATCACGCAAGCTAGCAATCATTAGAAGGTTCGTCAAGATCGAGGACGTGGTACTTACCCTAACGCTACTCTGTATCATGCCTGAGCACTCGAGGATCCACAGGAAGCATCCTCAGCAGCAAGCATCTCCTCCACTGGTCTGTATGCTACAGCAATCTCCTCTGCCAAGAACCAATCATGCAGCCCCAGCAGGGCTTTTCTATCATGGGCAATGATCGTCTCCACGGTTTCTACCTTCGACTTGTGGTCTTCGTTGTTGCTGACTTGCCACGCGATCTTTTGCTCCACTATGTCGAGTTGACTGCGGATCGAATCAATTACGCGGCGGCAGTCATCCCAGTCCATCTGCTTGTCGGCTCGGATACCTTCGAGCTTTTCTAACATCAATGTTGTGCGCTCGAGGGAGATCGTCCTGATTTTTATATTGAACTCTTGGATCTCTTTAGAGGGTTTGCCCATTTTGTTGGATGTATCAGGGTCGGATGTAGTTTCGAAGCCAGCGCAATATAGTAGGGCGTGGGGGATACGTTGATAGCGAGACTTTAATTGGATGTGATGGAATACTGAGGGAAGGATTGATTGGTGATGGAAAAGAAGTAGAAGGAGAAACAGCAGCGTGATGGCTTTTATATCTATCCGTTGAGCTGCCGAGGAGAGACAGATGTGGTACAAAAGTAAAATAAATAGCTAGGAAGTTTTGGGATTGATAAGTAAGCCAGGGGAGTGTTTCAGCATAACGCAGTGGCAACAGTACACGTGGGAGCATGATGAAATTGTTAGAATGGCGTCGGAAAGAAAACATTAGAGACGAGACCTATGCTTTCAACTCCCTGAATGCCCTCGCTATATCTAATGTTGACTTTGAGAAGGTCCTACTCTCATCCCTCTCGCAGCTAATGTCTTTGCTGGTAATGTATATCTCAGGTGAAGAGCTTTGCCCACGGATTCAATACATTCTGAGGGTCTGCTCGCCCATAAATCACTGCAGGAGGTCTCGAGCGCAGTAGACGCCTTTCTTGAAAATCATAGTAGTTGCTTTCTCTGATATTGTAGAAGAATTTGGAGGACGGCCAGAAACATCGCACAAACTAGAAATTCGTCAGACTTGCAATCGACCTTATTCGAGTGGTACATACCAAGTACCGCGTGCGTTAATGCTTGAGCTTTGAAGGCGCTGTCGAGCACGTTCTTATCATCACGAAGGACATCATTCTTCACCCGTGATAAGTATGCATCAACCTCCTTTGCCATCCAATCCGCGGCTTGCAATTTGTTCCTCCCGCGTTGAAGCCATTCCTCGACCATGGTATTTGCATCCTTGTTCTGCGGCGCCGGGCTTAAGATACACCCCATAGTTGAAGCCCTTTTCTCTATATCCTTTAGCGTCTTGAACAGTTTTTGTTGATCATCCAGAGACCGCGGCAGTCGGTTCGAGCTGTCCCAGTCAATGGTATCAAATCCCGCTTGAGTGCCGGCCTTGAAGAACCTAAGCTCAAAGACATCCGATTCCACTTTGTATTGCTCAATCTCCTGCTGAAGACCAGTAATTCGACTGATCAAGTCTATGGTGCTCTTATTCTTTGGCATGGATCAATTTTCGACGTTAGAAGTTGACAAGTGGAGGTCAGTCAAAGATCAGGGAGGCTGGCCGAGGGGAATAATCGAGGTGATGGATGATTGATTGATCGAGAAAAGGTCGAGAGGAGAGTGCACGACTTATCTTGTATCCAGCCCACCAGGCAGCAAGATTCTGAAACATAGTCTATGAGAGAAATGACTCGGGCGAATGTGGTCAAGTGTCAAACCCGAGATAGATTCAAAATGCAATCTCATTTCCTAATGGCCCTTAATTTTGTGATGACTTACTAATACCTAACCAAGATAATCGTACGGACGATCTTAGTCCCGCTTGTATAGCGGTACATTGGATTTGTCTTTGTACCACATCTCCAAGTTTCAGAGCAAGTCTGTCTGATTCGCCCTTCAAAAGCTGAGGATGCTGCTGTTGAAACGCAGGACCACAGATGGGCTTTCCGTTTCCACCGCGGACCGACACATCCAACATGTTGTGCATGAGGAGGACCAGGCCAAAAATCCCCAGATCATCATTTCTCTGTCGTCAAAGTCGCACAGTGTAATGTCGCAAGAATATGCGTAGTCAAGTCAAAATGGTGGTGCACGCTATCTGGCATGTCAGATAGGTGGCCAAAATCATGCATATCGTAGTACTCACCTATCAATCTTCTTATTTGTGCTGGGGGTCCGAGGCTCCATCCCTGTCAGCCTCCAAGTGCCTGCTTCACTTGTTCATATGCTTCGTGGGCCTTCTCGGTCGTCCAGCCGGCTCTTCCGGCCAGGTCGCTTACACCTTGTTTCAGCGACTCCTTCAACAGCTCATGCTTCGTCTTCTTCTTGAATGCTGTTGAACTTCCATTGTAGCGTTCGTTTCTTGCTTCTAGAACTTGCCATTCATTATAGGCAAACATCTCTTCAAGAATAGTCTCGACCACGAGAGATAGTCCCTGTCCGTTGTTGTCTTTGTGCTTTCCCTCGAACATCAATTTCGAGCGATCTGTCCTGTATCGATCAATCTTTGCCCTCCAGAATAGGACCTCCACAAGCTCGTAGTAATAGTCGTGCTCACGCGGGGGAATCGTTTGCCCCAGTCTCTTCTTGTCCTCTTCGATCACATGCTGGAATTTCTCCACTCTGAGCCCCCAATCCTCAGATTCCTTGTCAAGTCGCCTCATCTCGTCTATAAGCTGGATCTCATAGTCGATTGAATCATAGATTTCAGTAATGCGAGTTGGAGCGTAACCATGACGCCAAAAGTCATTCAGCAACTCTTTACGCTTCTTCTGTTCCTTTTCTCGAGTCCTGTCCATCTTATCTCCTGAGCCCCGGAAAAATGCAAAGATATTGCGGTAGGATTGCTTGTCTGATGTGATAAGATAGATAGTCTTTTGTGACAAGATAGGTGGGAGATGAATCCTGCTGATAGTTTTGGATGATGAAGTGTCAGATGTATGTATTGTCATAAATAGGGGAGGAAGTTGAACAAAGAAAGACTGTACGACACTCTTGAAACCCGTCAGCAGGCCGCTGAAACACGGAGAACTACGAGTAAAGCATCATTGAGCGTGGATGAGCCGAGACTAGCAGCGCCACTAGAGAATATATGCTTCGAGACCATGTTATTTTTAATTGACGGAGGCTATGTACAAATGTTGGAGAAATTGACATGTGAATAGGTAGCCAATGAGAGCCGACATGCTTGACTTGTCCTCAGAGAGGCCAATTTTCCTGCCGAAGAAATGAATCAAAGATAAGCTTCTCCCTTTCCATGCGCTCATACTCAAACATGTCGTTGACGCAGAACGCCACATTGTCCATCCCAGACCGTTAGAGATGCCGTTACCAGTCGAGTAGTATTTCGCTTCGAGAACCGTTACACAAGTCATGTCAATGGCATTTTACCAGCTATGTACACTGTCAGATACGTGGCTGAAAGCAAAGAGGGAAACCTACCAACTGCAAATCTCACTTCTGCTTGCTCCCTTCAATTTGCCCCTCTCCGTTGTTTAGCTTCTGCTCCACTAGATCATATACCTCCTTGATCAACCTCTCTGCCTCTGCTTCATCAAACGACTTGCCATCACCGCAATTCTTCCTCATTGTACTCATCATGGCTTGCTTGCCCCTGTGAAGACATGTCGACTCATCCACCACCCTTCTCTTGACCACGAGCTTTGCACCTATCTCCTCCTCCCGTACTTCTTGACGAATCATAGCAGCCACGATATCAAGCATTTCATCGTCTTTGTTCTTCTCTTCTACCAGTTCCATCACGATTTTCAAGCGCTCGGCCTGGAGCTCATTGACTTTGCGTTTTCTATCACGGGCTTCTTGCTCCCGGGCGAGTGCTGCTTCAGGTGGTGACTCGCTGTCACCCCTTTCAATAGCTCTTACCACATTCTCAGTGTAGCGGGGCATCTTGTGTAATAAGGTGAGGTAGATGCTGGATCGTGTCAAGAGTAAGAATCGTTCATTACAAGCTGTCAAATGTATGTTGAGGAGGTAGATTGGGTATGCTAAGGAGACAGAATGGAAAAAGAAAGAAGAAAATTGGGCTGCACAACGTTTTATAACTCCATTCAACCTAGGCAGCAGCGTACTGAAACGTCGTGGATTAGTACATACTGAGACATACTATGGAACGATGCAGACTATGGACACAAAACCCTTCTAGTTTGAAACCGTAGATGACGAAACTCTGACCCGTGTGACAACATTGAAATGACCTGACGGAAATACGAGGGGTAAAGAGTTTTAGGTATGAAGTGAGTCATGAAGCAGGTATCATAACTTGCACGGTCACCAGAGTCTCAAAGGGGCTAGTATCTACTCCTACGAAGCTGATAGTCCAACGGAGGAGATTAGTCATAGCCAAAAATCCCTCGTGGTTTTCTTCCAGTCCAAACTGTTGGGCTTGCTAGGATTGATGTAGTACTATCAACAACGTGCAGGCTAATCCACATCGTCAGATTTGATTGTTCATAACATAGACATTACTTAACAACCGCTGCTCTCATGAAGGCCTAGATCATTTCGACGGTCGATAAGCCGACTTGTACATGGGAGCATTGATCATGTATCGCTCAAGTCTTCCATACTTCTCTTCAGTCTCCCTTCGCGAGTAGGTACCCCGCCTATTCATACGGTGTTTGCCCTCCGATATACATTTTCGATATTGACCCTGGGGCTTCTCTCCAACTTGTAGCTTGTAGTATATCTCCCTGTTCATCATGTCAAGTAGCTCCTCACATTCCTTCGCGTCGGTGAGGTCTCGTCCATAGAAGAAGCCGGCACGTTCGTTCTGCAGAGTCTTGACTATGTCTTTGAAATCGCTTTTGCCAAAGGAGCTTCTGCCGAAGTGCATGTTGTAAGATGTCGAGAGTTTGACGCTAATTTGTTGCAAGAAGGGTAAGCTTAGAGCAAGATGTTAGGAATGTGGTGGCTATAAGGGTTGGAGAAGAAAGCAGCCAGAACAAGGGCCACAGAACTACTTTATTATGCATCTGGCCCCGGAGAACAATGAAACACCTTTATTCCTCTTTGTCCCTAACATTAGCCTCGTTCCTCTTGCCAAGAGTTGGCAGATCTATCCCAGTATTTCGGAGGCACACTGTTCATTGCGTCTCGCAAACGAGAGCAATCATCTCGGCGGTACATCTCAGTCTCAAGATCGAGGACAAGCCGACGTGTTACGCAAAAGTCTTGGAAAGATTTGCGGTCTAGGGGCTACCTGTAGTCACGCGTCCAGTGTGGTGATTACAAGACTAGATGAAGTTTTGAAAAGATGATACTAGCATGGGCAGCGATTATAGAGAGAGTGTGTATTCGTAAGTGGATATATGTTATGTGGTGAATCTGCCGCCAGAAGCACCAAGGCTAATAGAGATCATTTCCAAGCTGACATACCAATGAATTCGATCATAGATCTATCTTGTCTCCCTGCCTTCATATCCAACACCTTGCTAATGCTGAGGCTTGTGTGATGTAGTGCATACTGGGGGTGGTGTTGTGATGTGTATGGTAATGACTGTGTAAGGTACTCGATGATTGTGACGACTTTATGTTGTAGGAACTGAAGATGGTGTGATGTGGTACATGCTGAGGCTAGCATGATGGTGAGCCGGCTCACGAAAGTGGAAAGGGAGTCCTCGGTAAAAATGTCTTGGGACCTTGTTAGCACTATCGCCCTTTCTGTTCACATATTTCAGACACAATGCTAACTCTTGGCTAATAGTACGTACCAGTTGCTCCACTCATTTCTTTTTGGACTTTGACGCTCCAGCCTCAGCATACTTGGACAACAGAGGGGACTGCCACCCTGTGTCGATCATGCGCTGCGCCACCGCTGCGTATCTTGCTCTAACGTCGTCCTTCTTGAAGACCCCTGTCTTATTCAGATATTTTTTGCCTTCGGAAATGCATGGTCCAACTAAGTCCTGACCTCTCTGACCATTTGCTTCTTTGAGCCCAATCTCGTTTGATATATAGGAAATGATTCTGTCGCATGTCTCTTTCGTCTCTGCAGGATTGTTGAAAAAATCTCCAAGAAATTGCCTTGCGCGCTTTTTCTGGAGCCCAGAGATTGCTTCCTTGACCACTGAAGGCATCCTTTATTGTAGAATGAAGTAGAGCCAAGATAGTTTCAAGAAAGCGTAGTTGCGAGTACAATATCGGAGATAAGTCCAGAATGAGGTACGAGTAAAATACGGATCGAAGAAGCGGACCGCAAGTCTCATTATGTATTCATCCAGCCCAGCAGCAGGGTTCTGAAACGCTCTGGATCAGAAAGCAATAGATATTGAACATGTGACCGTGAAAGAACAATGTCGTATTTTTCAAACAAGGGGAAGAGGACCCAGCGTCATGTGCCATAATAGAGCGAATAGAGCGGATAGAGCTGCGGGGCAAAATCGAACTTGGTAGTTTCATAGTATTCATTGTAGCAAAGTAGAGTGTCATCTGCAATCTATACTCATGACTGGGACGAAAAAATCAAGCTGGTACTCTCGGACTCGGCTGAAGTGAATTTTATACAGCCTCATATGTGGGATGCGTGAAAATAAGTAGGGGTGCATCGTGTATATTGAGTGATCTATGGATGATGTATAATGAAGGAAGACTTGGTAGACAACATCTATCTGTAGGAAATGCCCAGGTGTACTGAGATGTACCGCTAAGTGCTCTAATATACATTTCCCATATGAGTGTCTTGGCATGACGGCTCATCATTGTATGCTGAAATATAGAAGCACCAAGAAGCTGACCTGGTTGATCATTTCCAAGCCGACAATCCCAAATTCCATACCCAAATTGCTGTACATGGTGAGGTTGGTGCAATATCATGCAGTCTGAGGTTGTTGTTTGGTAGTTTGTGCTAAGTCTGGTGTGAAGGATGACATGGTGATGGGCATATTCAGGATGGTGCTGCAGTGTTAGAAATGAATGCTTTGGTATCATTACAAGGTTTGGGAACACAAGCAAACGCCCAGTAGCTAGCGTGTATGATATCGCAAGGACGCACCAGCCTCCGGCGAGGTGCCATCCTCCTATCAAAATTGTCAGGCCACCGACTAGAATCATGCGGATAAGATTTACCGGTTGCGGAAAACGTTCCAGCACAGGGGCTTGCACTGCATCAACCTCGCTTGCCGGGTAAGGGCCATTGACTGGACCCGTCAGAAGGACCTTGTCCTCTGCCATCACGCCTCGCAAATCTTCGGGCCCCTGGGGAGTGAATTGAAGGTTCTGAAGGCTGATTTCACGAATCATGTTGTCCAATATCATAAGGGCGCGTTTATCATCCATGGTCTGGCCGAGGGTTAGGACGTCCAAGTATGAAAGCAGACGTTGCCGGCGCACATTTTCGATCTGTTCAGCAATAGGGATTTCGGGTGTCGCAGTAAGATGTTGCTGCATACTTCGTTGTGCATCATCAACCACGCTTTCCTGCAATCCGGCCCCCTCCGTCATGAAAGCCCTATCCTCTGTCATGAAGCTTCGGAATCTTTTGAACCTCTGGGAATCACCTTTTTGAAGGACCAAAAGGGCTCGCTGACGAGATATACAACCGAGTATGGCAGAGGCGCGCTGGCTATTCATAGGGTGGCCGACAGCTAGGACTTCTAAGAATTTGAGCAGACGTTCATGGCGTACATCTTCGATCTGTACATGAAGAGGAATATAGGGGTTCTGCATAATTAGGGCTGAAGCTTTCTCTTCTGATGTGACAACGTAAGTGCTATACCAAAACGGAGACTTTGGCTTGGAGGGGAATGTCAAAGTGATGTTGATATCAAGATTTGAAGAAAGAAAGAAGTCAAGAGGACCAGGACCGAAGGACCTCTTTTATGCCCAACCATCCCCCAGCAGTATCTGTAACGCCATGTAGATAGACGTTGTACATATCAGCGTGAAGGACCCATGATGTAGTCTTGAAACAGGGAGAAGAGGAGTCGGCCTTGACAGAGGGAATGGAGCCACGTGGAACATTGGATTTGTAAGTCTCAGAGTATTCATTGTAGCAAAGTAGAGTATCATCTCCAATGCACACTCACGACTGAGACGCAAAAATCAAGCTGATACTCCCGGACTCGGCCGGGGTTGATACTGTACAGCCTCATCGTACGCTGAGATAGGTCCATTTGACGCACAATTCCCCATGTTGACCCCGCTCCTCCTCGAGACTCCTGTCGTTTTGACTAGCAACGTCAGCTGGATTGCTTGACGAGCAAATCAAGCGTACGTACCTGCTGTGCTTCCTCAGGCAGACAGGAAATCCTTCACCAGAGCCGACGTCAACTCTCGGACGGCATTTCTCGAGACCGTGATTTTCTCCTCGATCTCCTCCTTGGGCATCCCCTGCTTCTTGAGCTGCTGGGCGATTTCAGCTGTCTTGTCGTAAACTAATCGCTGCAGATCCGCGATTTTATCTTTCAGGCTGTCCTGCAGCTCAGTCCTTGCCAGTTCCGTATCCCGGCGTCTATGCTTCAGGACCTTTTGGTACTCGTCGAGAGTCTTCTTGCGTTGCTTGAGACCCATCTTTTCTTCTTCGTGGGACGAGGAGCCCTTGCCATCTGCACTGCGTTCCTTGGCCCTCACCGCGAATGCGGCAGCATCGTCATGATACTGAGCAGACTGTCTATCCAATGTCCGCGACTCCTCCAGCCTGTCCTCGCACCTTTTGGAGATTGGTCGCCACTCATCCTCAAACCACTGCCGGATCCTGAGCACATCCACCTCGATCAGTGACGTGTCCCAGGGAGCCGTTGCGAGGTTGTCATAGACAGCAGCGACTTGATTCGTATCGCTGGCCTTGGACAGAAATGGAACCCCTGCTGTCCTCATTTCCACACTCGATGATGTAGTGCGTCTTCTGTGTTTGATAGCTGCTATGACAATGGAGGGTTACCAGAGAGAGAAACAAGCAGCACGTAGTCAAATCTAGACCCACTTTGCTACGTAGCTACCACTAGCGTGGTTTTTCGCTAGGCAAAAGAAGACTTGGTACCACAGACGAACGCAATAAAACTACGGCACGGATCAGGAAAGGATGAAGGTGCTGGCATGATATGACATTTGGTCTCATCCTAGTGTTGAATCCCTATATGAATGCCACGATGCTGTCCTGAGACAGTCCACTGATCAGATCGTATCATTATTCCACGAGTCTAGGAGATCGTATCAATGTGCTCTGTCTGGAGAAGAAGTGTTGGAAGCATCTCGATGGCCATTGTGTCGAAAAGCATAGGTATGGCGTGCGTGTCTTTGTCAGGTAACCGTAAGAAACACTGGTGTTGCGCAAAGGTCTCTGTTGTAGTAGAGTGCTGTTGCTGAAGGAGGAAGAACAATAATGGGGTAGTTGAATGAGAGTGTGTCTGATGTAGTAGGGTGCTGTTGGTGCATGAGGAAGACCGAACGCACAATCGGGTAAGTTGAATGAGAGAGTGTCTGATGTGATAGAGTGCTATTGCTGAGGGAGGAAGGCGGAATGCATGACGCAGGTAGTTGAATAAGTGTGACGTTCCTAGGAAAGAAAATCCAAATGGATGGTGGTTTCAATTGTGACAGCGTGCCGATTCCAGGGGAGAAAGTCGTGCCAGGGGCCGTCGGAAGTTGTAGGGAGGGGCTATGCCGGTAGAATGGCACACATAGTACCTCAGATTCAGTCCTTGTTCTGCCCATATCAATCACCCAGCATCCTACTATTTCTCACTCTGACAATTTTTTTCGATGATGTATTGCTTTGGCTCAAGTATCTGGACGGTCTTGACCACCAACACTCGAAATTCTTCGGGGAGCGCTGGATCCGCTATCAGCCGTTGAAGTGCGTCTATGAGCTCTTTGAGCTCATTGCTTATTGCGAGAGCCACCTCCTTGTTACTGGGGATTCCCGAGTTGATTTTGTTGACTAATGCAAGGGCTCTGGAGACTGAATCGATCATGCTCTCCATTTTCCTTAGATTAGATAGGATCGTTTCCCGGAAGTCTCCCGGTTGGAGTGTTGGGATTTGGATTTTGCAACCCTGTATACAATTTTGGAGGGTTGCCTGCGATGCTTGCTCATCTCGGGGTGTATAAAAAACCTTGCCACTGACGACATCGCTCAGATAGGCTAAGCTCTCCAACATGCCTCGTTGCACGTCTTTTGTAATATCGGCGAAGGTAGCAGAGTCCATTTTATCAACTCCTCGGTTGCTAGCCTTGAAATTGCTCTGGGCCATGCTCAGGATAGAGCCCCTAGCCTGAGTTGCGGACTTCAGTTGGTTCCAGAATAAAGGAAACGCTTCTTGGTGGGGACTGATATGATTTAGGACTGTTGACTGGGCTACCAAGGCAGAAGTTCTGTCAAAGTTGTCCTCTGCGAAGAGCAGAAGGGATGCTATCGGTAACGTAAAGATTTGAGTAATGAAAGAGGTGGACAAGCGAGCAGGAATTACGTTTTGTACCCATCCTCAATAACGCCTGAAACGCTTCTCTGGACATCTTTCAATGTCTGAAGGAACACAAGAAGCGTTGACTTGTAGACCTCGAGCCAACAGATGATCTCAAATAGAGTGATAAGACTAAAGAAATCAGACACCAAATATGAAACGCGAAACAATTGGGCTCGGATTTCCATCTCATTGCGCACAGAAGTTGAGGAGCAATGACAGCGGTGGAGAGCAACATGCACCCATTCGTTCAGACACTGACTATCGAGATCTTTACCCCTGAAGACCAAATTTCGCAGATCACGAGGCTTGCTCGTTTATATTTTTTCCAAGGGGAAGGCGAAACACGTGTAAATTGCAAATGTCGTACAGAGAATGTGAAGTGCTTCGACCTAGCCTGTGAAGTAATTGTCTATGCCTGCGACATGCTTAACCAAAAGAATAGGAGGTACAGATTGCGGCTCCTATCGTGGAAAACTCAGCATAGCAAATTGCCCAAAAAGCGTATAACCTACGGCAGATCTGACATCGATAGCGTCGTTGATCAATATTTCCGATTCTTGTCAAGTCAGACAGCTCATTGGCTGACGAGTCACCCCTGCATTGCGCGTGCGGAGCCTGGTGATGCCGTCATAGCAGTTCTTGAAACAAATAATCATTCCCAAACAGAAGAGTGAAGGGGTTTGCTTGTGACCTTGATCTGGGACAAGTGAAATGAAGAAGCCATGTGATCAGCAGACCTACTTTGAGAATTTTGTGTTCCCTGGTAGACCCAATGTGGCGGCCCCGTCACAGATATGGGGACGGGCTGACTGCTCCCCCAAAGAAGGGCACGCCAAGCCCCGGTGTCGATCACTGGAAAATCGACGTCATCGTGCCGCTGCACATCGAAGGTCCACACGACCCGCTTGTTGCATGATTGGAGGAGTAGACACCGAGCACTTTCCTGGTATGTAATACTACCATTTGGTCTCATTTTTGGACGATTGTGGAGGTGGGCGACCTGACATCCCATCATCCTCTCGGTGAGACTGCCGTGTTCCTGTCAACGGCGAGGCGTGACGTAGCCTGGGATATAGTAGTGTGCCACGGCGGAAAGACCAGAGCAATACCGGGGAGGGTCTGCTGCTTTTGCCGCCGGGCGTGAGGAGCACAGCACCGTCATTCTTGCAATCGGTCTTTTAGCCGTCCAACCAAAGCCTGCCCGTTGGTTGGCCTGACAAGTGATTTATCCACCTTGTTGAAGCATTGCCATTTCCAAACTGTCAACATGTCTTTCTCAAGGCTGTGAGACATTCTCACCCTTATCTTCCTCTTCTCGTCCTCTTGTCGTACAACGCGATTGGATCCTCAATCACGACATTCTCAGGACATCCACCCTGAGAGGTTCGTTCTTCCGGCGATATCGAGAACGACCTCACCGCCGAATCTTTTCAAACATCACCAATACAGTACAACACACATAAACATCATTCACTTCACATCCACCAGCCTAACCATGGCTGCAGTGTCTTCTCTCAACCCCTCCAATCCCCTCAATCCACATACATCAGCAATCTCCACCCCACACACCGACTCGACTTCCCGAGCAGCATCGACAATGTCACCGCCTCGCCCAGCCCTCGGCTCCCGCCAACAATCCGGCTCTATGATCGTCCCCTCCAACCACCCCGAAATCGAATGCAAAACCCCGCGCGAATTCCATCCTGACGACGCTCGCGCCATGAGCCCACGCCAATCGACCGAGAATCTGCAGGAGATGTGTGGGGAGTCGCGAGACAAGATCCAGAGGTATGTATCTTTCTTTCCCCCTCCACATGCTTGTTTTCTTCGTATTCTATAGCTGTGGGGATATCGTGGACTTCCCGGTTTTATTTGTTGATCTTATTTTTTTTCCTTTCGGGGATGAACAGTTCAGCAGTCGAACAGCAAGCGGGCCTCGCCGCCCTCGTCGAGAAAATCGAGGATGTGAAGTCGGGCCACGAGAAGTTGGAGCGGGACAACAACGCGCTGCAGGAGTACATTGGCGGGCTGACGAGGAGCATGAGCAAGACGGATCTGACGACGGGGCGGAAAAAATGAGTCCGACCGGTTCCTCAATGTGCTGCTGTCCGCTTATTCATTCGAATGGGCGATTGGGGGAAGGGACGATCTGTCTTCCAACGAATGGGAAACATAAGGGGAAACAAAGGGGGAAGAGACAGGGACTGGGGGTGTCGTTATTGTTGTTGTTGTTCTTGTTGCTTGGTTGCCTTTTCCCACGGAAATACCCATTCATGAGGTTTCAAAGGTTTAAGACATCGCGAACCAGACGCAAAAGTGATGGCCGGTGGCAGAAAACGTGGCGATTGCGTAAGCATGGAAGTAGGGCAGATGATGGCGCTGACATCAGTGGAGACCTTCAACGCCTTCGCATGTGTTGTGGCGTTCTTCTACAAAGTTTAAGCAGAGGTTTGGCAAAGCATAGCGTCAGCATCAAACTCGTTGGTATCAGACATGCGAGTCATAGACGCACGCCCAATCAGTGCTAGTTGAACGATAGGATCTTACTTGACGCTGTGCCAGTGGTCATGCCTCCTGCAAATGAATTCTTGAGCCGATAAAGGATGATCATGAGGCAATTGATGGTTCGCCCCCGTGGGAGGACAACGACTCCTTGATTGATTGATTCTTGGAAAGCTAAAACATTATGAAAAGCCTTCGTCTACATGTACCATGCTCGTGCGCCGTTCTCGCTTGCTACCCACTCTTCCTTCCGTAGATCAGTAGTCTTTGTGCACACCATCCGAGACAGGTCAAAGGAGTGTGCTTGAGTCCGACGTGGAGATCAACGAGATCTACTCCGCGGCCTTCTCTGGCTCGGCGGCTGGGGTTGCAGTGCTAGCAGCGCCCTCAGCAGCTGGAGCCTCCTTGGACTCACCCGCGGCAGCACCGCCTTCTGTCGAGGCCTGAGGCTCGGCTTCAGAAGATGTCCACAACGTCTTTGACCAAGGTTAGCAAAGATGATCCGCGGAAAATGCATAAGGGTGAAAGCGTGGGCACGTACAAGATTGTCCCTGAGAAGCTGCATTATCAGAGTAGAATCTTTGTAGCTCTCCTCGCTTAAGGTATCAAGTTCTGCTTCATCGTTAGAGCCATCATCTGCTCGTGGTCTTATTCAGGGTTGCCTACCAGCAATCGCATCGTCGAATGACTGCTTTGCCAAATGGCATGCTTGGTCAGGAGAGTTCATGATCTCATAGTGGAAGACGGAGAAGTTCAGAGCAAGACCAAGGCGGATGGGGTGAGTGGGCGCGAGATCGGTGGTAGCCACTTCAGTCGCGGCTTTGTAGGCCTCCAATGACTTGTCTGCGGAAGTCTTACGCTTATCACTCAGGGCGAATTCGGCAAGGTAGCGGTGATAGTCCCCCTTCCTGTCAAAGGCTGTAAGCACGAATCTTCAAGCCCCCGCACCGCTTCAAAGGAGACCTACATTTTATGGTAGAAGACCTTTGACTCGCCAGTCTGGGCGGAAGGAATCAGGTGGGCGTCAAGGACCTCCAGAATGTCTTCGCAAATTTTCCCAAGCTCTGCTTCGATCTTCTGGCGGTATTCCTTGATCAACCCGACCTGAGACTCATTGCCCTTGGACTCTTCTTTCTGCTCAATGGAAGTCACGATTCTCCACGAGGCACGTCTTGCGCCGATGACGTTCTTGTAGGCGACAGATAGGAGATTCCGCTCTTCGACAGAGAGCTCTTGGTCCGCGGATGCCACATTCTTCATGCATTCCACCATTTCTGTCCAAGGCGCTTTTAGAATCTGTAGTCAAGCTCTATCAGGCTGGGTGAGTACCTTCATATCGCTCAGCTTGCTCTGCGAGCTTCGCAAGATAGACATTGTCTGCGACTGCCATTGTTCAGCAAACCTGCAACAAACGAAGTCAGCAAAAGTTGGGATGGATGAGACATGAGTTGATCATATGTAATGGGCGCTGGGCGAGTTGTTGAGCACACGTCGTTTCTTTGGCCGGATCGACGGTCTTTGGACATCAAGGCGCTGTTAGTCTAGGCGACAGTGAGGCCTAGCTGCGACCATTGATCGTCTTGATCTGGATATCCAAAGCCCAGGCGGTCTCTCCCTCTCAGTAATTGCTGAGTGATGGCAGACAGGCGTGCTTCCAGCCTTGTAAAGTGATTCAACCCGTACCAGGCTGAGGTCACGCGTCACTCGGAAGCGTCGTCCATACACAATACAGGGGGGCTGTGAGATACAGGGGGGCTGTGAGAGCAAATCTCTTACCTTTGAGACGCGTGTTAGAGGTGACCTTGAAGGGTATTGTGATGGTTGAGCTAAAATTGGACAGATGACGAGAGGATTCGGGCGGAATGATCTTGACAGGCCAGATGATTAGAACAGATGGTTGAACTGACGATTGCGCATGTGTTAGTACTGAGTGCAAAACGGTACCTAGGCACCCTAAGCCCTTTACAGACTTGGCTCAGCCTTATCACTATCATCGACCGCCAAGACCGGACAGTCTGTGCTTCTGTCACTCCATCTAGAAATTCCACCTATACATCCTCGTTGAGTTGTAAAGGTCTTTCCATGCCAGCCTTCAAGCCGGTGGCGCTTATCTCTCTGGCTTTCAATGCTGACCATGATATGTTCGTATACTAAGTGTCCTGCTTGGTCTTAGAAAATATCTCTAACTAAGCGCTCCAAATCGCCATGTCGACGGCAAATCGCTCCCAAAACCTCTAGAAAGGTTACCAGCAAGGTAGACGTGAATCTCAAAAGCCATTTGAGCAAAGCTATCTGGACATGGCTATATCTCAATCGAATTCATCATCATATTTTCCTTATAGATTAATTTGCCTTGGAGTCAGTTTCCCAGGTGCTTGCAAAGCTTGCAAATCGCCATGTGATCCCTTTTTCCAACTATCACCATTGATGGGTGATGGATGTTCAATTCGCGCTTTCCATGATTTGTCTTGGCACAACATTGCTAGCTAGCACTCCTCACGCTTCCACGTATCACTGCAAAGTACATACTTTCATTGGCCTCTTTGCTGGCTTGCGTCGTTGCAATTGTAAGCCCGAGAGCATCGTTATTGTGTCTATATCGTGAAAACACCCCTCTTGTATGCCCAGAGCTGTCCCATTTCGGCTCCACGTCAAAGCACACAATGACTCCCTATCCACACAACAAGTCCGATTTCAGTGATCTGCCAGGCTCAAGCCTTCCCGATGAGTTTCCTCGCAGTCCGTTGAGCAGAGATACTTCCTCATCCAATCAATCCACGGAGAAAGGTCAATACAGTCCGACGAAAAGGGTCCCTACCACGTCTAGGGCGTCGGTGGAGTCTCATTCTCCTCTCCGGGTGGTAAAGACAAATGTGACCCCAGGCCTACCCGATGAGTATTGTCACAATTCGAGCGGCGAGGTTTCATTATCATCCAATGAATCCACTCACACGGTTCAATTCAATCCAAAGACGAATAGTCTTAGCAGTTCCAGCGCGTCGATACTGTCTCCTTCTCCGCTTGGGCTGATGAACAAGAATTTAGCGGTCGGAAATAACATACCAGAGTCGAGCAACTACATTTCTTATCCGCAATCCCAATGGAAAGACCAGGTCCCACAGGAGACTATATACCCGGGAGTAGCGTATGGCCGTAGGCATGATGACTCTATCGCAAGCAATACCAAATCTCTGTACAAGTCCCAGTTCACAGGTCCATATATACAGGAGACTGTATCACCTACACCAGCGCATGGCCCAGTCAACCGTGGGAGAAAAACAAGTCACGCAGAAGAGGATCTTGACGCAGACCGTCCTGCTAACGAACTCGAACACAATTACCAAGGGAGCGAAAAGAATCCGATTCGCCAGACGGGCCTGAAAGAAAATGCAAGTCCACGCCTTAGAGAAGGTAGTCGCGTGAAGCCAAACGCCCAGCATGAATCGAATCAGACCATTTCATCCGACGCTGTAGCGCATACTCATGGAAGCAATGCTTACACAAACTTCAAAGCCACGCTATCAAGCATCAATCCGATGACAAGACTTTCCAAAATGTTTCGCCCTCAGGACCATCAGGACCAAACGCATCCGATGGAAGGGAGAGCAAGTTTCTTGATGGACGAGCTCCCGGACGAGGTCATGACCAAATATTCAGGGAGGCTCATTCAACATCAGCCCCGTCGCTACGGAAAAGATTCCTCATCGGATTCCAACGGCCCACCGGGGACAGCCCAACATTCTGAAGGGGCAGGAAAACTTCGGTTTTTTCGACGGAGCGATAGGGGGAGCAGAAGCTCAGGGGTAACCGATCAGCCAGTCACAGCTACTCGCTCTAGGCCGGCTCCTGCTCTCGACGATGCAGCGCGCGAGCGCAGCGTACAGCGGTGCAGGTTGAAGGAGGAGCTGGTGACTCTGCTGCAAAGCAACTTGACCGACCAGGCAATCCTGGTGGAGGTAATGTCCTCTTGGTCCACTAATTGACTGCGCTAACGTCCGAAGATGTATCTTCGGGTACTGTCTGCCACCACCAAACATTCTCATTTGATTACGCCTGAGATGAAGCGCATCCTTGAAAGGATGCTTGCCCTCCATCAAGAGTTGCCCAAGCACTTCGAAACTCCGGTTCAACCTCCTCACAGCCGATCCAACACCAACGGGAGCGATGCTGGCAACGATACCAAGACACGCCGATCGTTTGATTACGTTTGGTTCCGTCTCGATGGCCCTCAGACCCGATGTCCCCAGGAAGTGTTGGACATCGTAAGCTTTTTCGACCCAAATGTAAGTGATGAATAATCCATATTAAGCCCAGAGCTGACAAGTTGCAGCTCCCTCAATTGTCCATCTACGAGGAGTACGCGGCGATCTACAAAGACTTGCGCCAGGCGTTCCAGTCGACCTCCGCGGAGGTCCAAGTTTGGGCTGCGATTGAGGCCGGCATAGAAGGGCTGACCAGGGCTCTGTTGGGTGGCGGAGGGAAGGCGATGACGATGCTGGACCTGCTCATTGAGGTAAATCCTTCTTCACAATGTATAGGTATTATATGGAATCAGGTGAGCTAACGCGGTCTTCAGCCGCTCCACCGCGTTCCGCGGTACCGGCTGTTAATTCAGCAGTTGAGCAAGCAGACCCCGGCCGGGGACAGCAGCGAGGCCCAAGTGGCCATCAATTCGATCCTGCAGCGTTTGGGAGAAGTAGGAGATAGGATCAACCATGCTGTACATACGTAGTTTACCAATGCAATGGATGATCAACCACTCTAAGCTCAATGGAACATAAGAAATATAAGTTGAACTGCATTTACAACCCTTTTGAATTGGTTTTTACTATATTTCACTTCACGAAGCTCCATCCCCATCCCCGTTTCAACCATCACCAATCCATGCTAGCCCCACTACTTCTTCTCACCCTCCATCTGCTCGCTCCTACAACCACAAATCCCTGGATCAGCTTGATGATGATCCCTTTTGGGGGAGGGGGGGGTAATAAGGGGGGCAACGCAAGGCCACACAACAACATACACATTCTTATCCAGCTCCTCGAGATGCGCCTGGTGCTCCGCAATCTTGTCCTTGAGAGCCTGCAGCTTCTCCATCTCCCGCTTCCGGATGGCGTAGTTCTCGTCGGCGTTCTCGCGCTTGGTGAAGGCGTCGCTGTTTGTTTGAAAGGAGGGGGTTGGTCAGAGGTTAGCTGGACTGAGCTGTGCTGTGCTGTGCTGTCGTGTTCAAAGCTTGGTTTGTCTTTCTCTTCTTGCGTTGCGGCTGTGGAGTATGGCATGGTATGGCATGCCATAGCATGGTGTCAAGAGGGGAGGAGAGAGCAGGAAGAGGTGAAGGCGCGGCAGCAGGAGCAGGAGTAGGAGCAGCAGCGGTGTTGACGGGTTTTGGCCGTGCCGGCATGAGGGCTTGGGTGATCGGGTGGGGTATATAGATGTGGAAGAGCAAAAGACGGGGGGGGGAATGCTCACCCTTGACCCATTCCCCCAGTCCTAGGCGCACCGGTATCGCCCTCGCCCATCCTGACAACTGAGGTGCTGATGCTGCGGGCTGCGACGGCGGTTGTTCTGAGAGTAGCTGGTTTAGTGATTGCTTGGATGATGGTGGGAGCGAGCATGGTTGGTCGAAATGGGAGACTCGATATCGATTCGAGAGATTGAGCGAGGAGACCTTGAGATCTTGATTTGCGAGTCTGGGAAGAGGAGATGTCAGGGTCCGAGTAGGGGGAATGACGATGCAGCAAGCAGCAAGCAGCGTTGCTTTTGCCCGCATAGCCGTTTCCAAAGCCGCGGAAGTAGCCGCTGCCGCCCGCCGTATTGTTGATAGGAGTGACGCACGCATGCCCGGCGGAGCTCTAACGATGTCGATCCACTGAACACTTTTCAGGTATCTGGACGGAAAAATTCCATTTTGATAAGTCGGTGTGAGGATCCTCTTGATTGTTGAGCTACAGCTATGGGTCTCCGCATGGACGACCTCCACAACCCAACCGTGGTGCCCTCGGGCCCGTCGACATCCTCCCCATCTGGGTCAAACGATGCAAAAGACACACGCTCATTACTCGAGCTGATGGACCACAAGATGATGCTCGAGGCAGAGCTATCGGCGCTTGGGAGCGTACTCGACAGTGTAAGTCATTGTACCCATCCATTCTTCCATACATCCCCATTCTCCACGCCCTGTCCTCCAGCTTTGCAACCCCTTCCTACCGCCAAATAGCCCAAAAAAAAAAGACAGAAAGAAAAAGCTTGGTTATCTCTTCCCCCCCACTTCTTCGCTATCATCTCCTACTACTACAACTTCTGCTCCCCCTCCCCCTACCCCTCCCCAAATCCCCGCAATCCCACACCAGAAAAGCCCGTGGTTGCTAACTTAACCCCTCTCCTCGGGCAGCACCACGCGACCATGTCCACCCCACTCACGACCTTCGACGGCTACCCCCGCCCGGACATCGACGTCGCCCAGATCCGCACCACGCGCGCGCGGATCATCCGGCTCCGCAACGACCACAAGGGTGTCCTCTCCCTCATCGCTGAGGGGTTGCATGCCCGGCATGCCGAGTACCAACAATCCTCCTCTTCCTCCCCCTCCACTGCTCCTGCGTCATCTTCTGCTGCTGCTCCAACTTCTTCGTCGTCGCCGTCGTCAATAAGGCGGGGGGTTGAAGAAGGACGAGCGGGGTGGAGAGGAGGGGGTGGTGTCAACGAAACGGCGTTTGCGATTGTCAATAGTGTGGTGGAAGGGGGGCCGGCAGCAGAAGCGGGATTGAGGGCGGGGGACCGGGTGAGGAGGGTTGGGGATGCGACGTGGTTGAATCATGAGAAGTTGGGGAGGGTGAAGGATGTGGTGATGAGGAATGAAGGCAAGGAGGTCGTCGTGAGGGTGCAGAGGTTGAAGAGGAGGAGTGTGGGTGAGGGGGAGGAGGAGGAGGGAGGAGGGGTGGATGTTGAAGAGTTGGATTTGGGGCTTGTGCCGAGACGGGGGTGGGGGGGCCAGGGGTTGTTGGGATGTCATCTGCTGCCGTTGTAGGATGGGATTATAGAGAGGGAGAGAAGGGAGGGAAAGGTCTTAGTATTGAGGGAAAAGACAGCGGCTGTGTGATGATTTGATGGATGAAGGAGGCATCTATTCGGGGATGAACGTCGTCTGCATAGCGAAATGTGCCAACTGTACAAATGCATTCGGGAAAAACTAGGAGTCACGAGAACAAAGTCTTCATGTTGATGTACTTCCTAGCTGCATGCAAGTTTCATTCCCATCCACATCACTCTCCCACGTTCTCCTCTTCTCCACCTCAAAAGCTACCTCGTCCATTTCCATGCTTTGTAGCAAGCCAGCAATCCCCATTTCGAGCCCCCCTTCACCCCATGACTCGCCCCATCCTCGTATCTCGCACACGTCTCAAATCGGCTCCTCTCTCCCCCTCAATGCGCCACCGCCCCACCCTTACTATCATTCTTCGGTCCCTGCCTCTCGTGACTCTACGCGCAACAGCCGAGAAGTAAGCACAACCGTCCATGCACATGCCGCACCATCATCAACCCTCCCTCATCGACTCCGCTCCCCACACGCGTTTCCGATTCAAAGCGAGACATTCCACATACCTCGGTCTCCTGGACGACGCCGCCCTCCAGGATCTTGATCATGCAATCATCCTCATTGCTGGTGCCGAATTCGTTCTCGAGGGTGGATTTGGAGGCGGCGTCGAGGACGCCTTGGGCACCGTGCCTGTAGTCACCAGCACAATCTCATCATCCATCAGGCACTTGAGTGAGAGAGAGAGAGAGGAAATAGCGTGCCCAAAACAGCAAGCCCCGTAGCCCATCACCCCACCACCCCAAATTGTGGCAATTGCGACAAAGTGGCCCCCCGGAACGGCGAAGGCAGAAGAACAAGGACAAGGGGATCAATCGGCTCCTAACTACTCACTTGTGTGTGATGAAGATCTTGAACCCGGACACAACCTGTGCCAGCGGTATCGAGCGGTCGGCCTTCCAGTTCTGGACAGCCTTGGGGTCATCCACCATGATGACGAAATCCTCCTCCTTGCCCTGGTAATGGACTTTGGATTGGGGAGCGTTGCCGCGGGGCATCTTGATAGGGGTTCTGTTAAGGTGGGCGGATTTTGCGAGGTGTGGAAGAGGGGGTAAAGGACTTGGGAATGACAGGTAGGTGTCTATGAAGCTGGGCTTTCAGTTGCTCTACTGAGAGCTGAAGTGACGCAAGATTGATCTAATGTAATTGGAGGGTATTACATTCAAAGGGAAGTGAAGGAGCTTTGTTTGCTTGCAGAGAGCGGTTGACAGGTCTTGGCGTCGACGTCATTGCCCTCGTGCGCATGTCTGAGTGGTAGAGTGACTTCAAGAGGGTGGGCACGCCAGCGGTAGATCACCGTACAGTTGTTTCTGGATTCGGAATGGCCGGAAGGAAGCCTGAGCGTCTGAATGTTAAGCTTTGTGAAGCTAGTTCAGATATTCGACTATGCTATCATCGAAAGGGCCTGCACCTCGTGAGGTTGGCAAACGAGTATGAAATTCACCTAGTGCAGAATATGAGGCAATGATTTCCGCGATTCCTCATTGTTCAACCACTGGATAGCGAGTATCCCTTTGAAACGCCTCCACGTTGTAGATCCATTGGAAAGATGTGGAAACGTAGACAGGCCAGCGACATTGGCGTCACCCCGTCTTCAGATTTAGCCGCCGAACGCCATGCTTAAAAATCTGGATCGTCATTAGAGTTGGACCAGTCGTAAGGTCCGTGAGATAAGAAGCTTTAGCTGCTGTGCGATCGTAGTAGGATCTGTAGAACTGGTCAATACGAAGAGCTTGATTGATAGATGACTGGACGAACCCTTTCCATCATCATCGGATCCTGGATGTCCGCGGTCAGCAGCCCTGGGCTCTCTGCCCCACCGACTGGGCCAGCAGCAGTGATAGCACGATTCTCCATCCCCGGTCTCTTGGTGAGGCTCGAAGACTTGCTGTGCCCGGGCCCACCCGCATCTCTGTCAATGCTGTCTTTTGCCGAGATACGTTTTTCCTTGCCTTTCTGCAGGAGCTTGCCACCTAGCATGCCACATTTAAGAATGGTTTGCATCATCGCGTTTTGTTTGAGAGGCTTGGTGAGATACTCGTCCATGCCCACGGAAATGCATTTCTCACGATCTCCCATCATAGCGTGAGCTGTCAGTGCGACGATGGGAGTCCGGACTAGCCCTTCTTCACGCTCAAATTTGCGGATCGCTTTGGTGGCATCGAATCCGCCAAGTATTGGCATTTGTACGTCCATGAGAATGACATCGTAGCGTTTAGTCTTGATCAGGTCAACAGCCTCTTGACCGTTGTTTGCCACTGTAACCATATGGTTGTATTTCTCCAATATCCGTTTGGCCACAGCTTGATTGACCTGGTTGTCCTCTGCCAGCAGAATATCGAAAGACTTGGAGGCGTCCGCGATAGAGCTCGTTTGACGCCCTTCAAGTGCGGGTATCATCCCATTTGCAAGATCCATGGTAGTGCAAGGAGTAGTCATGTATGACGCGATACCTAGATCCAATGTCTGCTTCATGCTCACGTGAACGATCGGTTCCAGGAGTACGATAGGAACGAAGCGCAACGCATCGTGATCTCGAAGGCTGACCGCCGTGTCTATGCCATCGACAAGTATGACATCGTACGGTAAGCTTGACTCGGCCTTAACTGGTGACATTGGCTGTGGTGGGAGCGGCACTTCCACCTCCTTGTTCACAATCATGGGGTCAAGTTCGAGCGTCTGCAACATCCCCGCAATGTGTTCGGAACATTTCGTGCGACCCTTGTCGATGAAGAGGACAACATGGTTCTGATATGCACTTAGCTGAGAACGGACAGCAGTAAGATCCTGGGATCCCAGCCTCGTGACACAGGTGAAAGAAAAGGTGCTACCACTGCCAGGTTTCGAGTCCACCCAGACCTCGCCACCCATCAATTGCACCAATTTGCGTGATATAGACAAGCCAAGACCGGTACCGCCAAATTTCCTGGTAGTGGAGCCATCAGCCTGTTGAAACGTATCGAAAATAAGATCCTTCTTGTCAGGGTGAATCCCAATCCCGGTGTCGGACACCGCAAATTCAAAGGCGTATGCATTCTCCGCCAATACCATTGACGGAGCTGGGCGGATAGTCAGTTGCACATGCCCTTTATCTGTAAATTTGATCGCGTTTCCGACGAGGTTGAGAATGATCTGTCTCAGACGGAAAGGATCTCCAACGACGTAATCTGGTAGAGAGCTGTCGACTTGGTACTTCAGATCAAGCCTTTTGTCATTGGCCTTGACGGCCAACGTCTTCAGTGCACTGAAGACACTGCCTCGCATGGAGAAGCTTATAGATTCCATGTGCATTCGATTGGCCTCTATCTTCGAGATGTCAAGAATGTCATCAATGACTGTCAGCAAGCTGTTGCCCAGGTTGTGCACGATGTTCAACATTTCCCTTTGGTGAGCCTCCAGTTCAGTATCAAGAGTCAGCTGGGACATGCCAATGATGCCATTCATGGGCGTTCGAATCTCATGGCTCATGTTAGCGAGGAACTCTGATTTCGTCTGATTGGCCAATTCGGCAGTCTCTCGAGCGGCTGTGTTTCTCTGGATGCTGTCACGCAAGTTTGAAATCATTTTGTTGATCTTCCTCTTCAGATCATCCATTTCTCCAGATGCCTCAACGGAGATCAACTTTGAGAAGTCTCCATCCGTGGCGGCATCTGTGATCTCTCCAAAGGCGCGAACTTGCGCGGTAAGATTGTCGGCCATGGTATTCACGTCCTGGGTGATCTCTTTCCATCTCCCTGCAGCATTTTCCACATTGGCTTGTCCACCCATCTTGCCGTCCACGCCCACATCCTTAGCAACCCTCTTGAGCTCTGAAGCGAAAGTGTTCAATTGATCTACCATGTTGTTGATCGTGTCCTTGAGTGCCGCCACTTCACCTTGAGCGTGAACCTCAATTTTTTGACTGAGGTCACCCAAAGCGATGGCTTTGGTAACGTCGGAGATATTGCGAACTTGGCCAGTGAGATTGTTGGCCATGGTGTTGACATTGACGGTGAGCTCTTGCCATTTGCCTTCAACGCCTTCGACTTCAGCTTGACCGCCCAGGTTGCCATCTGTACCGACTTCTCGGGCCATTCGGCTAACCTCATAAGCGAATTTATTGAGCTTGTCCACCATAGAATTGATTGTTGTCTTCAGATCCTTGATCTCGCCTTTCACATTCGCCGTGACCTTGCGGCTCAGGTCACCGTTTGCCACAGCAGTTGTGACGGACGCTATTTCGCGAACCTGAGTGGTGAGATTGCTTGCCATGCCGTTGACATTCTCGGTCAAGTCTTTCCACGTCCCCTCTACATTGTCGACCGTAGCCTGGCCACCGAGAACTCCCTCCGTGCCGACCTCCCTAGCAATCTTCGTCACCTCGGAGGAGAATTGGTTGAGCTGATCCACCATAGAATTAATAGTGTCTTTCAGCTCCAAGATCTCGCCATCACAGTCAGCTACGACTTTCTTGGTCAAGTCGCCTTTCGCAACCGCTTTAGTCACGACAGCAATATCTCGTACTTGTCCAGTCAATCTGTTGGCCATTGCGTTGACACTTATTGTCAGATCGTTCCAGGTGCCCTTGACGCCTTCGATGTTAGCTTGGCCACCAAGCTTGCCCAAGGTGCCGACATCATATGCGACCTCGGTGACCTGACGAGCGAACTCGGCGAGCTGCGTTACCATTCCATTGATAGTCTGCTGAAGTTGCAGAATCTCGCCGCTAGCGGTTCGAGAGATCGTCTTGGTGAGATCACCTCCAGCAACAGCGGTAGTGACATATGCAATCTCGCGGACCTGATCGGTCAAATTGGTCGCCATCATGTTCACTGCAGACTAAGATGAGTATACCTGGGTACGAAGGAGCGAAAGACTTTGAATTACCATTGTACGTCACCTGGGCCCAGATACCATTCACGTTGCGAAGATGCGCTTGACCCCCAAGTTTGCCCTCGGTGCCGACCTCCTTTGCGACTCGAGACACTTCCTTACCGAATGCCTCCAATTGATCAATCATAGTGTTGATGGTCCGTTTGAAAGTGACAATCTCATCGTCCATCTCTCTCGCATTGATCCTGACCTTCTTTGACAGATCTCCCTCAGCAATGCTGGTGATGACCATGCCAATCTCTTTCAAGGCTTTTTGGAACGCTTCATTGGCTTGTGTATGCTTACTCAACTCTCGCTCTAGTCTCGATAGATCTTCATCCTTGACTCTGTTGAAAGCCTCCTTGAAATTGGCCTCTTGCTTCTCCAGCTGCCGACTAATGTCATTGATGGTCGCACTCTGACATTTGATCTCCTCAGCTTGTTTATCCAGATGGTCTCGGATAGCTGTCAATTCCTCGTCCGAGAAGGTTTTACCTGCAAGAATATTGGTCACTTTGGCCTGCCTGACAGAGTTCGAGTTCTTGCGTGTATTCCCCCGGGATGCGCCATTACGAGTTGTGGATGGAATGGCGCCGGTACCAAAAGGGGCTCCGTACGAATCTTCATCTGGCGTGTCGGGCAATGGTTGGTTGGCAGTTTTGGCCTCTTCTTCCAGATAGTGCATTCTCGAAGCCAACGCTGCGAGTTCGACCTCGAGAGTAAGCTTAGCCTGAGTTTCGTCCCCAGGTAGGGGAACTCTGCCTCTCAAGAATTTTTGGGAGCTTTCATCACTGTTGGGCGGGACAGCGAAACTTGGTGCAGACTGTTGACCCAGGTCACGTATAAAGGCCAGGACGGCGGCCAGAGTTTCGTGCTGAGCCATGATTATCAAGTCACAAATCTCCCTCTTGCCGAGCTCCTTCGCTAATCCGAACAAGCCTGAGTCAGTCTCAGCTGCGACAAATGGGCGATATCACGACAGGTGGAAAGGTAGCTTCATCTGGCCTGGTAGGCTCAGAGCTCAGGAGGATGAGATAACAGTACCAGCTTGGTAGCCGAGTAGAGTTGGGGTCGAAAGCAAGAATGCTATGGCGGTATGCAGGAAGAAGCGTGGTGGATACGGGAAATCCCTGTGTGTCTTGGTAGAATGTAGGACAAAGGCTAAGGGACAGTGAACAAGACAAGGCGTCTGTAGGTGAGGCGGGCTTCGCGGGGGACGAGTTCAATGACGAGGACCCGGCGATTCTTGTGAGAGGATGCAGGAGCTCATCGTAATTGGTCTACGCAATCGCTGATGATGATGCACTTCTTGCCCATCACACTCAAACCCAGTGAATATGGATTGGGGTTGGAATGAACATAGGGGGCAGGCCTTGGATGAAGATCATGCCCCCCAAGGGGTCATAAATTGACGCCGGTCGGGTAGCACCCGAGGACCCTTGGTGGGATTCTAGGTAGGTAAGGATTGTTCTGCTAGGCTGACGTAGCTTAAAGCAGGCTAAGCAAATGAAATCTACGCTTAGTTCTCGTATATCTGCTACAATTCGTATTGGGAAGTGTGGGCTGATACTGGTAAGCAATTCAGTGTTTTCTGTACAGCTTCATACAGCTTCATCGACGTACACGTCTCTGAGAATGCTCAGTTGCTCTACGTAGACTGCTTTGAGGGTCTCAAATTATGAAAGTGCCAGAAATGCCATTTCAGGATTGCAGGTAGAAGAGAAGAGGAGTTCTTCCAATCCCCGCTTTCCTCTTTGGGAACGTGACATGATGAATAAATATGATTCGAACCATTCAAACTTCGAAATGATTCACCTCGTGACTCTACTCGTTTAATCGACTCTGGATAAATCCAGCCTGCCATGACGGAAGACATCGTTTCTGCCCATTCCTGACGCAGGGTGAGAGTGAACCTGACAGAATCAACGAGAGCAGTGCTCTTGCGGGTCTGACTTCCCTTAGATTGGGAATGAGACAGCCCAATATTTCTGATAGGAGGTCGAATTGCAGCCTGATCAGGGCCAGAGACGACGCTCGGCTTTGGCTTCTGGGTGTACATTATTAACCTTGTTGACCTCATCGTTGAGTCCCTGAGGCAGACCTTTGGAAGCAATAGCGTCGCCCATCATTTGCGCACTCGCCTGGCATGCTTCACAAGGTTCTCAATGACGCCTTCAAAGGCCTCCTTGTCGCCCAAGGCACTGTCCCTTCGCTTTAGCCAGTGCTCTAAGACTTCACTAGCTCGGGTGGTAAGATCCTCAAGCTTCTTTCTGTGCGCCAGCAGCTCTTCCTTAGTCATATTGGAAAGTGCAGCCGTGGTGGTGGCGCAAATCATTCTTGTTTCCTGTAGATCAAGCTCAGGCGCTGACGGGGGGCCTTTACGTCGCTTACCCTTGGACGATGTCCCTGCCTTGTCGATGGAGGTTGAAGACGCATTGTCCTGCTTCAAGCGTACCCGAGAATCGGTGCGTTGTCCTTCTGCTGGTGACGGCGAGCCGTTGCGCAGGTGTATTGACGGTAGAATCAATTTCTTCTGTTTTGAAGCTGGTAAAATCTCATCAAGGTCCACCGGAACTCCTAAAGAGACGAGGAACAACCGGCGTATGCGAGACCTGACCCAGTTCGGAGGCTGCAGCGGTGGAGGTGCAACAAGCTGGGTCCACAACGAGAGACTTCTGTCACTCAGGAACAAAGAGTTTGAGGGCGTCTGTGAGGTCGAAGGATCGGTTCGGGTGTCTTTCGTTGAAGGAAAAATATCATCCAGATACGGATTAGTAGCTTCTACAACTTCGTCAAGGGTATCTATATCGCTAAAATCAAGAAGGGGCTGTATGCCACTTTATCAGCATTGCAATTTGAGATAGGGTATTCGCCTTGTTACTACTTACAAAAGGGATGTCAAATGTGGATACAAGTTGTGGTGGAGGTTCTTCTGAGATTGGTACTGCGTCTGCGCTTTGAGATAAAGACTTCTGATTTGGCATCTCATCGAATTCGCCAAAGTCCTCATCCTCGTCCCCTTCCTCGAAATCGTCAAAGTCGTCACCAAAAGCATCCTCGGCATCTTCGGCAGCAAGCTCATGCTTCTCTACAGTTGAAACATCCGCCTCTATGCTGTCCTCTTCTGACTCGTCAGAATCCATCGGACCAAAGCCGCCATCAGCCGCGATGGGCGATACACTCTGCGTCTGTTGCCCATTTATCTCGGGATATGAGGTTAGGGATCTAGTGCCTGGCTTAGTCATTGGCTCGTTGAACAAGGAAAAGGTCCCTGGAATCTTACTCACTGGGCTTTTCGGCCTTGCGCTCAATGATGTCGGGTCTAGCATCTCCTTTACGTAGATTGAAGGCTTCCGTGCCTGGGACTTCTCCGTGACTTGGTTTTGAATCAACCCTTGTTATCATGGTCCTTGGCACGGGGGTGTGCGAAGCTGCTTCACCAGCACTGGCCTCGGTGCTCTGTTGCGAAGCAGGACGTATTATATCAGGGACTGCATCGGCTTGTCGCTTTGTATGCGCTGTTGTGCCTGGCAGATCCCTGTGACTTGGAGGTGATGAATCAACCTTGTCGACAATGGTCCTTGGTATGGGTGTACCTCCGGGTGTTTCCGGCCTCTCAATACTGCTGGTCGCCCTAGATCGAGCATGGCCTTCCGGAACTATTTCAACTTCATCGGGCACCGCGTCTTGCGTTCTCAGCTTCCATGCTGCCGTACCAGGGACTTCACCATGACTTTCGCGGTCATCGACCTAGGGATCAAATTAGACCTAGAGACTGTGATGTTCCATGATGATTCGCTCACCTTTTCAACTCTAGTCATAGGTATCGGTGAACTTGAAGCTGGATTGGATGCTCGATCTTCTTGTGCATCTGAGAAGACGTCGTCGTCGTCTTCAGCTTCCGAGCCGCCTTTCGCATTTCAGCTTCAAGTTTTCAAATTGCTTCAATTGAAGCATGATGCTTTGTATGACTTACTGAGCTCATGCGCGCCAGCATCTTCAAGCTCCTTACCTTTGTGTGGAGGGAGCAGGGTTGGACTTCTCGGAGCGTCAGGGGAGGCCGACATTTTGATTGAAATCGAAGGAGTTGGGAGGGGGAGGATATGTAGTGTTAAATTAGAACCAATAGATGGCCACTCCTTGCAAGCTGACCGATATGTAAAGGAGAATCATGAGAGGAATTGAGGGGTTTGTGAATGAAGGAATGAGTGAGACCGCCTCGACTGCTCCAGGCCTCGTTTGCGGAAGACCTCCCACGTGACAATTGTCAGGAACGGGTCTAGCGTTTAGGGGCTGGGCTGTAGAGCGCGTCTCATGCGTTACGTTAAATTTGTTTGTCGAATATTTTGATGTCAAGTGCCCCATCTTGTTCCCCCCCCCCCTTCCTTGGCCCCTCTTGCTGTCCCGTATTGAAGATGCTCAGGGTAAAATCGTCACTCATCTGAACGAGTGGAAAGTATCTTATCATGGCGGGCCCCCAAAAGTCATCAACGTTTTCCTTTGGCCAAGCATCAGGAAATCCTGCCCCTTCCATGTTCGGTCAGACAGCTACTACATCTCAGCCTCAAGCTGGTGGACTATTTGGCTCTGCTCCTAATCCTCCAGCAACATCAGGAGGCGATGTTCCATTTGGGAGCAATCTATCAGGCGCCACGAGTGGGCCGAGTCTCTTTGGAAGCACGCCAGCGACTTCCTCTGGGGGAGGTGGCCCCTTCGGCAGCACACCGACAAGCACAGCTGCTGGTGGAGATGGATTATTCGGTAGCACACCAACGAGTACTGCCGCTGGCGGGGGAGGTTTGTTTGCAGGCATGATTCCAGCTGGTGGAGGTGGAAGTGGATTCAGCGCATTTGGAGGAGCCAATAAGACTGATTCTTCATCCACGAGCTTTGGACAGCCGTCAAGGATCAGCACTGCTCCGCCTGGAACGGGTCTCTTTGGATCTAATCCTGCTTCATCGCAAGCTACGCAACCAGCAAGTGCAGCGACTTCATCAGCCCCCTTTAGCTTTGAAACCCCGAACAAAGATGCCTCTCACAAGCCAGCACAAGCCGCAACTCCTTTTGGCTCGACAACCAATCCTCAAGGAGGTTCGATGTTCAGTCTCAATACATCATCAAGTACGACACCAGCAAGCAAGCCGACCGCAACTCTTTTCGGCTCTACGACGCCAGCTGGCCCTCCGCCTATCGGTGGCATAGGAGGCACCTCATCGACACCCTTCTCCTTCACAAAGCCACCGGGTCAGAATAACCAAGCTCCAAAGCTTCCCTCGTCATCCGCAGGTGCTCCATCCATGTTTGGCAATGTACCACAGTCTTCAAGCTCCAGCAATCCGGTGCAATCGCCATCAACTTCAACAGCTGCTGCTCCAAGCATCTTCGACACCACTCCAAAAGCAAGTGCTCCTCCCGGCGGTGGCTTGTTCAGCAACCTTGGGAAACCTCAAGAAAACGCTGCTGCCCCAAAATCGAGTCTCTTCTCACCATTATCACAAACCACGGCTGCCTCCTCGACCACACCAGCTTCTACTCCGCCAAATGCTGCGCCTAAGCCATCGGCAGCTCCTTTCAGCTTCATGAAACCGTCAGAGCCAGCGTCTTCGGGGCCGGCTGTTTCGTCTCCTGCACCAAGCAGTGGTGGCGGTGGGTTTTCACTCGGTAGTCATGCCGTCACAACATCCGCTCCGGCCAATTCATCCGCTCCGGCACCAGACAATGTCTTCAGCCTTGGCAAGCCTCAAGCTAGTGCTACAACTACTTCAGCGCCCACTTCATCCGCTCCTGCACAGACCTCCAACCTTTTTTCAAGTCTCGGCAAACACCCAGCTATGGCCTCCAACGCTCCCCAGGCGCCAGCTCAAGAGGCATCCACACCGGCAACATCTGGAGCTGCACAAGCACAAACCATGGCACAGGCAACCAACATGTCCGCTTCGACAGCAGGCCCAGCTCCTCCGGCAGCGTCTCGCCTAAAGAACAAATCAATGGACGAGATCATCACCCGTTGGGCCACCGACCTAGCCAAGTATCAGAAGGAGTTCCAAACACAGGCCGAGAAAGTCGCTCATTGGGACCGCCAATTGGTCGACAATTCCGTGAAAATCCAGAAGCTCTATGGGCAGACATTGGAGGCAGAGAGGACTACCGCCGAAGTCGAACGCCAGTTGAGTGTGGTGGAGAACGATCAGGACGAATTGGAGAGCTGGCTAAACTATTTCGAGAAGGAGGTGGATGAGATGATCAAGGCTCAAGGAGATGCTGAGGTCGCGACTGGACCTGACGCTGAGCGACAGAAGACGTGAGTTGATCTTACCGTGATACTTTCTGTCATGCAATTGCTGACGCCAGCGCCACAGGTATCAGCTGGCCGGAAATCTCCAGGAGCGTTTGGACGAGATGGGCAAGGATCTGGGGAGCATGATTGAGGAAATCAACGATGCTTCGTCCAATCTGAGCAAGAGGAACAAGCAAGACGACCCGGTACGTTCAAGGCTCCTGTCATTGGCCCCTCTGCTTCCCATGACTGACCACGCCTCCAGCTCTCACAAGTCGTCCGCGTCCTGAACAGTCACCTATCGCAGCTTCAGGAGATCGACCAGGGCGCTGCAGCGTTGTCCCTGAAAGTGCAGGAGGCGCAGAAGGCGTCCCGTGCATTCGGCTCTACAAACGGTAATGGCATGAGGGGTTTGGGGGGACCCAGCAGCGCGGCTGCAGATGGGTTCTGGAAGAGCTACACCGGCCGCAAGTAGGGTGGTATGGACATCACAATGGGATCATCAATGCCTCAAATAGGCCAGGAGCGCAATACGTAAGCCGCAGAGACCATGAGAGAGAGCTTTGAAAGCCTCATCTGAGGCAGATAGCCCAGCAATAGTATGACTACAAAAGCTCATGCGCTCATACCCTCGCTCCCGCGGGTGCTCCAGTTCTCCTCCTCCCCAGCGCCTTCCCCATTGCATCTCTCACCTCCGGATCTGCCCTGATAGTATTGTTGACGAGCCACTCCCTGACCTTCCCTCTCAACTCCCTCGTCCCCTCTGCATCCCCCACAAACGGCGCCATATCCATCTGCAGCAGCCTCCCGGCCTCAGCATCATTAGCCTGAGCCAGCTGCTCCAGCCTCTGCAGCTGCTGCATCTCCTCCGGCGACCTGCCCACCGCCGAACTGGCAGCCGGTGGCGCTGACGCAGGGAAAAGCCCGCTCAGCTGGCTGATCGCGATGAACACGGTGAAGGTCGCCTTCCTGGCCAGCACCAGCAGCTGGAAGGGCAGCAAGGGCGGATGCCTCGTCAGGCCCCGCAGCAGGGGATTCACCAGCCTCGTCAGGATGGGGCCGAAGTACGGGCGGCTGATGGTGTGGCACTCCAGCGCCAACAGCATGAAGGTGAAGAGGTAGCGCCAGAACCGGCCCGCCTGCAGATAACTCGTCAGGCTCAGCAGGCCCAGAAAGGTGAGCGCGACGCCGTAGAGGGGGCCTTGCACTTGGAGGGTGCCGGCGGCGAGGTAGTCGCGGATGGTGACGCAGTGCTGCCAGTTGAGGATGTCTGGGCCGTAGCGTTCGTAGGCGAAGCGGCGGGACGGGTCGGTGAGGGTGTCTTGGGCTTTTTTGAGGAGGACGAAGTGGGTCTCGGCGGCGGAGAGGAGGGCGGGGTCGTCCGTAGTGAGTTTGTCGGGGTGGTAGAGGGCGGCTCTGTGGAGGGGTCCGGTGTCAGTCGTCGGGAGGTAGATAGGAGAGTTGGAATTGTGGAGGAGAGGGGGGGGAAGGGTCAAGGCATGGTGGACAGAGAGAACATACAGTCTTCGGAAGCGCGACTTGATCTTCTTTTCGTCGGCGTCGAGAGGAATACCAAGGATCTGGTAGAAATCGGCATTTTGCTGTACCCAGTAGTCTGCTTCGTAGATGGTGTAGAGAAGGTATGCGAGGATGACGGTCGATTGTATGATCCTCCTGTGCTTCAGGTATTTGGGAGATCCAGGCTGTGGCTTTGGGTCGCCTGCTCGGATCGTGATGCCATAGTAAACGGTCTGAATCCAGCCCGAGACCAACTGGACCATGATCATTAGCCTTGATTCAATTGAGAATGGAATGGGTGGGGGGAGGGTGCCTGAAGCAGACGTACCCCAGGAAGAAACGTCCAGCCTGCATAGGATAGCAATTCGTTCGCCATTTCGATTTGATAGTCGACAATGGCAGGTCCCTCCAACCAATTCAGCAGCAGGTTGAGATCGGCCTTCTTCACTTTGCCCTACATTAAATTATCTGGCGACTTCGATTTATACACTATTTACATGATGAATGATGCGGAATTTCAGTGAGTTAGAGAAGTGTGTCCTCTTTATATGTGGAGATGCCATGGTATTTTTGGTCGATGTTTCAGACTTTTCGCGCAGCCTTGAGTGACCACCTTACGTTTCACCATACCCGGGACCTCCCGTCCACAAAGTCTAAATCCCATGGGTGATGGGGCTGCATTATCTTATCGTCTTAAAATGTGGAGGCAAGGGTTTGCCCGTTAAAGGTACGTACTATTGGACAGATGTATTCGAGGCAGTGAGATACTGGCTTTTATCTCTTCCATCGACTACCTGGCTGCGACAGTGCCTCTATGCGAATCCACAGACATCCTGCCGTTGCGCTTGCCAAGAGGCATCCAATGAGCACACTAGGATTCCTAAAGGCCAATTTCGAATGCATGCTCGTTCCTGAATTGCTGCGAATCAGTGCTCCTGCACTGGGTGTGCCGACCAAGGTTGCAAATCCACGGAGCATATAGAGCAAACCGTTGACGCTAGCAAAATTCTGCACTCCAAACAATTCTACCAGAACTGTGGGAAATAAGGATACGTATGCGCCAGCAGTCACACTATAGAGCACGACGTATGCCAGGAACAGAGTCATTGCAGCCTGCTTGTCCATTTCCATGGTCGACGGGAGCCAGAGCGCAAGAGTGGAGACCGCACTCAGAAGCGTGCATATGAGGAGCATATTCAAACGTCCGATTCGATCCGCGACATAGCCCAAAAGCACCTTCCCACCTGCACTTACCCCATTACTGAGCGCTATGAAGTTGGCTCCCGCTGCAGAACTATAACCCAGCGTTCTTGCATAGGTCGATATGAAGTATACTGGCGTGTAGTATGCGGCAGCCTGAAACATTGCCCCCGCCGCTTGGGCAAAGAACACCCGACTTCGTACAACACGCCAGTTCGCCAGAGGAGGTTGCAGTCTGGATCGACCAGGAATCAGTTCCAGTCGATTACGTGACTCGATTTCCGGATGCCACTTGAGTATCCACCCAGAGCCAGCAATGAGTAGAAAGGACAAGCCTCCAGTAAGGCGAAGGGTGTTCCTGAATCCAATGCTAGCATTCAGCGCCCTCAGGACAGGAGCCCACAACGTTCCTCCAATACCAGTCCCACTCAAGACGATACCCATTGCCAGCCCTCGTCTTTCCTTGAACCATCCAGGGGGGACAGTCACAGCGGGAATGTACGCCAGACATGTGCCACATCCCAGCAAAACCCCTTGAGTGAGAATGAATTGCCAGAGTGTCTGACTGACCGACGCTAGAATATTGGCAAGGGCAAAAAGCAAGGCCCCTATCATTGTTATGGTCCGGGGCGAATACGACTTGGTCCAAGCGGAAGCGTATGGTGCTCCGATGGTCATGAGACTAACGCCCAAAGTTCCTATTAGATCGATCTGAGCTGGGCTTGCTCCAGCGAATGGACCATCCAGCGACTCATAGAGCTCCTGATACACCCCGAACGCGAAGTTGAGACCGCAAGCAGTAAGTGTGAGGACGAATGAAGAAACCAGCACGAGAATTGCTCTTGCCCTGGAATACGAGGCATTGGGAGCATTGGTCGGAGGGTCGGCAGCCTGCCTTTGACCCTCATTCTCGTGGATTGAGATGCCATCTTGCGTCTGTAGACGGGACATGCGTATCGAAGCCATGAATTGGGGCAGAATGGGAATCATCCACTTGTTGTTTAAGAAAGTACAGCGATCACATTTGGGTGGATGATTTTTCGCTTGAAACCCACATTATGCTAACAGGCTCAGCGAGGCCATAATATATTGCAAGATGGGCAAAACCGGACCAAAAATTAATCCTTAGCACTCTCGTGACGTTTCACGACGAATTCTAATCGGAATGGTTGTAGTACCGACGATGCTTGCTGGACGCCCTCTTCAAATGATCCATCAAAACATTGGATAGAAATGCGAGAGATGCTGGACCAGTAGCATTGCAAGACTGCTCATATTACTACTGCATAACTTGGATACCTTTACTCTCTCTGTGCTGGTGCGTCCATCAATAAGATCGGCAAAACGACTTCGATGCCACAAGGACGGAGAAGGCGCTTGATTGGTCAATGAGAGCCACCTTGACGGCTGATGTTTTCGCCGAGAGCTCCCACACCATTAAGCATGGAATTGATATTGTCATATCTATTGCCAATGTTCCGCACTCAAGATGTCGACGGACATAGCCGAACCAAAGGAGAAGCTTCCCAAATCACATCGGAAGGGCAAGGAGAAGTCTGAGAAAGCAAGCGAAAAGAAACGGAGGCACAAATCCTCGGGAGTGATCGAGTCTTCTCCCACCAGAAAACACAAACATCGAAAGCATAAGGACTCGCATGCGCATCAGTCGCAGCAGCCAGCACTCGAGACCGTGGATGACTCACCTTTCCAAAATCAAACATCTTCTCTCTATCTACCACTATCACCAATCGCGCAGGCTCACCCAATCCAAGGTCTATGTGCTGAGCATCTCTCCCCTCTCATTCTTACCTACTATGCGCCTTTTAATGGTGTAATTCTGTCATACTCAAATCCGAAGCTCTCAAATGATGGCGACGGGTCGTCCATCGCCGATGGAAGACAGAAGGTGTTCGCGCGGTCAGTCAACGAATATGCCGGCAATTTCGTCTGGCTCACTGCGGATTTCACGATCTTCAGACCGGAGCACGGAAGTGTCGTCGAAGGCTTCATAAATCTACAGAATGAGACTAATATTGGCTTGGTATGCTGGAACTTCTTTTCCGCGAGCATAGAGCGGAAGAGGATGCCCAAAGACTGGAAATGGGTTCCGGGTGGAATGAGCATCGGGAAGAGAAAGAAGAAGTTGAAGAAGCCTGCGGATGACGAGATGGATGTGGATGAAGAAGATAACGGCACGGTAGATCTGGCTCTTGATTTGGGTGATGTTGAGGGTCATTTCGAGGATGCCAGAGGAACGAGAGTGGGTGGTGTGATTCAATTCAAGGTGCACAGTGTGGACGCCGGACGGACTGCAAACCGGGATTACTGTATACTGGATATACAAGGGACACTGCTGAGCGAAGAAGATGAAGAACGTCTGGCCCGGCAGGAGCATGGAGGGAGTGTACCAGGCACATCGGCGGTCAGAGACGGTGGAGCGATGGATTTAGATAGCGACCCAGATACCCTGCAAAACAATACAAACCATTGAGAAAGCAATTGCTGTAGCCGATCGTCCATTTTTTTAAACTGTTTTGCCGTAGAGAGTCAGGCCTAAAATCTGTGAAGATATCAAATCAGGTGTGTCGCTTCCGTGTCTGCAGAGGAAGCGCTAAAACGCCGGACGCGCTCACCCACTTGCATCACTTCCCACGTTCAAGGCTCGAGATGATTTTCACGCCGCCGTTCAGGGGCGCCTTTGCAACATGAGGTTGCGACTGACCGTGCAGAGACAAGGTCTCCCTTCTACATTTGTCCTTTGGGATGTCCGCCCAACGTCAGGCCCACAAGGCCCTGGTCTTACAATATCGCAGTTCCTCGACCAGGTGAATGATGTGATACCACTCGAAGGAGGGGATTGGGGCCTCGAGGATTACGCATTGGAGGTCGAGGGTTTTGAGTGCCTTCACTTCACGGAGCTTCATAATATACTAAAGGAAGATGATCAAGTCTGGTAAGCCTAGCGCCTCTCAGCCTGCCAACACATGCATGCAAAGCCAGGTTGCTGACTGAGAAGCAGTATACGACCCTTGCAGACGACAGATCTTCGGGTGAGAAGGATTTCCGGTCGTCATCAGATATCTGAAGATGGCAAGCATTTGATCGACGGTGTCGCCTTTGGGCGCCCATTCCTTCGGAAAGCATCTCGGCCTGCCGTACGTATACCGCCTAGAAAGCGGCCAAGGATCACGTACGATGAAGACGACGATGACAATATGGAAGATGCCCAAGCAGGACGAGAGGTCGTAGTCAGGGCAGACTTTGAAAATGCAGACCGAATGGCATCCTACCATGAGGAGGAAGAGAGTGAGGACGATGATTTCGAGCCGGACGATCAAGATGCCTTGAATGACGAAATCCGAGACCTAGCGGACGACCTCTTTGGTAGTGAACATGCGTCGCAAGCGGCTGCAGGAAGGGGCCGGTCGACTCGGCAGGGTGCGTTAAGCCCACGGCAGCCACAAGGACTCGGTCTCCTTGAATATTTCGATGAGAATGGTGAGGCGCTGCGAAGTCAATACGAGAACCCATTGCTTGACAAATACTACCATGACGATCCACCAAAAAGCCTTCTACCTCCCAAAGTCCATAAGCGACAACAGCCGCAAGGGGACCAGTTCTCTAGGTCGGATATGAAAGGCAATCCGCGAGATTCTTCTGCGACCCCTGAGCCTGCAGAACGGCGAAGCTCGGCTAGTAGCAGTAAGAGTGTCCGCTTCAAGGATTCCCAGGATGCTACTCCTGTGACGATCTTAGCCTCTAATGATCCTGGTTCTGATTCTGATGCTGATTCCGATGATGAAGACGACGACGATTTCGAGCCGGATGGCTCGGCTACATCCGACAAGGAAAACGAGCCTCCAACAGCGGATATCGAGGATCATGTGGAGAGCGCAAAATCCTCCGATTCAAGCTCTGCATCCGGGTCTGACGCAGATTCGGCATTCTCCTCTGATTCCGAGCAGGCGGACGGCAGTTCTGGAACGTCGTCAGATGAATCTTCCGACTCATCATCGCTCACTTCATCCTCAGATTCAGATACGGATGAGAAAACTAGGAAGGGCGGTATTTCTCTCTCAAATGTTCCAGCTTTAGATGTCCCTACATCCTCCTCTGGCGAGAGCAATAGCCAAACCACGGACCTGCAAAGCCCTCGGAAGGATCGTATTTCTCCAAAGAAATCTGTCAACTATAATCCGCCGCCTTGGTGGCCCCAGCCCCGAAACTCTGAATCAGACGCACCTCCTTTCTGTGGCGAAGGGAGAACTCGTGGGCGCAATTTCCGCCGCACCAATCGAAAGCGGCTCAACCTGTTGATCAACAAGGGTGTACTGCAAGGTGGCGATACTCCATTAGACGCTCATTGGCATTATCAAGATGCTCGGATTCAAGACGAAGGTTCGACGGAGGAAGCGGCTTCGGATGATGATGGCCCAGAGGACGGAGAAGCGAAGTTGGACTCGATCGTATCTATACAAGAAAAGTCTTCCCAGGCTCATCAAGATCAGACAGCTCAGCAAGGAGCTGGGGATCTTGAAGGTAGCTCAACCACAGTTCGCGAGAATCTTCGTACGCAATTGAAGAATGATGATACTGCCTTTGATGTAGCTCTCTCCAAGAACGCAAGCTGCTCTTCGCCGCAGGCTCCTGTTGTT
The DNA here is from genome assembly GCA_019925105.1 of Niebla homalea. Classification (NCBI taxonomy): domain Eukaryota; kingdom Fungi; phylum Ascomycota; class Lecanoromycetes; order Lecanorales; family Ramalinaceae; genus Niebla; species Niebla homalea. The sequence goes on from JAHGAU010000009.1 coordinate 441,739, forward strand.
CAAGTGGAGGATTCTCTCCAACAGTCTCTGGACTCAGAAGCTGCAATTGGGACTGCCAGGGAGCAATCAAAAGATGACACGGCCAAAGAGCAAACGTCGCCTTCTCAGCCTCGACGCGCGAGACTGGATGTCGGAAGCTTGAATCGTCTACTCTTTGGAGCCTTGGGTCTGAAGACGCCAAAAACGCCCGAAGATGCTTCAGCACTTCAAGCAAAGCTGATGAGAGACACCAAGCCAGGATTCAAGCCTAAAGTAGATGGAGTAGATGGGGTAGATGACTCCCCTACGTTAGCTGCTAACGAAGGCACAATCGCTGTCACTGACGACCTACGTGCGAAGCACAGTGTGGTCGGTGACAAGGTCCCTGCTATTGATGATGATAATTGGAGAGACAAGATCAAATTGATGGCTGTGGAGTGTTGTTACGATAACATCACCCTGAGCGAGCCTCCTTTTCCATTTGTGCAACGCTGGGACCCACAACAACAGTATGGTTACGGCACCGATAGAGTAAAAAAGAGCAAGAAGAACAAGAAGGACAAAAAGCGTAAGCGCAATGACAGCGCCTACTACGAATCTCAATACGACGACAGCGCCTACTATGAAACTCAATACGACGACAGCTATTACAATGACTATTACGATGAGTATTATGATGAATCGCAGCATAAGTCGCCACGGAGAGAGGACTACGAGGCTGGCACGGCTGAGCCAGAATTTGAGGAGAATGGAACTTCTACCAATGACAGGAAGCAGGACTCCACGGTATACGACAATGCTCAAGATGCCCAAGCAGTCAGCGATCAATTGATGCGGGAAGCGGTAGATAGCGCGAAGACCGCACACGAACCATCGGCATTCGAAGATCTACCGCCTATTCCGTCAGAGATCTCATCATGTAAGGTTTTGGCCAAAGAAGACTGTAAACCAGGAGCTGTGATCGCATTCAAGAAGTTTGAGATGTCGCTTGAGCACGGCTGGCAACCATACATATCTGATCATCGCACTGCACGCGTAAATGGCTTACGAGAGGACGGCAGCGTGGAAATGACGTGGGCCAGAAGAGATCAACCTGAAAGCCAGAAGCAGTACGATGAGTTGACAGGTGAAAGGATACTCAATAAGTTCGAAATGCCTGGTTTGGAGGAAGATGATGAGGATGAGGATCCTTCAAAAACCGTCGTGATGTTCCCTGAGCTCATTGAGCCTGTACTGATCCGCAGTGCCGAAGATGATGATACCACGGACATTGCTCAAAAGGTAGAGAAGATGGATGGCTTTGCAAGTGACGACGATGACCAAGGACAGTCGCTGCAAGATGGTCAAGGACAGGCCGTCGCGAGTGAACGGTTTTTGCCTGGTGCTGAGGCTATGGGAGCTCTTTCAGACGTGCAAGTACGTTCGAGCCAGCCAAGTCACGAGACCTTCGAGGACGGTGACAAGCAGAAGACGCAAACTGCTACCCTGCGAGGAGACACAGACAGCAGAGCGCTTGAGAAGTCCGACACCGTCATCGCCGCAGAGAGACTTCTTGATCGTATCAATGGAACGGCCAACGCATTTACCGAGACCAAAGGAGACAACAACAACATTTCATCTGAGCAGCAGCCGAACTCTCCCGCTCACCACGACATCTCTCAAGTTATGCGGGAAGCAGGCTGGCGTTCGAGCATTGATCCAGACCTTAAACGTCAAATGGAGCTGCAGAAAAAGTCCTCTCGGACATCGACTCAGCTCGAACCTCGTGAGAGCTCTATTGGAGATATACCCTCTCCCAGGTTTCATGGCTTTTCTTCCCCCTCTCGTGAAGGCCACAGTGAGGCAAGATTGCAGTCACAGACGCCCAGTGGGCAAGAAGACAGCAATGAACAGGTTCTCGAAAGCTTACAATCGGGTACCCACACGAATGAAATTCCGCCGTCGGCAGCAAAGACCGATCTATCGATCCACTATCCCACCCTTCCTCAGCTGGACGACTCAAGTGAAATCTACCCAGACCAGCGCCAGCACCGCTCCTCCTCCCTTTACAATGACCACTCCGAAACGACTCCCCAGCCTATCTCGCCTCCCTCACTCCGACGCCGCACTGACTACGCGAAAAGCCCAACTCGAACTGCAACTCCGACCCCACTCCCCAGTCTCGACGACAAGCAGGACAGCACCAAAGCATCCGCTTCTCTGGATGGCGCAGCAGATGAATCCGACTCCGACGAATTCCCTCCTCTCTTCTCCCAAGCATTTGAGGCCCGCATGTCGCAAGAACTCGATATCAAATCCGAGCCCTCTTCCAACAACAACAACAGCCTATCTCCCGCTGCGAAACGCAAGCCCAAGGCAGCACCGGAAGCCCGCAGTAAAGCAAAACCCAATCCCACGGTCTCGCAACAGCGCTCCTCACTCCGTACTTGGTCCCCCTACAGTTCGGTCGACTCGGGAAATGATGAGGAGGTATCCCAAATCCAATCATCACAATTCCTTCCCCCGACACAGACGCAGCAATCACAGATCGTGGACCTCACAATGACGTCGTCCGATCCCGTTGTGGAATTCGACGATACCTTTGAGGATGGCGATGACAGCTGGAGGCCTAGCAGTAGTTTGCCGGCGGGGAGTGGGTGGGTGGGCAAGTCGACGAACGGGTCTGGGCGGGCTGGCAGGTCGATGGATGGGTCTGGATTGGTCGATAAGAGCAGGGTTGCAGTGAAAGACGAGGTGGATGGGAATGAGGAGTGGTGGGTGAAGGAGCCGGGATCCATGAGCAGTAGTGCGCCGCCCGCGAGGACGGCAGCCAGGGGAAAGGTGAGGAAGGCGAGGAGGAGGGGTATTAGTGGATAGGAACGGGACGAGAGAAGAGGTTAACGCATGGGACGAGAGGAGGGAAGGGTGGATGGCGAACACGAACGGACGGAATGTTAGGCTCAGCGAGGTGCTGGATTGATATGGCGAACACGAACGGACGGAATGTTAGGCTCAGCGAGGTGCTGGATTGATATGGCGAACACGAACGGACGGAATGTTAAGCTCAGGGAGGTGCTGGATTGATATGGTGATGTCAAGTCACGCTGGCTCGGTAGATACCCCTTTGTATGCAATGCTCCCTTGCTTTTACCACATTCAAAAAAAAGCATGATATACTACAGCCCCGCAAGTAGAACTCGAGACCCGCCATTGCTTTGATGAATCTGGTTGTATTGGTGATCTAACCCCTCTAGCTATGTGCACTGCTCCGCCCTCGTAAACCCCCCCCATAGTGGGTCCTTTTCAAAAAAATCAATACCTCCCAAGAATTCCAATCTAACTGAGAGATTAGCCTACCTGATGCTGTGACACTATTTTCCTCCCATCCATCTCGGGGGCTGCCCCGGGAGTAGTAAGTAAGTAGCAGCATCGCGAAGCTGCCTGTTGAAACAACCGACCAACCAACACCGATTCCCATGCATGTTTTCATAAGGCCCCGTCGCTTACACCCGGATCAATATAACAGAGCGGAGGGGGGCGAATTAGCCTCGTTCAGATAGACCACGGAGCAGACATTTCCGGGCGACCGTCTCAATCGCCGCCGCCGCCGCAGCCACCCAAGTCACGGCGGGGAAGGAGAGTCAAATGGATCCTTCACCCTCGGCGGCCCCCTGAGCAAGTGATTCAGATTCACCAACGCGCCGGGCCCGCCATCTTCACTGATCATGTCGGTGAGGACGGCGGTCTGCTTGTACAGCCGCTCGAGGGCCGTGGAGGAGGATTTCCCCAGGGTGACTGGGCCCGACCATCAGCTTCTCGGTATCCCACAAAAGCCCCTGGCCCCGCCCAACAAACCAAGAAACAAAACAAAAAAGAGAAAAAGAGAGAAAAGAAAAGGAAAAGATGTAAAAAGGCAGGAGCAGGAGGAAGAGAGACTCACCCAATATCGCACTATTCAACCCCTCGGCCACCTTCACCCTCTCCCCGCTCTCCAGCAGCCTCGCCGCGGGGCTCTGTCGGGCGTCCTTGTAGGCGAGCATGCCGAAGAGTTCACTCATCGTCTCCTTGCAGTCCGTCTCGTCGGCGAAGGTCTGGAGGAGTTCTTGCCCGTAGGAGATGGCGCGGCTGATCATGTTGTTGTACATGGGATCGGGTAGGTCGACTGCGGCGGTGTCGGAGGTGTCCATTTCGTCCTCGTCGCGGTGGCCGTGCCAGCTGTCGGCTTCCCGGGCGGTGGCAGGAAGTTCTTGGGTTGCTGATGCGTGGTTCTCGTCTTCGTCATCCTCGTCGACGTCCATGGATTGGTCTGGATTGCTGGTGTTGGTGTGGCCATTGGTAGGCGACATTGTGGACTTGGGGGAGGGAGAATTGCGGACGTCGGTCGCTTGACGAATCATTTCGATGTATTTCCGGCAGCGGACGCGGAAGTTGATGTCGCGGTGGGTGGAGAGGACGGTGGGGAAGTAGGCGTTGGTGAGTGCGAGGGTGGTGTCTATGTCGCCTTCGAGTACTGCTGCTCTGATCTCTGTTGCTGGCCTTCAATATATGTGGATCTAGGACGCAGGGTGGATTGGAGTCTTACGTTGTCTATTCGCAGCGTCGTGGTCCTCCTCAACAGCGAGAAAGCCATCGATGGGAGATTCGGGCGTGCCATTTAATGCAGTGGTCTCCCTTCGGACCTCCTCCGCAAAGTCTTGGGCCGACTCCACGTAGCCATCATGTGAAAGGTACTGGGCCACCAGCGCTTTACACAGATCGTCCTTGTCCAGGGTAGGATGGAGCACTGAGGTGTCCGCAGTGTCGATATCCTCGAGCACCTTTTGCTGCTTACGCTATTACCATGTCAGTGGGTGGATAGTCCGGTCAGAACGAGAGCGGCAAACCTTCACGTAAGTATCTATGTCGAAGACAAAAGGTCTATGGCCGAAGTTCGCCACCAAATGCGCATGCGGCTTCTTCATGCCAACCGAAGGATATAGCTCCGTCTCTTTGATGTCCCGGAAAGCAGTATCTAGTACTTCTGTCAAGGAAACAGCTCGTCTGGGAGGTGTGTGAGCATACCTAGAAGACTTCCGTTCTTGGTAAAGAAAGAAGTGCCATCTGTGAAATCAACTCCACACCCGATGATGTCGCCAGATGCAAAAGTAGGTCCATACAACTGGCCAGTTGATTGGCCACAGAATATCTTGCCATCGTCACCATGATAAGCCCAGCTTTCCAACTCCCATCCTGGTAGTCTCTCCAACAGCACCTTTGAAGTAGAGAATCCAATTCCTATCACCCCATCCTTGCCCTTTGACTCTATGTAGACTTCGTAGTAGTATACGCCGGCCTGAGGGGGCATCGGATGGTCTGTTCGAGCGGCAGCAGCCTCATGATCTGGGGACTTGGCGGGAGAGATGAACCTGACTTGCTGACCATCCTCTCCGATTGCTAAGGAGCCGTGCTTGTCTGAGTCTTGCCACCTCGAAGGGAGCGGCCTTGGCCCCGTCTCCTCTACCACTACTGAGGGCTGATGTTCAATTATCTCATACGTCATTCCTCGATGTGAAGCTTGCATCTTGGGCAGACTGACGGCGCTCGAGCTCTTCGAAAGGGTTCCATGGCTGGATCGTGGGCGTGCGGGCTCTTCCTGCTGAGCAGCGAGACTCGCATTGTAAGCTGCCTCCAGATCTTCTAGATACTTCGATCCCCGCAGATATGTCGGCTTGAAGAAGCTCATGGCCGGCGTACCGGGGTACATGCCCCAAGGATTGAACGCATGCTGGAACAGGTGGGGGGTGTTAAAGAGGTCGTCCCTTCCGCCGGCTGATGCCCAAGACTCTGGTATTCTTGTTCCTCCTTCTACTTGCGCGTCAAGATCGGCTGGTATTGGCAGAGGTATTCGTGACGGTTGATCTGCGTAGATGGAGGAGTAACCACCCTGGGCAGGTGCTGGGGGCAGATGGACCGATGCTGTCTGCTGTGTTGAGCCTGGCACTCCAGCAGCAACGTTTGCATACGAGGTACGGCCTGGATTAGAGCCAAGCCACCGAGGCTGCGACTGACCAGATGAGCTCTGAGCTCCTGACATCTCGTTGGGGGGGTTGGCTGGTGAGGGATTGGATTGAAAACTGGATGCCGACAAGTCAGCGAGCTGCCTGGAACGATTCAAAGGACCAGAGGAGATAAGGGCAGTACATCATGGTCCAGCCAGAGTACTCACAGATCAGAGATCTCCAATCCGCAATGATGCTGGCTCGCTGGCTCTTGTGACTAACGAAGACCTTGGATAGAAAGTGCCGATAAGCTAAGTGACCAGCATTCTGCTGATATTTGGCTGGTATCTGGCGGGTGTATCATTGGATTCTGCATGACATAAGAACGACTGGGATCCGCCAAATGACTATCAACGCTAAAAAGGGGGAAGTACAGTTGTTTGCAAAAAGAGTGGTGGAGCTCTTGGATCGGGACTTGCTGGTGATCAAAAATGACCCCCGCATTATCATCATTCTTATTCTTATGCAGAAATGCCCTCACGTCACCAGCACCATTCACCGATAGTGGCAGTAGCACGTGACGAAGAGAGATTTTGCACTTTCTTGTCATTCGGGGAAAGCGACGACTGAAGTAGGGATTATGGTGTGTGAGACTCTGGATTTGCATTTGACTATCTACACTGTAGGCTTGCTCACTGGCTATGATCTTCTCTAGATTGGTTGAAGCCCCTCCGGATGGCAACTCCCAGAGAAGTCAAGCAAGAGATCCCTGATAGTACGATATGCCTTTCTGGCCTAGGATCAGCCCAACTCTGCATCGAACCCGGGCGCCGCATGAATGTACAGCGGAAGAGGCCGTCCGTCCACTGGTGACCACACAATTGTCCACGCCACCGCCTTCCATACTCCCAAACGCCATGCTATGATCGAACCGGAAGCAGTGGTCGAGCCAAAGTCATAATCGTCTTGAACACATGTCGCACACCGTAGTGCGGGACTTGTCGCAAGATTGATGCAACCAAAGTCTCCATGCAGGTCTAGGCCGGTGCCGGGGCGATTGCGAGCGGAGAGCTGGCCATGTACGCATTATCACGAGCGGGACTCTGTTCGCTGCCCAGATTGCTGCTGCTGTTCTCTTTGCCGAGATCATTCGAAGAACTCTCGCCAGATTCTGCAGCCTCGCCAAATGACCTGTTCTGAGGTGTACGCCAGCTAGGGGCTTCCCATGCTCTGCCGGTGAAGGATTTGATGTTGAAGCCGGTCTTCTGCCACCTCCGGCATGGCTTCTTGGTACGGTCAAGGGCACGCAGCTTCTCGTTGATGGCACCTTGATTGGCTTTCGGTCCAAGCTTGTGGGCAGCAGGGTTGTATCCCATAGCTTTGGCAGCGGCTGTACGGCCATCAATCCTGCCATTTTCGCCTCTACCATACGGGTCAGTGGCAGTACTGATGATATGGAGTGAGGGTCTACATACACCTTTGGTCTCTTCCTCTGGGCTGCCTTGGGCTTTGTTGTCTCATCATTTGTCACGCCGGCGCCTAGCTCTCGCTTCTGGCCCACCTTGACAGTCCCCTCGTCTCCTTTTGACCGATCATCTGAGGAGTCTCGCCGACCGCTGGTACCCGCCGATAACAAATCATCTTCAGGCTTTTCAACTTTCAGTTTCTCGATTGGTGGATTTTTGGTTGATGTCGGCTTCTGTGCTTTAGGGACTTCTGGCTCAGTGGAGGGTGATGAGCTGGTGAAACGTCTTAATAGCTGTGGTTTTACTTTCAATTGAACGATAAGACTGGGCTTTGAGGATTTGGGTTGCTTTGGCGAAAACGTAGTGGCTGGTGTGGACACCTTTGACAGTGAGCTTGGAACACGTTGGCGCGAACCGCCAGTTGGCCTGGTTGGAGGTGGCATCTTGTGGTGGGCTTAGGAGTAAGATTGCAAATGGCCGTCAATGGTGTGAAGTTGTGTCCAGCTCGGAATGACGGAAGGCGACGTATCAGCAGGACGGCAAGATTGTAGTCGATGTATAATGGTAAATACAGTGTGGTTGGATGGGTGATGTCAATGTGTGATTGTGTGTTCGAGACTCAAGGTTGAAAGTGGATATTTCTGGCGTCCAAGTGATGAGACAAAGGGTGTCGGGCCTCGCAGTCCGCAGATCTGAAGCTGGCCTGGCTTTATTTGGCCAAATGCAGCTCGTACCCTTTTTTTCTATGCGTCGTTGAAGTGGGGAGGATGAGAGTGATGGATGGTTGATGGGGGGATGATGAGGAAGGAAAGTGGATGTGTTGGATCGACGAGATAAGGACATGGTGGCTGGTATGGCGTCCATGATGCCTCTCTAAGATTATTCCGTTCCCCGGGGGGCTGACGATGCAATCCGGATCCGCGACCGTGATTTTTCGCGCGAGGTGTGAAGTATACGACCCAAACTCAAAGGCGTTCTGAAAGGAACGCCCAAGGACATAAGATACTGCCGAACGGAATTAAAGGTAGACCCGCCGAGCCCGCCTCGCCCCCTTTTCTTTTTCTTTTTCTTGAGTCGAACCCCCAAAACAAGGACTCCCATCATCAACAAAGAAAGCTGGGCAACCCCACTCTGTCAAGTCGCCGAGAACCAAACTTTCTTTTAGATCATGATATGCTGCAACACGGGGCCCAGCCATCGAAGTATAGGATTGTCACAAGGCGAACGTCGCATGCCGTGAATGACAATCGAATGTCATTCAGATATATGTATGTTGGTATTTTCAAATCACATGGGTTTGGAAATTATCCCTTCATCTTGAATTGTGTGATTTCTGCCTAAGCATGTGGCTTCAATACCAGGTGGAGAGGTTCAGAGTCGAAACGACTTGAATGCCATTGTGAGACTTCCATAAACGCTTAGACAAGACGTTCTTCTCGTGAAACATGCTTTCTCTTGAGTCAAACCCTAACCGACTCTTTACCTATTGACCCGGGAACAGGCGTTGTATCCTGGCAAACAATACGATGTCTTGCACTATACCTTTTTCTCAAGTGGAGTAGTATAATGTGTATATCGATAAACAAGGCCCTTGTGCACCGACGCTATCAACGGCAAGAAGCATTCCCGTCCAAGCATTCAGCTGAACAAAGCATCTGTCGTCACATTACCTTGACGTCTTCAAGGGCATTACTCAGGCCCTTTACGGCAAGATGTTTTGTCTATTGTCGTACATTGTGTGATGTGTGCTCTCATTCGATCATATATCTTGCAATGACGCCTGTCGTCCACCTTTTACACCCGATCTGTACTCCACATACCCTGGTTCATTCCTGTTCCCTCTTCCTTCTCGCATACTATATAACGCGTTATTTCAGACTACTCCCTAGGCAAGATGCAATTGTCACTCAGATTGGCGGCAGTTGTTATATCTTTGCTGTCGGCCTCAGACACGGCCCTTGCCGGCCACCTGAGGAGAGCTCATCAAGGGTCGCCGGCGACCCCGTTATTCTCCAAGAGAGATGGCAGCAGTGCAGCGCCGGCCGTCACCAACGCTCAATTACAACAGCTTCAAGGATACCTGACCATGTACGAAAACTGGTTCAACGGCGCAGTGAGCCAACTGCCCGCCACTGATCCAGCAGCCGAGCAACTCAAGTCAGAACATGAACAATACTCGAGCGCCATCAAGCAATGGATGTCAACAGCTACAGGAGGCAGTAAGTTTTTTTTGCGTCATGAAGCCCACATTGATTACAAGAGAGATTAATAGGATATGATAGGTGCTGGCACTGGAGCCGCTGCGGCTTCCTCTCCTTCTGCTGGCTCTGGTGCTGGCTCAGCCGCCCCTTCTGCAGGCTCCGCTGCCGGCTCCGCTGCTCCCGCTGCTGCCTCTGGTTCCGCGGCCCCTGCTGCTGCTTCGGCTGCCCCTGTTGCTGGCTCAGCTATGCCCTCAGCGGCTGCAGCTCCATCTTCTCCAGCTGGAGGAACAGCACCATCAGCGGCTGGAGGAGCAGCGCCATCAGCAGGGATGGCCGCCCCTTCTGGTAGCGCATCTACCGCTCCTTACTCAAATTCCACAGGGTCCGCTTCATCCGGATCTGGCCTTGTGGCTGTTTACTGGGGTCAAGGTGCAAAGGATTCAATGGTAGGCCTAGACAAGGTGTGCGCAGACCCAGACTTCGACATCGTCAACTTAGCATTCTTGCTTGACTGGAAAGCAGCAGGTGGCTACCCTAAGATCGACTTTGGTTCTGGATGTGGAGGCAGTACCTCGCAGCAGAACACATCAGGCGCCGCGGGCTTGTTGCAATGTCCTCAGATGGCTACGTCAATTCAAGCGTGTCAGAAGTCTGGCAAGAAGGTTTTGCTCAGTATTGGAGGCGAAGCGGGGACGGCCAAGATTGACTTCGCTTCGCAAAGTGATGCGACTGCGGCAGCTGATCAAGTCTGGAATCTATTCGGCAAAGGCACCGGGTCTGACAAAGGACTACGACCGTTTGGCGATGTTGTTCTTGATGGCTTCGATATCGGTAAGTTCTGCCCCCTATTGACCCTTGTGTTCAAAGCAATGTTGACATGGCGCTCTCGCAGATGACGAGAACAAGAAGCCACAATATTACACTGACTTCATCTCCAAACTCCGTGCCAATATGAACACCGACAGCTCCAAGAAGTACCTCATCACCGCGGCTCCCCAATGCCCGCGTCCGGACGCTTCCATTCCCCTGGATGCGATGAAACAAATGGACTACGTATGGGTGCAATTTTACAACAACCCACCCTGCATGCTTGGTTCGGCCGGATTTGCAGGTAGCTTCAACGACTGGTCTAAGGATCTCGGTTCCACAAAGCTGTTCATCGGTGCTCCCAGTAGCTCCGACAGCGCGGGTTCTGGCTTTTTGGACTCGGCCGCGCTTGCTACTGCGATCAAAAGCGTGAAGAGCGTACCGAATTTTGGGGGGGTCATGCTGTGGGATGCAGCGAGGGCGACGCTGAATAATAATTTTCAAAAGGGGGTCAAGCAGGCACTTGGCTCATGATTTACGAGGAATGTACGTCTGAATGGAATGAACTGAATGTGGCAAAGTGATACTTCTGTATAAGTATAACGATATGTGTAATGCGGCCCAAAAATAATAATACGCATGCTCGAAGAACAGACTCGGCCTTTCCGTCCAACCCCCCCCACCTGGCTTGCTTCTCCAGAGTTGAATCGATGTCTATAGTTCGGCCGTTTTGAAGTTTATTACTACGTTAAGATTCTTTCGATACAATTGACGCGACTCCCTCTTGCGGTCTTTCGTGGTTCAGCAAGAGTCTTCATTTTGTCTTGTTTCATCACCTTAGGAAAAGCGCATTGTAGGTGATGACGACGACCCCTCCATTTGTCAATCCCAAATGGATCCCGACATCATCTTGTAATGACACCATCGAAGGTCTGGAAGCCTCTCGGCGTCCGCTAGCTTGCATGGCTCAACGTATGATGAAAATTTTCATGTGGCAATTGCCTATTTTGGACCACTCCCTCTCTATTTATTCCCTCTCTTTGATATATCTTTCAGCCTTGCTTAGTTGCTGCTTTGCGTCAAGCGAGTACCCAGTGTCTCTTTGCGAGTTCAAGCCTGGCAATGCCATCAAGACTTCACCGCATCTCTGCTTGGCGGGCTCGAGAGGCTTCGAAGCCACCAATAGCTCTCAGAGTCCGCTCTTCTTCAACGTTCATCGTAGCAACGATATGCATAGCCGTTTTTACTGATATTTTCCTCTATGGCTGCATTGTCCCGGTCATCCCTTTTTCCTTGACTACAAGAGTTGGCGTGCCGCAGGATGATGTTCAGCACTGGGTGTCTGTCCTTCTTGCTGTCTACGGCGCTGCTCTGCTTGCTGGCAGCCCCATTAGTGGGTGGCTAGCTGACAAGACGCCAAACCGGAGGCTGCCGCTGCTAATTGGCCTTCTAGCTTTGGCGGGAGCCACCTTGCTGCTTTGCCTTGGGAACACACTTGCCCTTCTGCTCCTCGGACGCGTGCTACAAGGATCCTCTGCCGCCATTGTCTGGACCGTCGGTCTTGCCTTACTTGCTGATACGGTCGGCCATGAGAGTATTGGGCAGGCGGTTGGCTACGTCAGCATCAGCATGAGCATGGCCATTCTACTCGCTCCGCTGTTAGGTGGCATCGCCTACAACAAGGCCGGCTACTATTCAGTATACTACATGGCCTTTGGTATGATCATTCTTGACATCATTCTTCGGCTTCTTCTTGTCGAGAAGAAGGTATTCAAGCAATGGATCGATGTCGAAGTGACGCCACCAGGCCCTCAATCAGAGAAATCATCCGAACCAGATGAGGCAAATCGACCGGCAACTGAGACTCCAAATTCAGAAGAGGCAGCGCCATCACAGCTCGGAACCGCAACCAAGCTTCTCCTGTCGTCCCGCCGACTGTGGGCTGCGCTGTTCTGCACCACCATCCAAGGAATGCTCCTGACTGCGTGGGACGCCGTGCTTCCGCTCTACGTAAACAAGCTCTTCGGCTGGAATTCGATCGGCGGCGGTCTCATCCTCCTGCCCTTGATTCTTCCCTCATTCTTAGCGCCTCTGGTGGGTATATGGACAGACAAAAAGGGCCCCAAGTGGCCTTGCGTGATTGGCTTCCTCTTCGCCATACCATTCCTAATATTGCTTCGTTTGGTGGATCACGACGGCAGCCGTCAAATCGTTCTCCTGTGTGCTTTACTTGCTCTAGTGGGCCTGGCGGACACGAATGCAATGACACCTCTGCTAGCAGAAATCACATACGTTGTCTATCACAAGGAGCAGACACACCCGGGAGCTTTCGGAGGCAGAGGTGCCTATGCAACTGCATACGGTCTGTTCAATACTGCCTTTGCAGGAGGAATGCTTGTAGGGCCATTGTGGAGTGGTCTAGTGACGCAAACGGTCGGTTGGGAGACTATGTGCTGGACACTGGCATTGCCCAGTGCCCTTGCTGCCGTCGTGGCTTGGTTTTTGGTGGGAGGTACTGCATGGAAGGTGAAGCAGAGGTCATCACATGAAGAGACATAGGCTTGTCTCTGGGTCTCAAAGCGAAGAGGCCCAAGGTGGCAATGCCCCCTCTCATTTCTGGTCGGCATAAGTCAAAAGAATGTGACACAAGGTTTACAGGGTTCGACCAATATCAGGACACGGCAGGTGCACAGCGTGGGTCGTGAGCGTTGACGAGTGACCAACCCCTCAAGTACGAACTTCACGCATCTCTGGTTGCAGCCCAGGGGGCACTGACTGGTTTGCTCATTTGCAAGGCCTTCGTCTCGATTCTTACCTCTTGCTGTTGATCTTCTCACCGAGGCTGGCCATCGGGACACCAATAGTCATGCATCACCGGTTCCACCCAAGTCGCGACCTTTGTCGGCCAGTCGAGCTCTCTTGAACGTGTCACATCCATGGATGCTCAAGAAAAGTTGACGGTCCAAATGTGATTGGATAACCCAAAGACGAGCTTTCAGTGGTCCCATTACTCTGTCACGCTACTATCAGACTGGACATCTTCACGGAAATGCCGTGATGAGGGGCCTGTCGCATGGTAATATGGGCTGTGTACGCAGGGTCCTACCAAAGCGCCCAATCAAGGGAAGAGCCGCAGCATCGGATCTGCCATTCGACCTCGAACGCTTCTGTGCGAACAACCTCGACAGGATCCGGACCTTGCTGCAAGGAGATTCCTGCTATTGCCGCTCGACCTACAGGGACGAGCGACTTTGCTGAGATCATCTGCGGAATCTCAAGTGTGGGCCATTGGAATTTGACCATCACATATAGAACCTACATCTGTTCGGATCGACCTAATAGATGCATATACGACATCAGCGAGGTTGCTTATTGCGCCGCCTGCTGAAGAATATGAACCCCAAATCATTGACGCCGGCTCTTCTCTCGGCACGTCATTTCCGTTGTTTCGGTCCTTGATCAATTTGCAATATCATACAGTCGCAAGTATCCCGCGATCTAAGGTACATGGGTTACTCGAAAGGAACAGAAGAGCTACGATGATCGAGGATCGAGGATCGAGATTTACTAGCAGCCACACTGTTTAAAGTCCTTGATTTGAACACTGCAACTCGGCAATCAATCGATGGAGTAACATGCTAGTAATTTCCTCAGCATGCAGATATCAACGATTCCCCTCTTCCTGAACAGGATCTTGCCTCCAGGGCCTAAGGCGATCACAACTACCCCCTCCCATGTCGATAGGCAAGTGCGGTTGGAACGGGCAAGCTCTTCCGGTTGGATCACTTAGTATCCATAAGGCTCATGCACTTACCCTGATCTTCAGGAGGCACGCGCTAAGCTAGACCTTTTGTGTGCGGCCAGCATTATTTGGTAAAGCTAAATTTGATGCCAGAGGAAGTTTTGGATCTTTAAGGACCGTCAGGCTAGGGGAAAGAAACATATGGACGAGACGTGGGTTTTGAATGAAGTCCCTTCAACCAGCTACCAAGTATGATTGAAGATCAGGCGATATTTCCAAGAGGGTCATGATTCGCACCATGTAAGCAGGTATAGCCAGGCAGAGGCCTCTATCCTCGTAGTCGAAGGATTTCGCTCTTTTCATTAATTCGGTAGAGACCCTGATGCTCTAAAAGAGACTATCATAAAATCTATCGACTTGTATCCAGAGTAGTCCGTCCCAAGACCCCAATCATCCATGCTGCCGTCATGTGGACGACCCGATACCCGAGTGTCCTGTTGATACCCTGTCCAGTAAACGCCCGCCGAGCTGTTGACTTTCTCCCAACCACCCTGGTAATTCAAAAATGATATGCAACAATGATGCATGTGCAAAAACGGCCCCGGAATGCCAACGATCAATAATGAATTCCCCCCCAACCCCTGATCGACCATGTTTTCTTCTCCCAGAGCATCCAAAGCCCTAGCTCTTCCTTTCCCCTTTAGCCCATCGCCAGCCCAGTCGCTGAGGCTCTCACCCCACAAACTCCCCCCTATCCTCCCCATCCGTTTCAAACTCAGGCATCTCCTGCTCGAACTCCATCTCCGACTGGTCCTCAAACCCCATCCCCCACCCTGCCCCCATCCCCCATCTCCCCCATCGTGACTACCATCCATCACCCCACCACCACCACTGCTCTCCTCCCCTTCCTCGTCCCCCAGATACCCCCCACCTCCGCATCATCCGCATCATCCCCAATATTGCCATATTGATGAAACCCCCCACCACCCATCTGGCTCTGCTGCCACGCCAACGGCACCACAGGCGCCGCCGGGCTCGACGACGACAACGGCGGCACACCCGTGTGATAAAACGGACTACTCGCCCCCCCTCCACCCGCCTCGGAGGAGCTGGCGAGGAAAGTATTGTTGTTGCTCGACGTCGGCGTCGCCGTGTGGCTGCGCGTCGGGATCGTGCGTGTCCACCACAGTTCAGGGAGACCGCTGCTGCCGCCCATGGTGTTGGTGTTGGTGTTGGTGTAGGAGGGAGGCAGCTCGCCACCGCCGCCGCCGTAGCGGGAGTGCGGGCGGTTCATGATGAGCGAGGGTGCTGCCGCTGCTGGTGGGGAGGCGAAGTTCGGGGTGCTGGGGAGGGGGGATGGCGGGGAGGACCCGCCGCCGCCGCCGTAGAGAGAGCCACCGGGGGTGGAGGGGGAGGCGCTGGATTGTTCTCGTTGCTGTTGTTGCTGTTGCTGAAGCCTCTGGATATGGCGCTGATGGCGGCGGTGGTGGGAGTGATGGTGACGATGATGATGATCGTGGGCTTCGCGATCACGGCGCTGCTGCAGCAGCTCCCGCGTGGTTCGTCGCCCCGCTGCTTGACCTCCCCGGCGACCGGAGCGTTGGCGGAGGATGTCGTTCACGCGGCCTTTGGGCTTCGAGGACGAGGCGGAGGCGACGTTGGCTTTGAAATCGTCCTTCTTGCGGTAGCGGGTCGTCGGTTGGATGCCGTTGGTGACGGCGGATTCTTCGAGGACCCAGATGAAGCCTTTTTTGGATTTGTCGAGCGGGTTGGTGTACGGGAGCTTGTTGAACGCCTGTGGTTTTGCGTGCTGTCAGTTGCTTTTGTTCCTGCATGGAGTGTGGAGTTGAGGACTGCAGTGAGTCTTGCTTCTTGATTCACAAGCAGAGGTGAAGCGGGAAAAGAGAGGAGAGGGTTGTATGGAGTGAGGACTGCACTCATTCTGTGTTTGGGTCCACAAGATGAAGTAGAAAGGAGGAGGAGACAGTTGCTCACCTGATTCATCGACAGATTGTGTCGCACGCTGTTCTGCCATCCAGTGAAGTCCGGATCATCGGCCTTGTCGGTGTTTTCGGCAATCCATTTGTAAATGTCTTTGAGGATCATGCGATGGTCTGGTACAGACATCAAGGCGGTGTAGATGAGCTGGGCGTATGGTGTATCTTCAGGCTGAGAGGTCTGATCAGAGTTCAAATTCCCCTGCTGCTCAACCATTGGACTATCCTGTATCTCCATCCCGAATTCATCGACCTCTGAGTAGTATGAAGATACAGGAGGATCGTATTGATTGTAGTATCGTTCTACAGGTCTCTCAAATCGCTGTGCTGAGGCTAGATGATGAGAAGGGGCTGGAAGACCGGCAGGATAACGTAGCGACTGATCTTCAACGTCATATAATGGCGAAACTGGCGATGGATAGCCATGGAGGAATGTAGCATTGTGGATAGCCCCACTGTGGTGTCCGTTGCTGTAGGGATATGTGTTCATCGAGTCGTTCCGGCTAAGCATGCCATAAGGACGTCGATCCACGTTGTGATTTGACCGTTCATTGAAGGCCTGTGGAGCAAAGGCCCACTCGCTCTGGTCTTCTATGCTTTGAGGCCAATTGAGATTCTGTTGAAAGGGATCTTGAGGGAATGGGTACATCGTCCCAAGTGGCGAATTGGAGAGAGAAGGAGATCCGGGGAATGAGTCAGACCGGGTGTTGCTACTGATCTCCGGAGGCGCTAGATGAGTTTCATCGTTCACCGATGGAGGTAGAACATGAAGTCTCTCTACCAGTTCTCTCTGCTCATCCGAGTACATGGCTGTTACGGAAGATGGAGAGGTCTTTGTGCACGAGATGTGAGATGATGGACAAGGAGGAGTGTCTGTGAATGAGGAGTTCTTCTCAACTGATCTAGGAGAGAGTAAGAAGCGTCTCAATTGACTAGAAGAGCTTTTGGATGGTTTAAAAGGAGAGGGGAGGGTCACAAGGAGTGACAGGCCCCTTTTTGTAGGATGACTACTCTTATGGAGCTCTGAGGAGTGGGACAAAGTAAAGCTTGCTCATCCTTGTGATAGAGTAAACAACCTACGTGCTGCTGGTGGAGCCTTGACTGAACAAAGCAGCATTACAGTAGCAAATTTTCCCTGTATGCACATGCCCGTTCGTTAAGAGGCCAGGGATCCCAATTAGCTGCATCTCCGTTGCATTCGTCAGTCAAAAGGAATACGCAGGAATCCATGTTTGGCAAGTGTGACCAGGCAGCTTGGTAGGGCATCATCTCCTCTGCATCGTTCCAAATGTTGGGTTTGGATCCGTTTGTGAATGCTCCGTTTGACTGATCAGGAGCACAAATGCCTAGGAACAATGCTCCACTACCGTTCAAACTTTGATGAAGAAGCATTCGAGCGGTAAGGCAGCGGTTAAATGCATCTTGAAGCTGGCTGGCCTCGCTTTGACAGGTCATCTAGACCGCCGCTTGCGCAGCCTTCTTTGAATAGTGTACGAGACGCCATACGCTATACAAAATGATGCGAGGAAAAATTGATCTCCCTTACTGACACTCTACGCAGACATGATCGTGCTGCAGTCCATGGTATTGCATCCTGCATTGCAATTTGACCCACCTTGTGCAAGTCGTCTTTAGCGTTGAGCTCAACTCCCCATGTATGAGCACAAGCACCATCATGAGCATTGGCATTAGCGTCTGTACCCCCTTTTTGATAGATTTCTCTCTGCCTCTCTCTCTCTCCATCTCTCTCTCTCTCGCTCTCTGTCTCCCAATCCACAGATGAGTAACCCACAGATGAGCGCGGCGTTTTGACAATAAAAAGGCCAAGTGAGCTTTGAGTGATGCAGAATGAAGTCCAGGTGTCTATTTTCTGTAATAGACCTACTTCGAATCAGTATAGGTAGTTTTCTCAACGGGCAGCGTCTAAGGGCTTACCTTCTTGAACTGAAAATGCAATTGTAGGATTCCCTGAGACCACGTTTAGTACATTAAAATTTCGCTGGGCGGGATAATTTACCTTGTCAAAGCTACTTTTGAATCCGCGGTCTCGTTTGGCACTGAAGTCCCATTCCTTGTCGACAATCTTGAAGCCTAGATCCTCGTACGGCGGACCGCTGATGAATCTAATCAGGCATGTGTCTTCCTCACCAGCAGGAGCAAAAGATTCTCCACGCTTGCGACCACCTTCGCGCTCGATGCGGTATGTCGGTGCTTTCGTCTTATCTATAAGATCGGGATAGAAAATGTTCAATTTGTAGCCTTGTACGACCTTTGGTGGCGGGTTGTCATGATCATAATGGGTTTGATTGTACTTGTTCCATTCGTAGCCCATTTGCACTCGATTGAAATAGCGTGGCTTTCGTGGACGATATTTCCCGGCCCACAGGGACTTTGATTTCGTTTCGACTTCTTCCTCACCTGCAAAGATTTCTTCGTCTTCCTGTACTCCTCGAGCGACCTCACGCTCATAGAGAGCCTTGGTTGCAGATGAGAAATCTTCCTGTGGGACAGCTGCGAATCGCGATGACGAGTCTGCGGTGGTCCCTGTGCTTTTTGGAGATTGATGGCGAACCAGACGGTCAGGCAATGCTTGTTTTGCTGGCACATATCCTAGATGTGAGATCTGAGATCTTTCCGCATTCTTAAGAGGAGTCAGTATTGCGCATTGCGCATAGTCCTGATAGACAATCACTCACAAATCTTTGCATCACTTCAGTTTCCTCAATGAGTTCAAGTTGCTTGTCCTCTGGCTGTAGCTTGAGCTCTGGCTCCGGGTCTAGCTCTCGAGAATATTGAATACTAACCATGCCGTTCGAGTCCTCGGTACTGACGTCGCCCGATGAAGTAGTCTGCAACAAAAGGTCAAGTTTTCGCTTCAAGTCGTCACCTTCAACTCGCTGTTCTTGTCGATATTTCTCAAGTCGACTTTTGATAACAGAGTCGTACACGGACTTCAACTCTGCTTTGGCTTTGAAGACATTCACACTCTTAAGAAGCTGCTCCCAATACTCCACATCTATGGGTTCATTAGATTCTAATTTGCCAGATATCTGTCTCTCAAGAGCCGTCAACTCTGCAAGATTTTTTGGGCTCAGTAAGCGATCGATGTCTGCAGCTACGGAGGTACCGCTGCGGCCATGTGTCAACTTCGGTCCAGCCTTAGCTTGAGATTCCTCACAGATTGTCTTGAGGGCCTGTGCAAATGCTTTAGCAACGAGTACGTATAGTAGGAAAGCACCAGCCTCACCATCCAATATCTCTTGTTGTCGACGTTCGTCTCCAGCGACTTGTACGTCTCAATGTCCTTGCCAAGGTCTTGTAATTGTTTTGTATCCATTCCTTGAAAAATACTGGATGGATCTATGACTTCCACATCCTCCTCCTCTTCCACCTCGTCCTCCAAGAGATCCTTGTCCTTGTCTATGACACTCAGTGTAACGGCCAGCCAGTCGATTGGCTTTGCTCGCCCTTCTTTGACACGTATCTGAGCTTTCTTCTTAGACTGCTTCAACACGAAATCGTCCTCCTTGGCGACCCACTCTCGCATTTGTTCATCTTCTTGGATCTGGTTTCGACGTGTCTGCTCTCGTGCAAAGGTTTCTTCCTCGTTACGTCCTCTAGAAGGATATTTGGACATTTGCGGTTCATCATATTGGCGTGGACTCTCCTGCCTTGGATCCTTACGATGGTATTTGGTTTGTCTTTCCCATGGCGGTGCGGCTGGCAGAGCCCGCTTGCGAGAGTCTGTTGCAGACATAGAGGATTACGACTAAGAGACCTCTTTTGATCTTCCCTAGAGCAAAATACGATCACCGTATGCAAAGGTTTCTGTAAAGAGTTCAGAATGCCGAGATCTCGATATACTACTGCCTTAGAGTGTCTGAGCCAAAATACGGTAGTCTGAAAATAATTTAGCGCAAGAACAAACATAGACTGCCCGCTTTTCCGCTCGACAAATCCAAACCCCTATCTTAATATTATACCTTCTAAATCACTGTCCAACGCTGGTTGCCAAGTCTTGCAGCGAGAATGTCATCAACGTGGAACGTCCTGAAAGATCAAAAGACTCCTCTATTTATTCATTACGAATTTGGATCACAAAGCTACTCGGTTTGGCTCACCGATTTAACGGACGTATGGGGAGAAACCTTGAACAGGAAGGAGATTGTGAAGAGGGCTCTTACGGCAGATACTAGCATTGATCCAAGCGAAGATACAAGCCAGATGCAATCTTTCCTATCGAATATTCAAAAAGCATTGGAGCAGCAGCCAGACACTCTCTTAAGCGCTATCATCTCTGATAGCAGTAGTAGTCGAGAGAGCCTTGAATTACGGCTCAATATTCCACTGCCAGGCTCACTGCCACCTCTGCAATGGTCCATGTATCTCTCAAAATGCCCGCCTTCTTTTATCTTGAGTAAGATTTGGTTTCCAGTGCTTGTCGATAGGATGACCGCGGCATCGGAAAAAGCTTCCCTCATACAGCAAGTGAAAGAAAAGGATCAAATCATTACTAGACTGCTAGATCAGATGCAAGCGGATGGTTCTGATTTGAGTAAGGTCTTCCCAGGAATAGCAGTCTCCAAGCCACACAGTAGAGGCAATATAAGACAAGCTATAGGTAAGAGCATCAAAGGGATGGCGACATTTGATGAAGCTCTTTGGCAAAATCGAGTGCTGGAAAAAACCACCAGGGCATCGAGCCTCGAGATCTTGATGTGTGAGCTCTCGCCAATGGTGATATCCGACTCTTCCAGTGCCTTTGATTTTTCTGGAAATGCAACCTCAGGGCTACCTTCTATTAAAAGCAAACTTCCAGAGCAAGTAGCATCCAAGGCTCAGTTAGAAGCTATCCACGCGCCTGAGGAAACAGAACAGGCAGCAAAGCATGAAGCAGACGATTTCCAGGTAGGCAAATGCTCTGGAAGACGTTTCGAGCGAAAAACTGATTCAATGACAGAGACAGCCTAGCCCCCCAAAACCAATCAAACCGACAAGGTTGCAACGCTCACCAATCCTTGAGCATACTCGTCGGACTCCTGATCCAACAGATGGTGATTCAACAACAGATGTTAGCGACGAGGACACAAAGTCTTCTCAAAGTGTGGGTCCCGAGCCTCCTGTAATGAAGCGCTCCCAAAATATTAGTCATGTGTCGAATACGGTCCCCACTAAATCGCCACATTCGTCTGGGCATCTGTCTCCAACTGTCGATGTCATGGATCTAGACGACACCAATGCTGTCGGTCAGGATACCGATGAGGCTACAAAACCAAAACGTAAGCTAGGAAAGATAGGGGGTAAGAAGGGTGCCAAGCATAGCGATACCGTTGCTGAAGAATCAAGTAATGATGCGAGCAAGCCATTTGGGCAAGTCGGCACTGACAACTCGGAGCATGAGCACTCTTCCAAGGTAGCGGATGCTCGATCAATTGCTAGGGGTAGGCCAAATGCTGCTCAAAAAAGCGCTACGTCTCCGAGAGAGACATCTGAAGAGCGAGCGAACAAGAATCGTGAACGATTAAAGCGAGAGCTAGATAGTAAAAACAATGCTGGGACCAAGAAAAGGCGAAAATTTTGACGACTTCACTCAATGCTCCCGGAGCTAGTATCACAACACTCTAAGTTCTCACGAAATATCTTGAAAGTTCCTACCACTATCACGAACAGGAAAAGACATCTCAAACCGAATGGGCATTCTTCAGAGGTCTTCATAATACTGTACTACATTCCTACTACCTTGCTCTCCTCATCACGTCGTACTTCGATCAGCCATTCGCCTTCTTTGTAGTAAATTGACAACACTTCAAAACATCGCGGTGATTTCACACAGCAGAATTCAAGACGCGTCTGGTGTCGAACTGCTCGATACCTGATCCATCATTTCATCCCCATAATCTGTTACATTCTCACTATTCGTATTCCTGAAAAGCACAATGACGGACAAATCACAATCTCATTCACGCCTGCGAGCGACCGCTCCTGAATTCGTTCCTGAATTCGTTCCTGGATTCGTTCCTGGATTCGTTCCTGATTTCGCTCCTGAATTCGTTCCTGCTCCTGTTCCAGGTATGCCACCTTTCTGCGGCCAGTATAGCTTCATATTCTATGACACATACTGACCATTGACCAGACCTACCCATGATGCTTCCTCAGCCATTATACTATGGTGAGAGGCTACTGTGAAAGCTGAAACTCTTTTGCTAATCGTTTAGATCAAAACCCACCGCTCACGGCTATTCCTCTCCAAGGCACGCTTCAAGGTCTCGTCTTTAACTACCACGAATATTCCGCTCAATACAACGGAGACATCCACGATGTCATGTACAATGCCCCTTCTGAGCCCCACCAAGCGACCGACCGCAATGCTCCTGGCGAGCCGGACTTGCACGTTACTCATCCTACGCTCGCTCCAGGCCAAGACACGAATCTCCACTCATTCCCCATGGCCGCCGAGCTCCTTTGCCGCTGCAACGGCGTCGCCATGTGGTACCCCAGCAGCATGATGGTCAACCACGTTTGCCACAACACCGAGCTCCAGCCCCAGCACGCCTGGAACGCGGCGTCCGCCTACCACGAGCAGGAGCCCTACGCCATGGGGGTCCGCCGGGAGGCCGATCAGGGCCAGTACCGGCCCTACATGCCGGCGGGGCATGGCAAGTCTGGGGCTCCTCCCGGGGCCAAGGGGGCGGCTCGCCGCGAACGGCGGGAGCTGGAGAACCGTGGGGCAGCCGTAGAGCATGGGATGGACGTGGTGAGGCGCGGCAGGCCCACCAAACGGGCTTCGCCGGAGAAGCAGACCTGGAAGAAAGGCGCCTTCCAGGGCAAAAAGGGGTCGAAGCGCAACTGAGCATGCTGCGGCACAGGGAGGGAGGAGGGGGGTCGCGTTTGCCTTTGAAAGGCACATTGTTTGTTTTGCTGTGAGATAGATTGAATTGATTGAATTGCGTGCCTTGCCAACTAAATGAGCTTGATTTGAAAATACATGCCCTCGAAGGCCCCCCAGCCAATCATCTGCCTACCCCTGGATCCTCACATCCTTGATCGCCCAGCTAGTCATTTCATATCCGGCAATGACCTCACATAATGCGCTGGACACTCATAACCCCCCGGATTATGATGCAGATACGCCTGATGATAGTCCTCAGCATCCCACCCTACGTCATCAGACTCACATTAGCAAAGATTCGAATGACCCCAAACACATCCTGAAAAAGGCCAGCAACTCGAGACAAACAGATCTACTCACATTTCCCCGCCTCCAAGACCTCGGTGCTGATCTTTCCCTTCCACCACTGCTCGTTCGCCTTCTGCGTCACCTCCTCGGCGACACGCTTCTGCTCGTCGCCGTGGTAGAAGATGCCGGAGCGGTACTGGGTGCCGGAGTCCATACCCTGGCGGTTCAGGGTGGTGGGGTCGTGCATCTTGTAGAAGAACTGGAGGAGGGTCGTGTAGCTGACGGCGGCGGGGTCGAAGGTAACCTGGAGGGCTTCGGCGTCTGCTCAATAAGGTAGGTTAGCGGGTTATCAGTCTTTGGACCTCCTTTTTGCACGTTGTATGTCTTCTGGACGAGCCCGAGCGTTGCACACACACAAACACACACACACACACACACAGAAAGACTCGCTTTTGCAGCAGAAGAAGACGAAGAAGGAGAAGAAGACAGGGAGAGAGAAAGAAGGAATCAACACTCACGGCCCGTCCTCCCCGAACACACGGCCCGATAGCTCGGACTGTTCGTATCCCCTACACGACGCCCCATGCATCCCCAATCAGCATTTCCCTCAATCTCATCATCAAGAACTCTGCTTCCCGGAGAGCTCATCCCCTAAACCCCCCCCATCACAAACACACACACAGAACGACTCCGGAGATCTACTCACCACCAATATACCCCACCCTCGCATCGAGCAACCCCTTGCCCGCGAAATGCTTCCTGAACAGATGCTCCACGCCCCAGAAGCACCCGGCGGCGACGGTGCACTTCTCCGCGTTCGACGGGAAGTCCTTGTCGGACACGGCTTGCGCTTCGGGGTTCAGCGATTTGGCGGTCGCGGCGGTGGTGGTGGTGGTGAAGGGACGGAAGATGCGGGATAAGAGGGTAGGCAGCATGTTGGGGGCGGCCATGATGGTGATGAGAGCGATGAGGAGGAGGAGCAGGATGTGGCGAGGTGGGAGGGCGATGGTTGCGGTTTTTTCTTTTGGAGGGTAGGGTTGGTTGATGAAGTTTTTGGATGAGGTAGTATACTGAAGCTAATGGGGGAGATTGATGTCAGGCGGGAAGAGAAAGAGAGAGAGGAGAGAGAGAGAAAGAGAGATGGAATCCTTTATGAAGACGTTGATATGCGAATCTCTGAATCTTTGAAAGACGTCATCGCGCAGAACGCTTGATCAGTCAGCGTGGCATTTAAGGCGTTTTGGCTATGAATGGATGATGTGGAATCTTGCATTGCCCCCTAATTGACATTTCGTCATCATGGAATCCCGAAGTGTGGATAGGTATTTGCAATTGAAAGGCTTGGGACTGAGGATAGCCCGTCACGAAGAGCTATTCAGTCAACGCTATCATGGGAACAGACCACATTGAGTCCAGACCACTCACTACTCACAGCCAAACGCCGCGCTATGCATCCATACCACTGCAAATGCATACGAGGAAGTGTGTATGACAAGTCAAATGCAAGCCACTCCCATACTCATCGCCAGACACTCCTCCCAGAAGTGGTCAGGCTCGGCCTAGATCCACCCGCACCCATTC
Organism: Niebla homalea; assembly: GCA_019925105.1. Classification (NCBI taxonomy): domain Eukaryota; kingdom Fungi; phylum Ascomycota; class Lecanoromycetes; order Lecanorales; family Ramalinaceae; genus Niebla; species Niebla homalea. The sequence goes on from JAHGAU010000009.1 coordinate 466,646, forward strand.
CTGCATTCACACTCATGCGCGTGCCTTCTCTAGATGACGCACTCGAGTCTCTGGATCGCCCTTCGCTTCCCATCGTAGTCCTGCGCTGACCAGCATGCTTGACCACTGGGGCGGTACGCGGGCTCAGTATGCTATTCTTCCACTCGGCCTCTTTGTCGCTCTTCACCATTCGCCGCGCTTGTGACGCTGTGAAAAGATTTTCATTGGGCGGGCTACTTGTGGACGTCGCGGTGGGCGACCTTCGCCGTTGCCGATGATGACTTGGTACGGTGGAAGACGGCGCTGCCATGGAAGATCGTTTCAAGGCATTCTTGATCTGCATAGCCTCCGTTTTGCTTGTTCCCCAGCGGTCCTCGCCGTCAGATCCTGAATTGGTTGCGCTCTCGGTGGCTGCAAAATCTTTCGCGTTCTGGACGTACTGCAGCGACGACCGATTGCCAGCTGAAGTCGTGGAGAGCTCGCGCAATGGCGATGTGTCCGAGTCGGAAGACAGCTGAGTCATCGTTGGGGGAAGTGGGGAGCCATCTGTCTTCTTTGCAAGGAAGCCCGCCTTGAAGCGGTTGTTCTTTGGTTTTGCCTCTAAAGAAACTGTTGGTGGAGCTGGCACTGGGGAGTCATCGTCGAATGTAGAACTGGGAAGAGTGGATTGGTCCGCTATTCTCCCGGACGGGGGAGCGAGCAATGTGGCCTCGATCGAAGAGGTCTCAGGCGTGAAACTCTCTCGCTGCGGTGTCTTTTCAAATTCCGCCAAAGTGCCTTCTTCAGTATCGTCGCGCCATCTAACGCCCCTTTTCAACCCTTTGACGGGCGATTTCTTTTTCGGGGTGAAGGAGACACCCTTCTTCGCGATATTGGCTTTACGTCTTTTTGGTGATGCGCGGACTGGGGAGTCGTAGACGAATGAGGTATTGACATGTGGTGGTAACGCGGCTTTCGCAGGCGAAGGACCTCCAAGGACAGTGACTTTCTTGCGTTTAGGAGTCCCCGTCTTCGAAGGTGGAAATGCTTCTGCTGGCATGAGACTGCCGTCAGGCTTGATGACATGTGATGTCACATTTGTGCAGGATGCCAGAATCTTTCCGAGTATTGACTTCGCCACATCGACTGCCTCGTCCTCATTCATCGCAATGAGACCCTGAATGGCTGCCATGGTCTCAAACTGGGTCTGCAACAGAACCTGCACAAGGCTTCGCTCATTGTTCTTTTCGTCCTCAGCAACTGCTGCCAGTGCTTCTCGATCAGCCTGGCCTTTCATGAGCTCAAACTGCTGACCAAGGCAAGACGCGTCGATTGCGTCAATCCTTGCGTCAACCTCTTTCAGCTGTCGGATACCGTTCTGCAGTGCAGAGTCCATGGCTCGTTCCCAGTTGCTTTTCGCTATGCGTTGATGGTAATGATGTCTACTGCTCTCAAGCTCCAGGAGGATCCCTTGAGCAGTCTTTCGCATAGCTGAGCAATTTTGAAGAGCTGCCTCATCCTCTAAACTATCGCAGACTTGGTCGAAAGCCGCAATCCAGGATGAGATGATGCCGATGCGCCTCTCTATTTGTCGCAACTTTTTCATATTGGTCACCTTTTCTGAACGCTCTTTTTCGGAGTCATCGTAAGATTTGCGAATCCTGGAAACTGCTTCTCTCGTGATCAGCTCGCGCTTCTCCTGCTTCTTGCCAAATTTGGCTAAGGAAACTCCCTCATGATCCCTCAATTGCTCTTTGAGTTCCTTGATCAGGGCCATCTGCTCATCAATCTTGATCACAAAGTCTTTCACATGTCTATTGACATTATAAACATTCCGTGTGACCTTTGTTTGAATATTCTTCGCCCTGTTTGCGTAGCGAAGCGTGTTTTGCGTCTCATCAAAATGCACACTTGACGGACTTATGCAAACAATCATGACCGTCTTGCAATTGCCGCCGAGGGAGAATTTGAGAAGCCGAGTCAGCTTAGAGTTACGGTAGGGTACGTGGTTTCGTTTCTTCGGATCGCAAAGCGCATTGATACATCCCCCGAGGGCGAGCAAAGACTTGTTGATGTTGGCCCCCTCCTGTAGGCGCTCACCTCGATTCTTGGTGGCACTGGCACGTTCACTTCCAGCTAGATCAATAATACTCAAAGTCGCCATCGTGTGCGGCTCATTGATATCTGCGTTCCTGTCCTTCTGTGAAACGTTGATCTGAAGGACAGCGTGTGATCGAGAGGAGGTCGCATTGGCTTCGGTTGGTGACATCGTTCGAAACTCGTTTCCTCTGACAATCATGTCCATAACCTCTTGCACATCTCTGGGATGATGGCTGGACAGCCCAGCGACAGATACAGCTTGATGGGCATCTTCCCGTAACATCAGACCCTGCTTACTTCCTCCAGGTACAAGCAGATCACGGATCGTCTCGTTGTAGATTTCGAGATACGACAAGGAGATTTCGGTGACCTTCTCATCTTGGCGCTCTGCTATCCGCTCAAAGAGTTCCTGCATAGTCAAGAAGATCACACCTGGTGCTTGGACCGTGCCAGTAATCGTATGCGTTTTCCCACATCCCGTCGCACCGTATGCGAATACAGTTGCATTGTAGCCATCCAACACATTGTCCAAGAGACCGCGCGTAGTGGCTTCGTACACATCGCCCTGCGTTGCGTTTTCATCAAAGACCCTATCGAAACCGAAAGTCTGGTCTTTTGCTCTTTTCCCATTGCCACCAAATCTGCCTGTCCGCTGTACGGTATGCTCGTCTGGAGGATCAAAGACTCTGTTGATTCATTTCAGCTCATTGCGCAATTCAAAGCGCGACATCATGCTCACAAGCATTTATCATCAACGACTTTCAGCACCGGTTTGATGCCTTTTGTTTTAGCAACCGATGCGGTTGAGGCAGCCCCTGCCAGACATCCATCGCCTAAAAATAGTGGCCCTTCTGGGACTTGCGTCAATTGCGCAGCTTCTCTAACAGTGAATGGCCTGACACGGATTGCGACACTGATTGAAGATGCCCCATCTGATGTTGCCATGGCTAGATGGATGAGACTGCTAGTAGTTGAGACTGCGCATTGGGATTAAGATTGAAGCCAAGCATGTCAATATCTCACTTTGTAATTGTTGATTTGGGAAGTCGCGCTAATCCCGTTGAGGCTTGGCGCGAGCGTTGAAAGAGCAACGGCGAAGGCTCTTGGCACTTAGATACATACTCTTGAGAGACATACTGTTGAGACTTGCTTTGCGTCGACAAAGTCATGAGGAATCTCGGTTGTTGACCGTACTGTAAGCGTATGTCCTAGCCATGAGGTCAAGTTGCAAGATTAGAAGGGGCAATGTCGTGTCGCGGACGACTAAGTATAAAGTCGACGTAGCCTAATCTGCGTCCTCTTGCTAGACCTACAGCGTCCTGAGCAAGGCCAAAGGCAAGACCTCCTTTCAGACCCAATTTGGCGGCGCGTGCTGCCGTGGGCCACGGAAACCTATCTTGGATACACGTTAGCCTTGTCGGACACGGACGCTATGAAAATCTTACTCCATGCGCTGAACGCTCCAGCCGTGCTCAGGCCGGCAACGATACTCGACACAAAATCCTTTGTGTCCCTTAATCTGTCGACAGCTTCCTCAATCCACATGAATCCCCCAGCCCAAAATGGAACTTTGATACCCATCTTGAGCCCCTCCTTTAGACCTCCGAGCATGACATGATAGTTCTTGCTCTTATGATATAGATACCATCCAGCAGTTGTGGTGGGGAAGATGTGGGCGTGCTCCGCCCTGAATCGCATGCCCGCCATTTTGCCGCCATGCGAAAGGCCAAGTGATGCTCCAGTAGCGAAACCGCCAAACAAAGCTACGGTGACTCGGAATGGGAAAGGGGTAGAGAGCCGTTCGTCGGGATATGCTGTCGCACCAAGTCCTGGGAGAGAACGCTTCGTCTCATGGGTAGATGGTGCTTGAGGATCCATCTCTAGAACACCGACATACGCGGCTGCCAAGTTGACATCCAGACAGTGCAGATCAGATCAAGAATCGTCTCACCGTTCTTCTGCAAGACTATCAATGAAAGAAGCTCCGAGCTTGGGCCTTGGCAGAGACTGCATAATTTTTCACCACGCGTCGGTCCGCGAATGAAATCGGCTAGGCGCATACATCAATCCATTTACTTGACAAAAACAATCCGTTGAAAAACACTCTACAAAGACCATGGTAAGTCCTTCACGTGAAGTCAGCACGACCAAACTGAATATTGGTCACAGCCTCGTAAGGCAAACGCCAATCAAACTGACTACACAATACGATTCAAGAACCACACTACTACAATAGTCCTTGTGTGTAACCCAACACAGCCATTCACGTCGATCAAAGAAGATTTGCTCGAAGCGGCGAAGGCCACGGGCATCAAGGAGATTAATGGATCGCCCATACCGTCTGATCCTGACGACGTGATCCTGGGTGTGCAGCTGGAGCGGGAGGACATTGGAAAGGTATGGGTGAACTTGGAGATTCCGGAGTTCGATGAGGAGGCAACCTCAAAGAAGGGCGTCAAGAAAGGAAGCGTGCTGAACAAGAATCCTTTGGGAGCTGGACTGAAGGACGGATCGTTACTGGCCTTCAGATTCAGGAGCGGGCAGGAATTTGACCCGAATAGCATGGAGGTTGATGATGATTGGGACGTTGTCATGCCGACCATGGATGAAGGAGAGGATCCCAGTATCTTGCCGTCCATCGAGACAGGAGATGATATCTCAGAATAAGTCTCGGAGCCAAAGCTAGAGTCAGGCTATAGGGTTAATCAGTCTCTGTCACATGCTGAACTAGGAACATCTTCTTGAATTGAATCGTCTTCAGAGGCCGAGTCCGGGTCTAGAATGTATCACGAATCCTTTGTTGACACAATTAGCATCACGTGACACCGCATCAAATCGATATGCTTTGTCCGATATTTACCCAGAACTCTCCACCTCGATCATCAACATTTCCTTGATGGTGCATTGTTCAATTGCGTGTCATGTGAGTTCGAGCCACTGGAGTGATAATGGGCTGCTCGGGATCTAGTGCCAAAAGCTGGGTCCTTGTTGTATCGCCTGGCGCAGCTTGCGTCCAGGCAAGATGGCAACCATAAGCACTGTCCTTCTTTCCTCATCGCCACCACTCTCCTCAAAGCCGTTTCATCATGCGCCTGAGCATGGCTCCTCCTCGCCAGCGCTACCATCGCCGTCCCAAATTTACTCAAGTATGCCAGCTCGGTCTTTACACAGCAGCCACATAGCGCTCAATTCTGCACAAACAAACGCCGATTTTGCCAGTGCGACCAAAGTTGAGTATGATCAAGAGCACCCGGAGGATAGGAGGACGATAAATACGTTCTCTGCGATCCATGACAATGTTTCGCGGCCTTCTAAAACTGCTCATAGCGCGGACAGATTGCATCGAGGGGAGGCCAAGCCCTTCAAATTGTTGGGAGTATTGGATACTCCTCAGGGCTCAGAGCTACCTCGCCAGGGTCAATGCAAAGGCTTGTCAAGTAAAAAGGAAGTGGAAGGAAAGGCTAAGAGCTTAAATGAAGCTCAAGGAAATCCACTAACCAAGAAAGGTAGAAAGAAGAAGGTGGACAGCGATCCGAATAGGCAGACCAGGATCAAGAAGCCCAAAGTGACAAAAGCATTGACTAAGGATGCTGAAGAGAAACCCAAGCTTGCCAAAAAGCAGAGCGCAAAGGGCAAGAAGAGAAAGTCAACGACGGTTTCTACGCTACTTGCGGATGATGACAATAGCCTACCAGAGCCGGAGACCACTTGTCGAAAACCAAAGCAGATTATGAGAAAGAAGTCCACCTGGACCCCTGTAAGAAATACAGAGGATAAGTCGAGTGCAAGACTTGATGAAGAGAATACCGAATCCAAGCGCATGGGGTCTCTCTTTGGAGATTATGAATTCTCAGTCGTTACAGAACGGGGTAGCACAGCCCAGAAGACTCGAACGATAGCGGAGAACTGCGGCGCCTTCAAAAAGCGTAAGATTGAGCTTGTAAATGGGCTCTCACATGCGCCTGTAATCAGCAAGAAGTCTCGAAGCAAATCGCCCAGAAAGAAGCCCCAAACCATCACTGAGAAGGCAACAGCACCCTTTGTAGGGCCTGGCAAGGAAAGCGACACATCGTTACGACGGTATTTTCCGGAGCGTCCTTGGACTGAAGATAATGCAGATACATCTATTCAGGGCCAAGCGCCAAGATTACAAGGCGAGAACAAGCAAGCGAAGAAGAAGACTACCACCAGGAAGGCCACTGAACCGATAGTCTTGCATTCACCCGAGACCGCTATGCAGCATGCCAAAAGTCAAGACTATCTCTTTGGCACCTCGAGTCAACTTGCACGAGACGAGTCTCCCGATTTCTTGAGGAACTTGCAACAAGCCATGAAGGAATCGGAACAAGAGAGTCAGTCGAGCGCGACATTGAATGGCACAGACATGTTCTTGGACATCTCTACAACGGTCAAGCGGCCGTCGAGATCGCTCGCCTTGACCCCGTCCAAGAACTTGTGGTCGGCTGCTGCGCGGGACTTGGACCAAGCGCTGCTTGATGCTGAAGTGGTTGACCTCACGAGAACGCCTAACCCAGCCAAACTTACTGACGGTGCTCGAGCCGTCCAACACGCAACAATTAATGAGACAGTTCTGCTGTCGAAGGTTGGAGAAGGATCCCCAAAATTTGAATGGTCAGATGACTTTTTCGCATATGCTCCTGATGAGTCCAATGAATGTTCGGAGTCTTCATCGTCCTTGACGGTGGAGACAAACTGGAAGCATCCCCAACATTCCGAGACCACTGCGCCATCCCTAAGGGATGACAATGCAGGGGCAAAGGTAAACAACATGCCAAATTATGAGGGTTACACGGACGTTGAATTAAGCAAGAAGATCGCGGCATACGGCTTCAAGCCGATGAAGAAAAGGACCGCAATGATATCATTATTGGAGCGATGTTGGGACAGCAAATCCCATAACGCTTTGAAGGAAATGCCAAACATTGTCAATCGTCTCTTACCTAATCAAGATGTCCTCTCGGACTCTTCAGCGGCAAGATTGATAGCCAAGAGAAAGGCTGGTATTCAAAAACAAGTTGGATCAAGTGCAAAGGCTTCAGATCCCAACTTAGCCCCGAGACCTCGAGGGCGACCGAAGAAGGATCCCACTTCAGCAAAGGCACCCTCGAAACGCAGCACTAAAGCAAAGCCAGCAACCCCAGTACAGGAAGAAACCGCTCGAAAAGAGCGCGATGTCTTTGATGAGGATGCTCCAAAGGCATCTTCCCCACGACGGGGACGGACACCATGGAGGACATCAGTCGAGCGACCTTCAAGTCCCTCAGACATACCGTCATTCACACCACTGCCTGCAAAGGATTCTGCGGCGTATGCCCAGAAGATCTCAACTTCGATCACGGAAGCCGTTACCAGCCAACCACCGACCAATAATCCTAAAAACCTCTCATGGCGGGAGAAGATGCTAATATACGAGCCTATCGTCGTTGAAGATCTAGCAGCTTGGTTGAACAGAGACGGTCTAGGTAAAGTAGGCGAGGACGATGAGGTAGAGCTTTGGCAAGTCAAGAAGTGGTGTGAGAGTCGAAGCATCTGTTGTTTATGGAAGGAGAACCTGAAACGCGGTCAGAGGGGCCGATGGTAGAAGCTGGAAGCTGACGGCTTTTGAGATTTGACCCTCTTTGGCATGCGGCGTTGGATAGGGGCGTTGACGCTGTACGGAGATCATTATACCCTTCCTTTAGGATCAAACTGCGCCTCTCAGTGCCATCAATCCCAAGATCTGCATTTCGAGCTCCTTTTGTCGGCCTACTTCCGCTTCCTTCCCTTGTGCCGGACTCTCTCCCAACTCCACTGCTTGACCACCCTCCATCCTCCCATCCTTCCTCCTCCTCGCCTTCACACTCTGACCTCCTCCACCCAACTTATACACCCTCTTCACCTTCTCAACATCACACCTCCTCCTCACTTCCCCCTCACTATACTCCACCGCCTCTCCCTCCACCCAGCCCTTCAAATGCTCCCACACCACATCTTCTTCTTCTTCTTCTTCTTCTTCTTCCTGCCCCCTCCCCCTCCACCCCAAACGGGGACCCCCCACCTTCACCACCAGCAGATCCTCGGTCGCCTCGGAAACCCCAAACGTCCGCAACGTCTGCCCGATGTTGTTGTTGACACCCAGGCACACCACCACTTCGCTGTGCACGTTCCGCGTTCGCATCCGCTGCTTCGTGTAGTCGGTGCACGCGCGGAAGATGGCGGCGTGGAGGTGCGTCGGGGAGAGGATCTATATCGGTTTGGACGCATCAGTGGGGGGAGGGAGGGAGGGAGGGTGGGAGGAGGAGGGCTGGAAGGGGGGGTGGAGGAGGAGGGCTGGGAGAGGTGGGGTTCAAAGGGGAAAAAAAAGAATAGTACCGTGGAAGCGTCAATCAGGGCGTATTCGAAGTCCCGGTTGCCCTCGAGGAGTTGGGCGCGCAGGTGGGCGCAGTTGCGGACGGAGGTGAAGAGGGCGATGTGGAGTTGGAGGTCGGGAGGGAGGTGCGGGAGGGTGAGGGTGGTGAGGGACATTTTGTTTGCCAGGGCTAATTCCGTGGTTTGTGGCAAACTAGTATTGAGTCCTTGAGATCGATGGGACGTCCGGTCCGCTGTGATGTGTTTGTTTCGGGGGATGTTGCCGTTGGTGGTTTCAGAATCTTGAAATGACGTCTGTGGGGGGGTTTCACTAGTCTTGAATGGGCAATATGATTCTGTATAATGAAGCTCGACACCGACGTTCAACATCGTTTGTTCTGTTTCAACTCTTTGTGGAGTCGGGTCTCTACTCTTCATATCCAATTCACCGCGCTCGATTGTACCCTAATAATGCGTCTCGTCAAGCAAAACATCGAGCGCGATGGCTCCGGCACCATAACCCTCTACCCCGAAGAACCCGAAGACATGTGGTTCACCTACAACCTCATCCGCGAAGGCGACCTCCTACGCGCCTCTGCCCTCCGGCGCGTCACTACCGAGTCTGCCACCGGCTCCACCTCCTCCACCCGCGTCCACATGAACCTCGTCATCTCCGTCACCGCGCTCGACTTCGACATGCAAGCCGCCCAACTCCACGTCTCGGGCCGCATCATCGAGGAGACCAAGTACACCAAAGTGGGGCAATTCCACACGCTTGATCTGGAGCTGAACAGAAATTTCACCTTGGAGAAGAAGGACGGGTGGGACAGCGTGGCGAGAGGTCTGGTGCGGGAGGCTTGTGACCCGGTCAAGAGCGCGGATACGTGGGTGGTGGTGATGCAGGAAGGGTTGGCGAATATTGCGGTATTGACGGGTCAGAGGACGGTGCATCGGCAGAAGATCGAGATGAATGTGCCGAAGAAGAGGGGGGTGGGCAAGCAGAGCGATCATGACAAGGGGATGGAGAGGTTTTTTCAGACGACGCTGGATACGCTGTTGAGGCAGGTTGATCTGTCGGCGCCGAAGCCGATTTTGCTTGCGTCTCCTGGGTTTGTTGCGCAGGGTTTTCAGAAATTCATTGTTGAGTATGCGACCAGGACAGGGAATAAGGCGCTGTTGGCTCAGAAGTCGAATTTGGTGGTGGTGCATTCCGCTTCGGGATATATGCATGCTCTGGATGAAGTTCTACGCTCGCCGGAAGTATTGTCCCAGCTCAAGGATACCAAGTACGCCCGGGAGACTAAGCTGATGGAAGACTTCAAGACGATGCTCCGTAAAGACGACGGCCGTGCTTGGTACGGTCCCAATGAGGTAGAACAGGCTGTTGAAAAGGGCGCAGTCGGTCGAGGTGGCGGTGTGCTATTGATCAGCGACACTCTTTTCCGTGCTCAAGACATTACGTCAAGAAAACGATGGGTCAGGCTTGTCGACAAAGTTCGAGAGGTAGAAGGGGGCGAGGTAAGAATCTTGAGTGGAACTCATGAGAGCGGCAAGCAGCTGGAAGGTCTAGGTGGTATCGCTGCTATACTAACATTCCCACTTGATGATCTCGATGAAGACGAGGATTATCATGACGAAGATAACAATGGGCAAAACGAACCAATGACAAACCCATGACACTCAACCATGTTAATGATAATGACTTGCCAAAACATTTGGAAAGGTGGGCAACGGATTATGCCAGTACTGACGATAATACCAGCTATAATATAGAGGAAATATGCTGGTCCGTCCCACGTTTGTGTAGTGTGTGTACCTGGGATTCCAGGATGTAGTGTTCCGAGGCCTTGTCGAATGAACAACAATCGGTGATGCTCATTGAACAGGTCTGTTTCGAACTCTTGCAGTTGTCTGAACTTCTAACAGATCTTTATTAGTGCCTTCTCAGATATATTCGGCTATGAGCTGATACTGACCTGAAGGCACAGAGTCCTAATAGCAACAAGATCGTGAATTGAGTCGATCGGGTCTGAGAATGACGAAAAGCAGATATAGAAGGCTAGACTAGACTTTCAAGGCGGTTCATGGATCTTCACGTAGGAAAATCTTATAAAGCCTTGCCGAAAACATTGTGACATGCAAGCTTCAGAACAAGCAGTAGAGCTCGGCCTGCCGTTGTCTATTCCTACTCCTGAAAAGCTCGGCTTTTTCGTGGACCATAATTCTGAGGATATCCTCTGGGCCATTCAAGATTCTGAAGTCTGAGGTGCGATTATGTCCACAAATGAAGATCTCATACTTTTGCCCTTGTATCGTACAGCTGCTCCATCCCATTCCATCGTCACTCATTATCGCTCGCTCTATCTTTTCTCAATCCAATGACGCCCACGCTCCCAAAGCAGCCGCCACGAGGGGAAAGCATCCCCTCACAACATTCATATTACTCCAGGACTTGATCAACTCCCCCGCCGACCCCCCTTGGCCAACCCGACCTCCGATATCTCCGCATTCCCCTCAACGCCTTGGATGTCATCGTGCTTCTTGAACAACTTCCTGTTCGTGGGCATCATGACGATCATCGTCCACGGCCAAATCGCTGCATTCGCCAGCCAGCAGAGCCCGTACATCTCAGCCTTGTGCTGGTTCAGCGTGCCCTTCATCTGGTACGCGAGATAGCCGTAGGCAACCATCGACACGAGCGCGATGCCTGGGTGCGCGATCTTGCCCACGTCGAAGGATTTCTTCCATTGCCGGACGATGAGGGGGTTTGGCGCGAGGAGGAGGGAGGGGATTGCGTAGTAGGAGATGCAGAGGGTGCCGCCTGTAGGTGTGGTTAGTTTGGCATTGATTGTTTTGTTCACGAGGATTGTTTCAGCAAGATCGGTGTGCCGGTTTTCAAGACGCAGGATTTTGGCTTACCAGCGACGAAGCCTGCAGCTGTGATGCCAACGGTCTGCGCGACCCGGATGCCATTCGGTGTGGCTGACATGATGCTTGAACGCTCGGCCGCTGTAAGGAATAAACGTTTTGTAGTTTCCAGTGGTGAGATGTCTGCTGGGTCGCAGCTTCGGAAGTCAATGGTGATGGCGTCAAATATCAAGCTGTGAGAAAGCAGAGGAGGCACTAGGCAGCCATGTTTGACGCGAGTATACTGACCAAGTCCCTGCTGATAGTGGCCGAGGGGCAACACAACGATCAGACCCCAGCTAAGCCCGATTAATGCTAGTCTTCCATGGACCGCATTTAGCGCCTGTCCCCTCTAGGGCTGGATTGCAGCAATACTTGGATGATGGAGCCATCGAATATCATGCTAGTTTAATCCAATATTTCACATTCTGTCAGGCTCTAAATGCTTAATGGTCTCTCAGCATGAGGTAGGCTCGCTTGCTGGATCCTCAAGGTGCTAGTCAGTAGACCTTGCTTTCCATCATCTACCAAGATTGCTTCCATCCATATCGCTCGCTTGTCCAAGAATCTGAAATGTAAAAGAGTGTGTTCATCCATATCCCCTGATTGTCCAAGAATCTGAAATGAAAAGGAATGTGTCCATCCGTGTCGCTCGCTTGTCCAAGAATCTGGAATGTGAAAAGAATGTGTCTGTCTTCCCGTCACTCCAATCTTCCCAGTATCTACTTTCCGTTGTCCACGTCTAGACTGACCTTGGACATTGTTGGCCACCGAAGCCTATTCGTTGGGGTCCACAAACACGCTGGTTGCATGACCCATCAGCACTACCAGAACCGCGACGAAAATGGCAGTAACCATGAGGACCTCGTGAGTCTCGGCCTTTATCAGTGTGGTACACAATAGCGACATAGCCAATGTCTAGAGGACTGTGGCAATGATTTGCCATGTTCCCTTGCTCTACACTTCGTTCTTGCTTTAAGGTTGTAGCGTGAACAGCGTGAAAGCGGCGGCCGAGAGGAGCATCGCCGACAGTGTGGTGATGAGCGTGCGAAGAAGGATTGCGAGACGATAGGCAGAGACTAGTCGCAAATCCGGCTCTGATCACAGCCTGTGGATGCCAAGATTCGCGCCTAGCACTTGCGATATATGATGAAAGAAATGAGCAGTGGCTCGAGCTAGGAATCTTTCAACGTTTTAGAAAGTCATGGGTTATATATCTAAAGGCTTGCCTTGCGTTAAGGGTAGGTAAGACGCGGCGTTAATATCGCCTCGTAGAATACAAGAACGCCTCTGAAATTTTCTTACCAAAGAGGAAATGTGTGATGCTCTGGTATAATCTAAATAAATTATGGATTCAATAGTACTTAAAAGGAATAAAAAATACAGATATCTTGAGATGTCTTTAAAGGCGGAAAAGCCACCTCTGAGATCTACTGACCTCTCCTCTTCTGGCTTCGGATCTAGGGGTAGGTCACTTTCTACCTCCTCCACCAGTCGACTGTCCGAAGTAGCGGGCATTGCGCTTTCCAAGGTAGCTACATTGTCATTCGATTGGGGCATTGCACCACCTAGATAGAACGCGGATTCAGTATTGCGTCTGCAGAAACGAATACACCGCGATATATTGACGAGATCCTTCAAGATGCGGAATTAGCAGTGCTGTCTACGATAGACAACCTGGAGAACATTGACATGGTCGGGCAAAACGCGAAGTCGGCAACGCTTTACACTGGACAAAGCTCTTCAAACCTCGATGAAGATGGAAGAAACATGTCCAAGATCAACTCACCATGTAGAAATGAATGTTGGAAAAGACTTGGAACTCTAGGATTCGAGTCAGACAGATCCTAAATCAAGAGCAAAGAACTTGAAAAGGCTTTGGTGAATGTTGCTCAACATGAGCTGAGGTGACACATATAAAGCAGCGCGGGGGGCCACAAGTGTGAAATGAATTACCGGGCGTATGACCCTTTCCTCAATATTTCACTGGCTAATACATTGTTTCGTGCATCCCATAAGGAGACGACCAATACTCTTGCAGCTCGAGCTGTTTCGAAATATGGGCCCCTCGAGAATTCCAACAGAGTCTCAGACCCTCATCACCTACTTGCACTCCATTTGATTTCAATCTGGCTCCTAACACCATGCAGGGAAAGTCCGTTTCTTCCAGGCAAATGGTGATTTGACGATTGCAGACAAAGACGACATCCATTCTGGAATGACTCGCCACGGCAACCTCTCTTAACCCATTCTCTGGTCAAAGGTGTTTTACAGCCCACCTTAGAAGGTAAAATGTATTTCCACCAGTGCCCTTAGAAAAAGACAGAATGAACTCAGATGCCTAGGGAAGCTCGATTTAGCTTGGTGTCTGATTTAGAAGACCATTTGCAGCAGCAACACCGTTGCTCGTATTCCCGAGGAAGATCACAAGTACTGCAGCATATGCCGCAGTTGCCTGAAGTACTTCCTGTTTTTTCGCCCGAGTAAAGATTGTGATCGAGGCGGCAAAGACCAGCGTGAACAAGAAGATTGTTAGAATTTGATAGCTGCTCTGTCGTCTTACTTCCGATGTATTGGAAGGCTGAAGCTCGAAGAGAATGGGCACTGGAATCAGGAGAAGGGATGAGGCGAGAATGATGAGGAAGATTTGTGATAGGATTTCCATGCGTTTGTGATCGACCAAGAGGAGTTCTTCGTCCCCTGTTTGCTGAGACTGCTCCTTGGAGCGAAAGATAGCCTGCAAGAAGTCAATCAGACAAATCATACAACGGTGGCATTATAAACATCGAGGGATATTATGTTACTTTTCGTTGAGTAAAATAGTAAAGTCCATAGTCCAGTCCATAAACAACAAGATGGACAACCGATAATGGGGTTGCTACAACAAGTGGGGAGCAGAAAGCATAATAAAGGGGATTTACCTTAGTGAGTCTTTGAGAAACGAAACTGAGGGCTTCTTCGAGGAAATTATGGAACCACCCATGTTCGTCTCCGGGGACGAGCGCTGCGAGGTCAGGACTGTAGCGAATGAACTCCGATTCATCGGCAACGAGACTCTCAGTGTTGCGTATCACATTGAACAAAGTCAGCTGCGCCCTACTCGAAGGCCTCTTCATGGCCATGATTTTTTGCACTCGACATAGAAGTTCGTCTGGAGGAATGTCAGGAGCCTTGGAAAAGAGCCAGTCTTCGCCTTGATCTCTTACCGTACTCGGCCAGCTTCGCCTTCATTTTCGCAGCTAGTTCATGGCGAGCAGAATGAGGCTGCTGATCATCCCGCCTCCGTGAAACAAGGTTTTTCAAGTCCCCATTCGCAAACTCCCATTCATCGAGTCTTCTCGTCGTCTTCTCGATCTCCGCAAGTTCATCCTGTACGCTTAAAAGTGCCCTCAAGTGAAGCCAACCGAATTTGCGGAATATGAGCAAGCTGTGATCGCAATCCTGGAAACCGGCAACCTTAGGATAGCCCACTTGTCGATGGTTTACTGGGGAGGTTGGTCAGAAAGTCAGAATACCAATCTCCTGCGTTCGGGAATACATGCAAGAAACAATCTCGGGTTTGATCCGCAGATCATCGCTGTAACCCTCTCTGAGGCCAGAAGGCATATGTAACGCCCGTCGAAGGCGCGTTCGCCATGTCTTGACGCGGATTCCTAGATATATTAGAGCAGAAGCAGCATGGATTTGTCAAATCCTACCACCTAATATTGGATCTTCTTCATTACAGGAATCTGAATCCCAGAGCGAATCAATGTCGGTTTCTTCACTCTCTCGAGAAGCAGGATCGATCGATAGCCGTTGTGGGATGTTGTTGCCACCTGCCACGTCTTCTTGCTTCGCAACCTGTGTAGCTGAAGGCACTACAACATTGCCGTTTTGGCGACAATGGTCTGACATTACGCAGTGTTGGGGGTGGGAAAACGGTTGGTACAATTTTTGGCAACGAAGGCGCCTTCGCAGGTAGAAGACTGTCCCATACGTCTTTCCACCCGTGTAGCCATGATTTACCCGAACACCGCAGAGCACTGAACGTTTTCTTCGTGGGACGTCTGGCTAAGGCTGTCCCGATTGGCTCCTCCTGCATGAAGGTGGATCCTCAAGGTTACACGTGGTTTCATTCCACATCACCCTTACTGCTGCAGTCGTGCAGAGGGGGAAACTCGGATGCTGCCCCTTGCTACACGTGGCACATGAAAACGTGCAATTTTGCCTCAGTACCTGGCATGAATTAAGTGGGGAAAGATAGGCAGAATGTGCAGCAATGGTGTGACGAGGATGCACTAGTACATAACGTGTTAAACGAAACCACTGAAATGCTCACTGCAGGAAGTGGGCGTCATCGGGGGCACCCCTCCCGGAGACCACATGCATTGTACATGCAGCTGGTCATATGCTTTGCCTAAAGGGGCTTAGCAACATGCACGGGACTCAACAGGTCTGAGGTACTGAGGGAAGCAGATACCGTTGCTTGCCTGAAGCAAAGCGCTGTCTTGGGTGCATTTATATACTGGTCAGATGCTCGAACTGCGGTACATACCTGTGTCAATGCGAATCATCATCTCATGCTTTCTTTGTTCAGGTAAGCTGGCAGGATCAATAACAAAAAGCTACATTTGTCACGACAGAGCTAGTCACGGAAGCACGGAAGTAGGTGTAGGTAGGGGGGTTTGGTCTTGAACATGAAACATCAACCTGCTTGTGCCCCTGATCGACACCGCCGCCACGTGTCGTTAGTCTATGCAAGGGACAAGGGGGGTAAACATGAAACATTTGCAACCCACTTGAGCAACCCCGATCGACACGGCTACCATGATTTCAACGCTGATTGGCCTTGTTATTACATTATCTCTTATCATCCAGCACAACTCTGTAACTGTAGAATGGTCTCGTTGGGGCACATAGAATCTTGTATATTGAGATTCTTTCAGCTGAGCTCTTTCGAAGATGCTCTTTGAGATTCAGCAATTCCCAGTGATTGGGCAGCAGCAACAGGAATTTGTAGAGCCGGGTCTGGTGTATGAGACAAGCTGTTGTTGAAGACAGTGCTCCCATTGAGGATGAGATAGTGTATGTAAAAAGGAAATCTGCGTCTCCGTATGGTGGCAATGCTCGAGCTGTAGTGCTACACCAGACTTCTGGAGACATGGAGCATTGCATTATCTCAAGTATAGCGTCAGTCGGTCTTCTGGTAGTGTTGCGACAGTTTGACCATTGGCATTCTTCAGGCGATACCACCAGACTCCAGTCTTCTTCTTTGGCCTCGCACAACAAATCCGTAATCTGATCTTCCTCGGATAACCCTCTCCGTTCAAGTCATACTCGTCATAGACCTCATCCCCTGGTTCAAATTTTGAAGGTTGCTGTCCATGCATCAGAGTGATTGTTGCAACGCCGCCACCGGATTTTATGACGTTACCTGAGCTCTATTCATTGATTGCGCTCCGGGTACAGTCTTGAAGCTAGAGCCAAAAGAAAATAATGATCTCCGCTCTGAATCATCCTGTACCCTTTGTTAGTCTACTAGATGGAGGGGGCTTCAGGAGATTGTTCGAGGCCTATACTTTTCTTGAGCTAGAACATTGAGAAGCTTTCGTTGTTCTGGAAGCAGGCATAAGGCGCTTGGCACTCGTTGATCGTGCGAAATTTTTGTAATAAGCAAGGAGGCGTATTGCATCAATAAAGCCGCACTTGATTTTGCAAGTGTAACGAAGCTTAGGACAGGGCAGTAGCAACTTCTTATTATCTTAAGCAAACGTCGCCACATTTTCATTAGAGCCGCATCAGCGCAATTATGGGATACCGATGTACCTGTAAGCCTGCGTCAAACTTTGCAGCTTTCGGTCCTCTGGCGGAGGTGGGGAAATGGCGATCTTACTCGTGGCTAGTTGACGCCCAACATCAGCCTGATCAAGTGGACTGCATGCAAGATTGACTTCTTCCGAATGGGCACATCGCACGAGAAGTGGTGGCTAGAAGGTATGTCGACATGCAGATCTCTTGATAACGCTGACACCCATCTTCCCTGGCTGTCTCAGAGTCGACCTGCATGATACCAGTAGTGGCCACGGAAGTCCGGGAAAAGAGTTGCGTCAAGATCAATAGCGTTCTGTGAGAAGTCGCTCAGAACCTGTATTGCTCCCAGCCAGTCTATCAATTCTTGTTCTTCATGTGACAATGGGAACCAAGATGGCAGTTTTATTGAATCGCGAGCGGAATAGGGAATCTATGTTTGGACTCCTAGTGGTGTGGGCTCCTTGTTGTGCGCTACGTACCTTTTTCTTCGCCGCATGCCTCGGAAGGAACAACACTATTATCATAGATATTCATAAGATTGACGAATCATGCCCAAAGGTTTGAGAATGGCGTTCCTGGTATCACAAACCAGCTGAGGGCGCTTTGAGACCGAAAGCTCCGCAGCAATTTCATTTCATGGTAATAAGCTTCTGATCTCTCACCCAAAAGCGAGCTTACACAGTACACTGGGACTTCCTTGTTCGTAAACTCTAGCACTTGGTCAGTGGTGTATTTTCAAATGATATCTTTGAGTAGTGTGATAGTTTTAAGCTTTGGATATCTTCAAGCTTCTGCGACCTAAGTCTCCAGCTCCCGGCGGTCCGGATCAACTTAATCTGATACAAAACAACACGCCCCCCCAAAAAGACATAGGGGCCACCAGAATGCTGGGCAACATTCCGTGATTCTGCCGCGGCTCACTATGGCTTCTTTTTGAATTCCCAAGCAGGCCTCGAGGGCGTTTAGCTACTTCATCATAACAAGGAATCTTAAGGCTACTAGGCTGAATCTGGGATGTCTTACTAAAATGAGGACCCAATCATTTGATCTGTTTTCAAAGATTAAGGGAAGCTCAGTAGTTCGTCAGCATCTCTAGCCCATAAGTTGAGCGAGCAGCTTCAAGCTATCGCATCTGTGATTGCATTACTTTTTCGGCTCGCGGCGCACCCTTATTTTGTGGGCCGCCCAAGCCGCCTCCTCGGCCCGCATTTGCCATACCTAGCATGTGCAATACACAGAATCGCATGGGTGTTATCTCATGTCACACGCATGAGTAGATGAGTGGGCATGAATGTGTGTGTATTGCGTGATCTATGGTCATGCTATGAAAGAAGACAAAAGATGTTTGTAAGAAATGCCGATGTGTACTGAGATGTACTGCCAGGTGATGTATCTACACGTGTCATGAGAGTGTCTTGGCACCGCTTGCATGACGGCTCAGTAACACTCCATGCCCGCAAGACCACCATGCCTACACCTATGCTAAAATATCGTGAGTAGTTGTCTACTGAGAAGTCCATATCCGTCATACCCGCTAATCGTTCAAAGCACTTTCTTTAGGTATCTTATTCGTTTTGAGATCAACGGCTCTCGATGTACCTCTGATCTTACGCTTGGAGGCTATAGTTGCCACTCGCACTCCCTTGGACCATGACTAGCACCGCGGAATAAGCAGCAGTCGCCGAGAAGACCTCTTGTTTCCTTGCTCCTGTAAATACGGAGCAGCCTGCGCCGAAGAGGAGCGTGAATGCCAAGATGGCCAGGAGTTGTATATTCCCCTTTTCTTGTACTGCGGCTTGCTTCGTGGGTCGCATGAGAAGAGGATGACTACAGGGATGAGGAGGACGGTAGAAGCGACAACGGCCAGGACTTCCCCCTCCAGGACGTCGATTCTGCGAGGGGAGATTAGGTAGAAATATCTCTCGGAGCACGTTCGAATCTTTTGCTCCTGAGTGCGGAGAAGTTTCTAGCGAAGCTGCGTCAGCGCTTCCATGCCTTACAGACGAGGAGCACGGAGCTATGAGAGGTACTTGGTCGACTGCTGTGAGGAGATCCCAGGCCAGCTGAACAGGTACGAAAAAGCCTCCTTTTGTGCTGCTCTCCCAACGAACGCGGAAGCTTGGAAGGGATTTACGAGAAACAGTGTGTTGAAGATGTTTCCAATGATGATTCCAAACAGTCTATTCAGCCGCCCACTCTCGGCATCACGAGAAACAGATGCCAGGTCATCGCTTCTGCGGATCCAGCCCGCCTCCTTTCCAGATCTTGCCATATTGTCTTCCAGGCTGATGAAGTTGTAGAGGGAGTTTTATGAATGCTTAGTAGGGCGCTTCATTGCCTGCACCTTCTGCATCTCTAGCCACAAAATGTCTGAGCAGGGCATAATTAGAGGTCTTGCAGCAGGTCTCGTAAGGAATGTTCACCGTATTCCGTGAGCTTCTCTCTGGTTTCTTGGATCAGCTCCTTCTCGAATCTGGTTTCATATAGTCGAACTGCCTAGATGAGAGTCTTCCTTTGTCACCATTGTCGAATTCATAAGCATTTTGCTCCTCCAATGCTTCTTCCAGAGCTTGTAGCTCGTTTTGCAGATCAAGAAGAGCATGGTTGTGCAGCCAGCCGAGCTTTCGATAAATCAGCAGAATAGTAGGATCACAGTCCTGGTAAGCAGCAACTTTCGGATAGCCTCGTGGGTACTCGTCCACGGGTCGCTGGTCAGGATTTATGGTCCTTTTGGAGCTCCTATGATACTTGCATGATCAAATGATGACAGGCACGTCGAACTTTGACGTCTCCTCTGATTTTCGAAATCTGATGGCCTGTCGGAATCGATCTATTCTCGATGACCGAGGACAGGCACCAGGCTTCTTCACTAGCGTACACCATCAATACTTGAGCATGCGAGTTGTTTGCTGACTTACCAGGATCAAAATTTTCAGTCGAATGTTCTGAAGAGTAGGAAGAGCTGCTTGATGATGATGCATCATCATGGGAAGATTCAAGCAGCTGCTGATGGGGAAGGCTTCCGTATTGTCTGCTGGTGAGCCATGTCTGGAAATGTGACAGTCGGGTTTGAAGCGATTGAAAATGGTGACTGAGAAGACCGAACCTGGTCACACAAGGGTATGGCACGTCATGAAACAAGCATGGCCTAGAAATTGCATCATGAGAATACTGCGAATTGTGTCGTACAGTGGCATTATCCAAGCGGCTCTGACCATTGCGTCAGTTGCCACACTCATTCACCGTATGCAGATTATCTTAGTCGAGATTATTGAGCGAAGAGAACTGAATATTCCACTTGCTTGGACCGAAGGTTCTGGATCTAGATTATAGCTGGTTGGATTGTCAGCCTAAACATCGCGCAACATTAATAAATGTACGCGACAATCGTATAGCGAAAGAGTAGAGATTCGTCAGCCTTCCAAAGTTCGTATTACATCTATTTCTTTATCAATTTCTAATGAAGTGATGTACCCCCAGCACCGTACCCGCTATTGCTCTGACCTAGGCCATTGCTTAGTCTTCTGCCACCTCCGGGGCCAACACTTTCTTTCATGCCAATGGGGCTAGACATTCGTTTATGAATTGACGCAGTAGGTAGCGATCTGCTACTGTGACTCATGATTCGAGACAGCGGTTGTAGATCTTCAGCCACTTCTGTCTCGACAGCGAAGTCATCATCATCTTCGTGGTTTTTGGTGCCATCAGGAGGGTCGACACCAAAAGGGGTACCGGATGTCTGCTCTTCGCCATTTGCATTCCTTGATATGTCGGCTTCCTCTTCCATGGCCCCGTTCTCGTCATCGCTGTCGTCGGCACCACCAAAGCCCTCCATCTCAATCAGCCACCACACTGGCAAGGCGGCAAGAACGGCGAAGGCTGCCAGCGTCCACCAGGGCAGTATTCCGTAGCCGATGTTGATGCCAATAGTGAAAGTCCAACCTCCTACCGCTGGGCCGGCAGCTCTACCAAGAGCGCTCAGGCTGACCGCTATACCATTCAGGGTCCCAAGGATCCGTAGAGCTGTGGCGCTGTTGGTGAGCAGTATGGTTGTACACGGGAATGCACATATCGATGTGAATGACTTTAACAGCATGACGAGCACCACCCCGACTTGCTGCAATGTCTGGGTGGGCAGAAGAGCTGTGAAAGGGGTGATGATGTAGGCGAAGGGGATGACAATTGAGACGGTTTTCAGTAGTTTGAGCACGCCCCAGTGCTTCGCCAAATATGGGAAGATGAAGAATTGGATGAACATGCCAACAATCCCGTAGATTACAAAGATCACACCGATGCGATCAGAATTGATCCCGAAGCCGCCCGTGAACTTGAAGGGAAGACTGACGTCTGGGTTCGAAGATCTATTTGTCTGGCGAGGGTAATGCATGAAGATTGGGAGCAGCTGATCGTATGCTATCGAGTGCAAGGCAAGGAGTGAGTATGTGAGGAGGTTTAGACTTGATTGATAGGAGAAGACCTCTCGGTAGGTCACTGGAGCGGGTGCTACCTTCTGAGGCTTCCTGGCTTCCTCCTCAGCAAGCGCAGACACGGAGGACGTGCGCGAATGCTTGAGCAATGATGATGTTTGTTCCTCATGAGCCCAGCTCTTTGTGTGTCCCCTTTCGAACATCCCCAGGAGCATGTCTCCCAACACTCGCCCGTAGTCGCGGCGATCTCTCTTGGTCTCAAGTGTCTCTTTGAGGAACAAGATGCCCACGGTAAGACCGACGAGGAAGAGTGCGGCGGCCACGAGATTAGGCAGTGCGAACGGGTAGTCCTTCACGAAGGTGCTGTTGCCAAATAATTTAGGATATTTGCGAGCCGGATTGGCCAAAGCTCCTCCGAAAGCGGGCCCAAAGATACTGCCAATGGTCCATACCAGGGGCATGATCGAAAAAGCCTTTGGCTGCAGCTCTTTCTGGGGCACGAGCTCAGCAACGACGGTTCTCATGGTACCCACGTTCCCATTCCCAGCCCCAGCCAAGGATCTTGCCACAATCGCCCATGACAATGACCGGGAGAAGCCGAAAAATATACTGGTGGTCATGATGCAGAGCATTCCGCACAAAATTGTAGGCTTCCTACCGAACATGTCTGCCGCGCTCCCCCACAAGACTCCAGTGACGGCTTGGCTAAGTGAGAAGACAGCTGAAGCAATGCCTGCCCATTTTGATACCTCTTTCTCAGGGACATTGAAGCTTTCCATCATCTCTGGAAGATAGGGAAACACAGAGGTAAGGGCAATGGGCTCGGCGAAACGACAAAGGGAGAGCACGAGGAGCTGCTGCAGAGGCAGCTTGGGCGCCTTTCGCACCTGAGACATGTTGGTCTCAAGTAGTTGGAGAGGGGTAGCTGCTGGCATGCAAGAGAGGCCAGTGGCAGTGTGGATGGGGTGCAAGCACAGCCATGGAACATTGGAATTTCGATGAAAGAGACGAACGAGTTGTCACGCGGAAGCTTTTTCATTTGAGTCATCCGAAGTCGGTCAGTATTTAGACATCGACAAGATAATGAAGCACTAAACGGAAATACCCCACAAAATGCTGCATTAGGAAGGCACTGAGGGACTCGTTAGCGTCAAAGTCCGTATCCAGGCCCCCCATGTGTAAAACACATGTCTGCCAATGCCATATTGATTGCAATCGTCTGGTCGCTTGTTGAATGGTACGACAAAATGCTGCCAAGGCTTTTTGACAACAGGGCTGAGCTAGTCCAGATGTATCTTAGCTGATGCCGAGGACTGAGGAGTGAGGACCATTTGGAGGACAATTTATTTCGCTGTACGAATTACAGCATCGCATTCTTGCGTGCCATCCTCTTTTCCTCTCCACTGTCCGTGCTACATCTTCGTCCAGCAGCGAGGAAGCGCATCTGCTAGCTTTAAATTCGCGGCGTATGAGGGCAAGTGAGAACTCGTCAGCGCTGTGGCGCTGAGCCTTTTGGGCCTCTGAAAGCAGCTGTCTGATTTCAAGCACGCCGGCTGATTCGCCCACCATGGCTGGGGTGCAACCCTATGATGACTTCTACGATGAGGAGGAAGAGGAGGAGGAGGGAATCACCGCGGAGGACTGCTGGACAGTCGTGTCCTCCTTCTTTGATACCAAGGGGCTTGTGTCACAGCAGCTCGAGTCCTTTGATGAATTCGTCGCCTCGACTATGCAAGAGCTGGTCGCGGAAAATTCCCAACTTATCTTGGATCAGAACTTACCGCAGAATGAGGACGAAATGGATGCGCCGGTCATCAGGCGATACGAGATCAAGTTTGGGACTGTCATGTTGTCACGCCCATCAATGACTGAGAGTGATGGGAGCACTGCACCTATGTTACCGCATGAGGCTCGTCTCCGTAACCTCACCTACTCAAGCCCCATGTACCTCGAGATGACGACCAAAAAGTCACTAGCGAGAGAGCGACAAGGGGTGGATGCAGATTCGGAAGACCTCGCTACCGCCGGAGCTGGTTCGAAATCAGCGCCTGGGACGTTCCTTGACTGGGAAAATGAGGATGGTGATAAAGAGCCCGAGCCTATCAAGGTTTTCGTTGGAAAGCTGCCGATCATGCTGAAGTCGAAATACTGTATGCTGAAGGGTCTTTCCGACGAGGAGTTGTATAGCTGGAACGAGTGCCCCTATGATCAGGGTGGCTATTTCATCATAAACGGAAGTGAAAAGGTCCTTATCGCTCAGGAGCGTAGTGCAGCCAACATCGTTCAAGTATTCAAGAAGGCACAGAGTAACACCCCGTACGTCGCAGAAATCAGAAGCGCGGTCGAGAAAGGTTCTCGGCTCATCTCGAGCATGCAGATCAAGCTCTATGAGAAAGGTGAAGGCTCAAAAGGCGGCTTCGGTCAGACCATTAAATGCACCCTACCTTACATCAAGACGGAGATTCCTATAGCCATTGTCTTCCGCGCTCTTGGCGTCGTTTCCGACGAGGACATACTAAATCACATTTGCTACGATCGCAAGGATACGCAAATGCTGGAAATGCTCAAGCCATGTATAGAAGAGGCATTCGTCATCCAAGACCGAGAGGTAGCCCTCGACTTCATTGGTAAGCGTGGAAACTCCCAGGGCGTAACTCGAGACAAGCGCATCAAGTACGCACGAGACATCATGCAGAAAGAATTTTTGCCGCACATTGCCCAAGTAGAGGGCAGCGAAACGCGAAAAGCATTCTTTCTTGGCTACATGGTCAATCGGTTGCTACAGTGCGCCCTGGGCCGTAAAGAGCCGGACGATCGGGATCACTTTGGCAAGAAGCGGTTGGATCTGGCTGGACCACTCTTAGCAGGTCTCTTCCGCATGCTGTTCTATAAGCTCACAAAGGACGTCTACAAATACCTCCAAAGGTGTGTAGAGAATAACAAAGAATTCAATCTTACACTGGCTGTCAAGTCCACCACCTTGACGAATGGGCTCAAGTATTCTTTGGCCACTGGCAATTGGGGAGACCAAAAGAAGGCTGCATCCTCGAAAGCCGGTGTCTCCCAAGTGCTCAATCGCTACACATTCGCATCAACCTTGTCCCATCTTCGTCGAACGAATACCCCGATTGGCCGCGATGGGAAAATTGCGAAGCCTCGACAATTGCACAATACCCACTGGGGCTTGGTATGCCCGGCAGAGACCCCCGAGGGACAAGCGTGTGGACTGGTGAAGAATCTGGCCTTGATGTGCTATATTACAGTCGGCACCCCAGGCCAGCCCATTGTCGACTTCATGATGCAGCGACAGATGGAGCTGCTTGAAGAATATGAGCCTCTGAGTAATCCCAATGCAACCAAGATATTTGTGAATGGTGTCTGGGTAGGCGTCCATTCTCAGCCGGCCGTGTTGACCGCAACAGTAATGAATCTTCGCCGGAAGGGCTTGATATCCTACGAAGTCAGCCTTGTACGTGACATACGCGACCGTGAATTCAAAATTTTTACAGATGCTGGGAGAGTCTGCCGGCCTCTTTTCGTCGTTGAAAGCAATCCTCGAAGCACAAATTTCGGCAATCTGGTACTTACAAAGCAGGACGTCATAGACCTTGACCGGGACCGGGAAATGATAAGCAGTATGGATGCTCAAGATAGGGAAGACCAAGCTATAGGTTGGCAGGGACTGGTCAAGAACGGCAAGGTAGAATACGTTGATGCGGAAGAAGAAGAGACCATCATGATCGTGATGACTCCCGAAGATCTTGAGATATCCAAGCAGTATTCGACTTACGGAGACGATGCATTGGCAGGGGATGATTCCAAGGATGATCCGAATAAGCGTATGAAAGTGAGACCCAAAGCGATCCGGCAGGCTTGGACGCATTGTGAGATTCATCCGAGCATGATCCTGGGCATCTGTGCAAGCATCATTCCTTTCCCTGATCACAATCAGTCGCCCAGAAATACTTATCAGTCTGCAATGGGCAAGCAAGCGATGGGCGTTTTCCTGACGAATTATGATGTTCGCATGGACACGATGGCCAATATCCTCTATTATCCTCAAAAACCTCTTGCGACGACACGTTCGATGGAGTTCCTGAAGTTTCGAGAATTACCAGCTGGTCAGAACGCCATTGTGGCTATCGCCTGCTACTCTGGCTACAACCAGGAAGATTCAGTTATCATGAATCAGAGCAGTATAGATCGGGGTCTTTTCCGAAGCTTGTTCTATCGTGCCTACACGGACCAAGAAAAGAGAGTTGGGATGTCAGTGGTTGAGCAGTTCGAGAAACCTATGCGCAGCGACACCCTCAGCCTCAAGCATGGGACCTACGATAAACTTGACGACGACGGGATCGTCTCTCCTGGTGTCCGAGTCTCAGGCGAAGACATCATCATTGGCAAGACGGCTCCCATTGCGCCGGACGCTGAAGAGCTTGGTCAGCGCACGAAGCTACACGTCAAACGTGATACTTCAACGCCTCTTCGTAGCACGGAAAACGGGATCGTCGATCAGGTGCTTCTGTCTACCAATTCTGATGGTCTTCGGTTCGTCAAAGTTCGCATGAGGACCACCAAAATTCCCCAGATTGGCGACAAATTTGCTTCGAGACATGGTCAGAAAGGGACGATTGGGATTACTTACCGCCAGGAGGATATGCCGTTCACTAGTGAGGGCGTGGTGCCAGATCTTATCATCAACCCACATGCGATACCTTCGCGGATGACTATTGCTCATTTGATCGAGTGTCAACTCAGTAAAGTGTCATCTCTCCGAGGCTTTGAGGGTGACGCTACCCCTTTCACGGAAGTTACTGTGGACTCGGTGTCAAGGCTGCTTCGTGAACATGGCTACCAATCCCGGGGCTTCGAGGTCATGTACAACGGGCACACGGGTAGAAAGCTAGTGGCGCAAGTCTTCCTTGGACCCACATATTACCAGCGCTTACGGCACATGGTGGATGACAAGATCCATGCACGAGCTCGCGGCCCTGTCCAAATCTTGACTAGACAGCCTGTTGAGGGAAGAGCAAGAGACGGTGGCCTACGTTTCGGAGAGATGGAGCGCGATTGCATGATTTCGCATGGTGCCAGCGCTTTCCTGAAGGAGCGACTGTTCGAGGTGTCCGATGCTTTCAGAGTGCATATCTGTGACATTTGTGGTCTGATGACGCCAGTTGCGTGAGTCCCTTCCACGTGCTCTTTGCAAAGGTAGAAAGCTAACCAGCCCTTTTCCCAGAAACCTCAAAAAGAACTCGTTTGAATGCCGACCGTGTAGGAATAAGACCAAGATCTCGCAAATCCACATCCCCTACGCCGCCAAGCTACTATTCCAGGAACTCGGCTCTATGAACATTGCAACTAGACTTTTCACTACACGGTCCGGTGTGACAGTGCGGTAATATAGCATATCATTGACCTTGGCCCGCTGGCTTAAACACGATTTAGTAATGAATAGCACCCCACACGGCGTCAACACGGATTTTGCCATATCTTCCGCAATTCGAAGAGAAGGCTACGGCTGCTGGCCGAGCATTCTCACCCTACCCCTACCGTGTTCCTATCTACTTTGGTGTGAACATTTTTGGGACATAACATAGCGATGGAGTGGTGGGTTGAAGGGGGTCGAATGGGGCATATGGTTCCTGCATACCCATACCAATGGCATGGGTAAAGGCCCTTTGAGAAGTCTGGTTGAAAGGCTGCCGATGCGGCGATCACTTTAGATTACTGTACAATAGTACATCCGTACTCGAAGAATAGAATGATCTCCGAGACCCAGTATGACCGCAATCATGATTCGAAGCTTGTTCAGATCATCAGGTTTGAAAAGTGATAGCTAGAGTACGTACCATGGTATGCATGACAAGTCTACCGTGTCTACGCCTACATATGCATGGGACATGCTGCCAAAGTGCCAGTGGCCCAGTGCAAAGTCTCTCACAAGTCACAACGCAGAAGCAAGGCGGCCTACGCGCCCACAATGTCTAGCGGTGCTGCAGGATTGAGCATAAACCTGAACGACAGCTGATGGTTGGCCGAGCTTGCTACTAGCTTCCGAATCTTAGGCCTATCACACCACATCAGGCTACTGTTAGTGCTCTATAAGTGCGATGCCATCATTTCAACTGCACTTCACGACTGCAAATAGAAACACGCCCCACTAGAACCTCTGCTCGTGCTAAGGACCTCGCTGCTTCTAAGCGCCCACCTTCTTCGAGCCGGTTATCACTTCCCACTTCTGGAATTCCCTATGCAGCCAAGGCTGGATGCAGGTCATCAAATGCTCATCCGGCCAGAGCGGGGCATGGCACCAATGAATCCCTCACCAGCATCACGATTCGCAATGTAGCGAGGTGGTCGAGGACATAAGTACAGCGGTCATGCTCCCTCCTCTGCTCTCTTCTTTTCTTTCCTCTGTAGCAAGCCTCCAATTTTCTTTTTGAGCTATCCATAGTAAAATCGTTTGTTTGTTCTTTGCCAACGAGCTGTGCTCTTGGTCATTATTCTTGCCTCTACTCTCGAACTTACTCTCGAATTTACTATCCAACACAAGTCTTGTCGCCGGTCGTCAAGTCTTTGCATAGCTCACTTTATACTCAATATTCTTATTTTTTGTGTCCCCGTCGAAATCATTTGTTGAAGAGCTCTGGTAGCCTTTCAACAATATCAATATCCAGATTCGACCACTACACCATTATTTACTATTTCTCCCCAAATTTAAAATCACTTAATCAGCAATAATGTCTTCCACTCAATTGTCTTTCAGTCTCTCCACCAGCACCAAGGTCAAGACCGCCCACCTCCTCGGCTCATGGGACAACTACTCCGGACAGCTTCCCTTGTCCAAGGCTTCCACCCCTGGCAAATGGAAGGGAACTTTCCGCTTCGGCACCTCCACCCTGAAGCCCGGCAGCCGCTACTGGTACTACTACATCATTGACGGCTACCACGTCTCTCACGACCCTTCCGTGTCCGCCACCAAGGAGCCCACTACTGGCCGCATGCTCAACATTCTTGACGTCCCCAAGTCCGCCTCCACCAGCTCTAAGCGCGCCTCCGCCGAAATCCCCAAGGGTCGCGGCTTGTCACCATCCCGCATCGTCTGCCCCAAGCCCTCCAAGCCCTACGCTTCCCGTGCCGTCCGCGAGGCCGACTACTCCATGAGCCCTGGTATGGAAGATATCGCCGAGAAGCTCGAGCAGGCTTCTCTCTATGACATGCGCCACTCTTCTCCACAGTCGTCCGTCGGCTCCAGCCTGTCTTCCCGCTCCTCCGGCTCCGAGCGCAGCTCCCCGTCTTCGCTCTCATCCCTCTCCAGCTCCTCCGGCTGCTCTTGCAACCGCTACGGTGTCACTCGCCGTGGCGACCGCGTCAAGCTCGACTGCGGTGGATCCCGCTGCGGATCTGACAGCTCCGAGTCTGACAGCCAATCCGAGTTCGAGAGCGAATCCGAGGATGAGCGCCCAATCCGCAGGTCTTCCTCCAACACCAAGGCCCGCTACGTCGAGGTCAGGCCCAGGCAGGCCGTTCGCAGCTCCCGCCGCTAGATGGAGAATCAATGAAAGATGTTCCTTTTCATTATTGTTGCATTCATGCACACATCCAATCATTATGTATTTTGTCAGGACTGGTTCCTCGATGGAATGACAATGGCCTGATCTATGGCTACCTACCGGCATCATTACTGCCCTGGACACGTCCCAGGAACAGCATGCCGTTGGTCGGGTCAAGTTGGATGGGAAAATTGAGAACCAGGCAGTCTCCAAGATGCTTGCAAAGTCTCACAACTGATAAAGTTGGATGTGGGCAATCATGCCTAGCCATTTGATGAAGATGAAGATGAGGGGATGAGGAGTGAAGAAGAAGAGAGAGGAGTAAAGGAAATGTATGTAAAGAGGAAAGGAGATGAGAGTGGAAGGAGGAGAGGAAGCTTTTGTGGATCCAGACGTCGATAGCATGACAAAATCAATCGAAATGTCTCCACATGCATTCTAGACTCATGCCTATGTCTATTTTTTCAAGCATTTTTGTTTGCAACGTTTGCAACGTCGTTGAAGATGATGCCAATATTGCTCCTCCTTCATGCTCTGCTGCCTTTCCTCTGTCTTCTTGTCTTGGCGGCGCATCCGGCGAGAAAAACGAGAGCTATACCCATTACAGACTAGTGTCATATATCCCAAGCTCATCCTCATTCATACACAGTCCACTGCCAATCCCGCCCATCCGCACACCCACCCCTATAGATTGGAACATCAGCTCGTGACTATGTTACGACGTTCAGCTGCCGCCCTCTCGCGGCGCGTCGTTGGCGGTGTCGCCGCGAAGCCAGTCAATACACGAATGTTCACCCCCAGCATCACAAGATGTACGTTCTTCCCCTCCAGTGAAACATGCAAGAAAATGGCGAAGCGTGGAGTCAGAAACAGCGGGAGGCGAATGGTCCTAGAAGAGGGTGCTCTTGGGGTGAGGAAGGATCCACCGTGCTGACCGAATCTCGTTGGGGCCGAACAGATACCTCACACGATGGCGATCCGAAACCGGGCGAGCCGTCGTCGCAGATGGTGCCGTTTGAAGGTACGTCTTGCGATGTCCCATCTCTTTCCAATGATCCCACATCACACACAAACCCAAGAGACACATCCCAGAAGCAACGCAAAGATGGCAGCCGGGCCGTTATGAAAAAACCATGGCCATTGAAGAGGCCACCAATCGCTCTCAGTGGCAGACTGTCCACGGACCCAGCATCTTCGAGACGATGCACACTAGTCTGCAGCTCAGGTATTTGTGGGCTGTGTTTGCTTCCCCAAAGCCAAATCTAAGGCATCCTACTCTGCGCGCTCACACTGCTACCCCATCAACCTCCTTCGCCACTACACCACACATCCCCCTCCCTCCCTCCCTCCCTCCCAAACAACCTCTAAACTCCATCATCCACTAACCACCAAATTTATTTTCTTCCTATGAACAGACATCCGCACCGAAGCCGACCTCCTCCCCCCCGGCGCCGCCCCCGGCACCATGCCCACCGACCTCGAACAAGCCACGGGGCTGGAACGCTTCGAGATCCTGGGCAAGATGCAAGGGATCGACGTGTTCGACATGAAACCGCTCGACGCGTCCCGGAAGGGCACCCTGACGCACCCCATCGTCGTCAACTCCGCAGGGGACGAGCAGTTCGCGGGCTGCACGGGGTTTCCCGCCGACAGCCACTGGGTCATCTGGCTGGGCATGAGTCGCAAGAGGCCGCTGGAGCGGTGCACCGAGTGTGGGTCCGTGTACCGGATGGAGTATGTGGGACCGCCGGATGATGCTGGGCATGGGGGCCATGGGGCACATGGGGAGGGGGAGGAGCATCATGGGTATGAGGAGCCCAAGACTCTGGCGGATTTTGTGAGGCCCGAGTATAGGGGCGCGCCTGAGGGGTTCGTGCATCCGGGAGCTCCTCCATCGATGGGGGGGGCTCATCATTGAGAAGGGGGAAGAAGGGATGGCGGTGTACATATTACTAGCGCTTTAGATGGAGCAATGGAAGACGTGGCATAAGGGGTTGGTGCTCGCATCGGTGATATGTGGAAAAGCTGCTTGCGCAAAGCCGATCTCGCATTCGCATGACATGGCGCCGAGGATGAGGATTGCGTACTTTGTGTCTTGTGCATTAGCATGTGATGCTATCGAAGAGTTGAATAACAAGCTAGAAACATCTCTTATGCTGACAACGCCACGCGCAATGCAACAAACACGTTGAATGACCCGCCCTACCATCATGAGAAATCACCGCCTCGACCTCTGCGCACTCCATTTCAGGCAACGCTCTTTCAAAAATACTAGACCCCTGTCATCACGCGAAATTATCCTCTCGATCGACACCCACATCCTCCAACTCGGCAAAATTCTGGAAGTGCAACACCCGATGCACTGCATCGTAGAACGCCACGGGCACATCCACCTTCACGTTCGGGACCCTCTTCTCCACACTCCCGAAACTCGCGCCCATGAAGCTGTAATTCCAGCGATCATCCTCGGGCGTCAGGAACATCCCGCGGATCTTATCCGACAGCAGCAGTTGGGTCTTCTCCCCGAACCCTGTTGTAGAAAACCCGGCAGGCATGTCCGACGAGAGGTCTTTGTTCTCGACGCCCCACTTGTAGCCCTGCGGTGTGAGCGCCCATGCCGCGAGGCTGACGGAGCCGGGCGTGAATGAGACGGTCATGGTGATGGTCTTCTTGTCCCAAGAGCTGTGGGCGGACATGAGGCGGGCGTGATGTGTGACGTCGCTGGCAGTCATGTAGGGAGGTTCATTCCCAGCGACGGTGTGGATGATACCAAGAGGTTCGAGTTTGGCGAGAGAAGGGTGGGTGGGCAGCTGGTGCGGGAGTTGGATGTCACGCGTGTTGCCCACTTGGGGCACCATGACGATGGTCTTGATTTCCTTGACGACGTCGTTGTCGGGTGGGGAGGAGCCGTAGAGATAGCCGGCCACCTGGACGCGGAGATCGGAGATGGTGATGAAACGTTTCAGTATGTTTTTAGGCATGATGTAGGTGTGGTGGCCTTCTTCGACGATGTCGTCCGAGGAGATGTAGATGTTATTCGCGCGTGTTCGGAGGTTGGAGGTGGCGATGGCTCGAGTCCTCCATTCGGTCTTGGATGCGAAGGATTGTTGCTCGAACTGCGAGGTTGTGGTGACGATGATGTCCTCGCCATGGACGTTCTGGGTCTTGGTGGTCACAGCGGTCAATTGCTGCTGTTCTTGCTGCTGCTTCTCGATCTCGGCAGCTTGCTGGCGTTGCATGCTTGGCGCACTAATCTCCATACCGAGAATGATATCACGGACCTCGCTGCTTGTAAGGGAAGATGTATTGACATTGTTCTTCTTCCCATAGTCGTTGAGGATCAGGTCGCGCAATTGCACTTCAACCTTGATCCAATCTTCGTCGGATAGCGTTGGCCAAATGTGATGCTCCTTGGTGATTACAGTCTTGTCAGGACGCAAAAGGAGCTTCGTCTTATCCTGGTTGACATGGAGGGCGCGTAGGATGAGGATCAGACGGGAGAAGGCAGTGTATGATGATATGGTCTTCAACCATTCATCGTAGAGGTTGTAAAGCATCATCTTTGGTTCTGTAGCTCGGAGAATCATGTCGCCCAGTTTTTCGACTTTCATCGCTGCTTGGAAAGGCAGCTGCAGCTCAGACGCACGAATGGAGATGTTGGGGAAATCAAGCAAGTGGACCTCGAGAGGATCCAGCAGACCCTTCCTGGTCACAATCAGCTGCTTCGGCTGTTCCTCGACAGGCAAGGACCTGATCAAAGCTGCCACTTCCTCAGCAGTCTTCCACTTAGCCAGTTGGCCAAGACGCTTCTGTCCGGCCCAGACACTGGTGTGGATAATCTTCAGGAAGAGCTGACCCGTCCTGGGGTTGAAGATGAAAATAGCACCATTGATTGGCTTGGTCGTCAGATTACCCTCAAACGTCTTGTGAATCGTCACACGATAGACGTTCGTGTCATCAATGAAGAGCTGTATCTGGTTGCTGAAGAGTTCCGAGTAGTTCTGAGAGTTCAGAAACTCCTGGTTGCTTTCCGATGCGTACAGCTGGAGACCTTTTCGTATACGTTCTCGCAAGACGTACAGAGCAGGGTTCGCTTTCATGATCTTTGCCATGGCTTGCTGCACCAAAGTTTTGAGGCCTGGAAAATACTGACCATACGCTGAGTACAGGTTGTAGGCAAGATCAATACCAATCATCAACCCCGTAGCGGATGGGTAGATACTCATACTGTCGGTCGTGTAGTCCAAGTATTTGGCTCGCACGTATCGCTCGACATCGTGAGAGTCGTAATCACCGTAACGCAATTGCACATCAATCCAGAACTTGTTCGTGGTGGTCGGTTCCGTAATGTCCTTGGTATCGAAGAGAATTGATGGACGCGTGACATTCCACTTGTGGGTCGCAAACAGCAAAATATCCGCACAGGAACTATTCATCTTGTATGACTTCCTTGGGTGGATGGTCTCCTTCTGCACAGTCTCGATCCCCAATTGGTCCAACTCCTGGTCAAACACTTGGCACAGATCCATCACAACCGACTCATGGATCTTCTGCCACAAGTGAGCACGGAAGATCTGAATCAATGAGATCTTGAGCGTTGGGATCTTGCCATGCAAGAAGATGCCTGTCAAATCAAGTTGGACCTGGAACCCGACATAGACATTGGCTCGGTTGATGGTAGGTGACCACCATAGCGTGAAGCGACGGTTGGGAATCTGGTTAAGACCAGACCGTTGGGCGTTTGTGAGCTTCTTGAACTTCATTGACTCCTCGAAACCTGAGGCTCTCTCCCAGAACAAGCCCTCCCAAGATGGAAAAGCTGTCGCCTTGAACAGGGTGTGCTCTAGGATTGTCTCAACACCGCCAAGCGCCTGAATGACATCGGTCCTGTAAGCATTCAGATTCCAAAGCTTGCCGTCATGCCGCTGGCTAGTCCACCAAAATGGGTTGCTCTTCATCAATTGGTACGTCTTGAACTCGGTGCGAGCCCTGAAACCCTTATCAAAGCTCAATGTACTACGATCTTTCTGGAATAGAGTGTTGATTCGAGGTAAGCCTCGATCCCAGCTGTCCTCAAGATCCTCAAGCGTTAGACGTCGATTTTGCTGATTCGCCTCTTGCCTCTTTTGCGAGTACTCTGTCCAAACACGTTGCGAATCGATGAATTCTGCTTCCCACGGAATGATGTACCGGAAGATGTTAGGGATGAGCGTCTCCTCATCATGGCTCATACCGGCCCGGTAGTGAGTCACGCCCGTGTCTGTCTGCTTCGACCAACGCTTGTCGCTGGTTGGGATGAGGATGTGAGATCCAGATATCATGCCCAGACCACCAAGCTCCTTTGGTGTATAGAAGACAGCAGGTGGGAACCTTGAAGGCATCTTGGAATTGAGACCAATCTTTACTCGTGTTTGGATCTTGGTCTCGCATTTGACAATTGTATCGAGAAGGTTGACAGTCGATACCGCCGCCTCTCTGTAATACGTGAAGAGCGCAATCAAACTTGTGTTCCATTTGTTGGCAATCTTCGTAAAAGTCGTCGACCCGGAGGACATAAGAATCTGGCGGATGCGATTGTTGAACTTCTGAATGTCTTCTTCCGTCACCTGCAGGAATGCGTGCGCGGTCCTCTCCTTGGTCGTATTGTCGACCAGAGACCAAACGCTGTCTTGAACAGGGAAATCGTCATTCTGGTTTCGAATCTTGGGTAGAATCCGCACTTCAAAACCGCTCATCGAGAATAGAAGGTTAGGATTGTCCCGACTGTAAACGCTTGCAAATGTATCATCCCACTCAACAGTCGTGACAGAACGGGGAAGACGGTTCTTGAGATCCCAAAAGACGGCACGTCCAAGGTTGACATCATGTCTCATCAGGCGCATCCTCGAGTCTCGAGGCCAGCACTTCTTATTCCGGTATCCAATAACATTTTCAAAGTTGGGATCCGGTTGCTCAGTAAGGAAGCGCTGGATGAGATCCCTAGATTCGTCCGCACTGAACCTTAGGAACACCCAAATCCTGTCGATGTATCTGGTATACAGCCTTATAGGATGCCTTGTCTCGGTCTTTCGATCCCGAAACTGTAGGAAATCATTTGGACTCTGCGGCGGACCTGCGATTTCACTTGCGCGTTGTAGACCAAGAAGCAGCAGATCCAACACCAGGCCGTAGTACTGGAAGACAAAGCCCGAAAATTGGAGACCTCGGATCATGCCGTAGCTGTTGGTGTGATTCATGTCCTTGTAGTTGAGCTGCACGTTATTCTTCGATGTGATGTAATCTGCAAGATTGTGGTCCATGATGAGACGCAAAAGTCGATTGAGCAGCGTTAGATCAATCTTCTCATATACCTTGGAGAGCTGCGTCTCCATCATGACATTGCACTCGCCATTCTCAGTCTCCCAGACCCCGCCAAGATTGTTAATCCCCTGAGCCCATTTGTAAGTAAGCAGAGGCGGTACCTCGGAATCTGACGGCTTGATCCAGGCAGGGAATAAGTGGCGCTGATCTGCCTGATACCAGAGATATTGGTCCAAGTACGCATCGGTTATTTTCTCGATCGGCTCGATGTCATAGACTGGATTGATGCTACTGTAATTGTCGTTCATGTCGATCCCAACCTCTTTGAAGGCACGTTGGGTGAGGAGGAAACGTTTAATTCGCGAAAGAGTCGTGCCAGGAGAGTCGTAGGCTTGCTCGATCAGCGCCAGCTCTTCCCTCTGGTTTTGATTCAAACGGCCCTTGACGGAGTAAGCTTCACGCAAACGCTCGAGTGCGAGAATCAGAATCTTAGTGTCATGTTTGTATGAGACTGCCGGAAACGGGATGGGCGAGAATTTGCGTGACTCCAGCCAATGGACGGTCGTAGTGTAGATAGCAACAGCCTCCTCGGACGAGACATACGGCCCATCCTTCATGTAATTGTGCTGCCGTTCCTGCTCTGCCTTCAACCATAGACGGGTCAGTCTCCCAAGATTCTTCTTCGCAACAGTCTTGTCAACAGTGGCCCCTCTTCTGATTCGCTCTCGGTTGTAATGAGCCACAGATATCCACCAGTCTGCTTTACTCTTGACGTATCTAAGAATGATGTTCTCAATAGGCGCAGGTAAACCAGGCACTTTCCATGGAATATTACTCTTCCAACACCTCCAGGCTTCGGACAGATGCTGAAGGACAGTGTTGACTTTATTCTGCTTAATGCCTTCTGGCATCATATCCATGAGATCTGCCATGACGGACGCGCGGAGTTCGAGATCGAAGTGTGACTCGACTCTCTGCTTTGTGACAGTCTTCGCCACACCCTTACTGTGCCGACCTTCAAATTGACGGGACAACAGATTTCCTAGCCAACGTTCAAGTAAAGGAATGATGCCGCGCATGAAGAATAGCCAAACTCGCCATGCCGGAGCCCAGAAGCCACACCCGGGGCCTTTGCCGACTGGGCCCGAGTTGAAGCGGTAGTAGATGAGATGCTTCAGATCCTTGCATGATCGGATCTGATGCATAAGCTTGTACTTGTAACGGTACATACCAGTCAGCTGCCCTACGTGATTGAAGGCATATAGTATGCCGTCAGCAAGTTGAAATGCATCGATATTGCCAAGGCGGTACTGGACCTGAGCATCGACAATCAATTTCGTAAGTCTCAACAGCTCCCGCATCAGATGGAATGCATTGCCAAATCGTGACTTCTTCCGCTCCTTCGTGGTCAAGGTCTTGACAGGTTTCAGATTGAAATTGTAATCCAGGTGGAGATACGTCAGGTTCTTGCGGTGAATCAGGAGGTTCAACATGTTGAATCCTTGCCGACAGACTTGAAGGCCTGCCTCCACCCAGTCGATGGTGGTCTGCTGGAAGAACTTGGTCGACTTCAGCGACTTCATAAGGTTCTGCTTGTTTTGTGCCTTCGGTCGCTTCTTGTGTAGTTCGTTAAGGACATAGGTCTTCAATAGCTTCTGGTATGACACCCTGACCTTGACCGGCTGACCCTGTGGACAGTGCTCAAGGTACCATTGCTTGACCAAAGGCACGTCCTGTGCGCGTACCATCTTGCCTGACCGCCGGTCGAATGGAAATGGGGCCCACCAAAGGGCTATGGCAGACGATGTTTCCTTGGTGTACAGCTCTTCGTCCGCCATGAATGGTTCCATATTGCCAGGCAGCGTGAACTCCTCATCCTCCATGTTTCCTTCACCGAAAATCTCATCTTCATGGCTGACAGTAATGTTTTTAGGCGCGACTGAGCGTGAGGAAATGGGGTTGATGACCGGGTCGAAGTAGAATGCCGGCAGGCTGGGATCCTCTGCACGCACGTAGACGACTTGCGGATGAGAATACCATGCCAATTTCACACTGCGAGGTAGTGAGTTGTATAGGTAGGGAAAAGCTACTCGATATTCGGTGCGAATCGGGGCGCGGAAGATGATCCTATCAATGGCATTGAACTCGCCAAAGTCCTCATCATTCGGATCGATGTCTTTGTAAAGGGGCTCGAAGCGAGGCCCCCCCGGCATGGCGACGTTCAATGCCTTGGCCGTTTGAAAGCTATCGATGTCAAACATGTGGAAATAATTCTTGTCCACCAGATCGCTTAGCAGTTGGTGACTCAGGCGGTACAAGGTCGCCATTTGTGGTAGTGACAGATTCCAATCTTTGTAGCTTGGTCCGTTCACGTGAGGCGTGTCTAAGAGAGGACGATGCTCGTATAACCATCCAAGCACTGGATCATCCTCCTCTTCGTCAAGCTCCATCTGTATGGGCTCCAGGGGTTCGACATCCTCAATGTTCTCCGACCACGAAAGAGGGGGTTCCTCGTCGTCAAAAGGTGGGAATCTCATCCTTTTGAAATGTCTTCGATCGCTCTTCTCCCGTCTCATACATACCCACATGGTAGCCCACTGCGCATGGAAAATAGGCTCGATCACCCTGGGAGTCTCATTGACGACGGTCAAACACCCATTGACATGGTAAAGCACCTTCACCTCCCTCGCAGACTCCCAAGGCATAGGCATATTCTCCAGCAGTTTCAAGACAGCGTGAGGCATGTATTTCAACGCCCCGAGATAGCTTCTCTTGTCACTACTGAATTTTTTTTGTGAAACATCCCCGATATCCTTGATGATCTTCCGCAGGTGCTCCGCCGGCATGTCATTCTTCTGAGTCTCCACAAAGCCCCCCTTGCGCTTCTCTCCGAAACGGTTACGTTGTGTCCTCAGCCACTCTTTTTTCTTCTGGGCATACTTTGCGACTTGAGGATCTGAAGGCGGCGCGTAGGCGGGTGGTGGAGGAGCTGATGCCATAGACATGTGCCCACCACCCCAGCCAGGTGGTGCAGGCTGGGTAAGTGATGACATGGTGACCTAGAGACAAGGAAACTGTGTGTATGGTGTTTTGACGAGGCCCCTCGATTCAGACTCCCTCATCCAACTTCAAGAGCCCCTAGCACAGCGCGACTTGTTTGTTGAGTCAGGCGTCGAGACGATGAGATGATCACTCTTACCTCATTTGCCAGTCGACCACGCTTCCCAAGCGAGCGTCCACCGAGAGATTGAGAGGAGATAATGATTTATATCATATGAGGACATTTCTGGAGCCGCCACGCGCTAAGACATTTAGCGCGATCGCTAAATGTTCCACCCACAGCAAAGTCCGACGACAGCAACAGAGTGACAACCATCCACATTGAGGCCGTCAAGATGACTACCAGGTTGACATACGTAAGTCGCTATGCATCGTTGAAGCTTTGGAACCTACTGGCTAACGATACGACTTGCAGCGACGGAACAATCCGTGAGACTCCCACTCCTTTTGATAGCCGCGGAGTGAGGAAGACGACATCACAGGTATTGTATTGACAGCAGCTTCTACTAGGTACAATACGCGATCGAACAAAGTCCGCGTGGTCAAGACACCCGGCGGAAAGCTCAGGTATCAGCACGTCAAGAAGAGGGGCACTCCACCGAAATGCGGTGATTGCGGTGTCAAGCTACCTGGCGTACGTTTTGAAGCAGACCCTCAAAGATAATGTTGTATAGAGATGGTCAGATCTAATGACATGGCTGTGTCCTAGATTCCCGCCCTCCGACCTCGCGAATACGCCAACATCTCTAAGCCAAAGAAGACCGTACAGCGTGCATATGGGGGATCGAGATGCGCGAATTGTGTCAAGGACAGGGTGGTGAGGGCGTTCTTGATTGAGGAGCAAAAGATCGTGAAGAAAGTGCTCAAGGAGAATCAGCAAAAGAAGCGCTGAGTAGGGATAGGCTCATCGGTCAATGAACTCCATCTCAAAATCTACAGCCTACCACCAAATACCTGCTGAAGCTTGATGGAGCAATAAGGCCTTGCATCAAGCCCATTCTGCCTCTTCACGACATGTTGAGCATGAAGAGCTCGCCACTACGTTATGCGACTATGCACTGAGCTCGCATGAGCTAGACCGGCAACGAACGAGATGAAAGATGTAGGTCATTGACAGCCTTGCCAGATACGCTTTCTCCCGAGGATGGAAGTTTTCTCTGCAATCCTGTTCAATGACTCCTCCAATGAACCCCATTCGCAAGACCTTCACGAATCATCGAATCCATACGTCAAGAAGCTCGAGACCTCCCATCCATTTGCATCATCATATTCGTTTTCATCAGTCGTCGACAGCAGCTTCTGATAGTGCTTCTCGCCACCACATCCATTGTTTTTCACACACCCTGCAATTTCCATGCCCACCTTCGACCCTTCAAAGTACGCTCCATGCAGAAAGCCAAAGTAC
This sequence comes from Niebla homalea, assembly GCA_019925105.1. Classification (NCBI taxonomy): domain Eukaryota; kingdom Fungi; phylum Ascomycota; class Lecanoromycetes; order Lecanorales; family Ramalinaceae; genus Niebla; species Niebla homalea. Next base: position 506,500 of record JAHGAU010000009.1, read on the forward strand.
TGGGCGCTTGTCGCTTCCCCTGCGAAGTACAGCCTTCCCACATTGGCACGCAAATTCTCATGCATCTCCAACGAAGTCCCTGGAGGCCAATTAGAGTAGCTACCGTAAGCCCATGGCTCAAGGCTCCATCGTGGATATGTGAACGCGATCGGGTCTGGCACATTATCCTTCCCGAACATATCGCGTAGCACCGCCAGGACCTCAGCTTTAGTAGTGGCATCATCCTGCGCCTCGACGACGTATGATTGTGTCTGCACAATAGTCACGAAGATAATTCCGGAGCCTGGAAGAAAATCATCGGCATCAAGAGATTGAAAGATTGGATAGTAACCCCTTTCCTCGGGGTCGGCGTAGAGGAAATATTGATAGGAAGTATTCCAAAACACTTGGTCTGGCGGAAATTGCAGAAAGATCTTGGTGTAGGTACCCATAGCAAAGGTTTCGATACCCGTCTGCTTCCAAGAAGGCAGCTCTGGTTCGAAAGAAATCATTTGGCTTTGGAGGACGCCGACCGAGAAGGTACAGATCGCGTAGTCTGCTTGGACACAGCTGCCATCTTTATTGTAGACAGTGACGCCATCACTGCTGTAGGAAATGTTGGTGACAATGGTGTTCAGAAGCAGCCTTGGGTCTTTCGATGCCAGAAATGTCGAAGCCTCACCCTGTATGAACGTGTTGAAGCCTCTCTGGTCAAAGACGTAGTTGTTCTCATCCGAGTACTGGTAGAAGGTCGTGTTCTAAGAGGCATCAGTCCCAGCAAGACTAGGGGATTACTCAGGCTAGTCACATAATTGACGACAGCGAACTCTTGCGAGCTTTGCTCCTATTTAAAATCAGTCGCTCCTCTCAGCATCGACATAGCGAGACCTACCGGAGGGTACGCATATTCGAAGTCGAATTCGAACCACTCAACGGCTCCAGCCTGCTTGTCCATACCAGGCCTCCAGCCTGCGAGGCTGAAGCCTGATCGGGCGCTTCGGTCTTGCAGACTTTGATTGAGGATGTAGCCAGCATCCTGTTCCCAGTCTGCATACGCATCCTCAAAGGTATCGAACAAATCTGTGTAATCGATGGGACCCTCGTCGGTGAAGGTTTGGATTGAACTGTAGTTGGAGAAGCTATCCAATGTCAGACTATTGCCATCGCAAATGATTCATGAAGCGCGCACGTGTTCATCAGCTTATACTTCTTCGCCTGGATGATTGAAGGTTAGTAGCACTCATCCAAGAGCTTGTGAAGTATCTCACCAGAGTCCATATCGGGTTCTCTGGACCAGGAGGCGTGACAATTCCTTGGACCTGCAGATCCAATGGTCAATCCGACATTCTTCGAAATGTGCCAATAAGGCGTTGTGCGGCTTTCTTACCCAGTTGGCACCCAGTTCGATGGTATAAGGAGACCCGTCGGACTTTTGGCCGAAGGTCGTATGCGCACATCTGCCCCCGATGTAGTCGTTGTACTCTACAATCACAAAGTCTGTTACGGAAGCGTTCGAGAGAGCTTGCTGTCACTTCATCAGCTCGTCCACGACTGGAGTTGCAATTGGTGGGCTTACGGCAGCTGTAATGCCGGCAGTCCCAGCACCTCTACACCAATGTTGTTAGTAAGCGTCAGTATTCCTCGCATGAACAGACCGACAAGATTGCAACGCTGGTTTTTTGACAAGATTGATTGATCGTGGTCTGCAGTGGGGTCGCATCGGCGGCACAGGCAAAGGCACAATGTAGTAAGATCTGCTCGACACGCATCTTGGAGATTGATTACTGATCACTCATCAATGACAGGCGAGCAAAAGCTGCAGGATGAATTACGCAATTCGTTGTCAGATGCTTTGATGAGATTTTGGGCGAGACGTGTTATAATGAATGGGCGAAGAGCTTCATTCTTTAGCCCCTCCCCAGCTGTGATGGATCTATCAATGCAGGGAAGGTGGTCCAGCTACATGACCGAGCACGAGCGCGCCAGGACCTGCATCCAGGGCTTATCGTAGGAGATAAGGTAAGCAAGAAGCAAGATTAGTAGCAGTAGGGAGGGTTTGCCACTGCCATTACTTTAAGCAGATTGGCAGTGAATGACATTGATGAAGTTTTGAAGTAAGAAGATGAGGTGTGAGGTCAGACTTTGAGGTGGTAAAACATTGTGAATAAGATCAGAGAAAGTGCCCAGAGATGTCTTCGCACGCGTAGGCTTACACTACCTAATCCGCTTCCAGTTCAATTTGTCCCCTTTACCCCAAAGCTGATGAAATCGTGGGAACCTCTTGGTGGCTTAGCGAGCCCCTGGAATTTCGCACCCTCTCTGTCATATGGTTCGTGTATCTTACGTTAGTCATGCACGGATCGCAGCGGGTCGACGAGGCTGTGCTCCATCTGCTTCATCATAGTGACCACATCACCTCGTCCCCCATAATTCCCCCGACCCCGAAAACCAATACTACCACACCTCTAACTGGACACCCGCATTCGGCCACGTTGACTCGACGTGTCACTAGCCGCCTCCCCCCTGCAAAAAAATTCGGAGCACGTGAGTCGGGCTGGCGCCGGTGGTCATCAGCACGGAGCGGCGAACGCTATTCGCTTCCTCTTTCACGAGACATGTTGCTTGCTCGCTTGCGACGCTCGGTCCAGGTAGCCATGAGCATATTGGCCACATAATAATACATAACATTCCTTCTTGCCTCTGACCGGGATGGATGAGTCAAGTCTGGTCAGGTGTCCACACAAAAATAGTAGTGCAGAACCTGTACAGCAATACTGACACCGCCCCTGCATTTCATCAAAATGATGACAGCTGTCCCAAGCATTAGAAGCAAAAAGTGAAGTGTCCCGGTAAGGTGATGCGAGGGGATGAAGCCACGTTATTTAGGGATTATAATATTACTGAGCGGTTCCAGCCTTCGTTCTTGCCTGGTACGAGTCAGAAGTTGTTCTCAGCCGGTGGGAATTGGGAGGAGCTGTCAAAAGCTGGACCCAGAGTGTTGGGTCAGGAACGCTTGAGCCGGATTTAAGGTCTCACTAGAAGGTGACTTTCTCGCTATTGCTTTACCTGCATAAGAGACGAGGGTCCCCGATTTCCGGCCAGTTGGCAGTATTACGTGCTACGTGTTTCCTGGTGGGGCCACGGTATGATGTACTTGTACCGAAGGAATCGGAGTTCGGAGAGCGTTGAGGCTCGTTGCATGTACCTTGGTACCTCTACTTCTAGATCGTCCCTTTGTTGTGTTGCGTCTTTCCTCTGAAAGTTGCGAGATTTCCCTTAGACTTTCCAGGCACAAAGCAAGGCACATTGCTGCTTCGGCGATCTTGTCATTTGTAGATACTATTGTAAAGTTCGCTCAACGCCAAGTTAGTGTTGCCTCAGATGCTAGGTACGAGCACATGATTGGTATCATAGTCCTTCAGGCTAGATTAACTCCCCCAGAAATCAAGGTGGTGATGCCGCGTATGTGCAATTGTGAAGCCACAAATATACATGTCCCAGCTTGCGTATCACTCCTCCACCTCGCCTTGAAACGCTTTCTTCTTTTGAATGTGCTAATCATAAAGTCCCGGCCCTCGGACTGAGGTGTCCTATGGAGGAAGTGACAGGGCTTGCAACATCCCAGGGGTCACGTAGTAGGTTGGAGTGGGAACTATATGGCCCCCTCCCTGGATGAAGCTCCTCCCACTTTCGAGCACAGTATTTTGCAGGCCATCTCTCTGATGCACCGAAGTCCAGCATCTGTGAAGAGCAAGATCGATTAGCACATATTCATGTCTCAAGGCTTTATCTGGGCAATCTTTTTGCAAGTGGTGACATTAGGAGGGACTGACCTTTGCGGCAATGATGTCGAATTGGAACTTCTCCCAGTACTCGTAGGCTTGCTCCAGAGCTTGAACCTAAGATTAGAGATCAGATCCTCCGGTCTTTTCGGGCCCGATGCTGCTGTGCCCTCGTGAGATGGCAAACTCACATCAGTGTCAGTCCAGGTCCTCATCCTTTCCCTCAGCCTTTTGAAACGCATCTGAAGCGCCGGCACTTGGTACGATTTGCCCAGATCGGTTTGGAACCGCACGGCAATGTCCTTCCATGGGAGGTTCTCCTCTTCCTTCAACTTCAGCAGCAGTTGCTCCTCATCATTGAGTTCGACCGGACCTGATTGGGATGGCGCCCGCTTTCGCTTCTTGTGGCCATAGTCAGAGTACTCCTCGTCTTCCCGAGCACGCTTCATTGCATTCATGTTGCTGAGACCGACTGGATCTGGTGCGATCGGCACTGGCCGTGTACGACCTGGAGACTGAGAAGGATGTGAGAGTGGATACTCGGTCGGATAATAAGGGCTGTTGGCTTTGTGTGACTGCGAGGCTTGCGGGGACATGGTGAAGATGGGTGGCGGATAGTCCTCATTCTTCATCCGGAATGGATTTTCTGTGAATAGGAGGTCCTCAACGTTGGGACCAAATGTAGAAGGGCTGCTTTTTGGGCGTGAAAGCGGAAGTAGCTGGTTCGGGATGTGTGATACCTGAATTGGTGGCGGTCGATGAGTGGCTGAATACGCCGGTGAAGCGTACTCTGGTAGGCTTGTCTGAGCGAGGAGAGGCTCCTGGAAGTTTGTGAAGGGATGTAGTGGCTTCGGTTGATATGGAGAGCGGTCGAGGGGCGAATTGTTGATCCATTCTGGCTCTGCGAATTGGTGCGGGTTCATCACTTCGCTAGGATAAATAACGTCGACTCCAGAGCTATAGTAGGACTCCGGAGGCATAGAGATCGGATTGCAGACAAGTGTCATTCGTAGAAACTTCTAAATGCAAGGAAGGAGTGGGTTTTGGACTTTATTAGAAAATGATTGCTTTTTCTGATAATGAAGGAGTGTAGAGCATATTCGCTTGAATCCTAAAGAGGCAATGAACAAAGGCGTCGGGCCAAAGGTGATGCAGGTGATGCAGGATGATGATGAATGCAAGTCTGGAACATGGAGGAGGCAGGATGATTCTAATAGGTAAGAACGCAGAAGGCAGTGCTGTGGGGTTAGATGAATATGTCAGGACAAATGTGTATCTTGAAGACTACGCCGGATGCTGCGGCCAGTGATTTCGACAACCATCCTGGCCCGAGTGGTTCTGATATCTAAAAGCACTATGCTTTCTAGTGTAAGAATGCTCACGATACTAAAAGACGGGAAGATGGATAGACTTTGGATAACTTGTGGGCTTAGCTTCAGTAGCTGTTTCAGCGTCCCAAGCTTCCACCGTTCCATGGTCAAGGAGCACTCCTTTTTAGCGTTCGGCCTAAATTTCATTTGTGGAGTCTGTGCCCTCTGGCTCGCGGATCTGCTAGAGGAATTTGACTGGCCTCGGGCTCTCCATAAGGCATGAGGGCATGCCGCATGGATGAGGAAGCTCATGCTGTAACCTGTAAAAGGAAGCGTAGTAGTCCCAATTCAACCATCTCACCACATTCTCACTGGAACTTAGTTTGGTGTCATTACTCGAACCTTGCTAAATGGGGAGATTTGGTGAGATTTTGGCATGGCTTTAAGCGCCGACCAGCCTCAACGCTCACATCTCCGTAAATGGAAGCAAAAAGGCTGTCCAGTATACATGCACCCATATGTCCATGACAGCCTGGCATAACTATTATGTTTCCGCCATGTTGAATTGCATGAAATTGTCAAGGTCCCGAAATTAGAGTCGGATGGCGCATCCTCCAGGACTTGACCGAAGTCGTTGAACCTAGAAGTTCCTGCCACTTGGACCAATTGAATGGTGCGCCAAAAATACCAGATCGCAAGGGATCTTCACGTCGAGCGCACTCACCACGAACTTCTCCAAGGCTCTCTAGCCATATGACGAGACCTGTCAATCTCGGCGCCGGATGAGGTGTTGTTGTGCTGGAGATTTGGGATAACACTTGGTAAGGTGATCGGTCATTACTGTACTCCGATGCAGAAATCCCGCGAAGGAATGCGTCGCAAGCGAAGCCCATTTTGATCCATCCTCGCGAAGCTACACCAGCCGGTGTTCCTTCTAGGCAGAAACGCCAGATACGCAGGTACCAATCTGACAATGCGACCTCCTGCAACCCCTTCCTCACGTGGTTTGACAGTTGAGGCTCTTGTATCAGAGACCGTTACAGTAATCAGCGTAGGTTGCTTTGCCACGCACCGTCAATCCACATATCTGGTGCCAATGGATTTGGTGACATGAGTATGTATCGAGACACCTCGACCAAGAGTCTGGAACCCTTGACGTATCCAGATAGGGATTGCTAGATGGGTTTTGCGTGATTTAATAGAGGAATCTTCACCTCCATGAGTTATAAAAGACGTTGACATCTTGGGGCTCTCAGAGGGGGCGATTCGCTAGACTCCTCCCCTATCTTGAAGCTTGACTAAAGTGCCTCTAGTGTCTGCCCTTCCTCGTAGCTCCCGTTGCGCGGGGCATGAAGTGAAGACAACTAAGGTATTGAAGTGGGCTGATTATTATTATTATTGTCGGAGTCAAATAATCAAGATCAAACGGCGCCAAGGCAAGGTAATAAGTGTGGATCCAGCTAGGACAAGCGATGTGGAGGCAAGAAGCTTCATGCTCTCCATCTTTTTGGCTCTCCGCGTATTGATCACCCGATCTGACCTCTTATAAGCAATTGAATGTTGCGAGCTTACGCGATACTGCATGCAACCGTGAGTACAAAGCGTACACAAATCTTCAAAATGCACACGCCGCAGGGCCGCATCTCAGGGTCGCAGTAGCAGTGTTCGTCCAGTCCACGGTCACGGATGATCGGTTTCACGATGGATTGAAATCGTGATGCTGCTATATTGCTTTGACAAATGCTTCATATCAGCAGGAATTCTCTGCTGCGAGAATCGTTAGGGCTTTCTCGGGGTGCTCGGAGTGTTACTGCTGATGGCAATACCATGTCAGAAGTGAAAAGGTAAATTGATTAAATGATGACATCCTGCGGTCCTATCAGCTAGTCTGTCTTATTCGGCTGAATTCGCTCGTTCCAAAAGCCATTCGGGGGGGAGGGGGGGCGTCTATCAATCGTTTCAACTTCGCGCTCTCTGAGGAGGCTGTGTCGGCTACTTGAAACACCCTTCATGATCTGAATCCTGGAGATGAGGATGACATCAATCTTTCGCGGTATAGCTGCCCAATTGCACGTTCCATTGATTCAAGACTATCATTCTGTGCAGACTTGGCAGAAGTAGACCTGGTAGTGGACCGCTCGTTGAAGCGTCTTGGTGTGAAGCTACGGTGCACTGCAAGCCCTTATGAGATGCGACTCTCACCGATCTGCTCATGTGTCTGAATGTAACGGCATCTTGCATATTCGAGATTTCTAGCCTGCTCAACTCAAAGGACCAGAGTTGATGTTGATATAGCTTTCGTAATCCGGCAAGGTGCTGGCTATCAAAAGTAATTTTTAAGCAATCATGCATGAACAGGGCCGAGAACCGAGACGGCGCTCTGCTATTTGCGAGCTTGGAACCAGTCATGGGGAGCAGCAGGCTGTGCTGTCAGGTTTAAAATGAGGATGATTTCCGCTTTTGCTTCCTGGTTCCACCTGCATATCGTCTCAAAAGCTCATCTATCTGAAATCACAGAGTGGGCATGCCTAATTTGAGGGGGATCCGTCGTGGCTCATACGCCTGGTGAAGAGTGAACTTCCCTTCGACTTGCTTTGGATTGTGTGTCCAGACGTATTTCGAAGGCGAGCCTGCAGGCGAGAAGTGGCCACAATCCTGCAAAATTAAGGAGCTTTTGGAATTGTGGAAGACCGAGATTCAATAGAGTGGCTTCCATCGAGCCTTCTAGACAGGAGAGACTGACGATCTTAACGAAAGGACAAGCTGACGAGATGAAGTGACAGGCTACAGCAACTTTTGACTTAGTACTACCATCCGTCCAGCTTATTCACGTCGCCCTTGAACGAGGCCCTCTGTCTGTTGCTGGTGATAGTCCGGATGATCGCTCTCATCATCATCCATGAAACCTGCGAGACCGTCCTCCTCAGCAATGGGGCCGTTTGTAGGATTCTGCTTCGCAGGAGGCTGGACAACATCCTCGTCTGCGGATACAGAGATACCTCGCTTGCCCCATCTGCCACCTTTCCCTTTACCATTGGGATGTGTCGGAGCATTGATGGGGTTATTCTCCTCATCAGGATCGACATCGCCGCGGCCAAGGACTTTCCCTACTAAGAATCCTCGGCTCAAGTCCTCGGAGTCTACTACACCACCATTGCGCAACTTGACCCTTTGCCTTGTCCAATATACCCATGCAAAGTCCACATAGAAGGCCGTCTGAAGCATGCCAAACACTACTTGTCTCCAATCGGGGTTGGCTTCGTCTTTGTGAGCATACCGCAGTATCCAATTCAAGATATATAAGGCTCGGTACGAGCCAAGGAACAGTATATATCCAGAATCAATGACTGTGGGCACGGTGGTTTGGCGGAGCAAGAGCAGCTGCGGGATCACGCAGACCGATTCGAGCACGAGGGAGAAAGTCCAAAGGACCTCATACAGATTCGTGTCCTTCTTCAGGGTAATTGCTGCAAGGACAGGCCCAAGGACGACTGAGCCTCCCAGGCAGTAAGCTCCAAATTTCCAAGCCTTCTCCCTCTCTCGCGTACGTGCATATACTTTCATCATGATGAAGAGTATGTAAAAGGACGAGGAAATGTAGAAAATCTTGAGGACGAAGTTCCATAGAGTGTGCAGGGGCGAGGTCCAGAATAGGTCGGGGTATCTTGTGACAAACACAGCGGCGTAGAGGGCTTGGGTGATGAGTGAGACACCTGCAATCTCTCATGTTAGATCTTGTTCGGTTGCCATGCTGCCTTGTGACACTAACCTTCTGCGCTTTTGTTGGAGTGTATAGCCCATATCAGGATGCATTTGGAGATGGTATGTGATACATCCGCAAGGATGCGGAACACATTCATGTTCACCATGACAGCCTGCCTGAGTAGGAATGCTGCTTTGAGAATCGTTGCCGTTTACAAGGCAGGGGTTTGATTAAACGTATGTCTGTCTGCTCTTATGCGCAAGTGGTGCCTAGCATACCGAGCTTCGCCGTCTGCAAGTCCCTTGTCGCTTCGCTTGGGGCCAAGGAGGCCGGAGTGAAAGCACAGAGTGCAGTAGTACGGTAAGGAGAAAAGCCTTCAATAGGTGAATCGTATTCGGGGGCTAGGGTCCTCGGTCTGAAACAAACAACATAGCGACGCGGCTCCAACGACGTCATCCCGAGGTGCCTGAGGCATCTCCATGAATGACCGAGGGGACAGCGTACTTTTCACATCTTATCACACTGGCAAGATCTTGACAGCGACAGTCATGTCTTGATATTATTATGAATCTATATATTAGCCTGATCTCCCCAATGGTATCGATATTTTCCAGTATCATCACATGCCTGTTGATTTCTGAGCTCGCTAACAGACTGGAATATGAGGTACATTGTCCGGACGTCTCCTTTGTATTCTCCAATCTTGCCCAAATCACGTTCATGTATTCTGTAATCAATTTGTTTGCTCCCCAACCTTCCTAATCAAAAGACCCATGAGCGCGTTTGAATCCTATGAAATCCTCCTCTCCTGTCTTAAGAGCCCACTGGCCGGAACCACCACATTGCTGGTCTGCCCTAGGAATATGACAAGTACAGCAGCGTAGGCTGCCGTAGCGAAAGAGACCTCTTGTCTTCCGGCTCTCGTGAAGATTGAGCGGCCCAACCTGAACATCAGGATGAAAGCCAAAATCGTCAGGATCTGGAGATTGCTCTTACGCTTCATTTCTGACGGATGAGAAGGCTGGAGCTCTGGTAGTATGCGCACTGGGTCAAATAACATGATCGAAGCCAATACTGTCAGAATGACCTGGAGAAAAGCGTCTCGCCTGACAAGGGATGTGAGCTGAATCTCTTCACTACCTGCCTGCCTGCGTGTCGTGCCTGTTGTGAACAAGATCTGGGTGAGCGTACTGGTCAGCCTCCGAATCGCTCATGTTCCCATGAATTTCCGTCATAGAGTGCCGGAGAGGTAGAAAGGAGAAAGGACAACGAGAGACCCAATCCTCCGTTGGACTATTGCAATGCCAGAAGGAATAAGAACGAGAGAGGCAACACGGTCGCAGATCTTGTCCGGACAACGCAATGTACTCACCCTTGTCATTCTTCTTGAAATTGAGTTCATGCAATCCTTGGTAGAGTACGCAAACCAGCCATGTGCGATGCCTGGCCTGAGCGCAGCCAGCTCGGTCGAATTTCGAATCCACTCGGTCTCTTGTTTGCCCATACTTTCTGTGCTCTTGATCAGGTTGAACAAGCTCCACTGTGCTCGCTCGGTTAGGTCTTTGATCGCCAAAATCTTCTGGGTCTGAATGAGCAGCTCATCTACAATGGTCCCAACAGCTCAGCGAATATGCACCGCAGTCCAATCCGCATAGATGCCACTCACCATACTCATGAAACTCCACTCTCATCTCGTTGACCATGTGCCTTCCGTGAGACTGTCGCGGGCGCAATGGGTGATCGTAATCGTATCGCCTTGAAGTCAAGCGGCTATGATTACCACCATTCACACCCCCGAAGTCATACTTGTCACGATATCGCAGCTCCGACTCATACTCGCTCAACCCGTCCTGAAGGTGCAGTAGCGTACGGTTGCGCAGCCAGGCGAATTTCGATATATGGTCAGACAGGGATCACACGTTTCAAATGCAGCTACTTTCGCGTAGCCCTATTCATAACCATCCACTGCAATAACTCAGTAATTTGAGCGTGAAGATCATGTAAGTGTTTTTATGTTCTTTGGGGCTCGATCAAGTATGATCAAATTCCAGTGGAGTGCGGATGAATCTCATCACTCACAACATTGAATAATAGGGTTTAGCCTGACATTATCTGTATAGCCTCACTGGCTTCAGACGCCATCTGCACCGGTGAGCTGGGGACCAGGTGACCGCTATCTGCGTAACGCACGCTTGCAGCCATGGCGCTTGCAGGCGAGAAAACGCGCGACCAATATTGAAGATGCAAGAATTAGAAAATCAAGAAAGAAGAGCTGGGTCGGATCGGCCATTATTTATGGCTAGGCCAGGCAGCGAAACCGAAGGGATCGTGGTGGAACGATCCATGTGAAACGAGTCTGCCACAGACTTAGCGACCAATGAGTGCATACTGGTCTTATTTCGATGCCCCCAATGGGTAGCACACTTGCCTCGCCAGCGCAATTTCTTCCCGAGATGATGGGACACAAGTACATGATGGTAGGTATAGCAGTTCAAAAGAAAGTGTGCTTGACCGCATTGCTCAGTGTCAAAAACTTGCGTTCTGAGTTGCTAGGGTGAAGAGCAGCTGTGCCCCGACTCTTTTCATACCGAAGGCTATTGCTATAAAGCAAAGCTATACTAGAGCCAATATATACATATGCAGGAGAAAGCCGAAACATAAGAGGGTATCTGTCTATTCATAGGCCATGCCAACCAGCCTTTGGCGCCAACCGCCTGGCGCTAGCATTCATCGTCATCGAGCTCAATTATTGCCATGGGCGAGTTCGCGCCGCTTCGGGGGATGCTCGCACCCTTTGTCCTCTCCCGCGAACGCTTCGCTGATCTGCTTCTGCTGGCCCCATCTCCTGACTCACCCGTGCCTGCCTCTTCCTCTTTGATTATCCATTCACCGTCCAGGCCCAATGTCACAGCCTTGGCATCGAGGCGGTTCATGCCTTGCAATTTTGTCCGAATGCTGGCATAGAAGCCATCGATAATGATGTTGCCGGGCCTGACATCGCTCTTGCAAATCGGACATCTGAACTCGTCTGGGCTGCAGGGTTCGTTCCTGGTTTTGTTCCTGATACCGCGGGTGTTGAGAAAGATGTCAAGGTCGAAGCATTGGTCATGCGAACAGAGCTTACCGCGAGCGGGGATCTCAAAAATGGTAGCTGTAAAGGGGTCTGTGAGGTCCAGGCTGATTTGCGGGACAATAACTTCAATGTCTGGATCTTGAACGGTGATCCTTGAGAGCACACGCTGGCGTGCGGTGGTCTCGTCAATGGTGGAGATACCCACTTTGATCTTTGTCATCGTGGTCACCTCTATAGTCTCTAGGCCAACGATGTAGCGGGCGGGTTGTCTGTCATTCGCCAGGGCGACGGTCAGATGATTCCAGTTTTCTTGGACTAGGTGAGAAACGTCAGCAGGTATGTCCTTGCCATACTGCGCTTTTCTGCGAATCTCAACATTCTGTTCGTTGAGAAGAATGGTCACACCGTTAGGCCAGTAGTGATCGCTCACGAACCAGTCAGGATTAGCGAAATCGGCATCGATCCCGATTTTCAAGCATCGGATACGGTAGACGACTGATCCTGGTGGCGCCAGCCTAGCAACGACAACGCCCTGATCGTTGTATCGGTCCTTGGCCAGAAAGGCGATCTCTTCAGCTCTCAAAAGAATTGCGCAACGGACGAACGAGCTTCTCTGGCTCACTGCTTGTGCTGTATGAATCTCTCTCACGTATTGGAAATATTTGTCTTCCCGATGCGGAGGTGGAGCCGGCATCACGGTGGAGAAGTGGGTAAGTGGAATAGGAGGGTTCAGTGATGCTTGCAATGGTACACTGTCAGATGGATTGCGGGGCCCAGAGACTTGTCGAAGCGGATTGATAGCGGGTTGGGGGGGGTTTAATGAATAGCCTTGCATGTAATTGAACGGTATGCCTTGAGCACGAGATGACCCAGTTCCAGGACTCGGTAATGGTGATTGACTCGGGTGACCAGATCTATGGGCCCCGGTCGACAGATTCGGTAGAGATCTTCTTCCGGTCGACCCGACTCGTGAGGGTGTAGCCTCTATGAGGCTCTCATAGTTGCTGGGAGGAGCATTCGATCTTAAGAAATCAGCGTGCGGGTCGTTGGGCAAGTCCATCGGCAGAGTGCTACCGCCTCGGGTGCTGACCTGAGGTCGATTAGCCCATCCGACACTGTTGCTGACAGGCTGTCCACCGGAGCTACTAAACAGCTGTCCATTGGGGCCCACGAACGGCTGTCCCCAATACGATCGTAGTGCATCATTTGCACTGTTGAATGATTGAGGAGAAGGCCCCGAAGTGGGAACATTACTTTGGTGTCGCAGACCAGCTCCTTGGTCTGGAGCTTGTTGGCCTGTAAGAGGCCTATTCCCTTGAAGCGAGTCAGACATTGCTTGGGAAAAGGTGTTGTAGAAAGGTGACTGTATGTCAGGCCTTGATGTGCCATTTGCACGCTGCTCCGCCAAGACCCTCCGTAGTTGATTCACTTGATGGTCCCTTTCACCTCCCGAACTTCCAGACGGTGATAGAACATGCATCGTATGAGCTTTGCGAATCTCATGATGTCGGTTTATGAAGTCTTTGTCTGGGTCAGTCGACGTGACTGATAGCAGATGACCTCTAGCCAGGTAGGGCTGTTGATTTTCTTGAAAGACCTCTTCATGCATTCTATAGCAGTCATCTCTTTCTGGGATCAATTGTCGAAGTATGGTCGTAAAGATGACGTGCTGCATGGTGACAGAGTTGACCCTCAATGAGAAGAGCATTTCCCCTACCAAGGGGGGAAACTTTCGTCTTAAACAGACGTCGCGCAATTCCTCCCAGTTCTGTCCCAGAGCGAAGAGGGTGTTCATTGCGCCCTCATACCATGACTTGGCGGTAGCGTTGACTGCTTCTCTAGGATTGATAGTGATCAGAGGACCAGGAAAGGCCGCAAACCACTGAACGGCATCCGGAGGCATGCCGTCGTTAGAAGCGAGTGGATGCTGCAAAGCCTGCAAGCCTTTTTTGTATTTTGCACTAAAGAGCGTATTCGTAGGACCAAGTTCTGCGTCACGGCAGTACATCTGATGCAACAGCAAGTAGGCATGATCTGAGCGCGTACAAGCTTTCAGTAACAGATCAAGACGGGGAGCCTCGACTTGTCCGCGGCCTTGACCACCAAACATATTGTTACGACGCCTTACCAGCACATTTGCGTATAGGTGCATCAATTTCCGGTAATTTGATCTCTCCTCTGGCTGTTCCCAATGTTCCACCCAGGCAGCACTGAGAGAAAGCCAAGCATGTTGACGGTCATATGCAAGGGCGTGATTGGTCCATTGAGGACGTTTCCTAGACTCGTGCGATTCCTCGCTTGGTCGTTTGTGGCTATTGACCTCGTTACTTGAGGTCTTTGCCGGTGACTGCTGGGGAAGCCCGGGCGAAAGAGAAGTTGTAGGCGTTTGGGCAGCTTGTCGTGAAACGCTCTCGGATGAATGAGAGGGTCTATCAAGATTGACAGTGTGAGGCGATTCTTGCGATGGCCTCATTGCAGCAGCCATTTGGAGTTGTTTCTCCAGCTCATCAAAGCTACCGTATTTAGCCATAAGCTGTTCAAGCCGAAAGCTTATAGCGGTGTCCTTGGATCGATCGGGCGTGGGACTGGAGATGGCCTCGGGCTGATTTGATGTGTCGTTCCCCTTCTCAACTAATCTCTCGGAGACCCACGTTACCTCGGGAGACAAAGAATTATCTCCACCCGCTGCCGAATGGCTAGGCCTAGCCTGGCTATCCTCACTCGAAATGACCTGAGCAGGTGGCGACTTGCTCCGCTGTAGAGTTGATGAAGAATTAGAATGGTTCTCCACGGCTTGTGGATGGGCAGGCGTTACACGGGTAGTTTCCACACTCGTGTTCTCGAATGGTCGGGAAGAAAGCTCAGTTTGTGGGATGTGTGGCGCATCTTCATCGTGGGATGGTGATGAAATCGAAAACCGGGTTTGTCCTTCCGGTATCATGGAAGCCACAGGCACTCTATATGTCGACGATGATGCCGACGACGAAGAAGGCTGTTTGCTCCTATGTGATAAGAATGAATTTGAGGGCTTCACAGGTGCGCGTGAAGGATCTGGATGGGTGAATGAGGTAGCCGATTTCCCTCCGACCATCCATGTTTTGAGCTTTCCACTCCTGCCCAGAAAGGCAGCAGTGGTGGAATTTGAGAGTTGAAGGTCCTTTTCGACAGCGCTCATCATGTCCTCCGCCTTGTCCTTACGAGGTCTACCCATTGTCACCATAGCCGAGTTGGTGTTGAATGCCCAAAGAGATATGATGACCGCGATCGCCTCATTGTCATTGAGCAAGCGCGACGATCTGAAAAGGCTCCACAGACGGACCCGACAATGCCAGTACGTGCTCCAAACTTACCCAATGGAAGGGTCAAACGCCTTTTGATTCGAGTAGATGGGAAAAGGACAATACATTTCCGCTTAATTGCCGGATCACAGGATACTATATTCTGTACACTGGTACTTGCTACAACACAAGTCGACTTGCGATACAATTGACTGCATTATTGGTCAGATGCAAGGAACCCTGTTCTTTCTGTAGAATAAGGTAGATCTTAAGATGGAACACAGGATATAAGACAAACACAAGCAAGGGAGCCCAGATGCATAAAATCATAATTCTGACCGCTTGATTTGGCTGGAAACGGAGCGGCTAAGCCTGACTTGGACTAGCGTTACTGCCTATCAGAGTTCTTGACATTAGCGTATGAGGGCAAGGTAGGAAGGTAGGTACAGTAGGTAGGATCCTTGTTGGCTTACTATGGCTCTTACCGCATTTAAAATATTGAATGCTCGGAAGCCCAAAATCCTAAGTCGGAGATTGCCAAGATTGCTACCTGACGCTGCCATGGATATTTTTCAATCAGCCGAAAGAAGAAATCCAGTGGTGTACTCATCGCGTCATGCTCTGACAACTTTCCCATGCGGCCCATTTGCGCATTGATCTGAAGCAATAGAGTCTTTGTGTCGAGGAGCTCAGATCGGCAATACCAGGAAGGAAACCCTCCCCCACCTATGTACCTACGCCGAATACCACCGCTGGGAGAGAGGAAACGCTATTGTCCCAGTGATACGCCACAAACCTTGGACACGCGCAAGCTATAGCAGACCGCTTCGTCACAGATACAGCATCCGATCTGCTTGGGCATCACAGCGCCTCTCGTCCCATCAGTGTCAAATCTCATGAAGGAGCACCGTCCATGACGTGTGGCCGTGGCTAGAAAGCCGACTTCTCCAGCAATGGCCTATCGGGCACCTGGCGCATCACCCAGGAAAGCTTTACCTGGAGAGGTCCTTCTGGTCATCCGTACGTTTAAAGTTGCAACCTGCGCTCCTAACTATCCGAGGCTCATAATGAAGTGGAACGCCGTGCTGATAGTAAGCCATCTAGATGATTTCGAGGCCCGAAGTAACGACGAACTCAGTCTCTCCAAGGGTGACAGAATCGAGCTCATTGAACGGGATGATGACTTTGGGGACGGATGGTATCTGGGGAAGCATACCCACACAAACAAGACAGGCTTGTTTCCCGAGGGTATGATCGCTTCACCATCCCAGGCCCAATTCCTCTGATCCAGCCACAGTCTACACCACCGTCGCCCCAAGACCCACCGGCGTTTCTGCAAATTCTCTGTCAACAGCTTCCACCCTCGTCGCAAACTCGGCAACGAATCTACATGGGGCCGTGACACAGGGCCGTCGAGGTCCAGAAAATGCCACACCGCCTCCACTCAACACCACGCCACCAGCCCACAAACCCGCTTCCCTACCGACTTCTTCCGTACCAGCCTCATCATTGCCCTCCAGCATTACCACGCCTCGCAGTATGAGCATGATACAGCAAGGTGCTGCAGAAGAGAGTCCAGTCATGAATGAGACACTAAGCGTTATTAACGAGCACATGACCGACATGAACATACCCCGCCACAACATGCAATCGCAGGAGCGTCCCATGACGACTGATTCCGGAAGTGAATACAGCAGCTTCATTGATCCGCGAATGTCCTATATTGCAGGCCACGAAACCGACGAAGAAGAGCACAACACGGTAACGGAACAAGAAATCTTGAGGTGGACACCAAAGCAAGTCGCAGAGCACTTGGAGGACATTGGGGTTGAGGCACGGCACTGCACCATCTTCAAGGAACAAGAGATCACAGGCGAAGTGTTGTTGGCCATGGATCAAGCGTCCATATTCATGAAAGAGTTCGATCTGGGTCTTGTTGGCCAAAGATTGCGCACCTGGCACAAAGTCAAGGCGCTGCAAGAAGAAGTTCGTGCTCCGCCATCTCGACCTCAGAAACAGAACAGTGTCTTTGGAGGAGCGGGCACATATCCCGACAATCAGCAGACGAGAGCGGGGGGCAATGCCATTCGCTACAGCCGATCCATGACGAACCCTCTTCCGGTCCGGCAAGATCTCCCTGAGTCGCAATCTTCACCGTCGTTTCGGATCATGCACGATCAGTTGCACGACGACGACACCACACCTTCATCTCTTACCTTCAGGAACGGCCTCGACAGTCCAAGCCGTCCATCTGCAGCTTCCATCAGAGATTTCAATCATTCGCGACGCCATTCTGCTGTGGACTTTGCCTCTACCATCAGTCTCAGCTTGCCAAACGAGCAAATCAGCCCAGTGGTTCCCCAGAACAGCACCATGGCATCATCTCAGCATAAAAAGGCACCATCACTAGATCGAAATTGGACAATGGGTGGTCCACCAGTTTTAGGGACCCGACCCCATTCGAGTGTCATGCCTGCGAATTTCTCGGCAGTCGACCGCAACACCTTTGACCCTCAAACAAAAAGAGCTAGCCATGTGCCCACGGGCTCTAGGGATCTTGATCGGGGATATAAATCAGGAGATGAGATGGACCCGAGGAAGGCGCGGAATGTGCTTCGAAAGCGGGATACTGTCAGTGCGACGCATTCAAGGCAGAGCTCCTATCAAGGTGACGCAAAACGAGCACCTCACAGCGGCAACAGGCGTCATTCCCGATTCGGGAGTGTGGATTCCATCAAGGATACCGTGGCAGCTCTTACCGGTCCTGCAAGCAAAATATATCATGGAAGTGGCAAAGGTCACTTCCGCAATTCGTCTGCGAATGAGGCAATTGCATCCGCCAGCCCGTCATCAACGGATTTAGGTGCTCCCATGGTCACTAAGCTCGAGTATGACAATCGCCCAAGCATGAAGATCGTCACATCTTCGAACAACAGAGATAGCGGCGTTGGTCTCAACGGCTCGCCCAAGTCAAGCAATGCGCAACCTCCTAAGGCTGGCAGCAAGCCTCGTGTGGGCCTGCGAGCCATCTCCGATGCTGTCACTGGCACCGAAAAGTCCATTGCCGCATCACCTGCATCCCTGCCGTCACCCATCAAAGAATCCGCGGTACAGTCTCCTGCCCGAACAGGCTCCACTACTCCGTCGGGTGCCTCCCAGAACCTTGACCGTGAAAGTACAGATGCGTCGTCGAAGGGCACCAGCGCAACTTATAGTGGACTCACCCCAACGCATGGTACACGGCGAAAAACGAAGAAAGAGACGAGCGCATACATCCGTGGATTAGAACAGAGATCGCCGCAGGAGCAGATGATCGACTGCGATTACAGCGGCTGGATGAAGAAGAAGTCGTCGAACATGATGACGACGTGGAAGCCTAGATTGTTCGTGCTGCGTGGCCGTCGGCTCTCATACTATTACACAGACGATGATACGCAAGAGAAAGGGCTCATCGATATCTCATCCCATCGCGTTCTACCAGCCGACAGCGACATTCTCACGGGAATCCACGCTGCAGTGACGGGAGCCAAGTCCTCACCTGTCTCCCCAGCCACCTCGCACACTCCCACTCTAGCCGCCACTGAGGCGGCCGCACAAACGGAATCGTCACTTCAAAAAGCTACGTCCGACGCGACGTTCATCTTCAAGCTCGTGCCCCCCCGATCGGGTCTCTCCCGCGCGGTCAATTTCACCAAGCCGACAGTCCACTATTTTGCCGTTGACAATGTGCGACAAGGGCGATTATGGATGGCAGCCTTGATGAAAGCGACGATTGATCGAGACGAAAGCAAGCCAATCACAACGTCATATCAGCTCAAAACGATTAGTCTGGCCAAAGCTAGGACAATGAAGCAACGGCCGCCCGCCCTGATGAACCTAGAAGAGCAGCACGAAGGAGTCCAAGAAGGTCCGAAGAGCGACGAAACCGGCTTGAACATTCAGGGGCTGGACTTAGGAGACGACCTTGTCAAGAAGCGGACAGGCAGTCTCGACGCAATGACCAAGTCTTCAAACGATGCGACCGAGGCCAAAGAAGGAGTCCCCCCGGTGCCATCCAAATGACCGGGCTCAGGACTACTAAAGACACAACATTATCAAACACCACGCATTCCCTAGTCCGAGATAAGCAAGAAACGATAGAGAATTCAGCAAGGAGTTTTGGCAGGGGATCATGAGCCTCGCCTCAAGCTTTTGGGCACGTTCGGAGGATTTTTCAAGCCACACGAAGACAGCTCACGAACATACTTCTCTACATAATGTGTAATTCACTGACACCGTTCAACCTTTTGGAGCCTCGATGTGACCATGTTCGGCCTTCACTAATTTCACAATTTTATGCATGGATTGTGCATGCGCCGGCATCGGCCCTCAGGAAATGGGGGAATTTGTCCAATTTTGATGATATCTCTTCGGGTTTAGACTTTGCGATTGACAACAACTTGGTGGTAAGTGGTGGCAAGGTACGGAGATAAGAACCAGCACCCCTCACCAGCAGAGACACAGAAACCGCTTCCTCTAGTTGACCAAGCATGGCCTGGCAGGTCTTCCAGCTCGTCCAGACGACGCTCAATCCTAGTGATCAAAGAATCTCCCTATTTCTCTCCCAATGTAGACTCATCGTGCGAAGTTATGCTTGGTCTGCCCCTCTTCCACTTTGCTGATAGCTTTCCCTTTTGCGCTCGTGTCTTTGTAATTCTCTCGCTTTCTGGTCCAAAAAAAGGAGAAGAATTCTTGAAAACTTCCGCAAACGAGGACCCCCTCCTAGCCGAAAGACGTGGCAGGACAACCCGACGTCGATGTATCGGAAATCTCCCACTGTGGCCCCATCTGCGGTTGTTCCGACGTGCACACACCGTGCGAAGCGGTTGGGCCCAAGACCTAGTACCCGTGCTGCGCGTTGGGTGTGTTTCCATACAGCTGTTCATTCCGTTTCTTACAATGGCCATGCGGGAGGGTGGAGGGGAGGAGGGGGGAGGAGGGGAAGGGGGGCCAGGAAAGAAGGTCGGGATTTGTGGGCGGGTCAGCGCACTTTCTCCTTTATGAGGAGTATATCTCGCTGATGCCGCAGAACGTGTGTGATAATGCAGTCATCATTCGTACACATATATAGAGCTCTAGCTCAGCACCACCACCGACGATGACCACCGATGACGATCACAAGGCATTGATTAGGCACCACCAAAGAAACGGGAACGGCCGCGCATCTTCCCGATTCGTTACAGCAGAAAGCAAGCGTGGATATATTACCGCTCGAAGGGCGGCCGGGCTACAACATTACCTGCAGCTGGCAGCTGCTCCGCCAGCAAGCAAGCAAGCAAGCAAGTAAGCATCAACGGGGACCCCTTTCCTTTTTCCTTTTCCCTTTGTCATCCATCCAATCCAGGTTGGGACTGCTCCCGTTCCCGCGCTCATCGCCAAGGGAGGGAGGGGGCCCGCGGCGCCATCAGGGGCAAACAAACCCGCATGAGGATCTTGAGGAGATGTTATTGGGGTGGGGGTTTGACGGTCGAGAAAGGGGGGGTTGATGAGTGAGGAGGCCGTGGATGCGGGAGCGGCTGATGGGGGGGAGATGGATGAGGCGCTCACTGTGTTTGGGAGATGGTGGTGGTGGTGGTGGTGGTGGTGGGGAAGCTGAGGGATTGGGTTGTTGCTGTCGTTGTTGTGGTTGGTGGTGAAGGAGAAGCGTGTGAGGTGGAGGTAGGATGGAGGTTGGGATGGGATGGGATGGATGAGATTACGGGAGGTAGTAGTATAGTAGTGGTGGTGGTGGTGATGGTGGAAAGTGTGTTGGGAGCATATACCACACGTCTTTTAGGAGGTCTGATAGGAAGCATGTCTTTGGGTGGGACATCATTGTCTACATGATCCAGAAATTGATATTCTCGAATAAAACAGCGCTACCTTACCCATACTGCGGATGCTAATGCTGATGATGCAAATATGTACAATGCCCCCGGCGGATGACATGCCGTCCAACCCTTGATGCTGCTTCAAGGATATGGCAGCAATGACCGTCTGTCTACCGCTCATCGTACTTACAGTCCTACTTGACATTGACCTCTATGCCACTTCATAAGTCTCTCTCCAAACACGCTTCGTCAGCGCCTCCGCCCCAGACTTTCCTTCCCTTTCTTCTTGCTCTTCTTCTTCTCAGGCGGCGGCTGCACCGGCACATCCTTCAGCTCCCAATCCAAGAATCGGATCATATAGTCATCGCAGCTAGCCATCCGCTCAATCTCCTGCTCCGCCATACCAGCACTTGGTACAGCAAGCCCAGACTGCGCTGCTTCCATCGTTGTTGAAGTCTCGACGTCATCTCGTACCTGATTCCGCGGCGGCGGGGGCATCGATTCGCTTGGCGTTTGGGGGCCTTCGACGGGCGTCTTAGGAGTGGAGGAACCCTTTTCGTTGAAGTCGGCAGCGTCGTAGGTCGCGATTTCTTTCTCGGCTTCCTTGGCGGCCTTCGCATCATCTTGGTCTTCGACGGCTTCAAAGAGACGACCTCCTGGTCGATTGCCCAAGACGCGATCCATGGCAGCGTCAGCGGCGGCTCCGGCTTCATCTTGAGCTTCGTCATTTACGATATCCTTGAGGCTCACGTTGTTGAGGTAGTCTGTGGTGAATTCACCTTCTTGAATGACCACATCATCGAGCATGCGCTTTTGATTCGCTTTGCGGAGGATGTTTGCCTCAATGGTGTGCTCGCTGACCATGCGGTAGATGTGGACATCGCGCGTCTGACCGATCCTATGAGCTCGGTCTTGACATTGCTTGTCCATCGCAGGATTCCAGTCGAGATCGTAAAAAATGACGGTGTCAGCGCCAGTCAGATTGATCCCTATACCGCCTGAACGAGATGATAGGATGAAAGCAAGGATACGGTTGTCATTGTTGAAGCGTTCAGTCAGGACTTGCCGGTTCTCCAGCTTTGTCGCGCCATCCAGACGAAGATAGCGGTGGCCGTGGATGTTCATAAACTGCTCAAGGATGTCCAGGACTCGAGTCATCTGGGTGAAGATCAGGGCGCGATGGCCGCCCGCCTGAAGTTGTCTGAGCAGGATGTCAAGCTTCTGCAACTTGCCGCAGTCATACTGGAGTAGTCGCTTGTCAGGAAAGGCAATCGAAAGGCGCATGCGGGCCTCCTGGTAGGGATCTTGCTGACACGACTGAGTTGCTTCCTGGACCAACTGAATACCTTTCTGACCAAGGGCCATGGTAGCCATGTTGGGAACTACGACTTTCGGTGTGATGCACCCGAACTTCCGCACCGTTGGATTTATTGCTTCGGATCGCTTTGGTATCGTCAGAGCCATTTCGCAAAGGGCAGGCGACTTCTGTGTCAGCCAATCAGACAGGTGAGCTCTTCGTTTCGGCATTGGCTGGTGAGGGAGAGTCTTGATCCCGAACCTGAGCCGATCAGCCAGATCGTGGTTGTACAGCGGGCGCCTTTGGCTTCGCAGACTCGTTAGGTATGAAATCTGATGCAATTTGTCATACCGAAGGCGACGCGAATTGTTCTCGAAATTGGCCAATGTGCCGCTTATTGTGGATCCGTTGAATTGCATGTTCCAATTGACACGGCCCCTTTGCTGACTGGTCAGTTGTCTGATGGAGCCAAGGGTGCCAAGTCGCTGCTTCTGAATGGTGTCCAGAGCGGATACTGGCTCATTGGCCCCCGGAAGCAAGTTCACCAGGTTCAGATCCACCTGGGCCATGGAATCTTCTCGCAACAATCGTCGACGAACCAACAGCTCCTTGATTTCGAAGTCGGCGATGACAGACTTGGGCATGGCAAAGGAGGTGACGATTTGCCGGGTCTCGAAAAGATCTGGATGATTGCAGACCTTCCGCAACTGCATGAGTGCGTTCATGATCGAGAAGGTATTACCAGAGGCCAGAGTCTCTTTCGTCTGCGCCCTCGACATGAAGCCGTCGTACAGATAGCGTTGTCGCTTCGACAGTCTGCAATAAACCACATGTTCGTACTTGCCAGGCATCTGCTTCTCCACGTCTGCCTTGAGTCGTCGGAGGAGATAGGGTCGTAGAATGTCGTGCAGCTTGTGAACCGCAATACGAGCGTCATCGTCGAGGGCCTCTCGTCCCTGCTCGAGGATCTGCTCGGTAGGCTTCTTGAACCAGCGAGTGAAATCCTCCAGATCGGTAAAACCCGCAATCCCATTGCCTGTGTTCTCCGAAGGCATCAGGAAGTAGAGAAGGGACCAAAGTTCGGTCAGGTTATTCTGTAAAGGAGTCCCAGTCAAGAGCATTCGAGCCCTCGTCTTGAAAGTGAGAAGAGTCTGCCATCGCTGCGATTGGAAGTTCTTGATGTTGTGCGCTTCATCCAAGATCATGTAATGCCACGCTCTTCGCCTAAAGATTTGCTGATCTTGTGTAACGAGCGTATAAGACGTAATCCAAACATTCCACTTCTCTTCGTCCAGCCAACCAGCACGCTTCTTCCTTCGCTCTTCTTGGCTTCCATAGTATGCAAGGACCCTAAACCCTGGCAGGAACTTCTTAAACTCCATCTCCCAATTGAGCATCACGCTGGTGGGAACAACGATCAGATGCGGACCCCATGCTTCATAATGAACGGCGAGATGGGCCAAAAGAGCTATGGTCTGAATGGTCTTGCCGAGACCCATTTCATCAGCCAGGATACCATTTGTGCCGTTCGCATAGAGCCCAGCGAGCCAGTCAAGGCCAAAATGCTGATATTCTCGTAGAGTCCCTCGAAGAAGCGAAGGTATAGGGATCAATGGCTTTGGGGTGGCTACAGGAGTGGCGGGCATATCAGCCTCGTCTGTCTTGGTCTCTGCCAATCCGATGTCCTCTGGCTCCTGAACGACGTCCTCTTCAACAAGAGGCGTAGATTCCTTCACGGGAAGAGGCTGCTCAATTTCGGAATGCTGTAAGGCTTTGGGAGACAGAGGTTCATCCTCCTGCTCTTGTAACGGAGGCTCTTTGCCGGTCGAGATGGGTGGCGTTGGCGCTTGGACCGGATCTTGAATTGTGTCTGGAATCAGAGACACTTTATCTGCCTCCTCGTCCGAATCTTCGATATAACTAGATGGCTCTTGTATATACTCAGGTTCCTGTACTGGCGCCTTCAGCAGCTCTTCACGTTCCTGTTTGGAAAGGAAGCCTCCCAAGCCTCCCAGACCACCTTCTGCTTCGCTTCGCCCACTGACGCTTTCATCTTCTTCAGATGATTCATCGTCACTGCTCTCTGATTCGCCCGACATATTAGTGCTTTGGCTGCTATCGTCCATGAGCATATCATCAACCTCTTCCAAATCCACAGGGGATGTTGATGATCCGGGTCGGACTGGTATATGAGCAGGATTATTGGCAGTACTTTCCTCCTGAATAGGCTGAGCATCTTTCGCCTCGGGATCTTGCGGGTCAGGATCCTGGACAGTCTTGTATTTAAGAAGCAGCTGTTCCTGCGTAAGACCTTCGTCCTCATCCATTGGCGCTTGTCCGTCCTCGCTCTCGGAATTGCTGGAAGACATGTTGTCTTCGTCATCACTCCTTCGACTAGATTTGGACGGCCCAGATTCATCACCATCGCCGACCTCTCCCTCATCATCGCTCGCTTCAGCAGACTCACGCCGATTGTGCCTGCTCAGTAAGCCCTTTGATTTTTCAATGGCCTCGTTCAGGGCCTCTTTGCCTATTCGCTCCTGTTCAAGTTGCCATCGCTGGAGTCGCACATCTTCCACCACTTCCGCCACCATGAGCCATTTTCTTGCAATGTCTTCCCTCAGTTGCACGTATACTTGCTTGTAAGCCTCCTCTTGCTCTTGCCTGATTTCCTCCTCCGTCTTCGGTTGGTGCTTCTTCCAATCCTGGTATGACTTTTCTCGTCTTGCTTGAACATATGCGGCAGCTTGCTGCGCACACTCTTTGGCAGCCCTGAGGTGCCTCGTCCTCTCCCGACCAAGAAGCATGTGGAAATTCTTCATGTGGGCAAGCAGTCGATCCTGATGGGTATAAAAGCGGGATGGCGGTTCCGAGGCTTCCGGTTGCCAGTAAGTGCATCTTTCCTTGCTGAGCACGCCATTTGGTTTTGCAGCCTCGGACATTCGATGCCTTAACTCTGCTTCTCTTGCAGCTTCTTCGTTGGTGACCTGGGGGTCGGTCTCCCCTTCGAGCCCTAGCTTGCCCTCCTTGTCCAGCCAGTCGGGAAAAGATGCAAAACAATTGGTTTTTAGGGAGGTATGCCCTACCTGCTGTCTCCTGACGAGATGTTCAGGATGATGTATGCCTAGTTTTGGCATACTGAAGCGCAGACTAAGCCTCTGGGGCTTCTGGTCAGGACTTCTCCGGCTCAAGCTTTCTTCTTTTTCTTCTTCGAATGGCTCTTCATCGTGCACATGCCATCCATTCGCTGTTGGAAGATGGGAAGAGCGAGCCGTTGATCTGGATCTATGAGGCCGCTCCAGGCTAGGATAGGGTTGTGAAGAGATTGCAGTGGAGGGAATGGAGGATTGGGAGCTTGTAGGGGAGTTGGGAATCTGCGGGATCTTCTTTTTATGAGACCGCTTCTGAGTGGGTGGAAGATCGGTTGAGCAGGTGGATTTGGATTGTCCAGGTTTTGAAGTGGGACCATTTGAAGACTTCCCGGTGGAATTAGTGTGTCGATCAGCATTCAAGACGTTGTTGTGTTGTGCTGGAGGTGTCTCCGTTGTTGACGAACGACCGTATTTGCTTTTGATGAGTGGGCCTTTACCGTTGTGAATGGCGCCACGAGTCTTTCTTTTCTCTGATTGCGGCTGCAGATCAATCGGGACATAGTTGGTGCGAGCGGATTTCCTCACCCCACCCTCGAGAAATGTAGACGGGCCTTCCACTTGGATCTTCTTCCACGGAGGCGAGATTGGCCTCTGCCCTTTTGCGATTTCGGGTGCTGTGAGTTTCCGTCTCTTTGCAGGGGGCGTGTCAAGGCCATTTTGATCAAAGACAAGGCTCTGATTTGGATTCTCAATGTATGCTTCACTGATCACTGTTGAGACTACCTCAGGCTGAGATGTGGGGGTTGATGAATCATTTTCATTATTGATGTGTTGTGGCGGTTCCGAATGTTGTTGCTGCTTTCCCTGGTTCTGGTTTACGTGATCCTCAGAGAAGCCACTCTCGGCCCCGTTTTGCATCTCAACTTAATGTTTGCATACAAAGGTGACCCCCATTTATTCAGTCAGATCCGAGTCAAAATCTACAAAAAGTATGTCGCTGAAAAGCTTGACGCGACCGCAAGCGCCTGCAGAAGTTTGACAGGTCTCACACGCTTTTTGCGGTCTGTAGAGGTAATGATAGTCGTGAAAGACAGTGTCGCCTGGTGTTTGATCAAATTTCTCGGAATCGCGCGCCGGAGATTTCAAATGAGGGCTGACCTTAGCCGAAATGATCTTAGCGTCATCCCTTCGGTTTGCTTGGCCCCTTGACATCTCTCGCCAGTTCGTCAATCGTCATCCCTATGGGCTGATAAAGAACGCAGTTGATTCAAGCCATTGCAGCACATCATCGTCCGACAAGCCTTCCCGCGAGGTACTTTGCACCTCCCCAAATTACCACTTGTAGTCATGTCTGATGACAACCACAGATGCTATCACGACGGCTTGCCCTAGCGCGGCCATTATCCAGAATGTTGCGCCCTCCGGTCCCCACATTACTCGCATCTCGTCCTCAGAGACGGTGGCTCACACAGGCAGACATTGATGATCCAGATATGGTATGGCCCAAGCCTCTTCAAGTCCTATCAACCCTGTGGAATGACCTCTCACCTCTACAGAATGGTGGATACCAAAACCCTCCTCCCATAAGCCGCCAGCACCGCGACCCCTACGGCGACTGGTGGGACAAGCAGGAACGACGGAATTTTGGCGAACCCATTCACGAGGACAACGACGTGCTGGGCATGTTCGCTCCAGAGGACTACAATTTTTACACCACACCGCAGTGCTTCGCCCTCATCGGCTGCTTCGTCGCGACTTTCGTGGCTTTCCTCGGGGTGTGCAGCGTTACTTACCCGGATCGTGTTGCGGTCGATAGGGGTTTTGAGGGCGGCCTAGATAGAGAACTAGGAGGCGAGGGTGCCTTGTTAGCGAGGACGGATGATGGGATTGATTGAAGAATTTTTGTTGATATTAGCGAGTTTTTGTTCTACATTTGCTAGGCTACCAAAGGCAGTCGATTGCCCGTATGAAACATGGCGGCCTCGAAGCCCAGTGAATGATCCAACGCCGCGCTTGTAATAAGTATACATTCAGGGCTGGTTATGCCTATGCCTAAAGGCACTGTCAAAGGAAACCCATCATAACTTCGTTAGAGTATACCCATTTAGTGGCTATTAGCGCCGCGGTAAGCTTCCCATCATCCTTCCGCCTCCTGCCAGAAGGCTTTGCTTGACGATCAACTCAGCCGCGGCAGCGGCAGCCAACCGCTCCTTTTGTCTCGACCGGTCCTTCAGGTATCTCTCGGCTTCTGGCCGCATTCTCAGTATTCTGAGTATCATGTCGTCACTAGGATCCGCTTGCGCCTCTTTCCACTTCTCCTCTTTCGCCTTCTTCATGGTCCCCAGATTCCGCGAAAGCATGATACTTTTCGATCTCCTTGTAGCAGCTGGCAGACCGATAAGACCGGCAGCACCGCCAAAGGCAGGTGAGGACAGGGACGGAGGTGCCGAAAGCCGATTGCGTTGCGTCTGTTGACGAGCGGCCGTTGCACTTGCCATGCGTTCAGATGTCCGTATGAGAGATTCGGTGCTGTCAAAGTAGAAGAAATTCAAAGAGGTAATCTCAAAGTACTTGGGGCTGCGCAAGACATCGAGTGGCACCCCATTGGCTTCTCCCGTCTCTTCGTCCACTGCATGAAAGAAGTCGAAAAGATATTGCAGCCATTTGAAGACAACGTCCATTTCCTGCTGGTTGAGCTGCCGCTGATGAGACGGCTTGTCAGACAAGGGAGGCACGAGAAGTGACTCTATAGTAGACAAGACCTCCTTCCACAAGCGGGTCATGACCATGATCATTGAGGGGTTGGTGAGGGTTTGATTCATGATTGCAAAGTTGTCATCAAAATAGGCGAAGAGTGGCTTGAGAGCGCTGGTGACTTCGGCCTCTGAAGGTGGCTGCTGATTTGATTGGGCGGGCTTGATGCGGTTGAAGTATGACGAGACAGATGACAGCTTATCCGACACATTGGCTAGGTTCATACCCTTCGAGAGTAGGCTACGTAGAGCGCGTCGTGAGAGCGAATGGCTGATGTAGGCCGATAGCTTGTCCGTAATCTTCCTCGTCATGTCCCTTTCAGTCCGCTTCATTGTTCGAAATGCCTTGCCAAAATAAAATTGAATGTCATCTCTTTCACCTTCCATGCTCACTCTGAGAAGGATGCGCCCTTGTGTATCAAGATCCAGCCAGTATTCTCGGGGTAAGAAGTCTCCAAAATGAGAAGGATCTAGCTTCAGGGACGCTCTGCCAACGCAATCATGGTCGCCCATTGCGTCCCAATCCCAGACTGTTGCTACGACGTTGAGAGGCCCTTGGGTAGTAATATCGACTGTCTCGTCCCATCGAGGATTCAGGTTGCGATAGATGATTCTCGTCTTGGCAAGTCGCTTTTGATACTCGTCTCCGAGCACGACATAAGGATCGCTGTAGCCCCCTACATCACAAGCTTTGAGGTCCTCAGCTTCGACAATCTTTATCGTGAAGACATAGTTGCTGATCTTCCTTTGACGCTGGGTGATTGGGGGTAGATTCTTTTGGATCACGTCAGCACAGGCGTCCACATTGACTTCTTTCTCCAGGCGATCCAGTTGCTTAGCCGCAAAATCGATGTTGTTGAGCTTCACAAACGACTGCGAACGTGAGTGAATGGGCTAGACAAGAATGGCGAAGCGAAGTCATACCTCTGGATAGAATTGGAATGGTTCGATTTTCTCCCTGTTGTTCCAAGCATCCTTGGCCATTGTCAGCCATTTTTCCTGCGTGGTCTTGTTCTTAGCAGCTTCTTGCTCTGGAGAACTCCTGTCCATTTCCTTACTGAACCTTTGTTCGACCATTTCGCAATAGCGCGCAACGCCAGCGCCTACAATCTTGGCAAGCGCAGTCATGAACTGTGCATACTGCAAATCGTCATCCCAATTCAATTGGACAATACGATCGATGATCTGGTTGAAGGAGCTGAATATGTCAATGACTGAGACGCTATGCCGTTGGTCTTCGCTGGGCATTTGACCAGGCTCGGATCTGACAGCGAAATGGTCTAGCTTGATTGCTTGCTCAACCCAGTCGTTGATCGACGATTCGGTCATCCGTATCCATCGCCACACGAAATCTGCAAGCAACCCTTCAATATGGAATGCAAAGGGCACGCTGATAGTGTCAGCTCTCGTCCCTTCTCGCTAAAAATGATGAAGGCGATAACTCACTTGGGCAGAACTTCGCTATGAATTCTGCGTATTTCAACTAGTTCAGCATAGAGTACGAAGCCGTCTTCTACGTCAACTTCTTCAGTCTTTTGCTTCGCTAAGATGAGGATGCGCTCGACGATGCCCTTCGCATCTTGGGCATAAAGGGGTAGAATAGTCTCCACCAAGGCCGTCAAAGGATTCGCCCTAGATCGAAGAGGATGAGCAGTGATCAACACGCATCGTAGAGAAGCCTTACCCCATGATTTCCGGATTATTCCGATACCTTTTCTGGATTTTGTGAAGAATGTTCACCACTGCTTTGCCCAGGTCTATGACGTGGACGAAGGCCCATGCATGTTGGTCGTTCGGTACCTCCTTCTGCAAGAATTCCCTGTAGATTTCGTAGGCCCTGCCCGTGAGTCCTTCATGTAATTGGTTCCTGTATTCGGTCATCTTTTCCGGAGTCTCGGAAAAGCTTGGGTCACCATAGATATGTTCGTCGAGAACGAGGACCAAGGGACCAGCCGATGGTGGTTTTGGCTCGTAGCAGTGCTGCATGGTCTCGAAAAGATCCCGGAGCAACGCCATATGCAGATCCGAAAGCACTTGTTGATTCAACGCCATATCCACTAATGGCCACCTGTTATGGTCCTGGAGCATGTATGCAGCCAATGCTGCGCCTTTGGCCTTCTCCTGCAGAGGCTCCTTGCGATGAGCGAATGCAGCATCTAATTGCTCGAGGGAAATCTCCTGATCCAGGAATTTTTCCCGTACTGCCTCCAGGAAGAGAGTCATTCGAGAAACATGCGGCAATCGCCATCGTACAGCTATCTCGCTCAACAACTCAACCGAGGACTTGGAAAGTAATTGATTCGGCTGGGAGCCATTTCTATTTGCTGACGAAAGCGAAGCATCCTCACTCAGGTCGGTTGAAAGCGCTTGTGACAGTATTAATTTGTAGTGGCCCCTCGTGTCGAAGGGTATGAAAGTGAACAAATCATCGCTATCAATTGATTGGGAGTCTGGTGTGGCACTTCCAGAACTGTAGTCACTCATGTCCACAGGCTGGTCAACGACGTAAGAGGAAGCCTCTTTACTGTCGCTCCTGCGAAGCGTATCTGCATATTGTTGGTTCAGGCCATTTGCGCTACTCGTCTGTGCTGACTTGAGCTGTGCAACACCACGCGATGTATTCTTCAGCTCTGGGTAAGCCTGACAGATTGCAAGCATCATCTGAGTGATATCTTGTGTCTCTGCCCTCTTCCACTCGTCATACGCCTCATCGAGGTCGAAGTCGTCTACGCGTAAGGTCCTTTTGGAATTTATGTTCAGATGTGTCTGGTAAGTTTTAAGATCTTGCAAGGCCGCTTTCTCGGTCCATACAGACTTGTACTTGTTGATATCGGATTGCATCATGGTATTTCTCAGACCGAACATACGACCTACCACCTGAACAAGTGGCATGTCCTTAACTTCATGGGTCAACGGGACAAGGACCTCGATCGTCGAGCCGCCGTTTACGCCATTTCGAGTCGAGGCTGAAGAAAGATCCTGATCGTTGGAGAGAAGCTTAGCCTCC
The DNA here is from genome assembly GCA_019925105.1 of Niebla homalea. Classification (NCBI taxonomy): domain Eukaryota; kingdom Fungi; phylum Ascomycota; class Lecanoromycetes; order Lecanorales; family Ramalinaceae; genus Niebla; species Niebla homalea. The sequence continues at coordinate 537,623 of JAHGAU010000009.1, forward strand.
AAAGAGACCAAGCGACTGCTCAACTCTGGACGGTCACGGGCCCAGTCATGATCTTTCAGGACAAGGCTGACCAAGCGGACAAAAAGGGCCAAATGTCGGTCGACCAGCGACTTCCATGCATCATCACCAGGACTCTTCCCTTTGGCCAACTCCTTAGTAGCGTTGGAAAAGAATATGAGTACCAAGTCCTCCACTTTGCGGTCCTTCTCCATGCGCTTTTTGAAGCTCGGCTCGGAGAAGGCGTTGTAAAAGGCAGCGAAGGATCGCTTCACAGTCGAATCTGCATATTCTGGTTTCCTCTCTGTACCCATGACAACACCCTGAAGGCGCTTGTCCAACTGCTGCATGAATCCATGGGGAAAACGAGTAGACTTGGAGTCCCTGAAATGACTCAAATCCTTCATGAGCTCATTGACGGAGATAGATGAACGTTGTGGGAGAGGCGGTGGCGCGGGTACATGTTGTATTCGTTTTGACCTTGGTTGAAGGAGGTAGGCAAGGTATGCGACGCGTAAAGCATAGAGGTAGGCGTCGTTGTGGGAGATGAGGGGCTTGCGGGCGAAGGAGTTCCCTCTCGAAGGGCGGCCATTACTCTGAACGCTGTCGATCCGCCTGTTGATGCCTTTGGACTGGGTAGAGGATGTCGACATTACAGTCGTTCTAAGCTCTGCCGTTGAGGTCCGTGATCTCTGTGGTAACTGCGGCCAATCTCCAGGTTGGTCGAGGGTGGAAACATGGATCGATCAGTCTTCAAGGCGGCTTAACGGTGTGTTCGCATAATATGAAGGAGCAGGATAAGTAGTAAAGAAAATAGAACGTATCGAGTCTACTTGATGCATGCAGATGGAAATGCAAGCTGTGCGGATAGCACACCTCGTCATATTTGAAACATCCCTGGTCTCCTTTTCTTGATACCAAAATTAGTGCACGCGCCAAGCAACCCAAGCCCCCCTACCACCCTATTCTATATTGTACCTTAGGGAAGCTAGGAGCTCTGCCGGGGCTCATTTTCATTCCCTCGCTGTTGTACTCGTACGTACATATTTACAGGGAAAGAATAATGCGAAACAATTTAAGAAGAATGATGCATTTCACTTCATCTTGTTGCTACATAATCACCAGTGAACAGATCCCCAGATCTTGCCCCAAGCTAATGCTGCACCTGCATGACGTTTCGTACATGAAGCTTATTCTTCTTTCCAAAGATGACCAACATCAGACATGTCATAGCTACGCGGAGCTACCATCTTTCACCGCTGCCCGAAATGCTCTCCCAAGAACGTCAAGGAACGAGGTATGCCACGCTTTTTCTGCCTTATCACTTGTCCAAGCATTTCCAGGCGGTAAAGAGAGCCTTTGTACTACTCATGCGACTGGATAAGCTAGGTATCGTGCTATGCGTGCACTGGGTCTCACCGAAGAGCCCCGTTTGGACGAACGGTGGTCTTCTGTAGCTTCTCTTTCCTCCTTCCTCTCCTCTTGCTTCTTCCAACTCGTCCGCGACCTCACCAGCCCCTCACTGCACTGATTCTGCCTTGCTTGCCGGCTCTTACCTTCCTGGTCTCTCTTGTTCCATTGACGTTGTTTGTCAGAGAAGTAGCTCAGCGAGATCGAGATATTGAGCATTGTGTGTTCCACATTTCCTGTCGCGATGCAGTCCGATCCTGAGCGGGACGCACCGAGCTCCGATGGGGTGGTGCCTCCAAAGCTCGCAAATTACAGGCACATGACTGGCATTCATACTCCTCCACCCATGCGAGGTATCGGTCATTATCGCCCGGCTCCCAACATTGGCGTGTATGAACGGGTCGTCATCGAGGAGAGGAGGATGCGATTCCAGTATCAATTTGCGACCATCGTCATCAATATAATGTTCTTGGGTCAGATCATCGTGGCCGCTACTTTGACAGCATTGGGAGCCTCGAATGCCAGCCATATCGCTATCACTATCTTGGGGAGCTTGAACACCGTCATTGCAGGCATCCAGACTTACCTGAAGGGCCAAGGTCTTCCCAATCGGATTGAACAGTACCGGTTTGGACTCAGGAAGCTCCGGGAACATATCGAGGCAAGAGAGCGAGATTTCAGCCACGACGACTGTAAACTTGACGTCGATCATGTCATTGTAGACATTGCCTAGATGTATCAGGCCGTTCGACAGACCGCCGAGGACAACTCACCGGACACGTATAAGCCCATGGGAGGTGCCGGAAAGAGACTGCTGGGCACGGACACTGGGGGCGGCCCTGTCGCTGCCGCCGCTGGGGCCGGCGGAGGGAAGATGCCAGCAGCCGCCAAAATCGACTCAATGGAGGCAGCTGAGAATGCGGAGGCCGAAGAGGCTAAGGATATGACCAAGGATAAGGGCAAAGCTCAGGCGATTGGAGACGGTCCATCTGGTACAAGTCCGAATCACGATGCAGAGACGGAGGATGCGCCATTATTATTACAGCAAGACAAAGCTGACGGCAAGCCATGATTTCCTCTATTCTTGGAGGTTGGAGAGGGCAACACATCGCCACAGGAATATTGATGAGGTGGATAGAATGGGGTCGGTCAGAGATAAGCAACGAAGACAGAGGTTTCAGTGTAGTATACAATAGCATGAATCTGAGGGGCTAGGTTCTCGTGGTTAACCAAAATGCTGCACGAAATTTGCGCGGATACAGCTGCGCATAAGTCTGTCGTCTCTACTTTCCATGTTGCTCTACTGAATGGACGACTCCATCGGTGGTACGCTAGATGGCCTCCGGCGATAGAGGGATCATACACATGGAGTGAAGCATTAAGATATCGAGCGGTGAGCAGTGCCCTCGGGCCAGAGCAATAGGAATCTAATTCGGTTCCTGTGTTCTGCCGTTGCTCCTCTCCTTCTTCATTTTTCAACCTAATGATAGGTAGAGGCAGCGACAGAAAGGCATGGCGTTTGGAGATGCCAATGAGTCAATGACAGCCATGGCCCAAGCTGTCGGGTCCGGAGATTGGCGGCTGTAGGAGGCAAAAGGCAAATTCGGTGACACTTTCACATAAGATGGGGAATTCTTTCAGGTCGTCACTCCTGTGCGTGCAGCGTGACTGCGTGTGTTGAGTCCCAAGCCGCTAAAGCCTTTGCCGGGAAGCCTTTAGCACCGCACTAGCGCAAATTCCCCACTACTCACTCAAGTTTTTTCCTACTTAGATTTGTACCTCGACTTCCTTCCGATTCATCCCACTTCATCTCTCTACATCAACATCCGCTCCCACACTCGCAAACATCCTTTCTTCCTTTCCTCGTCTTGTTTGTTGGTTCTCGCCGGTGTTCTTGATTTCGGGCTATTTGCTTGTAGCATCCAGCACTGTTAAGTCTTCGCACCTCGGAAGCGTGATCTGGTGAGTAGAGCCCTTTTTCATCTTCACTCCATCCCGAAACATGATCGCGTATGCGCAAGTTGAAGAGCCTTGGAGATGATCATCAGTTGCTTGGGCCCTCAGATTGGCCTTTGCTGGCCGATGATCATCGTTGCCAACCCTGCAATCGAGCAATAGCTGCATCAGCCCAATCGATTCGACGAGGGGCAAACCAAATTCACTTAACATGGACTTTGCCACGCAGCATCACATCCTCAAATCCCACAATTCTGACTCAATTCTCGAATCCTGGCAGATGCTGACTTCTTTCTTATATAGTCGAGTAGCGTGAAATCTTTTGCTCGGCACTGCCTACTTCGCTGCATTCTTCCTGAGCATTAATCGTCCTGAACATCACCTCTCTCATCTGTCGATACGTTCCAGCAATTTGAAGGCCTCGTCTCGCCTTTCTCTTCAGAATCGTCGACCGCAATTTTCAATCTTGGTCTTTGACTTCTGCACTTCTTCACCCACATCGACACCTTCCTGTCGCCTTGTATAACAAAACTTCAGGTCTTGTGGCACTTCTGTTACAGTCGCATCTTCGGCAATCATGAGTTTTCAAGATTACCAGAACTTTCCTAGCCAGCAGGGTGGACAGGAGGCAGGTGCTCCAAATGCCGGCGCGCAACCTCCCCAGGACCCACAAATGGCAAATCAGCTGCCTACAAACCCTGGTGCGCAATATGATGCTGGAAATGGCGCTGCTCCTGGGTCTGCCGGCGGCCAGAATCAAGAGGGCGATGCAAAGACCACTCTTTGGATGGGTGAGCTTGAACCTTGGATGGATGAGAACTTTGTGCGCCAAGTTTGGTATAATATGGGCGAGAGCGTTAATGTGAAGATGATCCGCGACAAGTTTTCTGGGTGAGCAAATACTCTCTGAGTCGTCGAGACTCCAGCCAATGCGTACTAATGATAGTAGCAATGCCGGATACTGTTTTATCGACTTCAGTAGCCCCGCAGCCGCGGCTAAAGGCCTGACATTGAACGGCTCTATTATCCCAGGCTCCAACCGTCCTTTCAAACTTAATTGGGCATCAGGCGGAGGTCTTGCAGACCGCAGGCAGGTGTCTTGCGGCCCCACTTTACCATCTACTGACGTGCGTAGCAACAATGATCGTGGCCCGGAACATTCCATTTTCGTCGGTGATCTCGGTCCTGAGGTCAACGAATACGTCCTTGTTTCTCTCTTCCAGAATCGCTTCCCCTCATGCAAGTCGGCCAAGATAATGACGGACCCAATTTCTGGAATGTCTCGAGGGTATGGATTTGTTCGCTTTTCCGATGAAGGTGACCAACAACGAGCCCTTTCCGAGATGCAAGGTGTCTACTGCGGCAATCGTCCGATGAGGATATCCACGGCCACCCCCAAGAACAAACCAGGAGGCGGCGGAATGGGTGGCATGCCTGGAGGTGCGCCGGGCGGTCCCCAGATGGGCGGCATGGGAGGATATCCTCAAATGGGTCAACCTCAAATGGGCTTCTACAACACACCCCAACCCATGAACCAATTCACGGATCCAAACAACACTACAGTCTTCGTAGGTGGACTGTCTGGCTACGTAACGGAAGATGAGCTGCGGTCATTCTTCCAAGGCTTTGGTGAGATCACCTATGTCAAGATTCCTCCTGGGAAAGGATGTGGCTTTGTGCAATTCGTGCAGCGTCATGCTGCTGAGATGGCTATAAACCAGATGCAAGGCTACCCCATCGGTAATTCTCGGGTCCGACTCAGTTGGGGTAGGAGTCAGAACAACTCCGGGCCGGCAGGTACCCCATATCGGCCAGCCCCTCCTCCACCTGTGTATCCATCCATGGGCATGGCTCCACAGCATCCGTATGGCAATTTTGCTCCTATGAAGGTTGGTTTCTCCCCATGCATGATGTTGGGAGTCATCGCTGACAAGCTCTTCAGTAAGAGGAATCCCCCTTTTCCTATGTTCGACTGCTGCAGGCTTCAAGGTTTGGCATTTGGGCACCTTCATTCTGCAATTCGCTTCTTGACCGAGCTCCTACAATAAGGGGCCGATTCTGGGATTAGCGTTGACGGCTGTACAAGCAAGCATGGGAGGGTATTTGAAAAGCTTCTCATTTTACATGTCGCGTGCGGACATTGCTGGTACAAGGATCATCATGCAGAGGAAACTGTTTGCAAGCGAGTCGGACACGAAGTGACGAAGTTCCTACACATGTATCTATTTTCCAACTCCGCCACACGTGCAGAAAATGTCCAGGCAGTCATTGTCTCCGTTTCGTCTTCTTCTTGCACGAATCGAAGCTCACCCTCGAATCAGATATCTCTCTCTTCCTGTGACCCGAATGCTGACTTTGCATCATGTAGTCCTTACGCAGTACACACTCATCCACCACAGAGCGCATCTCCACAGCAAGGTCCCCCAGGAGCGCTCCTTCCGAATACTCCAGGCCCTACTGAGGCTTTGGCTATCAGTCAGATCAATGAGGAGTACATCAGAAAGGAGCAGAATGTGCGCGATCGTCTGGAAGCAGAAAGCCGAGGATATGAATCGGTTTTCTCTCAATAAACGAGGACATCTCCTCATGTGTAAGATAAGGCCAAACACGCAATGTAGGATCTGGTGCCTACGCCTACGAATAAGAAGGGCAAGAGGTGGGAGACTGTCAATGCTGCTCTAATCGTAATTTTGCGTACACGTTTTCCGCGATGTCCTACCTTCCTCTTTTTCCCCCTTTCGTAGATATCGTCGCTCCTTCCGCCTGAATAAATCAAGTTGGGTTCCTTCACCAGGAAGGCGGTCGCTGCTTTCTTACCTTTCCAGACCGGCGAAGATCATTTTTCAAATTATAGAGGTCCTCCCAACAACCAATTCTATGTTCGAGCAATGAGATAGCCCATGCAAGCTTTCATGTCTGGATAGATATCGGCGTATCATCATGCGGTACAACAATTGGGATGTCTTGATGTTTGCAGATGCAGGAGAGACCAAGATCCCTTTGCAGGAATTTCGAACCGTCTGCGATGTGATACAGATTTCAGGCAAGTCTCATCCTCTCTTCCCATTGTGAAGCGCGCTCTCACCATTACTCCGGATGCAGATGCGCTCCCAACGTCAGGAAGTGTCTCCAGCTTTGGTCCTCTCACTCAGCTAAGCCCTATCGTCTCTTGCTTTGTCCCAAGCCTTGCCATTGGCTGCCCGTTCCGGATCTCCGTACATAGCTGGAACCCGCCGACGCCGTCAGATGGGATAAAGAGCGGAGTGCTAGAGGATAGATCGTTCGCCATTGAGGCAGCGGTATTTGCAGACGGAGCTCGTGTTACGTATGCTATACCCACAAGCAATCCTAGTCCAGTGCTCACTCACAACACTGGAATATAGAACTGCGGTATTTGAGCCGGACAGCAATTGGCCACAGGTCATAGGTGATTGGTCACATACTTTATGATCAACATGAGCAGACTAACTTGTCAGCAGATGATGCTCCACGTCTGTCTCAGTCTTTCTCCCGTGGACCCTAAAGATCACTTCTCGGCTACAACATATCTAAGAAGCTGACAAGAACGGAACTTCTAGGTACCATGAGGTTTCCCAAGTTCCACGCCGAACTACTCCAACAACACTGGGCAAGCCCCTCCCAAGACTTGGGCAGGATCAAGGTTACAATTACTGAAGGTCTACGAGCCCATGATACTTTGAGATTTGAGAGACGGGGCAATGTCGTATCCTTTGCGTTCCAACATGCGCCCCTGGGTAGGTTCCTTAACCTGCCTCCTCGTTTGGCGTTCTGATGGCATGCAGCTATCCTCGAAGACACGGGTGTAGCTTGGCCCAGTCGGGCTTTGTGGGATCAAGCAAGAGCTCAATCCAATAACCTGGGACCCCCTCAGGGATGTGGGACATCCTTTTCAGAACTCAGTGCTCCTCTTCCTCGTGGTCAGAACCCTTCAACCTGGACGCCTAATGTCTTCTTGAAGCCTCGGGCTTCTCTGAATTCAATTAGCCCCACTGAGCACAGAAATTTTGCAAATCTTGGGAGTGGGCTGCCCCTATCGGATACTCAAGTGAGGCCTGATCCCTTCACCGGTAACAGGAAATACTCAGGGCGCATGACACTACCCATTCCGAACGATGAGCAACTATTCGCCCACAATAGTACAAGGGACCAGGACACGACATCTAGTCCATTTGCATCAGCACAGACGTCATGTGATCCCTTCCTCGCAGATAGCACTGGGTCATTCTCACCTGCATACATACTGGGGAATGATGCACTTGGCCTTACGCCGCGGTCACAGGGGAAATGTTACGCACAAGGGGATGATCCTCAGGCTTTGCCGGTCTTTAGTGATTTCTCCGATCATGCTCGAACGGAACCAGACATCAACCCTTCTACTGCAGATGCGAAAGTGACCACTTCCAACCAGCAAATAGCTCATCGGCCTGCGAAATCAATCAATGACAAATATAGTATCCTTGTCCCTCAAGGTGCTGAAATTGAGGGCCAGACGGGTAACACTTTTGGAGGACGTTTTGCAACCCATCTCCCTGGGAGGTTGCACCATACAGAAACCCCTTCACCTGTAGAGTGGACCGATGGAGGCACAACACGCAAGGACGCTCCAATAATTTCGACCTGCAACAGTCATGGAAGATTCTCGGACAGGGATGCAATGCGTGTACCTTCTGTGACGACTCGAGACCCATGTAAAGCAGACATCTGGGAAGACGCTACTGCCAAGGACTCCTCATTTGAAACTAGATTAAAGAGATTCGATTTGGAAACATCAGGAAGTACCAGGCAAGTATCCGTCAATCGTCCTAGGGCTGTCAGCACGAAAGTGTACTCGAACGTCAGAGGCAGAAAGGAAGGTCATCCCGACATCGCAAGCGGTGGCTCCAGATCATCTGCCAAAGACGAAACAACTTCGACGCTACCAGAAGATTACAATAAGGAGAACATCCGCAAAGCTTGCCAACTCACCCCACACAATGGCATTTCTAAGAAGAGGAGAGTCAGCAAAAGTGAGGAGGGGATTTCATCGAAGGGAAGTCTCGTTGGAGGCAGAGAAATCCAGAATATAGAACCGAATCCTCGGAACACAACAGGCTCGCCGGTGGAGCTCGACGGAGTTGTTGACCTTACAACAGAAGGTGCCATGACACGATCGACGCTAGGAGAAATCAGTGGCAATGTGCTCTGATCAATCGAATGTTTTCCACACTGCAGTCTTCAGAACAATGGTATGACTAGATGTCGTAGGCGGAGAGGGTGTCTGTATTACATTGGGTGACTGTCTGGCAGAGCAGCGCTGGAACTTTCGAGGGTGCAAAGGTGGATATGAAAGGGTGTACAAGTAGAGTTTTTCGATAGAGTCAAATGATTGCAGGACATGACAGCATCCAGAACTAGTGAAACTGACTCGAGTCGACTCTTATTACATACATGATTGCAACGATGACAGCCAATGATTAGGCGGTAAGCTGGTAGTATTGATGTGCAGGTTAGACATAGATCACGAGTCTTGAACTCATGATGTTCAAACGGTAATACAAGGTACCTTAGCTTGACGAAGAGATGGCATCTCCTCTCCTTTTCTTGGGGAAAACATTAGTGATGTCCGAAGTTCTCTGAAATCTCTTGGCATTACAGTGTTTTCCAGCCTAGGTTTTTGTTAACCTTTTGATAACACATCCTTCTTTATTTTCGAGAATCATAAGTTACAGTCAATATTGCTGAAGTACTATAAAGTTAATAATCCATTATTCAAGAGCTCATACATCATATCGTGTGCCTCCGGAGCCTTTAGTGTTTCCCTCGGTGAGAGTGTACGATCTCAAGAGCGGAAACCTTCCGAAGATAATCACGATAGCCAATTTCTGCTCTGCTAGTATCCTCTACTAGTATCACCTTGCACACCTGTTCCCAAAGTCCAATTGCCAGTGATCTTGTAAGTGCCGAAAGATGTTCAGCTTTTCCTCGAGCAACTATTTGCACCTCTGTGTCATGCATCGTTCCATAAGGATTTTCACCAAAATTGCCAGAAGAAGCGGACAGGAATTTCACGTAGAAAGTGATCGCCTGGCCAGGAGTGAGCTGTGTAAGTCGGTGCGGCTGTTGCCATGAAGATCAAGCGTCTCTAGGAAGACCGTAACGTTCTGGTATTGACCAAGGATGGAAGCGTGAGGGTGGTTGCCTTCGCAGGCCAAGAAGCTCCTGAGAGATACCTGGCTCTAAGGTTCGAGAATCATCGGTGAGACAAGCCCAACACCGTGACATCCGGGATTTTGGTCGTTCTCTTCGTTCCACGGTGCCCGCAGACCGTGATTTTTATTCCATGGGATCATAAGAAGTGGAGCAGTGGATTTACAATGCAATCCAATCTTTTCGAATGGCCAGTAAGGCCCAACCTCTCGCTTGAAATACCAAAGAGTGCTTCACGGTTTTCGGTATATCAATGATTGGGGTGCAGGAACCAGGAAATAGCACACAACACCCACATCATGATGTCACTTTGCAGTAAGCATCTTGGCCATCCGAGAATCATACTTTCTACCCTGAGTCCAAATGCTCTCTCCACCATGCTGGAACTTGATGTTCTTGGCCCGTCACCGGCCCGAAGATCCGCTTACATTTGCTGTGGTTGCTTGTGGTAGGTGGTGAGCTCTCTGGTTGTTGATCCAAAGATTTACTACACCACCGACAAGCGCCGCAACCAGCGTTCCGACCCGTTTGTTGTCCTGTTTAAGGACTCCAGGTTGATATTCCTGGCGAGCAACTGGTAACTTCATGTTGTCGGCGATCCAGGTCCTCACTTTAAGCGCTTCAACCTCCGCAACAGAGGCTAAAAGCGGAGTAATAGCACCAGCCGCCTCTGGCTGGAATATCCATGCTGTGACCTGTGTATGGGTGCGCATGTGGGTGTCGAAAAGCTGACGGATTGCATTGTATTGGTTGGTCATGTCGGGTAGGGACACCATATGCGCAATGATGGCACCTGTATCGCTGATTATTGCGACCGCAGTACAGCCGCAGAGCCCCATTGTGCCAATGAGTCTTTGAGCTCCACCGTTGAAATCAAAGTACCGAGCCTGCCGCATGCCAACGATGAGGCACTGCTCAGCGTCCTCGAACATGAGTTTGGCTGGCGTGTTCGGATTCAGTTTCATGCGCCTAGGGAGCTCTGAAGAGCGTTCGTCATAATGTTGTTGCATAATGCGAGCGCCACGTTTTTGGTCAAGCTGCAGAAGCTGAAGTTGGGGAGTGAGGTCGTATAATGACTTCTCTGAGGCGTTGATATGGGAAATCTCGGAGTTCCGTCGTATGTATACCAGCTGCAGAAGCTGAAATTAGGGAGTGAGGTCGCGTGACGACTTCTCTGAGGCGTTGACGTGGGAAATCTCTGAGTTCTGTGGTGTGTATACCAGCTCAGATCGTTCAAGTCTTGCCGGGGATCGATCATCGTTGTGAGCGAATTTGAGACATCGAGAAGAGATCTCTTGTAGTGCAGAGCTGAAACGATTTGGCTGATCAAACTCGGGCTGAAACTTGCTGCTTTGTAGGCTCCAGTGTATCTTCGCCATCGAGGCTAGCGTCATGGGCAAATTGAACTTCGATATCTCGGGCGGCAACTTGCGGATGTGGGACCTTTGGTGCTCTCTCATCATCATCATCATCATCATCATCATCATCATCATCATCATCATCAAGGCGAGGTTCGTGGCCGAGATGAACCTCGACACCACAGGCCGCGATTTGCTGATCTGTAGGCTCTTGTGCATCTTCGATATCAAGGCTTCGGTCATGAGCGAAGATGACTTCCAGATCGCGGCGTGTAAGTCCGGTGTCTCCAAGATTCGCTCACTGCCCAGGATCGTTTCGTCTGCATGCTCAATCTCTACTACTTGAGCGGATGTCTGGCTGAGGAGTGTACTTAAGACAACGCACAAGTGGACAGCCAACACGGCTAATACATTTAGTCAAACCTCTCGCGGCTCTAGATTCATTCTCTGTGGAAAGAGTGGGAAGGAATTACTGAAGATGTTCTTGTCTGCTGGACGCATGTAGTCGCAATTCCTCCTCTTACATGTGTCCAAGGCTACATCACAGAGACGAACAATGCTTTAGTTGTCTTCAACGGGCTTGACGGCAGTGCATCTCCATCCTGTTCTGAATTGAGCCCATGTAACATCTTCGGGATGGGTTGATGGTACGTGCATCCACACCTACAAGAGAAAGGCTGCTATTTTAGGATGAACTCACTACCAGGAACTTTGATCTCGCTCTCAATGAAGGAAGGCGGATGTCCATGATCGGAAATCCATGCAACCTTCTCGCCGCAGGAGTTTCATGTGCACTTGCCGAAGCAATGCCAGGCGCAAGGATTCCATTCCCACATGCGGTATAGAAATGCCAGGCGCTTCAGATTTAGCAACCAATCAAGCACCGATCCCGCCATCTTCAAGCCCCATAATTAGGTTCATCAAACACAAGTCCTGACAAGACTCTCTTGGTCTCACTGTCTATTCCTTGTCACTCTCAGTTGTTAACATGCTGTTGTTGTAACGCCCCTGGATCTGATCCGTGCGCTCAGCAAAATCCTGATATAAAAGCCAGAGGTGGTCCGTCTTCAAGGCGCTGTCTACAAAGATCACCCTTTCCTCCGTCGCTTGGTATCACCTGCTAAGTTCAATCTCCACCTGCATGACCGTTGTACGCACTGCCTGTCTCAAGATGCCTACTATCATGCCCTCACCCTCAGATCTTCCTGACGCGCAGCAACAATACGGTAAGCGCCTTCAGGCGGCCATTGAGACTGGAGACCTTGCCACAGTCAGCCAATTGCTGAACGCGTGGCCTACTCAACCTAACGCCGAAGCAAATTCGGGGGACAAGATACCATCACTGTGGCCTTTCAAAGCAGTCCTATCTGGAGCGGTCGAGAGGGGCAACGCAGAGCTTGCCGCACACGTGCTTGGTCGTGGTATCAAGATTGAGCTGTATGCAGTCATGCGTGCAGAGAGTCTTAGATCCGCAGAAATGTTTCAAGTGTTTATCGACCACGGCTGGGATATCAATATGCCCTTGGGCGAAAAATTTCCACCTTGTCTATCGTATGGAGCATCTCACTCATGCTTAGACACACATCTCAAATCTAGTGCTTACACATCGTCTAGCCAGATACTTGACAATGAAGATCTAATTCGCTGGTTCTTGGCCCACGGTGCATCACCAAATGCTCCAGCATCGCTCTTGTTCGTAACCCCCATGATGCTGGCCTGTGGATCTGCTTCTCTGCCCACTGTGAAGCTTCTATTTGCCTATGGCGCATCACACGACAACCTACTAGTAAGTGCCGCAGAATCGAATGCTGAAGAGCGCCTGAAAATTATGGAGTTCCTTCTGGATCAGGGTGCAGATATCAACGCCGTCAAATGGCAGCACCATGAGTTCAGTTATGAATCTTTCGGAGGAGCCCATCTTGGTACAGCGCTCCACAACGCCGTTGCGGGCGGCTTTGTCGACAGGGTCGAATTGTTACTGCAGAGGGGGGCGAGAACTGATATTCCAGACTCCATGGGAAGTACCGCAATAGACATCGCCCTGAGATTTGGATTCTATGAGATTCGTGACATGTTGATCAATTCCTCGGTTGCATGAACGTGGAAGTAAGTGGCGGATAGGAAATGAAAATAACTTGTCTGGTGACTCCAATCTCTTATCATAATTGTTCCAACTTTGTGAAGGTCTTCCAAAAAGAATGGAGGTGAACCCTTTTACCAAGATCGTGAAACAGTAGTCTGCGCGACGCCTGAAATCAGACGTAGGAAGGATGGTACGATTAAGCTAACCACAGGCTTGTTACAAAAGCCGTGAGCAAAGTCTTGATGACAACAAGGCTGGAAGAAGCTCCAAAGGTTGCCTGAAAACTGTGCAAAGAATGGATGGTATGAACAAACGTATCCTGAGCTTCTGCCGTCGTCTACTGCTGTGGCCTGGTATAAAGCATTCATGATGACTGACGTGGAGTGATCATTTCAGGTTACATGATTTTACCAACACCCGGGATCCTCCGGCATATTTTGATAATCCACAAATTGTGGATTACCAGCTGAATGTATCATCGAAGCGGCCCGTGACCACACTGAAGAGGACAAATCTGAAGGACTTGAAGCGTGGGATTCACGCTGTTCACACCTCTTGCATCCCAACATGCACTACTCCCATGAACTGAGCTTTGTGATGTCATGGTATTGATGAATGTTAGGCCCCTTGAGTCCCTTCTGCGATATGAGGTCTACCACAGCGGAGGAAGGATCACAGAGGAGACAGTTCCACCCTTCAAGAAGCGACGAGTGTCAAGACATTGACAATATGCACACCATGGTTCCAAAAGATGCCAGGATGATGCTGGTGTAAGCTGCTATTTTGAGACGGCACAAACAACAATGCCATCATTGAGTGACAATCTATTCTGGAGGACAGATGGTGTTGATGAGGGTCCTATGGTGAGGGGACACCGCAGTACCTTGTGAGATCAGAGTAAGTCACAGGCTGTCAAAGTTTGCGCGCGCTATTCGTACAATGGATATGAAGACCCACGAAGCACCTCTATTTAACAGAATCAATGAACCTCACTTCATCATCCGCATCATCCGAAGCCACCATCAACATACAGAAACTCCTGTCATACCTCAATCACAAAACAGACCCAACCCGCCTCCGAGCTCTAAAGCTTCCTCCTGGTGATATTTGATATCGTTCGAAAGTCACCTCGGGTCAGGCGATGATGACGAATGGGTGGACATGGACGACACCACCAATTGCATCCCTATCGCTTGGGGCACAAGCCGGCTCTGCAGGATGAAGATGTACGCCTTTGAGGCCACAGGTTGCAAGGCAGACAAGAGGATCCAAAGGATGGATCGGCGACTGTTCCTACATGCCCGGTGGTAGGAAATTTGGGCACTGCGTTAATATCAATTCGGCGCTGGTGGGTCAATCGGGATGTGACTTGAACGCGGGACAAATCATGAGTGTTCAATTCAAGAGTTTCTGATGGGATTGGACAAGGCTGTTGAGGCTAGACATGTTGGTGGAACAGGGGTGGAAATGCGGACCAAATTGGGAAATCAAGCGGAGCGTTGCTTTACACATTGCGTTTTGCATTGGAATGCCCCCATAGACAGTGCTGCTAAGTATTGGGCCTTTGGATGGCATAAGTAGATGGTACATTCCAATCCGTTGGCAAGTGGGTTTTTCTGCTTGCCAGGTCTTCTTTTGGAAAATTGCTGCAATACCATTTTTTGGCATCACGTTTGTAAGACTTGGGGATGTTCACCCATAGGACGATGACTGCCGTCGATCGAGTGGACCAGTCGGCGGCGTACCATCACAGCATGACATTTGTGTGGCACAACGGGTCATGAATGGGCAACAAATAAGTACGAGATGGATTTCTACCTAATTGGAGCACTGCCTGACCATGAATACAATGGCAAAAGCCTCAAAGCAGGTGCATGTCTCGGTCGTTAATTGCCGCCGACGTAACCCTCGGTCCGCGCCGCTCAGTTTCACTATACAGCGTCGCGTGTGTAAGATCCGTCCTGAAATGCCAAGAGTAAGAAGGCAAGCGGTCAAGGCGGTATAGATGGATTAAGGCGGTCAAAGACCACGGAAGCACGGGTAAACATCTTCTGCAGAACCAAACAACTTTTCTATCACAGCCTCCATCTGTGATTTTCTTTTTTCGGCCGGCAGTGATAGGACGTCTTTAAGCAGTGTAAAGTCGCAAGGACCGTTGCCGGATCGACGTCATTGGTTGCCGCTTCTTAGGAATACCAGTGACATCCACCAGCACAAGCATTTGATAATCTTCATTTGATTATCTATTTTCACACTTCCTCAAACGACCTATAACGCCTTCGCATTGACAGAAGACCCACTATCCTAGGCTCCTTTCCCGATACTGCGAAGCACCTCTTGCGTTAGGGGCGAACTGTGTGACAAATACTCATCTAACCTCTCGTCTCACAACATGGCAGAAGAGGCTCCCAATCCAGACGAGACCCCCGTTACCTTCAACGTCAAATCTTCGTCCGACGCCAAATATGTCATAACCGTCCCTCTTATCACAACCGTTGCCGACCTCAAACAAAAGCTCTCAGCTTCCGATCAAGCCGATATCCCTCCAGAGCGACAACGCCTCATCTACAGTGGCCGCGTTCTCAAGGACCCTGACACATTAGCTTCATACAAGATCAAAGAGGGAAATACAGTACATCTAGTAAAAGGTGCAGCCAGCAATCAACGGCAGAACCCGGCAAGCACTGGGACGAGTAGTACGGCAGGTGGTGCGCAGCCTGCGACTGGAGTACCTACGAACCTAGCCGCTGGCACCGGCAGAGATCCGCTTGCTGGCTTGACCGGAGCAAGGTATGCGGGCTATGCTCAAATGCCGAATGCCAATATGTTTGGCCCAGATGGCGGGGTGAGTTCTTCCTCCACATCAGTCCAAGAGACGCGCTATGATTGCTGACCTCAAATGCGCTGCAGATGGGCCCGCCACCCGATCCGGAGCAGATGGCCAGCATGCTTGAAAACCCTAACTTCTCATCCCAGCTCAACGAGGCATTATCCAACCCGGACGTCGTCGAGCAGATGATCCGCTCGAACCCCATGTTCCAAGGCCCCATGGCTGCCCAAGCGCGTCAAATGCTGCAAGATCCGAATTTCAGACGGATGATGACAGACCCCGAAACCTTACGCAGCATGCATAATATGAGGAGGACCATGCCGGGAATGTTCGGAGGCATGGGCGGCATGGGCGGTGGTGCTGGCGGAGGAGGAGGCGGAGGTTCCTTCCCGATGCCTGGAGCAACCGACGGTCCGGTGGCCACGGAAGAAGGAGGAGCAAGAGGCGCCGAGGGCGAGACTGGGCAAGGAGCAGGGACCACACAGCAACAACAACCTCCCTCGAATCCGTTCGCAATGCCGTTCAACCCTGGAACCGGTGGCGCGCCGGGAGGCAATCCATTCGCTGCTCTCTTCGGCGGTGGTGCGGGATCGATGGGCGGCAATGCGCCAGGGGACAGGCACCAAGTGCAGATGCCGCACAAGCCCCGCAAGGCCAGCAGCAGCCGCAGCAGGCCAACAACCCGTTCCAAGCCGCATCACAAATGCTCAGCCAGAACCCGCAATTGATGCAACAAATGATGGCAGCGATGGGAGGAGGTGGAGGTGGCGGCGCCGGCGGCCAGAACCCATCAGACCCGCAACAGCAGCAAAACCCCTTCGCAGCTCTTCAGGCAATGGGTGGGATGGGCGGCATGGGCGGCCTCAACCCAGCCATGTTCGGCGGGTTCCCGGGGAGCCCGTCTCCGCAGCCGCAAGACGACCGACCGCCCGAAGATCGGTTCGCGGACCAGTTGAGGCAGTTGAATGATATGGGATTCTATGAGTTCGAGAGGAACGTTGAGGCCTTGAGGAGGACGGGTGGGAGTGTGCAGGGGGCTGTCGAGTATTTGCTGACGCACTGAGGATGTGGTGGGCCGGGGGGGGGAGAAATGGATCACAAGATCGTTGCAAGCAAAGGTGGATGACGTGTGGGTTGGCTGGAGGCACCGAGCCATTACCACCCCAAAGATCTGGGACGTAGAAGCGGAGGGCGAACAAGGTAGATCATGTCTTTCCAATTTTTTAACTCATCGAAGGATTTTTCAAGTCGGGAGCTCTCGGAGCTTTGCAGGTCATATTTCAGCGAGCTAGCTTTTGGAGGACAAGGATGAGCGACTCAGCTGAAAAGGCCGGCGAGAGCATCGCAAGACATATATCTCTCCACTATGGGAATGCCATGATCGATGTAGAGAGAAATGCTTTGAGTTTTCACCACATGATCTCTCTATCTATCAATATATACATCACACCATGCCCACCACTTTCCGCCTCCTGGGTAACGTCCACGGCACCGCCATCACGACCTCCCCTTCGCTGAAGGCCCAAAAGTACACCCCCATCCCGATGATGTAATACAAGCCCGCATTCGTCCCCTGATACATCAGCAGGCTCGCCAGGCTGCTCAACGGATACACCATCAGCCGGGCCTCGATGCTCCGGTGCATCCCCGCCAGCACCGCGTCCGTTCTCCCACTCTTCCTCTCCCACCGCCGCTCCTCCTGCCTCCCACGACCAGCAGCAGTAGTAGCTCTCGCGTGCATGTCCACGGCCGTCGCCGTCACCGCGGCTTGGAGGCCCTGCTTCGTGGTATCCCCCGTCGTGTTCGCCCGCTCGCCCGGCTGCTGCCTCGGCGCATACACCGCGCCATTATTTCCTGCCTTCGTCGTCCTCGTGCCCCTACTGCTGGCACCACTACAACACTGCCGCGCACTCGCGTGGATGAAGAGCGGTAACGGCCATTCCCAGGCCAAGCCCACGATGCCCAGCAGCAGGTTGACGATCTGCAGGACCGGCACGGGGCGGACGCAGGGATCCAGGGTGGTGGTGAGGAAGTCGAAGAAGAGTTTCGGCCAGAAGAAGGCGTAGATGGAGGCGAGGACTTGGTAGGCGGCCGCGGTGAGGATGATGAGGCGGGCCCAGTGGTTTTTGATGAGTTTGCCCATTTCTCGGTGTGGATGTATATGTGTGTGTGAACGAGGGGAGTAAGGGCAGGGGGGGATAGGAGGTATCTGGGTTGTACGAGTTGAGGGGAGAGACAGAGAGAGAGAGATTGTTGTGTTGGTTATGTGGCGATGGGGCAATTGGTTCTGGGTTCGCTGATGCAGGGCGGAAACGTTGGATGTTACCGTGAAGGTTTCAGCATGCTGACGAAGGGTGCTGCGATCACGCCTGTGTTCCGAGAGGGGCCGCGGTCAGGTGAGGCGCGGAGATGATGTTTCAATGATGGAGTATTGTTCGTGAAGAGGCGCAAAAGTGTGGTAGGTCGCACAAGGTAAGGCAGTGACAAAAGGAAAAGCAGTCAATTGATGGGACGACAAGTGGTATGAGATATGTTGGAGGGATACAGTGGTATCATCTTGCAATCGATAAAGGGAAACGAATGGTAGAAGAAGGGCCCTCGACTCGGGCCAGGCGCATGTACGACATGGCAGGACCCAGCAGCATAACATTACTCACGATTCTCCTCGAATAAACTTACATCATCATCTCGCAAAGCACCATGCATGCATGTCCGATAGCGCTGTGATGGTGAAAAGCATCAAGATTCAAAGAGGCCAATGCAAGAAAAGCGGTAGCCAGCAGACGGATGGAGAGCTTTGACTGGGTGATGCACTGATGGTGGTGATACGAAATCTACGATACCGCAGATTGCTATTTCCGTTTATAGGCGCCTGCTCTTGTTTTAGTTGCCGTTAGTGCAAATGTGATAACGGCCAACCGACTGCTGAAAGGCGGGGATGTGTGGTCGCGAATCAACAAGTCAGACCCAATTATGAGCGGTGATTGGTTGAAGCTGTTTAAAGTCTCAGCAAGGGGAAAGCTTCTTTCATCTACCGAGATACCTCCGCATCATTGAGGACATCGTCTATAGTTCTATCGAGGAGCAGCCGAGGAGCAACAATAGCGATAATAGCGACAGCTTCTTGATAGAACGTCATGAGCATATTCAGCATCATATGGGCGTTCCCACTATGTCCTCCGTTCTTCACAATTGACTGAACCGATTCTGCACGGGAAGTTGCAAGAGTGAACCGGTGGTCCCCCAAGTCAATCGTCTGGGCCTAGCGCCTTAGTTTCATGCTCAGCGGTTACAAGCCTGTCCCTGATTGGTTCACTCTCAACGACGCATTCTCTGTCTCTGAACCTTTTGCACCACCATAGGCCTTCATGCAGTCACCGAAGATTACCCAATTGCTTTTGTATTCCGTACCCATGGCGGCAAGCCCCTCAACTTTTCTCTCAAACTCTCACAGGCCAGGACCCACCGATGCCGAAACAAGTCGGCACCATCTGAGCCGCTTTATTCCGTAGAGTATACTACACGAGACATCGCTGGCACTGCGCCATGTGCTGCTATTCACCGCTTCTGGAATTCTGCACCTTGGAACCCTTTGGACCCCCATGTGTGATTCCGTCGAGAATTAGCTTTCTTGGGACTAGACAAGTCCAATCTCACATCTTTGCCAACGACTAACGAGCATTCGCATATCACCTCATAATGCTCATGGTGGCGCTCCATGATATCTTTCCATCAAACACTCCCACACCCCCGTGCTGACACGATACGCGCCCTCCCCTGAGGCGATCGTGAGGCTCAGTCTGCAGGGGCTTTCCCTCCTTTCTGAAGGCTGACAATTCTCCGTCACATTCCGACTGCCACATTCGCCCGTGACATCTGAGCTAGAGAGCTTCTACTTCGATCCAGGAAACGACTTCCCGACTGTATACACCCATTTTGACTTCAACCTGAGAGGAGAGGAAGAGACAGGAGGTTGATTGATCCTCCGAGGCTGAGAGCGCATAATTTTTCGGACTGCCTGGACAGAGACAGCCCCTATAATCGACAGTCAGACAAAACATCCACGTTCTAGAAAGGTCGAGTCGCACAATGACCTGACAGGAGAAGAACGAATACCATTGCTTTCACCGTCATCAAGCTTTGGAGGTGGATGCCAACGGCCAGAGCTTCAGAGGTCTCGCACCTTGAACAGCAGTTGGCGCCCGTCACATGAAATTCCACATCCTTGCCGCCTCTACGTCTATGTAAATGCCTCAAGCGATTTGACTTTGCATCTAGACATACCCTTTTTTGACCCAGACAATGGCGGTAGCACAGCAAGGATGGTGGAGTAAGGAGCTCACATGGAGAATGATTGTCTTCAATATCCTGTTTCATGGCCTTCACGTTGGCCTGTTCGTTTTGGGATGGTATGTATCTGCCTTTCTGACATACATGTTCGCCCGCTGATTCTTGTCATAGGTGGAAGCAAGCAGCGGATCCTCGATTAGCTGGTCTCAACACACTCACATTCTCCGTGTGGCTATCAAGAGGCGCGGGTCTGAACTTGTCAGTGGATGGAACAATCATCGTATTGCCAATGTGTAAGAATATCCTGCGCTGGATCCGGCCTAAGATCAGGTGGTTGCCTTTGGATGAATCGCAATGGTTTCATCGGCAAGTGGCCTACTCACTGCTTTTCTGGACCATAATCCACGTCTCTGCGCATTACGTCAAGTAAGTTCACATTTCGTTTGCACTGCGCTCCTTGCTGATGATGGCAGCTTCTTTAATGTCGAGCGCGACCAGGTGCGGCCGGAATCCGCCGTGCAGATTCATTACACAGAAGCTGGTGGAATCACCGGACATGTCATGCTCTTTTGCATGCTGATGATGTTCACCACTGCGCATGTTCGAATCCGGCAGCAATCTTACGAAGCCTTTTGGTATACTCATCACCTCTTCATCCCCTTCCTTCTATCTCTTTATACACACGCCACTGGCTGCTTCGTCCGCGATACTACCGGGCCATATTCACCGTTTGCTGGTGGACCTTTCTGGGATCACTGTATAGGATATGAAGGCTGGCGCTGGGAGCTCGTTGGAGGCGGGTTGTATCTCGGTGAGCGG
Organism: Niebla homalea; assembly: GCA_019925105.1. NCBI lineage: Eukaryota > Fungi > Ascomycota > Lecanoromycetes > Lecanorales > Ramalinaceae > Niebla > Niebla homalea. Next base: position 558,573 of record JAHGAU010000009.1, read on the forward strand.
ATATACCGCGAGTGGTCATCCAGAAGGCCCAGCAAGATCGAACGAGTCATTCGCCATCCTTACGATGCTCTCGAGATTCAGTTCTCGAAACCTTCGATGAAGTACAAGGCTGGTCAGTGGCTGCTTTTGAATGTTCCAGAGGTCAGCACAACTCAGTGGCATCCTTTTACCATCACGTCGTGCCCTTTTGATCCCTATGTCTCTGTCCACGTCCGCCAAGTGGGTGACTGGACTCGAGCGCTGGGTGACGCTCTCGGTGCTGGGCCAACGCAGGCCAACGAATACCACAATCTGGATAATATTGGAATGTTCGAAATTGCCTTGATGCCCAATCAAGAGATGCCGGCCATTCGAGTCGACGGCCCTTATGGTGCTCCAGCGGAGGATGTCTTCGACAACGAAATCGCTGTCTTGATAGGTACCGGTATCGGAGTCACACCATGGGCCAGTATTCTGAAGAACATCTTCAATCTCCGCGCACAACCCAACGGGCCCATGCGCTTGAAGCGAGTGGAGTTTATCTGGATCTGCAGGGATACGAAATCTTTCGAATGGTTCCAAATGCTCCTGAGCTCCCTGGAGCAGCAGAGTCTGGACGCAGCCAGCGAGACTGGTGCTGCCCATGAGTTCCTGCGCATCCACACCTATCTTACACAGCGGTTCGACGCAAATGACATGGCCAACGTGTTCATCAACTCGGTAGAAGCGGAGAAGGATCCCCTCACACAGCTCTCAGCGCGGACGAATTTTGGCAGACCTGACTTCACCAAGCTCTTCACTGCGATGAAGGAGGGTATCAGAGATGGCAACTATCTCGGAGGCGCTCTACCCGGAGGTGAGAAGGGTGGGAGAGACAGCAGTCGAAGGAAGAAGGCGGATGTCGGTGTCTATTTCTGCGGACCCAACACGGCCGCGAAGCAGATTAGAAGTGCCTGCAAGGGAGTCACCTCCAGTGACGTGAATTTCAACTTTTGGAAAGAGCATTTTTAGCGAGCGACTTGCAAGACTCTGGACAGGCATGCAAATGTATAGTAAGTATCATCTAGACTTGGGTAATGACCGTCACGAATCAGATATCTTGGCTCCAGGATCATGCTTCAGAATGAGGCTAGCACTGAAAGAGCAGTGGCGGACCTCACATGGGCACAAGCGATCGTCAACGCGCTTAGCATACAAATGAGGGTCTTCATCACGACGTTGGTGACGGCTTGGCATGGTTGGGGGGTGTCACCACCAAAAAAAGAGCAGCGATTTCCGGTAAATTTATATCAATGCTTATTGGCTCGGTAGACACTAGCTCAAACTCCAAATGTGGGCGCAGCCTTAATACTCCTTTTCCTATATGTGGCTCCTTGTTACTTGATGAGTCTCCAATCTATCCTGTCATAGCTGCACGGAACATATCAATTGGCGAAGGTACGTCTATCTCAACCGGGAAACCAAACGGATACCTGAGTCCCAGAGCTGCCCTCCTCAGGCAATCCTGCATGTCAAGGATCTGATTTGCTCGTTCTCACTGCAAAACGACATCACTGGCTGTAATGAATCTGGAAATTCTTTCTGCAACTCCAAGCTCAGTCCCAAAGGGCATGTCTGATGATCAGAGTGGTTACCATCTCTGATCACTATCATGCTACGTCCTGGCCATGGCATATGCATGTGCCTTTGGAATCAATATTGCTAATGATGAGGTTGGAAATACGTTGTTGGACATCTTCTCACGTGTGCCGTCTGGGATAGGAATTTATACCAGAACGAGAACCCCGAGCGTGGCTTACAGCCTTGCGTTGTCCTGAGAAGTATGTGACGTCTCGCCTTCCAGAAAGACCTTCCTTTTACTTTGGTTCCCCATGCCCCTATCCATTTTAAACAGAAATTCACAGATACCTCTGAGCTCTTGCCAGTGACCATCTTTTCAATGTCTCGGCAACCTTCATGGACACCAGTTTTCGCTCTTAGACATCTCAAGCACTCATCCATATTTTTGCATGTGTATAATGTCCCAGCGATGCACATGGTCTCATTCCACGACGTTGGATCCGTTTATCAAATCATCTTCCCTTTGTTCAAATGGAACCATGTACAAAGACAATGCAGTCAGTTAAGCTGCTACAATCCTTCGACATTTTTGAGATCAATTCGCAACAATGAGTTTGTCCATGTTATTTCGGCCACGAAGGCAATGCTCATGTTTTTGGTCGCGACAAGAGATTCTTCAGCGTATCTGCTCAATCATCACGCCTTCCAGGAGAGCCTGACGACGACTAAACCCCTCACCACCATGCCCTTCCTTGAGCGCTCGCGTCCCAATCCTGCCCCATCCAACCAAACCTCTTTCTCACTCACTCTCTTTAACACGCCCTACCACCCCCAAGCCTCCTCCCCGCTTTCCCAGGACCTCCTCTCCCTCACCCACCACACCGCCACCAACCTCCACGAATCACGCCGCCTTCTCGGCCTCAAAGCCGCGCTTCTCCCCCCCAAGGATCAAGATTGGATGGTCGCCGTCATCATGGATAACGAAGCCGCTCTTCGCAATTTCTCTCACCTGATCGAGCCTGCCAGACATCCAAGTGCTCTTCAAAACATCCCACATATCGACAACAAGATCAACAATAATAACAACGACAAGGCTTTATGGATGCTCGAGGACGACGAGCAAGTAAGGGATCTGCACCAGCATCTCAGGGTGTCCCATGCCTCTCTGATGACCATGCTATCGGTCCTGTATCTGCAGGATCTGCGCTGGGTTTTCTCGGCGGGGAAGCAGCAGGGCTGGGAAGCGAGGGAGGAGGCGGCCCCGCCCCCTCCACCGGCGTCCAATCCCCTTCTTGTTGAGCCAACACCTCTCAGGCGGCAGAAGAGGACGGCAAGGCAGCGGCGGCACGTCCAGTGTGGCGCCACTACCGAGAGCGTACACATCATCCTCCCACCAGCACCAGCACCACCGCTGGGCGGGGATTCCGCGGTTATTGATGATCCATACACGTGGCAGCAGCAGCCGCCACCACCAGCGTCTACGCCCGATGGCGAGCGAGAGCAACTCCAACATTCCAAGTCAGATCCCACACCGCAGTCTTGCCATCATCATCATCATCATCGTCATCAGGAGGGCATCAGACCGCTATCATCATCGTCGCGCTACAGGCACGAGCACATCCCCTCGTCGTATCTCACGAATTGTCGGTTGACCGCGCCCTGGACGACCGAGTTTGCCGTTTCAGCTTCTGGGGAGGAGCAGGGGGAGGCCGTTGTTGATGATGATGTCGTCAGGGAGAGCAGTGCATCATCATACGTCAGGGATGAAAACGATGCCGAGGAGCTGGAATTGCCACCAAGGCTCTCGGCTGGAGTGAGGAGGCGGTGGAGCGCTGATGTGTTGAGGTTATAACTGCTTGCGGAATGATGAGAGACGTAAGAAACAAAGGAGGCATAAGGGCACGTCTGTGGTTTTCTTTTCTCTCTTACTTGGTTTTGGGGGGGGGGGGGGAAACGGAAAATAAGCTATATCTATTCCTACCGTGGTTGCGTAAATGGTTGCGTAAACAACAACGTTGTTTCACATCCTTTGCACGTAATTCGTTTTTTGCTCTCCATCGTTCTCATCGGTTTTCCTTGGGGGCGTTTTTTCCAACATGCGAGTCGTCACTGGACTAGCATTGTACCGAATCTCTTTTTTTCCTTTTCTTTTCTTTTGACGAAATGTTATCATCTTTGAGTGCCACACTCCTACTTTTCAGTATGCGTGTGAGTAGCATTGGGTCTCCTTATGGATTGTCAATCATGAACGCTGCATTACTCACAAACCAGGAACCTTTCTTGTTTTATCACCTTTCTTGAATTATTACAAGCCTATCTACAATCTAGCAGTTATAGGCAGATGACGCTGCAAAAAGCATATGGGAAATGCAACGACAGCAGGTCGCGCCTCCGGGCGCAACGTGGTATCATCACGCTGAAAAACAACAGGAAGCTAGTCCACGGCGCTGGGAGCACAGAAGAATGCAAGGCCAAATGAGAAAGTCGCTCCAAAAATAACAAAGACACTCGCCTTTTCATCCCTCCTTTGGCGTCGCTTGCCCGCTCACATGCCGATCCCGCTTGGACAGAAAACTCCGCCTGCTCTTGGGGCTATCCAGCAAAGCCCCCTCGGCATGCATAAAGGTCGTCGTGAGCAAGACATTGCCCTCTCCAACCTTCACCACCTTCTCCTGCCCCGCAATCGAGTCCGCAATGAAGAACAACGCCTCTCCCAGTTCGCGATCGCCGAGTAGCTTGTCATCCTTTACCAGGATCTGGAATTGCGTGTCCGGCGCACAGCTAACCTTGAACATTTCATGATCGAAAGTGGCGTTTCCGTCGGATGATTTGACGCCTTTGGTCTTGAAGACCTCTTTCGCGCCCTTGGTTTGCAACTGCTTGACGTGGACCTGGATCTTGGCTGCGCCGGAGAAGCCGGTGGCGGATTGGATCAGGAATTGAGCGGTGCCGCTTTCCGTCGACTTGTTGAGTGCTCCGTCGTTGCGGCTCGCTATAGAGGTGGCACCAAAGCTGGATGCTCGCTTGTGCGGTGGTGTTTGGATGCCGCTCGCCAGTCGAGGTGTGGCGGCCGGAGACCGATTATCGGTATCCCCATTTGTGGTGACTTCTTCCGGCGGAGGTTCCATGGCTCCGTTGCTCTCGCTTGAGCTATCCTTCTTGACTTTGAATCCGTGGCGGAGGAACGAGGCTCCCTTGACGACACCGCCACCCACAGCCCCACCTACTTTACCAACTCCCTTCACTGGGGCTCCGACAATCTTCCCTGGCGTCTCGAAAGTGCCTGAGAAAGTAGACGAGCCTTGCCGCGATCTCGTGACATAATCGGGCTTGAAGAGCATCTTGAGACGGAGGGCCCCACTTTTGCCGTCCAGGGCAAGCGTGGTTTCTTGTGGTTTGAAGGGTTCAAGAAGCTCCAGGTTGATCTGAGCGTTCCCGAGCAGGTCTGCTTTGTCTCCAAAGTCCCAGTCCATGACACTGACCTTGAAATCGCTCGCTGTGCGCGATTTGACCGGGCATTCGAAGAACTCGTTCCACGACGGGTGCAGCGTCTTCTTTTGGACCTTGGTCTTGTACACATCTTTGCCGCTCATATAAAATTTACAGTAAGGATCGCTGTATCCGTTCCTGTCAGCCGAAGGAAGGTCTGCAGCGTCGAGCACATCGACTCGAAGGGTACCCATATTGTTGATACTCTCGCTAGGGTCAAGATCCATCTTGATAGGGATGTATTTAAGACTGACAGTGATCCGGCTAGTGGTACCTTCCTGGCCTTTAAGTACCAGCTCCGTTGGTTTGTACTAAATCACATTAGTAATGATAAGGGACATGCTGAAGAGCAGCGCAAGGTGCACCTCATACCAGACATCGCTGCAAAACATCCGTTGTTGGGCCTTGCAACTTCGCAATGATCTTATCCTCTCCACCCTCTCCCTTCTTGTCTGTCTTCTCTGACAGTCGGAGAGTAATCTTTGATACGTCAAGCTCTCGGACCACAGCGTCGCCAGTCTCGCCGAATTGAGTGTACCTTGACCGAGCCTTGGACGACGCAAAAGAAGGAAACACCATGTCGTCCATGATGACCTCTATACGGACATTGGAATACGCTAGAGTGCCCTCAATAAGCTTGAAGATGATGATGCCGGATTCTAGACCAAGAGTTAGCTTGCCTGTCTCCAGCGTGAAAGCAGTCTTCTCCGCTTGCCTTGCTTGAGAAGCTCTTGCGGGCTCAGGTGAAGTTTGGGTGCTATTTTGACTTCGGCCTGGGTTTCCTCCTGATCCTTCTCATTAGCTGCCAGTTGCCTCGCTAATTTGGTGTCGAGCTTCCCAGCTTCTCTTTGTTTGCCATTTGGCAATGAAGAGATAGTCCCACTCCTCGATCTCGTGTTATCTATGCTCAGCCGAGACCTATCGATGCTCGGTCGTTGACTGTCAGCCGAAGAGGTTCCTGGCATCTCCTCCTCCGCTGCCTTCTGTTCGGCCTCCTCATCCTCGGGATCAATAATGTTAAGCGTAGGGTAGAAAGCGACTGTGAAATTCAATGTGCCTTTGGATGAGCCCTTCCCAGACATGCGCAACGGCTGTGACTGCTTCCGCTTCTGGTCATGTACCTCATACTCGCCATTCTGACCCTCGTGAATGTAATCAGCGGCAGCAACCTCTACGAGACCCAAAGATCGATCTTTGCCAATGTTTTCCGAGTCCATGACCTCCAAGGTCAATTTTTCGCGGGGGTTATGGACAGGCACATAGACGACTTCATCCCAGTCTGGATTCAGATTATTCTGGAATGTGACCGTCTTGCCCTTTTCAATACCAGATAGCAGCACCCTCACATACGGGTCAGACTTGCCCATGGTCTCAACGTTGCGAAGATCCTTTGCGCTCTCGAAGTGGAAGCGCATGACCCCAATGGGCGTGATGTATCCTCCTGACGAGCCCGTTGCACCTGTCAAGGCAACCGGCTTCCATTGTAACATCATCTTGGCACGTCCAGACTTTGCGCCCACTAGGTTGTACCATTCTTGACCCTTATCCATGAGCTGCATCATGTCGTCAAGCTTGATCTGGTAAGTCCCCAGAATAGGGTCTTGACCAAGATCCCGGTCATCTTTGATGACAAGACCCAACCTGGCATTCTTGCGCTGGGTTACGAGGAATTCCTTGGATCCGTTGTCCCATATTGGATTGTTGGTCCGCTTCAACTTACGAGTCTGATGAATTTCTTTACCGTTCAGAATGAGCGCTGCATAAGGATTGAGAGATCCAATAAGGCTCTTTGTGCCGTCAAGATCCTTGGCCTGCTCGATGGTGAACCTGGCGATGCCAGTATTGGACTCGGGCGGGGGCTCTGTCGTGCCGTCCTCGAGCGTCCTCCCCGCAAGCACGGGGAAGAAACGGACGTCAGCCTGCAATATGCCCCTAGCCTTGCCGTTTGCAAGGACCTCCAATTGCAAATTCCCATGCTCATGGATGGTCTCCAGTTGATCAAGTGGGAAGGTGGCGGTTCCTAGCTCTTTGTCCTTGCGATAGTCGTTGTAGTCGTATAGCTGAAGAGTCAGAGAATCGGTGAGATTGGTGATGATCACATGGATTGTTTCATTCCAGCGAGGGTTGGCATTGCCTTGAACGGTCTTGGTTCTGCCCAGCTCCGCGCGACTATTCAAAGATACCAGCGTGTACGGATCAGGGGTTCCAGCAAGTTTGTCGGGATTCTTGAGCCCCTGAGCGCCATGTACAGTGACGGCCATTACGCCGATAGCCTGATCGACAGGATTACCTGCAAGCATTTTGGCGATCTCTATTGGGAAAACATTCGGATCCACCATGATTGGTTCCAGGTTGCCATAGATCTGCTCCTTGATAAAGCCCTCTAGGCCCGGAATGTTGTTCATGTCGAACCCAAAGGTATCTCCCCCTAGGGGTTTGCACACATAGTCTATTTCTGGCCTACCAAGGAAGCAAATGTCTACCTTTTCAATATGCGGGAATGGAATTTGGAGCTTCACCTTGACCCTCATTAAGCCTGAGAAAGCAAAGTCCTCTACGATGACATCCATCCCGTGGCTGACGATCCCTTTCCCAAGTCTGATCTCTAAAATGACTTTTGGATTGACTTTGTTCTTGATCTGACGAGCAGTGAGATCCATCGTGTCATTAGGCGTAAAGCTGAATTTCCAGTCCATAAGAACAGTGTCGTCTTCGGCTTTGGGGTATGTCTTGACGTGGTCCATTCGAGGAGGTTTGGAGCCGAGGGTGAAGAACTTCATTCTCATACTGTCCAAGAAGGCGGGCGTAGAAGTGCTCAGGACCTGGTCAACGGAGGCGATGATGGTGTCGCAGAGGACCGGAGCGTAGATAGGCCAGAATTTGACGAGGAAGCTGTTGATCCATTCGAGACTTTCAGTATCAGTCTCCAGCTTCGTCTTCGCCATCTCCCGGTGGACATCGTCCCGGAAGTTCCTCCGAACCCTGCGGATAGAGGTTCGGTAGTAGGTACCACATGTAGCCATGATAAGAAAGACCCAGCCCAACCCTCCACCCAGCACGGCGACTAGCCAGGAGCTTAGACAGGCAAAGACGATGACCCCCGCATTATGATACCAGTCACCAAAGAATTTGTCATCCAGCTTGCTTTCCAGAGCAGTTTGATGATCAAGCAGACTTTCACTAGCCTCCTCCTGTGTCAGGTCTCCTTGACCAAATCTCGGAGCCCAGCCAGTTTTCGCATATCGAGCTGCGTCGTCGCGGTTCAAGTGGCCGTTCGGCAGGGAAGAGTCTCGGTCTGGTGTAGTGGGAACAGCGCCGTCCTTGCTTGGAGGAGGCAGATCGTACTGATCTGGCGTGCCATCATCCTGCACATACCGTCAATCATTGCCATGTAATCAGAGAATGAGGAATGACCCACAAGATCTGTGGCGATGCCCACAGCCTTTAGCTTTTTCTCATGGTGAAAGCCTTCCGGTACATGCTAGGACAAAGAAGTTAGGTCTTGCGGCTGTTCGCAACGTTACGGAAACACTCACAGAACGAGCTTGAGCAGCTTTCTCTTCGGGCGAAGCGTCAGGATTGAATTGCAGAGCCGGGATGCCAGCTTTCTTGGATTCGTGGGCCATCACATCCTCGGCATCTTGGGCAGTAGTTTGGTTATTGGCGTCCTGGGCAGCTTCTACAGCGCCCTGGCTTTTAAGCTCCCCCTCACGGGAGCGCAGGTTCGACATCATGGTCGCAGGAACCGAGATGGCACAGGGCAATCAAAGCCACAGCCTCGAATTTGGCTGCTTTTGTAGCGGCATTGCCTCGCAGAAACGTGAATGAGAGACTCTGCAAAAGGGCAATTGGGCAGCTTGATCGGAATCTCCGCGACTTGGTGATGGAGCCTTGGAGGAGCTAAAGAATTCCCGCGTGTCGTTACCAAGGGACTTGCCCTTTTAGGGTAGAGCTGCTCTTACGGAGTAACAGCAGCCGGACTCTCAGCTCCTGGGGGCTGGGTCTGCGGGGTGCGGGGATGCTCGGAGAACGGAACGTTTGGGGTGGGGGGTGACCCGGGGGGTGACTATGGCCGTCCAGGCAGTGACGACGGAGGCAGATTCGACGTGGTTTCTAGCACGAAGTACAGAACACATTGGAGATACGTGATGGCCACACATTCGATCGGCATTACATGAGATACACAGATGGACATGCCAACGCACGCTCTAGTGTCTTTGCTTTGGGTCTAAAGCTGCATATTCGTGCAGCGCATTCAAACATTCGACAATGACGATGGATGAACAAGCAGCGGCCAATCACGACATTCTCCGTGAATGCTTAACGGGTCCCATTGCCCAAGGGTCCGCTCTTCTAAATGAGAATACCCATAGCAGATCGAAAAGAAAGTCGAGGAGGAAGAGTCCCCAGCCTAGAGAATCTCAAGTAGCATCAAGTCTCAGTACTGATACTACAGACCTGACTGACTTCATTGACGTATGATAAAATTGTACTCTGCTTATCTATTCAGTTCCGCTGAACATCAAGGTAGTACATTGCTACCGAACTCTTCACGTCCTTCCCAAACGAGTTGCAGAGCTTGAACTATGCCACGATCAAAAGTGACGAAGCATTAGCAGCCAAGTACGATGATGGAGGCTCGGCTCAGACCTTCCACGATTGTGTGCAAGCCATGCCTGTTTGCATTGGCGACTCGTTGGTGGCCTATCATCTCGTCTCAGACAGAGAGGATATTTCCAAATTCATGGCTCCAATTATTGGGCGCTACATTGAAAGCTGCACAGCAGCGCCGCCTCCCCATGATCCTACGAAGAAGGCTACCCACTGCGAGATCTGCGATCGTGATTGGGTCCCCTTGACATATCATCATTTGATCCCTCGTCAAGTCCACACCAAAGTGCTCAAAAGAGGCTGGCACGAGGAGTGGCAGCTCAACAGCGTGGCATGGTTATGCAGAGCGTGCCATAGCTTCGTTCATCGGATTGCTAGCAACGAGATATTAGCAAGGGAGTGGTGGAGTATGGAGAGAATCTTGCAGAGGGAAGATGTGCAGTCTTGGGCGGCCTGGGTTGGAAGAGTCCGTTGGAAGTCAAAATGAATCGTGGAGACCAGGATATAGACCTAAATGGGTGACCGACTGACAGATGATTGATTTGTATAGCCGTCAAGGTAAGCAAAAACGTGGGAATCGACATTCCTGGTATCTTGTTCCGACCCAACGCCCATTGCTTCACGAAACCAGACTCAGAACCAGCATAGTGACCACAAAGCAGGTAGCTGCGGCCATCGTCCCTGCCATTCGGCCAGGATATCCGGGACCCTTTCGTCAAAATCGCCGCGTCGCTGAGGGTCGAGACTCTTTTCCTGCTTTGCCGCGTCGTTCAAGCTATTCGCCAAATCCAAGATTGCCTTGCCCCCCACAAGGGCTTCCTCATGGTTGTCTTTGATGTCGACGTTGAAGACATGTACCGGTCGATTCAAGCCTCCGCCACGTTCTATCAAGTTGTCTACTAGCGTGTCCCAGCACCGTTCCTCACAAGTGATTACGACATCGACCAGTCCTGCTTCCGAACCTTGTGCCCCTTGATCTCCCTTGGTGACGTTATCCAATCGAGGAGCCCCGATCGACCAGTCCTGCCATCTCTCCGGTCCCCATTTGACTCCCAAGTTGCGCTCGAGCATGGTGAGTAGACCGTTCTGTTGGTAAAGCTTGGGGTCCTTGGCACGAAGCTCATCGTACATGCTTTGGTACGAAGTAGTATTGAATTGGTACACATTCGGCTGTGTCAGGGATGGACCGGGGAGTCGAACTAGAGATCCTGTACCAAAGGAGATACAGGGGTAGGAAGCTGCGGCAAGGCGCAGGTGGGCTTCCATGCTTCGATTTTGATTACTCGCACAGACAGTACAGAATCGAAGTCTGTATTCAGTCGGGTCATCCTTGGATGGAGAGATCGATGTTCCATTCCCGATACCGTTCGTGGGCGGCGTAGAAGGAGAGGGTTGTGTTGCTGGTGGTGGAGGCGGAGTTGGTGTTGCGAGTGCAGCTCTTCGTGGGTCGGCAAGATGAGCCCGACGCGGATCTACGGCCATGATGGCTGGGTTGCTTCTGAGATGGACAAAGCTATCATGTAAAGTCAAACGCTAGGAAAGAAGCTTCTCAGCATAAGATCTGTAAATATATTCGCTCGAAGAGCACAACTGTCACAGATACTTTTCCAAATCAGAATATTTTATGCGTATAGATCAATATCCCCATGATACAAGGTAGGACAGCTCCAATATATATTGTATTCATCATGTGGAAGTCATCGCTGACGGTGTATATGATAATATGGCAAATACTCACAGCCACTTAGCCTCTTCGATCAAATCATTCTTTGCCGTGTATTTGCATCCGTGATGACGATGACGATGATTTATCTACGTTTAGTGGAAGATTGCATTTGCATATTATAAGTAGTGCTTCTGCCCTTGTAAAGTCGTCGGTACGCTGCCCAATGACGCTTGCTTAGCGCGAACTTCTCGAATGGTTCTAGCGTGCTGGAAGATGAAACACTCTAGCGAACAAACGGAGTGTGGGAGTGTGGATCCTCTCTCCCAGCAGTGGGTGGTGGCAGGTGGTAGCAAACAGGTGGAAAAGCAAGAGCGACTCGGGCATGATCAGGAATTCAGCGTGTTCGACTCGGCCAGTAGGATTTCTATTGACTTTTGAGCACGAGCAATTCACGTCTCTTGAGTCTTCACCTTGAAAGCGAAATTCATTAATTCACTATCTGGTATGCGTCCAACGTCACTGCTCAGGCGACTCCAAACCGAAGACATATCGCAGCACCGACCTAAAGGCTAAAAATAACCCACTCTTGTCTTGTTCGACTATCCGCCCAACAAAATCTCACCAGTTGACCATCCATCTTGACAAGATTGGCAGGCACGTTGTTTACCTGTGACATCGTCAAGTTGCGCATTCATAAGTTTACCCGACTTTCCTTCGCCTGTCTGCGCCAAAATACCTTGAAACCCTTCCTCGCTCTAATCCTCGCCCTTCTCTACGCCGCAAAGCTCAGACTCGAAGCGCTTGCGGGACATCTGACCCACCATCGACCCATCATTCTGCCGATCTGCCAGCTCGCTTTCAGCCTCTTTCATCCCGTCTGAAGCTACATATCGGAGTAGCTAGCATTTTGATTTTCCATCCCCACAGCCGGCCTGTGTTTATTCTCCATTGTGAAGGTTGAGCCTTCACTTTGACGGTAGCAGGGTGTCCTGCCTCCGCATTCACTCCATAGATCCCGTCCTGTAATATTTCAACAACTCACATATTCCGACCGTAAACAAAGCCGCCGAAGAAGAGGAGGAGAGGTCGGGGAAGGCTGAAAACACAGGATTCAAAACATCAAGTCAGGTAGCAAGCAGAGTCGCACAGAAACTCAACATGATGACCAAAGCCTCATTAGCAAGCTCCTCCTCAATATCACCATCGCCAGCTCATTCGCCAACCTCTGCACCAGGTGAACCTCCTCTCCCAGCTATCAGCACAGGCCAGACCGCCAAAAGAACGCCCCTTCAGCGACCTCCGTCTTATGCCAAAAATCGCATGTCAACGTTTTCCACCACCTCCAAGCTTTCCGAAAAGGGCTCCAGACCCATGTCTCACGCCTTTCCTGCCTTTCACTCTAGCCTACCATATGCCCTAGTCCGAGACTTTGCATATCCAGTATCACATCCGTGCCACTACGGGCCTCCACCAGCTAGCTCGGAACCACCGTCGGGAAGCTCGACACCAGCCAGTGAACGACCTCGGCGACTGTCAGATCCTGCAAGCAGAGGGTGGGATTCAGCAGGGCCTTGGGGTGGCGATGGATTCTTCTCGACTCAGCAGTTGCCTTCTGTGGCTTATGGGGATGGCCCACCCTACAGTGAAGATGAAGATCTTCACAGTCCTGTGGTCAAGAGCGCGAGACACAAGAAGCATAAATCGGCATTTCCCGACATGGGTCCTCGCAGCGGGAAACCCCTACCTGGAGATGGTCAGCGAAGTTTCTTGGCAGGGGTGGACGAGAATGGATCCAAGACCTACTACATTGAAGATGACGACGAGAGCGCCAACGGTCCGGGAGGAGAGCTCATCACCTATCCCTCGGAAGGAAGGCAGTCAACCCTCGCGCCAAACAGATACGGCCAAAGGGATTCACACTTCGCGACGAGCCTCCCAAACCGGTCTCATCTCCGGAGCGATGTCGAGGATTCGGAAGAAGAGAGTCTGGGTGTGCCCGAACAGGATTTTTCCAGGTATTCGCGTGACTATCAATTCACCATCGCATCGCCAGATGAAGAAATGCATGGGAAGGCGGTCGCTCTGTTTGACTTTGCGCGGGAGAACGAGAATGAGTTACCGCTCACGGAGGGGCAAGTGATCTGGGTTTCATACCGGCATGGACAAGGGTGGCTGGTAGCCGAAGACCCCAAAAGCCGCGATGCAGGTTTGGTGCCGGAAGAATACGTTCGTCTCTTGAGGGATATCGAAGGCGGCCTGGGCTCCTTGGGGGATGAGCCTCCGGCTGAAGACAGCGAAGAGGATTCGCCAGAAGGGCCGGCGGAAGAGCAAGCGACATCGCCTCTCAAGCATGATAATTCGCAAGCCAGTCCGTCCCAGAATGGAGGCACCAGTACGGACAAGAACGCAGCAGTGGTCAGCTCATTCTCGACGAGTAGCAAAGATCTCGATCCTTATCCTCATCGGCTACTGGGGGCACAAGCAGGTCAGATGCCCCCACAGGTCGTACACTATGGAAGCCAAACAAATACGCCCACGGTACGAAGTCCGGCAAGTGGGGTGCAGGGCCCACGGGGTTTTGAAGAGATCAAAGGTCTTGACAACAGCCAGACAATTGAGGAAGCCAGCAAGGCGGAGGATTATCCGAGATGATGACTGATTGAGCTCTCTGGGCAATGGCAGAGGGATATATGGGAATTAGGTTTTCGTTCTACGCATGACCGTTCTATGTAAATAGTGTCTGAAATCCTTTTTATGAGCTATGTGACAGATTAATGAGACAATCTTAATTGACTGTAATGAGCGCAAAGTGACCACAGTACTTCCCAAAGTTGTACTCTCAACCGATCCTGACTGCGGGAGCCCGCTGGGTATCCCCGCCAAAGTCCTCTGCTCCACCGGCGCCATTTTATGATTTTATTTTCCCGCATCTGACCAATCATACTTGGGCAAAGCATGAGTAATCTAGCCCCTGAGCAAATCGACATCTTTTTGTATCATCAATCCTGCCACTGTAATTTGGATAGGCCAGACACATCGACCTCACTCAGTCAAGAAAGCCTTCAGCTGATTGAGAAGTCCGACTCTTCAGTTGCAAGTTGTAAGCAGTCGCCTGAACATCTACTGGAGTGGTGCCATTCACATTTCCCCCAAACCAGGTTTTGATATTGGGCAATTGGAGAGACCGGAGATCGAAAAGCTGCTCAAAGAGTCAACACGTCACAAGTCACTAATCCGTATTGCTCTGCCAAGTTAGCAACTTAGCTTTATTACGGGACGAGGGACTCGAAAGTTGAAGCGCGCAACCCACTTCGCCACAACTGCATCATCCCATTGTTAGAGAAATTTTCTTACGCCAGGGAACAGAAATGCCCCTCACTTGCCCCTACCCCACCACAACCCTTTTCTCTCGACCAACACCCCGCCTTCTCACAAAATCCCTTCTCACTCGACACTCACCCTCATCAGTTCGACAATTTTCTATATCTCCAGCAGCTATGACTATCAAGACTTATTTCGACCTCACCTGGGAAGGTCCTGTCATGGACCAGTCGGGCAGGCCCACCAAGAACGTCCAGAGTCAGTCTCATCACCACGTTCCCCCTCACATGACATGATGAGTCGCATATACAGATCCTCTTACTGACTGTTGTCATTACCATCAGCTCAATCCGGTCGCATCAACTTCAACTTGTACGAAGATGCTGTCCCCAAGACCGTTGAGAACTTCCGTGCCCTCTGCACCGGAGAGAAAGGATTCGGATACAAGGGCTCAAAGTTTCATCGTGTCATCCCAGACTTCATGCTTCAGGGAGGCGACTTCACTCGTGGCAACGTAAGTCTTGGACACCTCCCCTTCATCATTTCTGTTCTCGCGTGGGCGCAATCTGCTAACCTGTCATACTTCGACAGGGCACTGGCGGCAAGTCCATCTATGGCGAGAAGTTTGCGGATGAGAACTTCTCCAGGAAACACACCCGCCCTGGCCTCTTGTCAATGGCCAATGCTGGTCCACACACGTGAGCAAGCAAGCAGTCAAGTTCAATGGCCCTACCAATATTGACACACACCTTAGGAACGGGTCGCAATTCTTCATTACCACAGTAGTTACGGGATGGCTCGATGGCAAGCACGTCGTCTTTGGCGAAGTGGCTGACGACTCTTCGATGGCTGTTGTGAAAGCTGTGGAGGCCTGCGGCAGTGGAAACGGCTCCATTCAGTACACCAACAAACCCACCATTACTGATGCCGGTCAGGCCTAGGCGAGCCATTCGCAGAAGTTCAGGGGGCAATGAAGGTGGTAAGAATCTTTCGGCACGCACTCAGTGGTCTGGGACACGAAGGTCTGCAAGCACAAGGCCATTAGACTTGACGCAAAAGATTGCCTCATCATCCAAAAAAAAAGCAAACCCCCATCTCCACTCCTTCCACCGCTTGTTCGGGCTCTCACGGGTATCATCGCTATGCATAACTGCTACCGTCCCAATTTCACAATCTTTGCTGTCGCTTATGCTTCATCCTCAACCTCCGCCTGTATCAGCAATAACCCTTGCCCCCCTCTCTCTGATGACCTGATCCAACAGGCCTCTCACGCGTTTACATCCATCAATTCCCGTCGCTAGGATGCTCTCCATATTCTCCACCCTCACCCGCCTCTCCATCGACAGCACCACGACCTTATCCCCCTCCCCTCCCAGAGTAGCCACTGTAAGAAAGGGCAACTCCTGCTCCTCCATCGTGTTCAGATCCAACAACGGATCCTGCGTGTCACTATTCCCCCGCACCGCTGACGGCGCCAGAGGGCTCACCCCGCACGTGCAAGCACTCACATAATCCTTCATCGGCACCCCCGCATCAATCAGCGCCAACGTCGCCGCATTCAGGCAGGCGGGCAACAGTCCGCCATCCAGACTCAGCACATGCAACGTCACACTGATCGTGCTATGCGGATACAGGTGCCCAAACACGGCCGTGCCCATCGCGCTGGCCACCATGTTCTGCATCTCCGTCACCCTCCTATCCCCTTTACCCCTCCGTTTCCGTTCCACCCCCGCGAACCCGGCCTGGTTGATCTCCACCACGATGGCCGCGTTCTCGCGCTGGGAGCCTTCGCGTTGTTGTTGACGGCCGCCGCCGCTGCGGGACTCGGAGGGGCCGCTGATGATGCAGAGGACTGTTGTGTTGCCCATCTCGAGGTAGGAGGAGCCGTCCGCGGCGGTGTTGGTGGAGACTTGGGCGTGGAGCTGGCGGAGCTCGTTCCAGCGCCGGCCATCGGGGCGGAGGTGCGTTAGCGGGTAGAGGGAGGTGTCGAGGGGCATTATTGGGGATGCTTGGTCAGGCAAATGATGGGTATTGATAATGTGATATATCGTAGGTCTCAGGGGAACAGCGGGGATTGCGCAAAGCAATTGAAAGGGGTGTCTGTCTGTCAGTGTGCGAGCCTCGTCATTTGTAAATATTTGTTTGCTCCGCCGAAAGGCGCAAAATGCGGGAGATGCCATGTCTTCCCCGCGTCATCAACCATCTCTCGTTGGGCCAGCGTCATGGGCGACGCACTGGATGAGTCGTCCGAGACAGACGATGACGACCTGAACCGTAGGCCTGCTCAAAGGAAGCAGCCCAGCCGCAGAAAATTCGTCGATGGTGAAGTGACCCATAAATTCCAACACACTTGCGTTGCCCCTCTTGCTGACACTGTATTCTAGATGTCGCAGAAGCCGACGACACAACCCAGAGCTCGAGTGATGACGGAATTCAGAATGGCCGTCCGTCCACAAATTCCAAGATCCCCCACAAACCACGAAAGGCTATGCGCTATTCATCCAGCGAAGGCAGCGAGGACGCCTACAACAAGTTCAAGAATCGCAAATCGGCCAAGCGCAAGAAGGCCGCCGCAAGCACGCGCAAGGCGAAGACGGTAGAAAAAGAGTCCGGCATAGGACAGAAGCCCAAAACCTCTACGACGAACGGCAAATCCAGGGGCAGACCGAAGCAAAGGCAGTGGGGCGACGAGACAGATGAAGACGACCATTTGATGGAATATACATTGCCGGACTTTCTACAGAAACGTCGAGCGAAATTTGACAAGCGGACCGAGAAGCTGAAGGAGGCTGGTCTGAGGCTGCCCCCAAGCTACGATGCTGTCCTGTTCTCGGATGACGAGCGGTTGGAGGAACTGGCTGAGCGGCCGGATTTCCCCCGAGTAAAGACATCAGCCCCGTATAAAGACAAGCAGATGCCGAAATCGCTGGGTCTCATACCTGCGCCCATCGCCCAGTGGCTACGTGACTATCAGGTTGACGGTACCGAGTTCCTCCATTGTCTTTTCGTCTACCAAACTGGAGGTATCCTGGGCGATGACATGGGCCTGGGGAAGACAGTGCAGGTCATCGCCTTTTTGACCGCAGCTTTTGGTAAGACGGGAGATGAAAGAGATGCGAAGCGGATGCGCAAGATGAGAAGACTAGGCGCGGCCTGGTATCCGAGGATCCTGGTCGTCTGTCCAGGCACGTTGATTGAGAATTGGAAGAACGAATTCAATCGATGGGGGTGGTGGCATATTGGGGCATATCATGGCGCACTCAAATCGGAGACATTAGACGCAGCAGCGCGCGGAAGACTCGAGGTCATGATTACCACTTATACGACATATCGCATCAACAAGGATGCTATCAACATGGTTGAGTGGGATTGTGTCATTGCGGATGAGTGCCACCAGATCAAGGGTCGCAGGTCGGAGATCACGCAAGCCATGAATGAGATCAACGCTCTTTGCCGCATTGGCCTGACTGGTACAGCGATTCAGAACTCCTATGACGAGTTGTGGACGCTTCTCAATTGGACCAATCCGGGCAAGTTCGGCCCCATCTCGACATGGCAGCAGAGTGTCAGCATACCCCTGAAGTATGGCCAATCGCATGATGCTACGGTGTATCAGCTCGCGAAAGCACGAAAGACGGCAAAGGCCTTGGTGCAGAACCTCCTCCCGCAATTCTTCCTCAGGAGGATGAAGACTTTGATCGCTCACCAGCTTCCAAAGAAAGTCGATCGCGTGGTTTTTTGCCCCCTCACCGAGACTCAAGCCGATGCCTATCAGAACATGATTGACAGCGATGTGATACGCTACATCAAAGAATCGGCGACGGATTGTGAATGTGGATCCGGCAAGAAGGCTGGATGGTGCTGTCAGCAGTTCTTGCCCAACGGCGGCAAATGGCAGACCTATGTCTTTCCCTCCATAGCATATCTCCAGAAAGTTTCTAACCATTTGGCGACATTGATTCCGCAATCGAATGATGCCAATGAGAAGCAGTCCAAAGACCTTGACATACTCCAAGTCGCCGTGCCAGACGACTGGCGCAGGCTCTATGCCTCCCGGGACAGCATCATGAACTATGCCAACCCGGAATTCTGCGGCAAGTGGAAGATCTTGCGCAAGTTATTGGCCTTCTGGCAGAGCAATGGCGACAAGGTTCTCGTCTTCTCTCATTCTGTCCGACTACTCAAAATGCTGCAACTCCTTTTCCAACACACCACCTACAATGTCAGCTACCTCGACGGCGCCATGAAATACGAAGATCGAGCCAAAACCGTCGACGATTTCAATAGCGACCCAGATCAATTCGTCTTCCTCATCAGCACCAAAGCCGGCGGCGTCGGCCTGAACATCACCTCCGCCAACAAAGTCGTCGTCGTGGACCCGAACTGGAACCCATCCTACGACCTCCAAGCCCAAGATCGTGCCTATCGGATCGGGCAAGTCCGCGACGTCGAGGTCTTCCGGCTCGTCTCCGCCGGCACCATCGAGGAGATCGTCTACGCCCGCCAGATCTATAAGCAGCAACAGGCCAACATCGGCTACACCGCCAGCCACGAGCGTCGCTACTTCAAGGGGATCCAGGAAAACAAAGACCAGAAGGGCGAGATCTTCGGTCTGGCCAACCTCTTCACTTTTCAGGAGGAAAAAGTCGTGTTGCGCGACATCGTCAACAAGACCAACGTTGCCGAATCCAAAGCCGGCGTCCTCATCGCGGGGATCGATCTCGCCGACGATTCCCAGCAGGCTTCGAGCTCCCACGCGGTTGGTGGGGACGACCCATTCGCCTCCGCCGAGGAGGAGGAAGAGGTGGACGAGGACGAGGATGAGGAGGGGGATCGCCCACCAAGCTCCTCTCCGGGCCGAGAAGGAGACGAGAAAGCAGCAATGTCGCAACTCGCCGCCTCCATCATCGACGAAGCCGAATCTGCCGCCGGGCACACAACAACGAAGAAGCGCAAACGACCGAGCGATAAAGCCAAAGCCAGGAAGAAGAAGAAGAAGAGCGACCCCATCCAAGCCATCCTCGCCTCCGCGGGCGTGGAGTACTCCCACACCAACAGCGAGGTCATCGGCTCCTCCACCATCGAAGCCAAGCTATCGCGACAAGCGCAGGCGGCACAGGATGACGGTGCCGAGTACGGCAGGGGAGGGGACCGGCATGTCTTTGCGCGGGACAACAACACGCAACCCCGACGTCCTCCCCCCGGCCTCCTCATGAAACCCGGGATGATCAAAGGTGAGCATGTTGACGGAAACACCGGTGACGATTCTGCTGGTAGTGGTGATGATGATCTCGACCTCATCATGACAAAAAAGCAAAGCAGCAACAGCGGCGGCAGCAACAGCAGCGATAACGACTCCGACGGTGAGAGAAACGCCATCCGCTCCATCCCCTGGCGCTACCGTCCTCCTTCGCCCGTGCGTCGCCGACAGCTCGGGGAGATGGCCAGGGTCTTCGGTTTCGAGGGGGATGTGACGGGGTTCGCGCTCGTGGTGGAGGGCTGGACGCAGGCGCAACGACGGGGATGCTTGGACCGGTATCACGCGTTGAGGAGGGCGGAACTGGGGGTGGGGAGCGCGGCGGACGTCGGGGTCGGGAAGAAACCGAGGCAGCAGATCGAGGACGAAGATGGTGTCGTTGCTGTAGTGAATTCCGTGAAAAGGGACGGTGATGATGATGATGATGCGGGTGTGGAGAACAGAAACGGAGGGGCTGGGATGAATTGTGATACCCATATCGATGATGACGATAATAACGACGACGGTACACGCCCAGATGTCACCAAGTCCATCGCGGAAGCATCAGGAGACCACCCCGCCGACCCGCCGCCGCCGCCGACGAAGCTCTGGGAACTGTGAGGAAATGGGGGGGAGAGGATCAACATACATACATACATATCATACATACGGGCGTGGGCTTAGATATGGGCCCGCTTTTTTCGTGATAATGGAGAGAGAAAAGATGCCTCTTCTGGTCGATGTGATACTGATATACCCCCCCCTTTCTTGCAAGAGATACATAGCTTCACGCGCATTGGCCAGCAGTCGAAAAATGTCTATATGTAATCTATGCTAGTGGATTGTGGCTTGCATGAATGAATGAGCACATGGTCAAACGTGGCGACCCAGCGCTTAGATTTTATTTGATCTTTTTTAAAAATCAGAAGTTGGACTTCACGGCATCAACATCATCATCATCATCCAATCGCGTTTCCGGCCACTGTGGTCGGAGCAGCGTTCTCGCCGGTCTGGCTATCAAAAACGATGCGACCCGGGCGGCGCGCCTGCAAGTGTAGGTAGGTAGGGCAGTGATGCGAATCCAACCGGCACGTGCGTAGATTGCAACTGTCTCCTTTATCACAGGGGGGTAAGAAGACTAATTCAGACGACATCATTCATTTTGAAGAAAACAGCTCGGTACGTCAAACCCGGCCATGCTGAAATCCACACCGGTGGGCTTTTTTCCCCCGCAACGCTCACCGCCCAAACTGCTTCTTCTCGAAATACCTCAGGACGCAATAACTAGTGAACGCGAACGCAAAGGCCAGCTCGAAGCCGATATCGCCACCATAACCGGGCAAGCCGATCTTCCGGCCTATCGGTCCGATGAACCAGACCTGCGCCATCCCCATCACGGCGCCGAAGACGCCGAAGCAGAAGGCGAGGACGGCGGCGGCGCCGGGGGGGAGGAGCTCGCGGGAGTTGTAGATGGAGATGTCGTACTTGCGCTTCTTGAAAATGAAGTGCTCGGGGAGGGAGATGCCTTCGTAGATGGCGAGCCAGTAGCCCTTGAAAAAAGAAAGATTAGCCACGGGAGATCTTGGCCCGAGGGAAAGAGGTTTCTTACAATCAACAGCATGAAATTCTCCAACACGGTCTCGAAATGGCTGTAGCCCGGAATGGCAATTGCGCAGTACACGAGGGTGCCGACAAAGGTCCAGATGAAGCGCGGGACCGCCTGCGTCCACCTTGCCAATACTTGCAGCGAGAAGGTTAGGGAGTAGATGTTTGGACAGTTGTTGGCTACAATGCTGAGTGCGAGGATGATGAGGCAGAATTGGCCGAAGCGACCTAGCGGTGGGAAAAGCACGGCGGCGAGCAGACCGCCAATGCCTGATTGACTGTAACCGTCTGCGTAGGAGGTGTCGACGGGGTCCAAGGTTGCCGTCGCGACGGCTAAGCCGAGCATTTCAGTGAAACAGAGGGGAAATATCAGTCCTGCGTACGTCCAGGCGAAAGTCTTGACGCGGGACACGGTGACTGGCTGGTAGACGGTGTAGTCGGCCGCATAGCTGGTCCAGCCGGTCCCGAAACCGAAGACTGATGCGGCAAAGCTGAGGATGGAGCCTGCTTCGGCGGAACCGGTGTGCATGGTCAGATTGGTGAATTTGCCGGAATGGGCAAATTCGCCCAGGACGATGAGGAAGATGATGAAGGAGGGGATCCAGGACCAGAATTCGTAGGTGTGTACTACCTTGTAGCCGAAACAGGTGATCAGGAAGGTCGCTGCCGCAATGATGATGATGCCCGCATATCCTGGTACGTCGGTATTGACTGCGTTGATCAACTGGGCGCCAACGATGACGTTGACGGATGACCAGCCCACGCAAGCTAAGCAATTGAAGACTGCAATCACTTTCACGCCGTAGAAGCCGAAGAAATACCGCGAGAGGACCATTTGACGAAGACCGAACCGGGGACCAAAGGTACTGAAGAAGGCGACGGGGGTGATGGCGAGTAAGTTGATGAAGAAGATGGTGAGGAGCGAATCGACGAAACCGAGCTGGAAGACAGGGATGGCCAGGGCGCCAATGGCGAAAGAGGAGACTACCATGTTTGCGGAGAGCCACTGTCAAGGTCATATTCGTCAGCGCTCCAGTTCGTACACGAGCCCAATTTGATTCCAGACGGTCATCATACCATGGTCCCAACTTTCATCAGATTCCCGTCTGTCCGCTCATCCTCAGGCACGCGCTCAATGCCTCTCGGCTCTACGCCAAAACGGGTGACAAAGCGTTGGATCTTGGCATAGGGTGTATCGCCCTGGACGAAGACGTCGCCGCTCACGGCGGGAGCCTCGTCGGTGTATGTGGGCGGGTCGCCCTTTTCGATGTCGGTGCCTGTGGGGGAGTGTGCTGACACATCGTATTCGTTCTTGGTGAAACCCATTATCGCAGGTGGGTGCAGTCCACCGAGTGGGTGGTCTGCTGGGTCGCGGAGCTGTTCAACTCAGATGGTTGGCGGAGTGTGGGGTTACGCTCCTAAAGGAGGGGTATCGCGCCAGGGGAGAGTTGAGGAAGACGGAAGCAGCGATGGGAAAGAAGATAGGGACAGGGGGGCAAGAGGAGATTTATATGTACGCCCAAGTGGAGAAGTGAGGCGGAAAGGAGGCGTGGGAATGTATGGGAATGTAAGAAAATGGGCGAAGGAGTGGAGGTCGCCGACGGGGTTCTATTAGTTTTTGCAAAGAAAGATATTTGAGACCTTTGCGGTTCCCCAATTGATTGGCAACATGTGAATAGATAGTGCTAGATAAGCAGGGTTCTCGCCCCGACAGGATAATAGCTTCTTCAGCCTACTCACAGAGTTATAGTAACTTACTATTCAGTCTTATTCTTACACCAAGCCTGCCGAAAGACGGCAAAAATGCAAAGAGGTCGTGTGCCTGCTTTAGGACGGTGTGCCCCGTAGATCCTCGATCCAGCCCAGGCGCGTGGTCGACTGTGTCTCCCGCGTCAGCGACTGCAAGGCATCGGACATCTGACACTTTGGTTGGAGGGAGACTCCAAATCCCAGACGGATCCAGTTTTTAGCATTCACACTTGACCGGTAGTTATCACAATTTGGCTGCGAAAGACGTCCCAGATCTCGGGGCTCGGAAAGGCAAGTGGTAACAATTGAGCCTTGAGGTGGGGGGAAGCTTTTGCCTAGCATCTAAGTACCGTGCATTGGTGCCTCCGTAGTGGCAGGAGAAGCAAGGCAAGCGAGATGTTATCGACATTGGGGAGGACCCTCGCGATAAGACAAGTCCGGGTGGTGATTGGCCAGGTCTACCTCTCTGAAAGACTGAAACTCGGCCACGCGGTTGTGGCGAGTGCTTCAGGGTGCTTCCGGGGAGCCGATACCCCTTTGCCAGACAGTAGTACGCAAGGTACCTTACCTTGCTTACTTACATACCTCTTGCATATTCCTGTATAGCTTCAACACCATACTCCACCCACGGCATTTTGAAGTATGCGGCTGTGAATAGCATGAGCCCAACCTCGTCAATGACACTTTGGAAGGTGTCAGAAGCTCCCGCTTGCTATCTCTGGTCAGGACGTCGGAGATGGCCGACACCTACCTCTGTCACCCCCAAGACCTCTTCCTGAGACGGTAGTCGAAAGACGTCTTTGGTTTCAGGAGCTCAAGGACCAACAGAAACCTGGATTTGGTCATCTGGCTCTGATTCTATGCAAGATCGATCCATTAGATCCAATAAGGGAATTGCTATATCGATGCTTCCATCACATCTCTCCATGAACCCACATATAGTGACATGCCAGATGGCCTACCCAGATGCCCCACCCAGATGCCCCATTCCCAATGCAATCATCCAATCCAACTTCTACAGCTTGTCATGTCCGCTTGTCAAAACTCATTCTGATGCGGTAGCATCATAAAACATGTCGTACCTCCATTCTTTTGATCATTCGGCCATCCCCGAAGCACTCCCCCTTCTTCAGCTGAAATCAATCCCATTCACTTCTCCTTCCACCCATGATGCCAACTCCTTGACCTCCCGAACCATCTCAAACCCAATCGGCGGGAGCTCTTGCACGTATTCTTTCCAGACGCTTTCGCTATTCACCTGCTCTCCTTCTCGCCCCTTGTCCTCCATTCTCTCCACCAATTGAGCAAGCGTGTCGGCCATGCCCATGGCTTTCGACCCTTCCGGTACAGATCGGGCTGTCTGATGGATGATCTGGCTCGTAGTGGAAGTCATCGAGGCCAAGGAATCAAGAACGTCATGCGGAGGCGCCGATGTCCGTATCGCTGAAATCAGCGATTGGAGTGTCGCTCGAAGGGTATCTGTTCGAGAATCGAGGAAATTCTGAGACACGATTAAGCATACACGTTGACTCCATCAACGGGAATACATCGCTGTCAAGCTCACCTTCAGTTCTTCGATCCTTCCAGTCATGTTGCTTGAATGACTTGTGGGCCCCTTTCTCGGCGACGCACCATTGGCAATGCCATTTGGTGCCGCCTTCCGCCCGTCTGCGGAGAAGGTGCGTGAGCTCAGCTGAGGCTTGCTGTCAATGCTATACGTGGAATCACCGCTAGATCGGCCGTTGGTGAGACCGTAATAGTCTGCAGGAGAGTCGACGACGTCACTGCTCGCGTCGTCGGCCGGATCGTCCACTGAAGACGGTCGCATCTTCACCATTCGGATGGCTTCGACAACCGAGCTCGATAGATGCGATGCCGCTGCGTCCAGAAGAGAGACTGGAGACAAGCCTCGTGCGCCGGCAAAATTCCTAGCGGCTGTGATAAGGTTGTTGGCCGTTGCAGAGATCTTGTCCTTGATCTTCGGCCGTTGCTCATTGTCTCCCTGTGCTTGCGCCAGAAAATTGTCCAGGTCCAGAATGATATTCCTGACAGCAATAATCACCGCCTTGACATGTGGAAGCACGCTTTGTGGTTCTGACATCCGCGCGGAGCTGAGCAGCTCGTCGACAGCGATCTGGAACCTCGCGACATGTGCGCCTTGGATCATCCCATCTTGCGACGTGAAAGCAAGGTTAGTCGTCATTGACCCAGCATCAACAGGATGCACAGATATCATCTTGGGGGAGCTATGGGTGCTCCTGGCTTGAGTTTTTGCGCGTGTGTACCTGCCTTTCCACTCTCGAACTTCGCTCTCCAATTTCTGTACCTGGCTGACCAACTGTTCTTCACGCTCGATTGAATCTATACCACGCTCGGATAGAGCTTTCATCTGTGTGAGCAGACCGGTGGCCTCCTGTCTGACCTGGGATGTCACCTCTTCTTGTCGTGCTAGATCTGATCGTATCTCTTGATGTAACTGGTCTAAAGCTTCGTAGCGGGACTTCCACTCACTGCCTCCCTGGGCTTGACTTGTCATGGCGTCTATTTGGTTTCTAAGCTCTCTTTCCCTGATGGCCTGTTCATTTCGCATCTTGTCGATCTCGGATTGCATGTTGGTGTTGAGTTCGTTCACACTCTGTAGCCTTTTTTCAAGATCGGATTGAAGGTCCGAGAATCTCTCGCGCTCGCTGGCAGCATTCTAGAAAGCACAAGTCAGTACTTGGACTACGATGCAAAGGATCTGCCACTCACCGATTGCTGTTCGTTGAGATGTCCTAGGATAGTGTCCTTCTCCTGAATCTTCTCTTCCATCCCCTTGATTCTACTTTGCAGCTCACTCACTTGTGCTTCAAATTCTGCAATAGCCCTCCGATCCTTTTCAGATGCGCCAGCACTCCGGGTCGTCAACGTGGTATCTCTCCTGCTCGCATAGACGTCACTGAGACCATCATCATCGTCATCCTCCACCATCGTACTCTTGTTCGGTATGATGGTGTTGCTCTGGAATTGTTTGGCTGTCGGTCGCCCATAAGGATCTTCTGGCCCGCCAGATCCTCCCATTGCCCCGAGCCCTTGTCCAGACAGAGATTGGTTTCTGGACCCGGATCCCGAGCCTCTCATACCATTTGGAGTGCCGACTCGACTCGGCGGCCCAAGAGCCGGGCTACCATGCCTTGGAATGTCGCGACCAGCAAAATTGGGATACCTTCTCTCCAGTTCGTAGAAGACATCCGTGGCCAGATCACGGAACCTTGGCGGAGGCAGCGTTGCTAGCTTCTGTCTGGCTTGGTTGCGCTTGGGGTGAAAATTGTCTCTTGGGAGAAGATATAGCGGCACCTGGCCGGGCCCGTTCGTTTGTTGGCCTGAAGTGCTTTGCCTTCTCAAAAGTTCATCATATACATCGGTGCTGAGCTCTTGAAACTGTACTCCAGATAGCCGGAGAAGCTTGTCTCTGGCTTTATTCGGCTTCATGTTGCCTTTCTCATCGCGTAGAGACTGGCCCAGGAATCTTTTCAAGATAGCGTAGTGTTGCGATAGCCTGTCTTCGGCCTGCATGGTCTGCCTCCTCTTCGCATCCGAGGAGGACATGGTAGTTCCATAGCTCGAGCGGGCCCCGATGGAATTGGGGGGTGAGGGACCGCCGGGGCGGGGCCCGTCGGGGCGAGGCCCGCTCATGCCATTCGACATGCGAACTTGAGTACCGTTTGAGGAGCCTGACATCGGAGGAGTGATGAGGTTGCTTCGATTATGGTGATGTCCGAAGCCCGGCGATCGTGGTGGTGGACCAGAATTATTGTAATGGGAGTAGACCGACCATTCACTCCCGTTAGGTGAGAGTGGAGGTGGGCCTGCAGTATGGCCGTTCATAATATGGAGAGAAGCGAGGGTGAATGCGGTTTCAAGGCGATCAAAGGTGGCAAAAGCATAGGAGGACGAATGACGACGGTCGCAGAGGCGTGATGGTTCGGCTGTCAGAAGGCTGGAAACAAAGACGACTGAGAGATCTGAGGATTTACCCGTTACCCCGTTACGCGCTGCCTTTTGGTCTCACGTGGAGACGCATGAATGCTCGGAATGGAAGTTGATATCATGCGTGAGAGCTGGAACACCGGGGCAAGTATAAGTCTATGCGAAGATCTAGGGGAAGATCGATGCAAAGAAGGATGTGAGGCGAGATTCATTGATTCTCATCTTACACTGCGAGGCTCCAATGTGGTACGGTCCTACGACTACGGGTGCTATGTTGTATTCCGTACTGGAAAAACCCACCGTCGCCTTTTCACCCATCCGATTGGCTCGTCTGCTGTCCAATAATCTCTCATCCCCTTGCCCCTTTCCGCCTTCCAGCTTTGGCAGCATTTTCGTCCTTTGATTCAGTTGCGAAGATGAAGACAGACCATCATCAATGTCCCTTGTGATAGACCGTCGGCCTGATGTGTATGGTTATTTGTCTAATGAAGCGCTCACTCGTGCAATCTCCGGATAGGGTATGCATCTGCGCTCATGATGCTTTCACAAGTTCTTCCTTCCCTTCATTGGACTACCGTGTCATCCAAAAAGTAGCTCGCGATGATAATGCAAATCACGGGCGAGAGCGTCTGAACAGTCGTGGGACTGATCGAGTCATGTTGTTAGCCCAACCTTTACTTATGCCGATATACCCTTCACTTCATGCTGGTCATGCTCAACCCTTCGGCCATTTGGCCCTTGCTAGGAGCACTGCTCACGGCAGTGGCCACTGGAGTGCTGATTCGGGTCGGGACCGCACTGCGATTGTGCGCCATGTGAGCTTTCACCAGGTGCCCGGCAGCCAAAGCACTGCAGAGGCTGAGCTCGCCTGCTAGCACAGCAGCAGCCACTATTCGTGCCAGCTGCCGCGCATTCGTTCCAGGAGTGATGCTATGCGCTCCACGAACCCCCAGCAGATCAAGGCAGGCGCCCTGCGGTTCGAGAACAGTCCCACCACCTATAGTGCCGACCTCGATGCAAGGCATCGAGACCGATATCTGGAGGTTCCCATTGAGACTGACGCAGTCAGTCACTCACCATACCCAAGCGGAGCATGAGGCCAGGAATCAAGACTCACTTTCTCATCACCGTGATGCAATTACTGCTCTCCACGTTCTGCGCCGGATCCTGACCTGTAGCGATGAACATGGCCGTCACAATGTTGCCCGCATGGGCATTGTTCCCGCCAATGCTGCCGGCCATCGCGCTGCCAATGAAATTCTTGCTTGTGTTCAATTCCACCAGAGCGTTGACATCGCTCTTTAACACACTGCGGACAACGTCGCCAGGTATGATGGCCTCTGCAACGACGCTCTTGCCTCTCCCATCAATCCAGTTGATTGCCGACGGTTTCTTGTCGATGCAGTAGTTGCCCGATAATGAGATGATTGACATGTCCTCAAACCCACTCTCGTTCATCATCACGTTCAACGCACATTCGACCCCTTTGGAAATCATGTTCATGCCCATCGCATCGCCAGTGGTCGTCTTGAAACGGATGTACAAGTAGGTGCCGGCCAACGCAGTCCTCATGGTCTGTAGTCGAGCGAAGCGGCTCGTCGAATTGAACGCTCGTCTCATCGTTCTTTGACCATCCTCTGAATCGAGCCAAACCTTGGCGGCTCCCGCGCGAGCTAGGGTTTGGAAGCCACAACAGGGACCACGCGTCATGCCATCGCCTGTCAAGACTGTTGTCGCTCCACCAGCAGAATTGATCGCCTTACAGCCCCTATTTGTACTGGCGACGAGCACACCCTCGGTCGTTGCCATCGGAAGGTAATAAGCTTGGCCATCAATGATCATTGGTCCTGCCACTCCAAGCGGTATCGGCATATATCCTATCACGTTCTCACAGCACGCGCCGTGCACGTTCTCGTAGTTGTAATTTTCATAGGGTATGTCGGATGTCTCTAAAAGGCTCGTGTATTCAGAGGTAGCTGGCGTCCTCGAAACCAGTGCTCTCCTAATCTTGACGGCCCGTGTTAAAGACTCCAATTTTGTCATTACACCTGCATTGTCCAGGGTCTTCTCAAGAGCGTATCCTGGGATCTTGCCACGAACCGTCAAGTCCGTGAGCTCGCTGTCCGTCAGGTAGGCTGCTTGCCTATCCCTCAACATTTGCTCTCGGTCAGCAGGCGTTCTGGACCCTCCTCCAAGCTGATCATTGACTGGCCTATCTCCTCTCATGACGGGTGAAGCTCTAGTCCTCACAGGTTCCAGAGCTTGAGATCTTAGGCCTCTGTCACGGACAGGACTTTGAGCAGGGGCTTGGCGACGTGGAGCAGCTTCCACAAATCCTCTTGGTTCCTTAATAGTCCATCGTGCGGCATTGAACAGATATCCATTGAGTACAACGCTGATAGTCAGGGCAAGAATTATCCATTTGCTCACAACCGGGTCTTCGAGACTCTTTAGCACGCCTTCGACGACCCTGCCGCCAACAAAGTAATCAAGAAGATGATCCGTATACTCGCCATCGAGAAAAGTGTCCTGATTGTCGCCAAATGCTTCCTCGGCGAGATTGAGATCATACTTGATTGGCGGAAGTATCGTGACCATGATCGATCTATCCTGTTCGAACGCCTGATGATAGAGAAAGTCCAGGCCGTTTTGGGCAACTTTGAATGGGTCCATCGATGGAGGACTGAGTACATTGGAAAAGCCAGACATGAATGCAGGGGCCGCAGCCCTTTTACTGGAGCGGAAAGGGATGGTGCAAAGATTCACCGTATTGATCAGAAGGAAGCCTGTAACCATCAGGACCTTGAATTTGGGGATGCTACTGTCTCGGGCCTTTTTCCCAAACACGCTAGATCGTCGACCGGAGCCGTTGTGTTCAAAGGCCTCGTCTTCGGTTCTGGATTTTGTGAGCTCTTCGTTGGTAGCTACGTTCTCAGCGACACGTCTGCTTATTCCTTCTTCCTGGAGTGCTCTACTGGTCGCCACGTGGCGTTTGATCCGATTGATCTCCAGCTTGACGCTGAGTATGGCAGTGTAAAATGTAAATAGCAAGATGGCGTCAAAGAAGAGGATCCAGGCTGCAAGGAAGCAAAATTGGGTCAAACCACCTTGAACGCCTGAGAAGGCACCCAAGATCAAGAGCGTGATCTCGATGGCGTAGTCTCGCATGATTTCAAAGCCTTTATCCCGGACAGCAGTGTGAAGGGATGACTGTATGGTTTTGGATGAACTTGGACCATTCATCATGTCCGGCTCGGCCCTGGATCCTTGCCGTTTTTGCCCAGGGACGCTGCCAAAACCGCCTTGGTAAGGATAATGGGCTTTTCAAACCCGATTGTAACGACCAGGAATGGCAGCCCCTCGGAAAGCAGTACAAAATTGATAGGTACTCCGAGCTTCGTTGTCACGATCAAGCCGAAGAGAAATGCAAAGACCGAGGAGATGAGAACAGAAGTCGCTAACCAGAAGTTTGAACCCATGTGTCTCATTGACATGAACAAGGAGACAAATGTCAGATGCATAGACAGGTATCCAAGAATCATGATGACGATGTCCAACGTTTCTGCGTTCTGCGTCCATTTCAGCTCTCCAGATGGAAACAAGGGAGGTGGATTGGAATACCTCAAGTAGGTCGACAAATCCGGTCCAGGCGCTACGAGCGGACTTTGCCAACGAGGTCCTAGAAGACTCACCATCCGTTTTGGCGGCTTTCATTATCCATCTTTTTGGGTCTGCGATGCAATGCTCTTCGCTATTGATAGCAGTCTCTGCAAGTGAAGGGAGTCTTATCTCTTGCAGCTCGTCCAGGCAGGTCGGGGCAGCTTCGTAGGGCACGGCAAATGCCAGGGAAGTATCTTGAGAGATAGAATGCAAGGGATTGCCTGTAGATGGTAGAAGCTGCACCGATTTGTTCCTGTGGGTAAAGACTTCTTGCGGTAAGGGTGCATGTCGGGGGAAGGTGTTGGAGAGGGAATCCGGAAAGACCAGAGTCAGGAGAACGAGCTGTTGGGCATCCTATCTGCTGAGTTAGTCGACACTCCCCAATGGATAAAGATGAGATAGACCTCGACTCGATCCTTCGCTGAAATGGAATCACTCTGCCATTTCCAGGATGTTTCGTCGCCCAACCGCAGCTTTCGACCGGCTTCAGTCAGAGAGGTCAAATCTGTACTTCTTACGCCATTGCCCAGGCTTGTGTGACCAAGCAAGCTACCTTCCAGCACGCCAACGTAGCAGGTACTGGCGAGCAACGCAACAGACACAATTGTATGTATAGGATGGGTGAAGGCACTGCGGGAGACCCATTGCAACACATTGGTGATTTGCTTGTTTAGATAGCTGGGATTCAGGGTAGGTCCGGTGTGTTTGTGCTCGTGACGAAGGCGTGCGGGTAACAGAGAGGCTCCAAGCATTGTAGCGGTCTTAGGTCTTCACAGGCAGAGGGGAAGATGACAAGGTGATCATTAAGCGGCTTCGCTATGGCGCGGTGAACCTCTGAAACTGTTTAGCCTCTATTCACTCTCCTGGAATGGTTGGTTGCACATGCGCGATTATGTCAGTACAACTGGCTGGTAGCAAGCCCGAAGTTGACCGATTGCGCCAGGCTCGGGACATGGGATAAATGATTTGAAGTGAATAAAGGTGGAGAGGGGGAAATTTTCTCTTAGAGCGGTGCCAATGGCCAAATGGACATACTAGATTACTAGTACGCAAATGTCTTTTGCTGCGCAGCAACGATGCATGATTTGAAGCTGTTCAGGTATCGCAGAATAAAAAAAACCGTTAGCGGCCAGCGATTAGGCAGCGGATCGTGTTACGCCAAAAAGGTTAGCTGTTTCGCCTTGGAGGCCAAATAGGGGCGACATTATTGCCGGCTCAGGCAAGAGAGATGCGGGACAGAACCAATTCTGGACACTGATCGGGAGTCACGAGAGACAGCTACTGCAGAGTCGATCCCCAACGTGCCAATTCGCCCAGTACAGGCCCCTGTGTGAACCCTTTTTTTCTCAAGCTACTCAGATGTGATGAGACCCGTAAGACCCTCAATTACTCGATACAGGAGGTAAACATCCAACTCCTCATACCGTCCAGACCGTCCAGCGCACCCTCCGAATGAGACCGAGGCAAGTCTCTCACTCAGGACATGATGAGACAGCATTGTCCTCTACTTCTTGCCATTCTTCGCCTTCTTGGCCGCTGGCTGCTCCTCTTCGGCTTCTGCGCTCCGTTTGTTACTTACGCGCGAGCTCTTACGCGTACCTTCAGCTGGCTGCTTCTTCTCTTTCTTGGGAGCTTTCGGCTTGCTGTCAGCTTTCTTCGCAGTGGCCTTTTTGCCAGAATTCGCCTTTGGCTTATCCTCCTTTCCCTCCTGTCCCTCCTGTCCCTCCTGTCCCTCCTCGCCACCGTCATCTTTCACTTCTTTCTGCTTCTTGTCCTCAGGCTTGGGTTTGGGTGCGCCTTTGGTGGGCTCATTGGCCGAACCTGGCTCATTTTCATACCCACCGCCACGCTTCTCGTATTCCTGGGAGATCTTTCCAGCCTAGAGTGCAGGCCGCCCTGTTAACATCCGTGGTGACGCGAATAATCAAGCTCCATGACGTAGACTGTGCGCAAAGGACAGGTGTGCATAGCTCAAGGAGAGTCGCATACCTTCCATGCTGCCATCTGGCCCTTTCCGCCGCCGTCCTTATTTGGCATCTGTTTCACATCTTCAACGCGATTTCAGCTATGTCCGACGAAAGTCAGGGGAGTCACAACCAACCTTCTTTTGCTTCTTCGCGCAGCTTCGGGTCGGTGGGCTTTCCTTTGGATGACACCATATTTGCGATTTGTCTAGAAAGATATGTTGGGGTGCGTCAATTGCAATTTCAATTGCTTCAATCTGCAAGGCGACGCAGCGAGGAAAAGGGAGCGAACAGGAGCGCGTTGCGAGAATAACAGCAGCTAGCTGCATTGATGACGACAGGCGGCAAAAGATCTTCCAACCTAATCTTGCAGGAACGCGCTAGTGGATGACCTATCAAATAATCCGTATTCAAATTCACTCTTTCCGGAACATCGACAAGATTGGACAGAATAATCATGTCTCCAAGATTTGCTCAGGATTGACAGTCACCTCAACCCCTTGACTCTCGCGACTTCTGGACCATGAAGCTGGACCACCCTCACACCCGCCTTATCCAGCTCCTTTGTGGTTGCACCCCACCCTGAAGGGCCTGGGTCAACGCTCTTGACAGCCTCGGCTACAACAACGGTCACAAAGCCTTCTTTTTGGGCATCTAAAGCGGTGCATTTGACACAGAAATCTCCAGCCAGACCAACGATGAAGACGTGAGTGACGGAGTTGTTGGTCAAGACCTCAGCAAGATCCTGGCTCGCCGCAGCTGACGTTTTACCACCAAAGACATCGGCGAAAGCCGAAAGCATCTCTAGACGTTCATCTCTACCCTTGTCCACGATAGAGTCAATCGTGGATACGTCTATCTCTGGAATGATTTTTGCGCCAGGTGTGTTTTCAACGCAATGGATCGGCCAGATAGAAATGCTACGCTGTTCCACATGGTTCGATGGATTCTCGATCGTGACAGTAGATTCGAAGGTCTTATTGTTCCGAGCATGCGATGACTCAAAGGAGACATGGTTTGCAGGGTGCCAATCTCTTGTGGCGATCTTCAGGACGAAGGGCAAGGAAAGCAGCTCATTAATAGCTCCCGAAATGTCTCGTCCCCCTGCGATTGCAAGGCTGCCATTCTATAACAGCATAAGCTCTTGGTGTACGGGCTACCAGCAAAAGCTGAACAAAGCGCCTACAGGTGGGCAGAAATCCTCCTGCATGTCGACGACCAGCAATGCAGGCCTGAATTCATCCATGTCTGTGCTTAAGGCGTACGAGTATTTGAGGAATCGCTGATTGAGATGGTGATTTACATCGGACACAAGTTGGAGATTCTGGAAGCTTCGGCGCAAACGCAACGAGCAACGAGCAACGAGCAACGAGCAACAAGCAACAGGAGGTATTGAGGTATTTCACTTTGAGATGGGAGTATCCGAAGCCCTTAGTGCCCGAGCTGCAAAGTCATTTGGAGCTTGTCATCGGTTGGTCATGGGTAGCGCCAAGACCGGCGAATTTGAAACATGGCCTGCTAAGTTTGGCCACTCCCAATCACTTCCTCAAGACCTCAAGGCCACTCGTCGACCCGACTTTCTGACCTCTTGATTGAAGCCTCAAGCAGAAATAGAGGTGTCGTTTCAGAATCCTGAAACTGGAAACTCACCTGCTCTTCCGTCACGAAGAATTCTGTTGATGCCAGTTGTGCTTCGCGCTCCACCAATCTTCTAAAGCCAGGAATAGTCTTCTGCTTCATCAACAATAGCATAGTGTTTAGTTTTATCTTACAATTTTCAGTCTATTGGTAACTGCTGCTTGTGCGTGATCTTTCGGGAAAGAGATGTGGATGGTTCGTATCGTACAACTCTTGGAATTTGGTCCCGTGATATTCACTTCATCAATCATTGATGATGGCAGTCATCCCCACCGGTTTCCCCGGGTTACAGGTCATTGTCCTTGACACCGACCATATTTCTTTGTCAAATCGTTCCCCTTCTTCATACAATCAATTCTTCTGGAAGAGCACATTCATTTCTTTGTCCGACAATCAACACGCTGAGCGTGCATTGTCTTTCTTGTTCGATACTTGTTTAATGCACATCTACATGCCCATTCCTTGTTAAGTCCCCATCAGACTTCTTCGGTCCAGTAACAGCTTGTCTATTACATCCCATCTCAGACGCAGGTCGTACACAAACACTCGTTCCCAGATCCAACCCAAGCACTCCTCACCATGTACGCTACGATCGCAGCTGCCCTGGTGGCACTCACTTCGTTTCCGTCTTCCACCTTGGCTCATTCATGGATCGAACAAATGAATTTGATCGACTCTAGTGGCGGGTTCACAGGAACCCCCGGATATGCGCGAAATTTCACACCGCGGACGGCGCCCGGCTTTACGGATACATCACTCGTTCATATCCTACCCCCTAGCAACCCTCTAGAGGCTCGCGATGTGGATACTGATGGCATCAGTCCGACCGATCCCATGTGTAGAAAGAGTCAACAAGAGCAGTATCAGAGCAATGGCTTCCCGCGCTTGTCTGTCCAACCAGGCAACATGGTTGCTCTACGCTACGAAGAAAATGGTCACGTCACCCTTCCTCAGAATCAAAAAGGCAAGCCTCCAAATCGTGGGACAGTCTACGTCTACGGTACCACTCAGCCTAAACCGACCGAAAATTTCCTCGACGTTTTCAAGCAATGGGACGCCGCCGGCACAGGAGGTGACAAGCGGGGCAAACTCATAGCAACTCAGAACTTTGACGATGGTCGCTGCTATCAGGTCAACTCCGGCGCAATCTCTCAGGCCCGACAATCGCAGTTTCCTCACTCTCCAGATAAAACCATGGGGACTGACCTCTGGTGTCAAACCGATATCAAGGTCCCCGAGGACGTTCCGGCTGGTAAACCATATACTCTCTACTGGGTATGGGACTGGCCGACGGAGCCCAATGTCGATCCCGCCGTTCCAAAAGGCAAGGCCGAGATCTATACAACGTGCATGGATATCGACGTAAAAAGTGCTTCAAAGGAAAGGAGTCTGGGGGCTCGAGCAGCGCAAGGGCAAGATCTGAACAGCATGGCAATACCCTCTTTGGTGTCTTCCATGGCAAATCCTTCCGCTACCGCGCCCACCGCAGCCGTCCCAGCTTCGAGCCAAGCGGCCGCATCTTCTGCTCCTCAGAACAATGCAGTCACGGCATCCCAGGCTGCTCCAGGGCCGGCATCAGCCGTCCCTCCCATTGCTGCTGCGGTCCAACAGCCAAATCAGGCCACCGCCCAACAGAGCCAAGCAGCCCCAACCTCCTCTATGCCTGCAAATACCCCATCGGGTCTCGCGTCCGCTGAATCGATCGTTCTTTCGGTCCTCGGGTCACAGGTGATATCAGAAATTGCCGCCGAAGTGAACACTCAGCCTCCAGTAACGGTGACTGTCACAGAACAGCAAGCGTCGTGTTCAACAGCAGCAGCGGATGTGCCTGCCAACCCACCAGCTGCCAGCTCTACGGCTGGCAACCCTGCTGCTGCTAATACCGTCGCTGCCGTCCCTACGGCTGCCAATACCGCTGCTGCTGCACCCGCTGCTGCCAATACCGCCGCTGCCAGCCCTGCTGCTGCCAGTCCTGCTGCTGCCAACCCTGCTGCTGTCGGCAATCCTGGAGTGCAGGGTACAGCGGCTCAGCCGCCCGCAACTACGACAGTGACATCGGGCACTTCCACGATCACGCAGAGTGCGACACAGAGCGCGACAAGCACTCTCACTCTAAACCCTACAGCGGCAAATGCAGGGGAGCCATCAGCGATGCCATCTTCATTACAGATGACCAGTCCTCTAATGGGGCCTACATCCGCAGCTGAGGCCCCCGCAGCGTCGGGTTCCCCAGCGGCGCCTTTGGCCTCAGGTACTCCAGCATCACCGGAAGCTTTGCAACCATCTGGAAGCGCGGGAGCTTCACCCGCTCTGCCAACGCTTCCAGGAACCGCAACGCCAGTCGCTAGTCCCGCGGCCAACACTGCTGGTTCTTCCCCCAATGCCAGTGGCCCTGCCGTGCCAAACGCCTCGACAGGCTCTTCTGGTACTGCAAAGCGATGTGATGCTGGGACTTGCCGGAAAGCAAAGAAGTCACGGATATTCAGCTGAACAGCTGGAATGCTTCGATCTCGAGAACATGAGGATAGGTATCATATAGCGGAGGCGTAAATACGGAGGGACAAGGAGTTGCATACCAAACTTAGATAGACACATTTCTCACTAGTATCCACGTCAAAGCATACCAATCTTCTGCATCTTGTCCTACTGCCCAGTCAACACGCCTGCGATATCATTACTCGGATCACTCAACCTCATTCGTACGAGCAAAGGCGTGACGGCTCAGAAACTCCATGCAACACCTCCACGCAACACCTCCACCATACCTACACCCAGTCTGACATAATCTTTGCATGCACCACACTTCAATTGCAGCAATGCTATTGACGGATAAACATCGCTACCCCTTTTGAAGCCCTTAGTTACCCATACAACGCTAAGCCTTGACACTAAGAGCTGTCAGATCTAGATTCTGAAGTCATTCATGCATGCAGCTCAACTGCTGAATGCGCAAAGACTAGAACTTCCATTCATGTCGACTCATCTCGTTGGGAAAACCACTGCTAGTATTTCATGAATTTCCTTGTTCGTTATAGCAGCTAACGTTCTCTTCCCTCTGTGCATGATGGCATTGACCAATGGCGCAATACACGGTACAAAGCGCAAGGCGGCACCTTCACCATCCACCGAGAGCAAGAGGGTCAAAAGTAACAGCTGCCAATTTGACCACACGCGAAAAGAGGAAGAGTATGGAATCGTCGATCGACAGTTTTACCCTCCGCAAATGTCAAACGAGCGTTGCGCCATGTACGTCTTAAAGGAGATTGAAAAGCCAATCGAGACACTGCAAAGGACGCAGGAAGAGACGAAGGAGCTCAGGGACCAGGTACCCATCAAGAACGCCGTCGTACATTGGTTCAAGCGAGATCTACGTGTAGCGGACAACAAAGCGCTACGAATGGCATCCGAGAAAGCGAAGAGCAAGCACGTGCCCTTGATATGCCTGTACATTGTCAGTCCTGGGGACTTCAAAGCGCACATGACGAGTCCTGTGAGGGTGGACTTTATACTTCGGACATTGGAGGTGCTTAGGGAAGACTTGTCCGAATTTGACATACCCCTGTATATGGAGACTGTGGAAAAGAGAGCAACGGTACCTGAGCGGATACTGGAGCTCTGCAGGTCCTGGGGCGCCTCTCATCTTTTCGCAAATGTCGAATACGAGGTGGACGAACTTCGACGAGAAGCCCGTCTCACCAGATTGGCAGCAGCAGAAGGGGTTGCAGTAGATGCTGTCCCCGATACATGTGTCGTGGCACCAGGGGAGCTGTCGACGGGAGCCGGGAAGCAGTATGCCGTATATTCACCATGGTTCAGGGCCTGGCTTGCCTATCTCAAATCTCATCCGCACAATTTGAACCTGATTGATCCACCTATGAATAACCCAGAGAGCGCGAGAAACAGATTCAAAGACCTATTCAATATCCCGGTGCCTGAGGCTCCCAAGAACAAAAGCCTCACAAAAGAGGAGAAGAAACGTTTTTCAAGTATGTGGCCGGCCGGTGAGCACGAAGCCCGCGCCCGGCTCGAGAAGTTCGTCACCGAGAAAATCAAGAAGTACAAAGAAACACGCAACCTCCCTGCCGCCAATAGTACGGCCGTCATCTCTCCCCATCTGGCATCTGGAACCCTGTCAGCCCGTACCGCTGTTGCTGCGGCCCAGGATGCAAACAGCACCCAGAAACTGGATGGCGGCAGTGAAGGCATCGCGGGCTGGATCTCCGAAATCGGCTGGCGCGACTTCTACAAGCACGTGCTGGTCCACTGGCCATATGTTTGCATGAACAAGCCGTTCAAACCCGAGTACACTGACATCGACTGGGAGTATGATCGGCATCTGTTTGACAAGTGGTGTGATGGCATGACAGGCTACCCATTCATCGATGCCGCGATGAGACAACTTAGACATATGGGCTACATGCACAATCGCGCGCGGATGGGTGTTGCCTCATTTCTGGCCAAGGACCTCATGATCGATTGGCGGATGGGGGAGCGGTATTTCATGGAGAATCTGGTCGACGGAGATTTTGCCAGTAATAATGGCGGGTGGGGTTTCAGCGCGAGTACAGGGGTGGATCCGCAGCCATATTTCAGGATCTTCAACCCGATCTTGCAGAGTGAGAAGTTTGATCCTGAGGGGGAGTACATCCGGCGGTGGGTTCCTGAATTGGCACACGTGCAGGGTAAAGCGATACATGACCCTCATCATCGGGGTGCAACGGGTGTGAAGGAATACCCGCAGATGTGTGTGGACCATAAGGAGAGTAGAAACCGGGCTTTGGCAAGATATAAAAATGGTCTGGGAAGGGACACTGCCTGAGCGAAGATGGCCATTTGATGACAACTTGACTCCAATATATTCACATCAGGCACAGAATCATCCGAGTAGGATGCACGTATGTCCCGCCCGTATCTGTAATGAAAACATTGACCTCATCATTTCCATCTTTTTTCCGGCAGTAGATCTGATTTGCGGCTCTTCATGCATATTTCAAGTCCCATAGGTGAAAAGAGAGATGAAGATGTGAGTGCAAAGGGTTCCTGAAAGGCATCCTCTTTGTTGACTCGAGGAAGAAAGCCGGGGCAATGCACAATTTTGAAAAAGGTTGTTGTTCAATTGTGCGGCAAGGCAATTGAGAAGTCACGGGGATTTGACCATCACGTGGTCTCTCATCGATTGAGTGAATTGCTCTCAAGCATCTATCATAGCTCATGTCCCCGAGATCCCACAGTACCACCCAGCATGGACGAAAGTGAACCTCAGCTGCAAACCTCAGTCATCATGTGAGCCTCCATTTCCCAGGGAAAGGACACCCACCTCATCGGCCAATCCCCCCCTCCCCACCTCTGTCCTCCTCCAACCATCTTATCTCTGCCGACTCCCACTCCACACCCCCTTGATCAGTCCATCCCGCTGGCTCAACCTGTTCAGACTATCATCCCCCTCACCCATCGCTCGCACGAAGCCGCACAACGCGTAGACCTGGTTCTCGCCCGTGTACCGCCCGTTCTCGTCCACTTTACCGACACTGATTTGAACGGAGGCGTGGTCCTTGGCTTTTATGATGCGGCCGGTGGCGGAGCATTTGCGGGGGACATAGCTGTGGGAAGAAGATGGGATTAGTGGGATGCGCTATAGAATCGAATGCGAGAGGTGATAGGAGAGGATGTTGAGCAGATGGTGGGCGCACAGATCGACGAGCTCGCCCTTTTCGTTCTCCATATCGACGTTAGGATGTGCGAGCGGGTAACGTTGACGTTGTTTTGGGTAGATAAGGATG
This sequence comes from Niebla homalea, assembly GCA_019925105.1. NCBI lineage: Eukaryota > Fungi > Ascomycota > Lecanoromycetes > Lecanorales > Ramalinaceae > Niebla > Niebla homalea. Next base: position 598,800 of record JAHGAU010000009.1, read on the forward strand.
TTTTTGGAGCCAACGCGAGAAAGTGGTGTGGTATGCAATATCTGGCTCGTCTGGGAGTCTAGGATTGAATTGTGCCCTCGCTAGACATATGCGTTTGGTGTGTGGACTGGCTCCGCGCTAGGTTATGATACCCTTTCATGCAACTTTGTTGGCCCCTGCAGTTTTTTTGCAACTTTTTGGAAGAACTTTTTGTTAAGACTACTTTTCCACCCTGTACTCCATAACCACACGTCCAGTATAGCTTAAAGTATTAAAACATCATCTTTATTATACTTAAAAGCTTTAACTTTAATAATATAAATTTCACAGTTAAGACGTCCTTATACGTATGTACATTATGTCCTGTCCAGAAAGCCGGCCTTAGCCCTCAGCCATGTCCATATGACAGCAAGCATTAATGCGATTACCGATAAAGGCATATATAGTCCGAATTGGTTTGCTTTTATGAGATCCAATTACGAAGATTGAGTCAGCCTGATGATTCGATTTATCATAAACATAAAAAAAGTCCCTCGTTGCTACTAAGGATCATCCATTACTTAAACATGGCTTTTCATATGATCAGATTCGAGAGAGTTCAGACCTTAATGAATGATGAAGTAGCACGTCTACCCCGGACGAAGTACAATTAGTCCAAGCCGAAGACGAAGAGGTGTCACGGTATGGTGGAGTGGTAACTGCCTGCATTGCTATCTAGCTAGCTGAGTGCGAAAAATACAGTATACGCGCCAAGCCGCTATACCCCTTAAGGCCTGATAAGCTGATAAAAGCCTTATCGTATAACCTGCCTTGCTTGTGGTATGCATCCGTGACAAGAGGCCTATGATCGAGGCAGCCACCACATTCATCAATGTTTCTGATCAGGTCTTTAACATTGTGACGGCGCTACTGCTTAACCGCAAACAGGGACTCCATTCGCTTACGGATACTGGAGCGAGCCAGGCAATGATCACTTTTGAGGCTTCTTACTTACCTAGACTTTACCGGCAAGTTCTCGATCTTACCTTGTCGATGGATAAAGCGAGAATCATCAAAGTCAAGATGGATCCTTCCCGCACAGGAAAGCCTCGAAGGGTCGCCGCTGCAAGCAATCAATTTGCAATGCAGCCTTCACGACTTGAAGAAGTTGAGGATACCAAGTCGCCCCTCGGCCTGGGAATAGCAGATGCTTAGGATAAGAATCGAATGCAGTTCGGAAACAGCCCACGTCCAGGTACCGGTAACAGCGAACACCGATCCTCCAGGTCTTAGTGATTCAGGCGACGAGCTTTCAAATCCCATATACTCAGCCAGGCTGCCGGTCGACCGAAAGATCCTGAAACGCCCTATCAAACAACGAACCCATCGCAGGCGTGTTCCAAAGCCAACCGAGATGATGATCGCTGATGAGCAAGCATCGAATGGGCGGCAACGGTATCTCATGCGCTTTGCACCCTGCTAGGTCGATGAGGCTGAATTGCGTGGATCATCCTTCATCCGTGATTGGCAGCAAACAAGAGCTATAGTCTTCGAGCCATCGCGTTGACCAGTATCAATCGCTCATGTACTTGCTTCTATAATTCGACGGCCTTATCCAGAATCAAGCGAGGAAACCGTTGTACTCTTCCCGCGAAGTCACCCTTTTGTTTCTTGGTCCCATGGAACAGGGACCTATGAAACCACATTATGCCGTTGCTCTCAGCCGCTTGCGACTCGCGCTGCATATATTGAAGGGCATCTACTTCTTCCAAGTATGTTGCAAGCTTGCCGCCCTCGTTGAGTCTTAACATTATTTTCGATCGGACCTGGACCTCACTAGGCTCATATTGCCAATAAGTCAAGTCATCAAGTAAGATATTAGCAATAATCCTTCCACAGACCTGTTAAGCGACCTGTTGACCGACTGTTTGTATACCATATTGCCCATTTCTTGTATACGTTCTTCCCATTCTTTGTCACTGAATTCGGCTGTAATATCATCAATACCTTGAGCATTCGTATCATCCTTCCTCTTCGATCGCGACATTTGGCCCGACGCTTCCTCGTTTGCCGGAGGGTTGACCACTGGGCTGGCGGCACTTGGAGCTTGAGCACTGCCTGCGCTTAACAAGGGCAGTAATGACTAACCCTGGTCAGCGGGCTCATACAACATCATGCTCTGCGAATTGCCGACATTAGTTTTGACAGTCTTTTCGGTATGACCGGCGGGGCCAGTCGATGTCACACTCTCCAAATTGCCCATGGTAACTTCGAAATCCTCGGTACTCTCCTCTTCGGTACTGTGCTGCTCTGCCAACGGTGGATTTGATGTTTGTTGGAATGGCGGTATCTGGGTCGGGGCCGCAGAAGGCTGCTCATTCATTGGAATCGCAGACTAATCTCGAATTATAGATGGCGTAGTGCCTGATTCCTCCCTATTGAAACCTTACTCTCCAAAGAAAGCCATGAACATGCTGCGATGAATGCCAAAGCGGGAAGTCACCGCCACGTCGCTGCTGTAGATTATAGCCGGGAAACAGAAGGGCTTTGTCACGTTCAGGGAGAACTCGAACGGCCTCCCGCAGCGATACTTGAGCGCGACATCCGTCTGCATACGATAATAATCTCAATCCCGATTCCTGGCTCCACTAAAGGCGGTAGATTCCAGCGTCCCAGGGAGACTTTGAGTGCTATCAGGGTCCTTTATGTGCTAGCTACAGCGGCTGCTCCTCCTCAAAAGCCAGCTGCTGCCTCGTTTTATCGACGTATCAATCATCACCGTCATCACCGTCGTCACCGTCGTCACCGTCGTCACCGTCGTCACCGCCGTCACCGTCATCACCCTCATTGCTCTCGTCACCACCATGGACTCTGTGCCCCGTCAGGGCGAGCCAAGCGAGATCAGCCGACTGGACCATTGAATAGCTCAAACTGGGGGGACAACATCGCGTGTGGAGCTTCTGCCCGATAGGCTCCGCGTGGCCAAGACTCGTTCGCGCTCCCCAACAACCCAGAGACCTGATTTGATTCGTGAGAACGGTTATCTTCCCTAGGAAATCAAGTTCTACGAACAATCCCGAAATGCCATAGCAGACTTCCACGAAGAAATTCTGTCAGCATTCGGGATGATACAGGGTGCTCTGAAGGATTTTTCAGAGAAGATCGCAAGCGCTGAAGGGAGGTGGGAACGATATTGGGGCATTCCTGTTGGTGGAGCGAGGAATAGAGAGACATTTTGAGATCTTGAAAGTAGCTAGACACCAATCAACTCTGGGTCTGATCACAATGCCACCATTTCACCTTCGCTCGTATGATTTGAAATCGGTTGGATTACAAATTGAAGCGATATCTTATGAATCGAGATTTGTAATCCACAGGAGGATATATAAGGACGCTACTAACGAAGGAGGCGGGTGAGGAGGAGGTCGTGATGTTTTCTATCCAAAGAGCCTTCCAATATACTTTGAAATTGCCGACTCAGCTGCCGCGGTTGACTCCCAGAGCCGGACTGTCTTATCCGATGATGCGGACGCGATCTGCCTCCCGTCCGGCGAAAACGCGACGGCGAAAACCCAACCCCTATAGCCTTTAAGCTTACTACGTAATACCCCTGTAGCTGAGTCCCAGAGCCGGACCGTTTGATCTATCGATGCGGACGCGATCTCCTTCCCGTCCGGCGAGAACGCGACGGCCTCAACTATATCCTGATGGCCTATAAGCTTATTACGCAGCGCCCCTGTAGCCGAGTCCCACAGCCGGACCATCCCATCCATTGATGCGGATGCGATCTGCTTTCCGTCCGGCGAGAACGCGACGGCGAAAACCGCACTCTGTTGGCCTTCCAGCTTACCAAGTAGCGCCCATGTAGCCGAGTCCCAGAGCCGGACCGTTTTATCCCATGATGCGGACGCGATCTGCTTCCCGTCCGGCGAGAACGCGACGGCGAGAACCCCATCTTGATGGCCTTCCAGCTTACCACGTAGCGCCCCTGTAGCCGAGTCCCAAAGCCGGACTGTTTTATCCCGTGATGCGGACGCGATCTGCTTCCCGTCCGGCGAAAACGCGATATCCGTAACCGCGTCATAATGGCCTTGCAACTTGCCACATAGCAGCTTTGTAACCGAGTCCCAGAGCCGGACTGTCCGATCCATCGATGCGGACGCGATCTGCTTCCCGTCCGGCGAGAACGCGACGGCGAGAACCCCATCTTGATGGCCTTCCAGCTTACCACGTAGCGCCCCTGTAGCCGAGTCCCAAAGCCGGACTGTTTTATCCCGTGATGCGGACGCGATCTGCTTCCCGTCCGGCGAAAACGCGACGGCGTAAACCGTCAGCAGATGGCCCTTAAGCTTTTTTCGCATCTTCCAAAAGAAGAAGCTTGCGGATTCTGGCATTGACATTGCTGTTGTGTCAGTAGCTACCCTGTCCTCAAGCGTAATCGTCGAAATTTGCGTCTCAGGAGTCAGAGGTGAGGCTTGAGTGCTCCAACTAGCAGAAGGCTCGGGATCTGCGTAGTCTAGCGAGGTTGGTAACAATTCGGGGATACTAGCTTCTCTATATAGGTATTAGCAATACCATAGTAGTAGTCAGATAAGGAGCCGATGGGATTTTCAATCTCATTCATAGAGTATAATACCTCTCACTTTCGGAAACTTTTGTAAGACCATTGACCCATGGATGTTGCAAACAATCCTTCACCCGAGGGCGATCCTCAGATTTCGGCGCCACTAGGCTCCTAATAAGCTCACATCCTTGTGCGCTTACTTCACTTGCAAACAGGACGTCCGAAGGGAAATTAAAGCTGCCGGCAACATACTGACCCAGACAATACGAATCTTTGAAGAGGGTTTCGCCGGTAAGTATAAGGAATGCAATAACACCTAAAGACCAGATATCGACAGCATTTGTATACGAATCCTTTGACTCATCACCCGGAGGAAGAAAGCCGCGTACTTCTGGTGCTGCGAAAGCAGGCGTACCTGTCTGAGTCCGTAGTGCGGTGACTCCCTCATTTGCTCGCTTGCTGATGCCAAAGTCTGCAATCTTAACCCACCAGTCCGGGCCTTTAGATGCAATCAATATATTCTGTAATGTTTGTAGCTCGTCAGCGGATGATTAAGTCGAAGGGGACGAAAAGCTAGACCCACAGCAGGTTTCAAATCCCTATGAGCGAAGCCAGCTTCATGCATAAAACGTAAGCCTTCGAGAATCTGGGAAACAATTTGCTGGCCTTCCGTTTCTGATAGTGGTGAATTGAGGTAAGTTTGTAAGTCACCGTCAGGAAGATATTCCATTGTGATAAAGATACTGTCGTCATTTTCGTACCAGCCAAAAGACTTGACAAAGATTTCCTCGAACTTAATGAAGATTAGCAGGCAAATAATAGAATAGAAGGAAAATGAATCATTGATAGCACCAAAATTACCTTAGTATGGGAGAACAGAGCAATTGCTTCCAATTCTCTGTGACAATTGCTATCTTCAGATCTTGGGACCTCCTTCACAGCTCTTACTTCCCCCACGCTAACCCCTTGAATGCATCGCTGCAACCAGACGACCCCGGAGCCGCCTCGGCCTAATCTCCTCTCTCGCTTCCATCTCTCTTCCTTGCGAGTTCCTCTTATTTTTGTATTGCTGCTAGAAACGTATTTGACATGTTGAATATAATCCGGGTTTGTATGGAATTGGGTATCAAGCTTTGAGACTTGTACAAAATCTGGAGATGGTGTCGTGGCGGCCATAGCCTATGCTTTTTGGGAGGCAGGGAGCGCCTAATCTACCCGTCATTAGCTCAAACTCACACTTGCACGACTGGATAGCCATCGGTGTTTACCAAAACGTCCCGTGATGAGCCGGTGTAGTATGGGGGGCGTGCCGAGGACTCCAAAGCCTGAGTCTTGCTTAGGAATCGGCGCCTGAGTCTTCGCAAATGGGGTGAGAGTTGACGAGGGTCTGAGGATCTGCGTCTTCCGAATTCATGGGCTGAACGTAAGGCAGGCTTGGGCATGCACTAGATCGTAGAAAGCTGGGATGAACAGCGTCGAGGTCTTGTGATGTAGATTCAGCTCCGCCGGCAGACAGACTAGTTCAGACCTCCCAACATCTACGCGTTTCAAGTTAATTGCGAATGCTTGGCGCTCAACTTGAGTGCGCGCATCGTATAAATCCACGTATAAAATGGTCTCTTCTCTTCAGTGTCCTTTCCTACAACGTTTAGTACATATTTAAAGGGTCGGAATGAATACTTCAATACTAAGTTTATTCTGTATATGAGTTTAACTTTAAGCATACGTATTATTCAGTCGATTAAACTTAAATCTATTATTGAATACCCCATATTAACTCGAATCTCGTCTGTTAAAGGATTATTTATATTAAGGCCTTAAGTCTTGACTTATTATCTTAGTTGAAGTACTATAAAGACCTTGGTAGAAAGTAACTCGTCGAAATTCGCGATTCTGTGAGCCGATTGAAGGGGTACGCGCACTAAAATTGAGCGCCAAGCATTCACAATTAACTTGAAACGCGTAGATAGTTAGCGTCGGGAAATCCACGTGCAACTCTATAATTCGTCTCCGCAAGCATGTGTGCAATTTTTGGGATCCAGGTGCACAATCATATAACATAGCAAGCATGGAAGCCGGACTAGCGCTTGCTATTGTGGCAACAATTGATTTATGCTTCAAGTGAGTTGCCAGATTCTCTTCTTCCCTCACTGTTCTACGGCTACTAAACATAGACCAGATATGGCAAGATCCTTATCGAGAAATGTGCAACTTTCAAAGGCGCAGAGGCTGAGATAGATGAACGGGTACTCTGCATCGGCAATAACTGGAAACGTACGACCATACAATTAGACTTTATCAAGCAGATATGGGAAAGCCTAGACCAGGAACATCAAGCAATTCAGACTCAGACTCTCCAGGTGCTTATTAGCAAGTACAGAATCATAGCGTCTAAACTTGGCAGCTTATCGAAAGAAAAGTCTGGCCTTCGAGCGATGGACGTAAGGAGATGGAAATATGTCCGGATCAAAAAATGTCTCGATCAATCTATTGAGGACTTGGCTTCATGGCAGAAGATGTTCGATCCATCTTGGTTCCTCATCCTGAAGGTCTCGAGTCCCTTTATTGATCAGGAACTGAGCAGAAATCGATTGGCTCTCTCCTCTTTTACGAGCGCGTACAACATCAGAGACGCTCTCAAGGAGCAACCTAGCCAGAAAGTCTCCGTTTTCCTTCCAGGAGATGTACTCGAGACGGCGTGGATACGCGAAATTCCTTTCGCATCTGCCAAAACCATGCAGAGGGCTGACTCGGATAAATGGCTAGTCATGGACTGTATCCCGTGCGATCCGGATGTCGATGTAGGCTCTGTGAAAAAAGATATCAGGGAACTTGCAAGAAAACTTTCATCTGTGGATCCTCTCGTCTTTGGCGTACTCCAGTGCCTTGGCGTGGTTCAAATTGGTGGCAACAGACCATCCTCGTTCAATTTCATCTTTAAAATACCCAGAGAGCTTAACAACGAGCCTGGAAGTCTTCGAAGTCACCTCTCCTCAAATCCGAACCTCACACTTACTAATCGTTTTGAGCTTGCAAAACAAATAGCCAAATCCGTCAGCTATATCCATACACTTGGATTTGTGCATAAGAACGTCCGGCCTGAGACCGTTCTTAGATTCAAAACGGACAATCCTGGGTCCGATTTATTCTTTCTCGTCGGTTTCGAGAGCATACGTACGGCAGATGCGCGAACATTGCGGTCAGGTGACTCTATTTGGGAGAAGAATCTCTATCGTCACCCACATCGTCAGGGACTGAATCCCGAAGATGTCTATACCATGCAACACGACATCTACAGCCTAGGTGTCTGTCTTTTGGAAATCGGATTATGGGAGTCTTTCTTGTCCTATGACAACGATACAACAGCTCCTCTCCCTGCTGCGGCGCTTGGTGTTCCTCTGGACGGCCCGGAATTCAGACAGCCGGATCTGATGAAAGAGCACCTGACTGCTCTGGCAAGACGAGATCTACCTAAGCGAATGGGAGAGCGATACAAGGATATTGTGGTAAACTGTTTAACTTGCCTGGATCAGGATAATGCCGATTTCGGCGATCAGAGCGAATTCGAAGACCAGGACGGTGTCTTAATGGGTGTGAAATACATTGAAAAGGTTATCGTTCACACAGCATTTACGTGGGGCTTTTGCTTACATTCAATCTAGATACTCATGAAGCTGAACGAGATAGTAGTATGAGGATTTTCAGTGGCGTGACCCAATTTTGATGTCCCGAGTTGGATCGTAGATTCCAAGTGCGGCAACTAGCTCCGCGTTGGCCGTTATATTCTGACTCAAGAAGCCTATACCTTTAGCGGTTTATCCATAGCTCGATCGCAAGACGCAAATCTAAGCTAAGACTTCCGGCCGGCTATGGTAGATCCTGACTGTGGCAATCATGCAAATGCTCTCTGGGCCAACAAAAACGGTGCGGAAGGCTGGTTTGGGGCACTTCTCGATAATATCGCCAAGCACGCTTATACACTATTGAAAAGGGCCAAAAATGAGTCCTCGTGGGTGGCGGCGGATTCACAACATTTTGCCCCGGCTTTTTGGTGGCTATGACTTTGTTGTTGTACCTCAGGGGCACTGCGCTTACACAGACTCTGCCGGCCAACCTTCCCCTTTGGATGCACGCCAAAGCCGGCTTAGTAAACACCGACGAGGTCTCCGTACCGCTGTCTACTCAATAATCATGTCGTGTGACCACACAAGCGCCTGGACTACTCATTTGCCCCGACCACTCAGCATGTGTACTCTTAAATCCTGACTGTACATCGCAAAGAGCCATTTGTCCCAGCGCAGTATGATGTTGCATTTCAGAAATGGTAAATCTAATCTCTGCGATGCATGCAGGTGAAGTATGGATATTTTTAGCACTGGTGAGTGAATATATATGAGGATGGCGTCTGCTCATTCCATTTCATATTGTAGAAGTAAATCAATTGGCAAGAAAAGACACAATGTCCAATACCACGTCGTCGGTAACCCGTATAAAGGCCCAATAATTCACCATGAGAAAGGCGAACTTAATAAAGAAAGCGGATGGACTGACGCGCCTTTATAAAGCTGATGTGGCGTTGATTGTCCGACGGAACGGGAAATACTACGTCTATCGTTTTATCGAAAAAGATTCCTGGCCGCTATCCTTAATAGAGATTGTATAAGCTTGATGAATCACCGGGGTAAAAGCTATATTAGTAACAGTAACCTATGACCTTTCCTATCCCTTGCCGGTCATATTATCTCGCGCGGATTTCGAGAAGGAAGCTAGGACCCGAATAAACGCGGATCAAACTTACATTGACGAGTATTAAGGAGGTTATAATCTCTGGAGTAGACATACAGTTTAAGGTCCCATCGCTTACATCTCTATACCATAAATCCTTTTCGCGGGGTTTTGCAAGTATATCTTATATTCCAGGATCAAGCTGGCGCAATTAATATATAGGAAGGGGCAGCTTCAGCCCTTTTGAAAAGGATAGGTCCGCTGGATGTGCCGCTACAAGGCATATTTGCTCGCCAAAGGGGTCAAGCGGGCTTATCTGGGGATCCTGACATTGCCAAGGCAGTACAAGCATTCTAAAGGATACCGCCGATAATTCTGGGTGCCGAGAGGTTCGACTGCTCTCCCCTCTGGTCCTGGAACGCTGTCCTCCAAACCCTACTCCGGATCAGAGGACGACGAGGACACTGCTTTCGTCTGCAGAGGGGCTACTCGCTGAGCGGCACCGACGGTAAGGCCCTTCAGAGAGATCGCACAGAAAAGCCAGGTCGTCCAGGACCGCCTGCAAGTCCTTTTTCCCACTGACCGGTGTGCTAAAGGCTCTCGCAAGCCGTAATCTCACCGGAAACGAGTAAGATTTGGGGATGGTAGCCTCGATCGGGGCTCGCCCTTCCACGTTGTACTTTCGCTACTCCAGTAGGTCTCTTGTGGGGGCGTAAGCGTTGTATTCCTTTCGAAGCTATTGCTTATACGCGCGGCGTTTACAAGCTTTCAGACTATCAAGCCGCTTCTTGATCGATATGTATTGCTAAAGGGCCTTTATATCGGGCGCCTTTACGAGCTTCGATAGTCGGTCCCTTTATTCCGACAGCTTTATAACGCGTGGGTCGCGGTTGATAATCTATAGCTGCCCGACGGTCAAACGTGTTGGGCGGCGAAGATCGATAATAAGGCGCATCGAATTCATAGCTAGATTATTGTTTACGCGAGAACGCGTGCCAAGATAGGCTGCCTTAATATCGAAATTGATCCCACGCGAAAGGTAATCTTTGTCAAAGGGGGTTGCACTCTTATGCTCTAGTACAAGATTCCGGACGGTTTCGCTGCTGGTAGGATTATCTAAAGGAGCCGGATATCAACCACTGGCTCGCCATTGACTTGGGACAGGGCACGTATTATTGATCGCGTTGCCCTGCGCTCTTCAGAAGCAGTAGGTCGTCGCAGTTTCGCTGAACCCGGTTGATTCTCCGAGTCTCTTCAGCCAATTTATGAAGGTGACAGCGGACAGCGCTAGGCGGGTAGCCCCTAAATACCGGTTGTTTCTTGACATCGTCCTGCCAGGGAATCTTCTGAGAAAGAAGGCCCGGGTAGACGTGCATATCTAGGACCTCGGAAGGCTGCATGTCTTTGCAGACAAAAGCATGGTCGTTGCGGGCAAGACTGATCATGTGCAAAACGATGCACAGGAATAAACAATTGTCCGCGAGGAAGGTAAACGTCTTCCTGATGAGCAAGTCAGCAGGCTACAGCCTTTCAGGTATCTAGCAGCTCACGGTCTTTTGCTGTTCTTAAGTCTTTTCAATTTCACCCTGAGGACAAGCATTTCCTTCCAGTCCAGCTTCCCTCCTTTTCAAGCCACATAGAGGTCAAGATCTTCTTATGTGATTGCAAGCAGAGCCCCTGGTCTGGAAGCAGTAAAGCCAGCGAGCAGGATAAGGGCTGCTATTTGAACTCGCTGCCGTTCCTCGGGATATCATGCCGGATCTATCATCCAGTGGCAGTGAAGGAGCTTGAGCAAATCATCCGCTTCTAGGAGTGGCTGTTCAGGCGGCTTATTACTCAGATCATACTTGCGCTTGAAGTCGTTATGGATATACTGCCGCTCACGTTAGTTTGACCTCTGAAGGAGAGCCAAGGGTGTCCATTTCGTACGTCAAAAAGCTGTTTGAAGACGATTTTATCCAGTGCTTTCCCGCTATTCCATATAGTGTATAGCTAGCTCAGGTTCCGCCAGTACGTTACGACCGAGCTCATATGGGGAACCTTGTACTTCTGCTTTAGCCATTCCAGAAAAGTTATGCATTGCGGGATGTCTGCCTGCAGGAGCGCCCCACGGTTATTGCCTGACTTGAGACTTTCGCAGAATGCCGTCCATATGACCTCCATACGATCAATTTGTCTCTGGGTCGTCTCCGCAAAGTTTCGCCTCGTTCCGAGCTTTCCCAAAGAGCAATTCGTCTGGCACCCAAGGGCCCTGTTGAACAAACACTCCTCTGCTTTTGGAAAATCGATCCTATTGAGCTGTCGACTTCCATCTGCTGCTTTTCTTAAAGGACGTGTCTTGCTCCTAGACGCTCACTGAAGCTGCTCTTCTCACGGATTTCTTCCATAAGAGCTCACCAGTTTCACCGTTTGGAGCAGGTAGGTCTATGGTTACACAATGATTGCTTCCTCGAAGAGCCTTGAATGATGGTCTATTATTTCCACTCCCAAAGTTTTCTCTCTTCTCATACAGCTTCCATTCCGTTTGATATAATCAAGAAGAGCATACCTACCGTTCGACTGCCAACTGCCTATGGGGGTCAGATATCTGCAATGAATCTATCCTGATTCTTCCAACCTCACATGAGCCCAGAACTCGAACCAAACAATAATGTCACGTCTTGATCGCTCGCTATACTCTTCAACCACAGTGACGAGCTTTGAGCCACCAATTATAAAACGAGGCTGAAGCAGCCTTCGGACTAGCGACACAGCCACTTCATTCAATCAGCCCCGTGGTACAAATATCCCACTCAGTCCCACCTGCTTGGGTCATTTCACCTTCCCTGCCGCTCTGTTCATTCCTGCTTTTGAAACCATTTCTCCTCCCTATACACATTAATTTCGCACAGATCTCGTACCCTTTCCACAAGAACATCAAATAGATCTTCACTATGCTTCGGAAATTATTCCGCAGTCGGGACAATGCTGCCGAGGCTGTCAGCACGACAGACAATTCCAGTGCCAGCAAAGTTGAAAGCGACCGGGCATCCATCATCTCAGCAGCGCCTAGCGTGGCAAGCTCGGTCACTCTTACTGACAACGCTTCTTGGGGAAATGCATCTCTTGCCAGCACGAGTAAGGCAGAGCCAGTCAATGACTCCCAGGAACTCAAAGCTCAAAATACGCAAGAAAGCTCGCGAGTCACTGGACCAGCAAAAGTTTCGTCCGTTCAAAGTGAGAATGCTTCTTGGGAAAATGCATCTCTTGCCAACACGGACAGGGCAGACCCAATCAATGACTTCCAGGAAATCAAGTCTCAAAGTCCGCAGGATCGTCCGCGAGTCACTGCACCAGAAAAACTTTCGTCAGTTCGACTGTGCAAACACGAGACTCTTCCATTTGACCGAGCACGCAGAATTGTCAATTTGCCAAAATTCAAGCAAAGCGGGTCCCCTACCCTCGATGCCTTGGGAGCCCAAAACGTACCCCAACGTTCGCGACCTAGCGCCAGTGTGCGTTATAAATGCACTGATACCTTAGGGATGAGCGTGTCGTGCAACGTGAGCTATGCTGTCTACCCCGACATTGACTTGAAGGTGGTGGGCTTGATCCTCGAACAGAATTGGACGAAGAGCCATCTGCACAAGGACCTAACCCGCACCTCTGGTGCGGCTCCAGGAATACCTCTCAAATGAGAGCAACGACTTTGCTTTCTGCCCACATCTGAGAGCCTCGAGCGATGAGGTAGTGGATCGGATATTTCGTATTGTGTCCCCTGGTGCCGGGCATTCAGATCCGTTGGAGGAATGGCTCGAAAGGGAAGATAATTCGCATCTAAGTGGCAATATGAATCACTGCTGCTCCGAGTGCACTACCAAGCTCACGTTCTGTGGGGACAATAATTATATTAGCATCATCGCGAAGCGCCTTCTGGGAGAGTGCGAGTCTCCGAAGGATGAGACATGGCTTCAACAATGCGAATAGCACAACCACATAATACCCGCTATTTCTCGTTCAAATTGGAGGCCGAATTGAGGGAAGCGCAACCCAATATTTGTACAAAACCGCGGCTACAGCCAACACGGAGCAGTATGTCTGGATCGCTCTTCACGCCACCGACCAGTCCTCTCAGATTTCAAATTCCCTTCATATGGTACGGGGTCTAGAAGATGCGCTAGACGCGCTATGATTCTCCCCGCAAGGCGTGTAAAGGAAGTATTTGGAATTTCCGTACGCAGATCCAAACGTCTATCAGTGACCAACCAGCCAACGCAGCGCTAAAAAGCAGGATTCAAAGCAGACGCAGGAACGGGCCCACGAAGGAGCCAATACGCATGACGATCTTCGGCGCTACGGAGAAAAGCGCACAAATAGCTGAAATATGCCTCGGACTGCCAGATGAATGTGACGTAGATAGATGGTGTTGTATGTGGGGCAAAAGTCTGACAAGACAGTCGGTATGTGGGGTTGGGTGTTGTTTTTTGTACCACAGAAAGTATGGAGACGGCAATATATATCTATATTGCTTCCCATTTGCCCTTTCCTCTTTCTTTTATCCACGGCGAAGATCAATCCATTCAATCCAAAAACAGAAAGATTCATTGAGAATCCAGATCTAACATATCAACAACTCGGCAACTCGGCCAAGATGACTACCTACTACGGCAAGTGCCATTGCGGTCAGACCGAATGGGAAACAAAGCTCGACGGAGAAGGCCATGTTCTCTGGTGCGTCGTTTGACTTGGCGACTGCCGGTATTCAGGGGACCAAACGAAGTTGACTCGCCTTCCTAGCCACTGTGATGCCTGCAAAGTCCTCTCTGGCGGCGAAAACACCATGAACCAGATGTCGAATGAGGGCGACCTCAAGATCACCAAGGGTACCACCAAGACGTACACCTACACTGGTAATTCCGGTAATACTCCCATGAACTTACTCTCCTCCCATGTCCTGCTCGATACCCAGCCGTGCAGAAGCAATTGCTTCTCCAGCCAAGAATCATTCCTTTTCAGCCCCTGAAACATCTTCTGACAGATCTTCTTCCCTATCAGGCAAACCAGTGAACTGCTACTACTGTCCGAACTGCACATCCCATGTTTACCACCATCAGACCGTGCTGGGCCCCAAGATCGTGGTCCGCACCAGCTTGTTGAAGGATAGCAAGGGCTTCCCGGTCGTGGCGGAGATCTTTGGAAAGGATCAGCTGAAGTGGCAGCCCAAGATTGCGGAGACGGTGTTTGAGGGGCCTCCTCAGTAGAGGTACTATCCGTCGACAACGTCTGACAGGAGTGACGGGATCGTCTCTTGCATCAACAATCCAATTGACATTAGCTATCACCGACCCGCCATGCCGTGTAGTCAGTGCCGGTGCCGGGCTGCAAGAGTTGTCACAGTAGCTTTGCACTAGAGCTACTCCTTTGAGCCAGGTTATTGCTCATGTATCACCAAGACGGCGGTCCCTCAAGACAACAGCAGCATTTGCCCTGCCCGTCTCAAGACTCCTGTGCCCGCCAAGGGTCATTTGTGTCGTTCATCGAAGTCCATCACCATTCTCACACCTTATGCTTCTTTGCCCGCATCTCGGCCATCCTCTCTTGCCACGACTCCTTCTCCAGGTCCTCCCGCAGTCCCGCCAGATCCGGCGGGATATGTCTCATTTGCACACTGGGGGCACTCTTTAGATACCTCAATTGCTCATGAATGCCCATCACGACACTCTGCAAGTAGACACTGCTGTTCTTGTTATCGTACTTTTTGTTATCCTCCAGCTTCGGGAATAACGTCTTCTCCCCCTTGAAATGCTCCATCAGCGGCATGTGCGCTGGCAAGCTCGGATGAATGACCTTGTCCGCTCCAATGCAAATGCTCGTCTCGTAGGCCCACGCTTTCGCCACATTGCGGGGGTGTAGCCGCCTCCGCCCAGGACCAGCAGTGGGACGCCTAGCCGTTTGACGAATTCGACGCAAGAGCCATGGGCCTCCACATTCAGGTTGAAACAGCCTAGTCTGTCGCCGCCGAGGGAGTCGGCACCGCATTGGATGACGATGGCGGTGGGGCGATAGGTATCGTTGCATGGCCCAATGACATCCTTGAAAAGTTGACGGTACTGCTCGTCGTTGATACCGTCATTGAGGGGTACATTCAGAGCATGGTGCGCGCCAGGACTGCTATTGTTCAAGGGCCCGGTATCGACAAGGGCGCCGGTGCCGGGGAAGAAGTCGGCGGGGGAGTACTTGTGAAAGGATACCGTCATGACACGATCGGTCGACCAAAACGCTTGTTCCACGCCATCACCATGGTGGACGTCGATGTCGATATACAGCACCCGCGGATGATGCAGAAGTAGCTGCAGAATGGCGAGCACGATGTCGTTGATATAGCAGAAGCCGCTCGCTTCGGTCTTCTTGGCGTGATGCAGCCCCCCAGACCAATTGATGGCGATGTCGGATTGGCTGTTGGTGAGCATGCGCGCAGCATTGAGTGACGCGCCACTGTACAAGGAGCAGTAGTCCCACAAGCCGTCAAAGATGGGGCAATCGTCACCGGTGCCGTAGAGGCAGGAGTCGCTTTCGGAGAGCTCGACGGCGTGGGCGGGGGTGACGGAATGGAGGAAGTCAATGTAGTCTTCCTTGTGGAAATCCGAGAGCTCTTCTGCGGTCGCGGCGCGGGGCTTGTAGATGTCCATTGCTTGGTGCATGCCGTACGAGAGGACGATCTTGTTTGTGAGGGTTAGACGCCATGGTTTCATGGGATGTCGTTGTCCGAAGTGCATGTCCTCCATTTCGGGATTAGCATGGTAGGAGACAGTGTAACCTTTCGGTCGTCGGATGTTATTCTTGATAGCTTCCTGCTGAATCTTTTCATCATTGGTCAGCGTTGACGTGGAACCGCGCTGAGGGGTTTTGTAGTCTTGGACAATTGCGACTTTGGTCATTGTGCTGGGGCGCAACGTGCCTGGGGCGCGGTGCGCGATTGTGGGGAAATATGGGCAAGATGTAAAAACGGAGCCAACGATGACATCTTCAAGTGATATAGCTCTATCATACGAGGAGCGATATTGTCAAGCGACAGTGAACCAGGACCATCTGAGCCAGGACCTTATTGGGCTGCCCAGAAATCTTGATGCGGTCACTGTCCAGAAGAGAGAGGCTTTTGTTTGTCAGCCTTGTGGCGCCCCTTTTTCTTTTTTACGGAAAGGCCTCGGGGCGGCATGCATTTCATCAAGAACAGACTCCGTACATCCTTTACCATCAATCCAAAGGTAAGATACAAATCTTCCATTTACTTAGATTCGCCTGTGAAAGGCACTGTTGTGTCAACACTGCCGATAAGTCCATTCTTCCGCTAGACACTGGGTTGCCTTCTCCGTACTTGCACTGCTGTAGATTATTAACAGTGATTTGAGGCTTGCCGCAATCATCGACACTTGCGAATGCAACAGCTACAGAAGTAGAGGTAAAAGTGATAACCATTTGTTCCTTTGGGAAAGATACAATCTCTGCATTCAATAGAATCCTAGCGGGTTGTCATACAATTACGCGCTTTGTCAGCAGGGTTCATTGAGTTGAGATCCTGCTTTCATCGTGGACAACTCGAAAAGAAACATCCTACACGCAAAGTATAGTCATGACCGAAGACGCAGCGACAGTTCTTGAGGACTGGGTCCAAACAGTGGCCAATCTGCCTGCAGAGATTCAACACGTCCTGGAGGAAATCCAGGCCAAGGACAAACTCACCACTGATTACCGCACTCAGATACTCGCCAAAGACAACAGCATTCAGAAACACATCAAAGCGAACGGGTGCGGCGTAGCATACCCCAAAGAGGCAGCTCACTGCAAAGCTGTCGGCGAATTGTATGAGAAAGCCTCAATCCTCCAACATGAAAAGGTCGCCCTCGGAGACCGCGCTGCTACCCTGCTGGACCGGCAGATCAAGCGCCTGGATGTCAAGATCCGTGACCTCCAGAATGAAGGCTCTATCCAGCCAGATCCGCAACTTCCCTCGCTCCTGACCAATCATTCCGTCAACACCCACTTACTCCCTATATCATCCATCTCAGCGGGAGCCAACGGCAATACACCGCTCAATGCCGTCAACGGAGCCACGGGCAACTCGTCAACGATCGCGAACTCCAACATCCAACGGCTAGTGCAACCATCCTCGGCTAATCACCGACAGCAATCCCCCCTGTCCACCGCCGCGGCCATCCAAGCCCACAACATCTCTGCATCCCGTCAAAATGCCCGCTCCCCCTCGGTCGACAACCCCAACTCCAAACGCCGCCGTCTCAACCCAGGAGGCCACCTCAACGCCCCCGCCACATCATCCTCGCTCCGCCAATCCTCACTGGGGCCGGGAATTCCACGCACAGGGCTCGACGGCACGTCTCGCGGTTCCTCCGCCGGCCCACTGGCGCGCCCCAGCAAGAAAGGCGGGAACGTCCGTGGAGGCAGCGTAGCAGCAGCGGCAGGTGCAGCAGCAGCAGCGGTGCCCCAGCGCGTCAACCATCTAAACCCCATTTCCGGCAACAAGAAACCCGGCCCGGCAGCCCGCCGGCGGAATGCACGGCAGGCATCCGGCACCCCTGCATCGACCAAGGATGAGGACGTGAGCATGCACGACGGCAATTCCGAGGACGCCGACGGCGATGAAGACGACGTCATGGAGGAGGCAGGAGAGCGCGAGGAAGGTGATGGGGAGGAGGACGAGGACGATGAGGGCGAAGGGGATGATCGCAAGTATTGCACGTGCAGGAGCGTGAGCTATGGGAATATGGTGGCGTGCGATAATGATGCTTGTCCGTATGAGTGGTTCCATTGGAGCTGTGTGGGCATCACGAGCGAGCCCAAGGGGAAGTGGTTCTGTCCGGAGTGTAGGCCGAGGAAGTAGGGGGAGTGGTGATCTTGGGGAGGAAGTGGGGGGGGAGGAAATGGATTGATAAGGAATTACAAGTTCTGTTGGAATAGGTGGTCGTGCAAAGCTTTGCAACATACTCATGCTGTTTTCTCAATGAATCCAACTTTTTCTTCTCTACGGTAACCCCTCCCAAGGGCGTTTCTGGTGCTTCAGAAGACCTCGATGAAGCCTGGTGAAAACAACATTCTCACCGGATTCAGGGCTCGATGGCCGAAGCGACAGATTCCCCTTTTCCATGGACGTAGGGCTGAGTTGATACAGCTCGTGATAGATAGTTCAAAAGCCACAGATTCCCCACCTGAGTGGCGTTTCTGGAAACCCTGATGCACGCTTTATTGAGTATTGGGTAGACGTGCCAAATGCTGGAGCTGAGCGCGCGTGCTAGGTATCTGCTTCATGAAATCATAAGAACCGACACTCTCCTCCGCCTTCTCCCATCCCCCTCTCGACTTTCACCCCTTTCCCCCTTCATAGTGGTTTCGCATCTACAAACTCATCCACATCACTCGTCAAAGTATCAACTCGCTTGAGGGGTTGTCCCGGCTGTAAAGGCTCTTGTAAACCTGCCGGTGCATTCGTTGGTTGTGACATCACAGAATGCGTTTGTGTTGGTGCTTGGGGAACAGCTGATGTGGCGGGCTGGTCGAAGTCGATGAGGCTTCCTTGGGCGGCGGTAGGTGGTGGTGGTGCCGGGTGACCGTTAGAATTCAGCGCGGGCATTGGGGGTTGGCCTTCCAGGATCGGTGCTATCGACAGGATCTGTTGAGCCTTCATTTCGGGTGTTGAACCGTCACTGTAGCTTATGTCAATATCTCCCAGTTTCAATGTTGGCTAGGGTGTTAGTGCGGCCTTACATGTCAGCATCGAGTATCCAATCTAGATCCTCCTCCCCCTCTTCAGAGCCGCCGGGGCCGCCCCTCACTTTTCTGAAATACCTGGGCTGCCATTCAACTCCGGATTCTTGCCTCTGGGCAGCCTCTTCTCGTTGGCGTTCCTCGATCTTAGACTTTTCGTCTGTGGCAGCGATATGGTTGGACTCTTTGATTGCTTGGACAGTCTTCAGCCACAACTTTTGCGATTCACGTTCCTCTTGCTCTTCCAGCGGTCGCACGAGTGGCGGAGTATGCTTTGCAGACGCCCCGTTGAACAAGACCTCCTTTTGACCAGTCTATCATCCATGTTAGTAAGCTTGCACACAACCATACGCCGGTGAGCATACCATGACATTCTTGGCGATCATCTCGCCACTCCACATTCCCGACAACTCGTAAAGGGTGTCTCCTGTCCTGTCGTTCTTGATGACTCCGCCTATGGCATTGTATGTTCCACCAAAGTAGCCCTTGGTCTTGAATTCGATATCTGCCGAGAGTCCGGTTTCGGGACATCGTACATAGCTGTGATCACCCAATTCGTACTTCATCTTTCCGAAAAGTATGCCTCGCGCATACATGTTTGGTTGGGTGAGGAAACTTGGAGGGATAGTTAGTCTTCTGAGTTATCAGCCGATCTGAAGTCCATACTATTTTTCTCCGCCTTTTGACGTGCCTCGATTCATGAATCGCAGTACGCCCACGCCCTCCATCATGCTTGCTGCTGAGTTGCCAAGAAACTTACTTCGCGGTTTCAGAGCGCCGTCTATCCGAATGTTGTGTTCGGGGGCCATGAAGAAGTAACTGGATTTAGGAGGATGGTGGCAAGTCTGCTCCGAGATGTAATAGCCTTTAGTGTTGTCTGGATAGTCCCAATAGCAGGTGAAAGTCTCGCCAAGGATGGGATTTAAAGGCTTCTTGACCCCTCTTCAAAAGTGTCAGTGAAAGAGCCAATGTTGACTTCTGGGGGATCTCCCTCACGGAGGTTTGATGTGCCACCCACTCAGATAGAATCTGACGACGGAGAGGAAGCGTGCGACAGGATCGTCTATGTCGGGCATTGGGAGAAGGGTTTCAGGATGAGCCATGAAGCTTTCATTGTGTCAATTTACCAGGACGGCAATTCTAGAGGGAGGATAACAAATACTTTGTTATTCTCTCCAGCATGGATCTGGGCTCGAGGATGAAGGTGGGTAGGGTGACCCTGCTCAAGTCTGCGCCAGGGCGCAATTGGGAGATGATGTGAGACAGTACTGTTGGAGAAGTCACTTTGGACGGTTGCCCTGTCGAAGAAGAGGTTTATTCTCGTACCATTGCCCTGATCAGGCTCTACAACTGAGACAGAGTCAACATGTGGGATTAACGAATGCACTGAAGTTCTGTCGGCCAACCTGTCTCATCTTCCCCACCAGCTTGATCGGATCGGCTCTCGTCTACTGACTTCTCTGTTTCCCATGTCATTAGCAGACCACGCAAGTATTACCGGTTGGCTAGAAGTTTGACTGACTGCTCAGCGACAGTCGCCGCGGCTCGCCGTGGATGTGGTGCCCGAGGGGCATATTGTATTTATTTCGAAAGCTAAATTGAACAGCGGAGGCAAAGTATTTGGTGAACCCTTGGGTCGTGTAGAGGATTCTCTAGATCATGACTGCAGCATGAGTGTTTTGGAGAGAAATAGATGCTGTGGGATGAACGAGTTGTTGTCCAAGAAACTGTGTTCGCATGATCTGCTGAGAGCCTGCTTCGGCTACTGCTGCAAAGTGACGCAGCCTGAGGTCTCACCAGTTTGCTTGGCGCCTACCGTTTCGAAGCCGTTGGGGTTCGATTCCGCTTCGGCTTTCGCGAATTGATATTTACCTCAGTCCGAATCTCAATCTCATACTATTCAAGCAAAAGAGCCCACCAAGTCTTAGGAGAGTATCATGTGGCTGTGTATGATGGCTGTCAGGCTGTCAGGCTTCTTCAATTGGCAAGTGAAGTTTGTTGCCTGAAACTACTGGAGTGTTCGTAATCTGCTTCGATACTACTTTCAGCGGACTATGCGCATATGGGACCGTGTCTCGATTTAATTCCCCTCGAATCGTTTGCACCAGTGTTCTTGAGACGTAAGGACGGTTTTTGCATGTACAAGGACGCTATTGTCTATCCCCCAATTGTCCTCCGTTGACTTGAAATCCTCAACATGATATTGGCTGAGAATGCCACATTGGTTGTATCCCAAATGAGCCTCAGGGGAGCGAGGTCAGTATGAGATTCAAAATGTGGCCACCAGGCACAGGAAAACGCTTTGGTGATCTAGAAGATTTCCTACATTTGTTAAAAGAGCGTCAAGAGAATGCCCCTTTGCTGCTGGCGGAAGTCAGTGCTTCACCTTTGCCAAGAGAGAGGCCTCGAACTCATGAGCTGAACAAACCAAAGCTCCACTCACTGCGAAGGAGATTGCTGGGGAGACGATGTGAGCAGCAGCGTTGTGATGAAAATGCATTCTTTCAGTCACAAAGCTTTCTGCTTGCATCCTTACCCTTGGAGATCAGGTCACAAATTTGGTCATATGCTCTAGGCGGGAACACGCTGCATGTTGTGACTGCAAAGAAGAGGCTTGTGGCTTTGCGTTGTCCTCATGGACAGGAGGGCCTGGCTAATCATCCTCGGGATTGCTACGGTCGAAAGGATCGCAGTGCTATTTGGTTTCCAGGGCACTACATAGGCCCCAGTCTGGAATCAACAGCCTGCCCGACAACTCTCCTGTCCCTACCGAAGACATGTCGCTTTCTGTGAGTCTCACCAAAGCCTGCGCCCAGAACAAATCCGCACAAAGGCTCACTTGGCTTCAGATACTTTGAGACCATCAACATGATATATGAGCTGAACAAATTTGATTTCAACGAGCTTGACCCCATCATCTATCTACCCCGTACCATTCGATCCTCGCAAACCCGCTTGATTCGATATGTCCGCCTCGAATGCCACATCTGGTATGATTGCCAAGGAACGATACCGTCCTGCTACACCGGCTTATCACAATCTGAGTGGCCACCCATCCCACACCAAATATCTACCTGGACCGAGGCCTGCAACGCTCTGGCTCAAATGACTGCGCTTCGGGATCTTCGCATTACTCTAAATTCTGCCTATGCTCCATGCCTATGCGACCTCCCTGACTACACTCATCCACACGAGAAAACCCAGCTTCTCGACTCGCTACGCAACGTACGCGCCTCGGACAGCTTTGAGGTCTTCGTCTACTGGGCCTACGATGATCCACCGAGGCTTGACGTGCCATTTGAGCTCAAGTATTACCGGGATCGTCGTTGAGAACATACTCTATGAAGGCCATATCCTTACGTATTATCATCCATAGGATGATGATCGCTGCTGTGCTACCCTCAACACCAATCGACTAGGAGCAATCATGGAAATCAACTCGGTGCGCTGCAATGATGATCTCGCAATACGTAGAGGTATTTCAGAACGTAGAAGAAGTCAGATAATGCATATATTCATGGCGTATTTTTATCATCCGCATTTCCACCATCATCATCACCCCCTCATGCTCCTTCCTGCCCTCATCGGGGATCCCCTGCTCCCTCCTCCTCCTCTCCACCCACTCCCCCAACCCCCTCCAAACCTCCTCCTTCTCATGCAGTCTCATCCCCGCCGCAAGCCCACTCGTAGTTGTAGCCACAAACACACTTGCCCCCGCCCATCCCCCCTCCTCATCCCCACCCCCCACCACCCTCAATCACCCCCATATTCTCCCCACCATCCTGCCACCCATACCGAAACTCCCCCTTCCCCATCCCCCTCCGATGCCTCACCCTCCACACCGCTTCCCAAATCCCCTTGCCCACAATACACACGCTCTCGGGCCTCCACTCCCGCACCTTGGCTTCCAGCACCGCCACCCCGGCATCCATCTCCGCCTTGCTCAACCCACTCCCATCGCGCGTCGGGCGTGCTACCAGGTTCGTGAAACCCAAGCCGTACGCGCGCGGCAGACGGCGGTCGTCGGCGGGGAGGCACAAGCGCGGGGTGCAGCGGGATCGGTGGAGGAGCCTCCAGAAGAGGTTGGAAGGGTGGGCGTAGGCGTGGCCGGCGGCGGCGGTGCGGAGGCCCGGGTTGAGCCCGATGAAGAGGGTGATCAGGTTCGGGAGGAGGGAGTCGGTTAGGTTGTTGTTGATGGTGGTGGCGGCGCCGTCGCCTGGTGATGATGATAATGATGATGGGGTGGCGCGTTTGGGTTTCTTGCGGGGGGTGGAGGCGGAGGCGGGGGGATTGGACTTGCGTTTGCGCGGTTGAGCGGTCTTTGTGCGGGTGAGGTGGGTGGTTGGGTGGGTGTCTATGGGAGGAGGGGTGGTTGATGTGGTGGGATCACTGTTCAAGGCGAAACGTTGGAGGGAGGAGGTGAAGGTGGGTTTGGGTCCTTCCATCATGATAGCATGAAGCAGCAATGAAGCTGTTTCATCGAGGATTGGAAGGAGGCAGTAATGGAAATGTGAGTTGACATTGCATACGTGAGTTTCAGTGTGCAAGGGAATTGGAATTTGAAAATTTGATGTTGATTCCTTTGACAGAACTATGTTCGTCACGCTGATTACGCCGGCACTGTAGCCCCAAACAGTTGCCATTCATAACTTCACAAGATGCACCGAGCTTTCCAGCATATCAAAAGTTGACTCAATCCTCCCTGTGAAATGATTCTCACTGATGACCTCAAGCTTTCCACCACGCTGCCCTCGTTCTTCTCTTCATGTTGCTGTCCCCGCCTGCTCCACCTGTTCCACCTGAGCCACCGGTTGTGCTTGCACTCCCAGTACCCTCAGATCTTGCTCCACTTCCTCCTACTGATGCTTGTAGCGGGACCGGATGAGGAATCAGAGTCGGGTTTGGTAAGTTTGTAGATAAAACATCACTAGGTGGCAGGATACCAGTAGGCAATATTCCAGTAGGCAAGACGCCAGTCGGTAGGACACCCGTAGGATTGCCAATGCCAGTACCACCAGTGGGCCCACCGATGCCCGAGGAACCACCACCCAAAGTTCCATTGCCAGGTACTGGAAATGGAGCGGTTGGTACTGGGAGCTCCGGAGTAGTAGGCTCAGGCGGTGTGGCAGGAGCAGTGACGGTAATTGTCTGCGCGTAAGAGACTGTGATTGTGACAGGCGCAGGGCAGTCTCCTCCGGAGCCTCCAGACCCACCACTGGAACCTCCAGTGCCCGTTGGCGATGATCCAGCACTCAGACCACCGGTTTCCCCATCAAGACCTCCAGTATCAGTCGGCGAATCACCTCCTAGACTCCCAGCGTCTGTTGGTGACGAGCCGCCTCCTAGACCGCCCGCACCTGTTGGTGATGAGCCTCCACCCAGACCGCCGGCGTCTGAGGGGGATGATCCTCCACCCAAGCCGCCCGCGCCTGTCGGTGATGTTCCACCCCCGAGGCCTCCAGCATCAGTCGGCGATGCACCAGCAGAGCCTCCAACGCTAGTTGGCGATCCGCCTCCGAGACCACCTGTTTGTCCACCACCCAGACCACTTGTTTCCCCAGGTGATCCACCGCCAAGGCCACCTGTGCCAATTGGTGACCCCGGCTCTGTCGGATTCATTGTGGGTAGCCCTCCGGGTGCGGTAGGAATAATCGGGACTGTTGTGTTCTGGAAGGGTGCTGAGTTTGTTGCCGTCGGAAGACATCCGTAGGCAGTGCCCAAAGGACAAGTGTCCAAGGCATTTGTTCTGGGCAAGACGTCAGCATCCGATGTACATGTAATCTACTCGACGAGGCCGACTGCTGAACTAATGAGTGACCTGAAGACTTACCCAGTTGGATTGGTACCAAATGGGTTGGTGCCAGAAGGGTTACTACCAAATGGATTGGTTCCGGATGGGTTGCTACCAAATGGATTGGTGCCAGTCGGACTGCTGCCAAATGGGTTCGTACCCATGGGGTTGCTGCCAACGGGATTCGTCCCAGTAGGATTGCTGCCCTACTGATATACTGTCAATAAGAGTTAAGATGAAGCGTTCGATTTGTGAGCTTACCGGACCTGTCCGTACATCGCCATTTGTCATAGGATGTCCGCTGGGGAGATGGTGCAATTTCACATCCGTATTTACATCCACTGTATCACTTGGGTATCCGCTTGAGTGACGGGGTGAGCACGTCAGTGAGATCGGAAATGATACGACTCGAGTCGACTTACGCATGTGCAGTACTCGATAAGGCCGCTAAGCCGGCTAACATATAAGCAGCAAACATCTTGAATGAACGTCTGAAAGGATGAAGCCAAGAGACAGTTATACTAAGGAGGGATGGTGCCTTATAAAGGTTTGAGAATGGAGATTAACTAACGAAGGCTACAAGCAATAGAGAACGACGCCAGGTGTTGCCAGGAATCAAGGATGAAGGAATGTGTAGACAAAGACAACAAAACAGGAGAAGAAGTCGACAGCTGGCCCCAAGTTATGTATGAACAGTATATGAATCCAACATGATCACGAAACGAGCAACTTAGCAATGGGTCCATGCATTATGCTTAGTGTAAGGCTAAGCTTCGCAAGCATTGCCAGTGACCTGGAGATGTCCCAATCCTACAGAGCGAACGTGTCCTCGGGAAAACCTCAGTGGTTGTTGGTTGACAGGTAGCTTAGTCCTGCCATAATCTCCGTCCGGCCAGAAGTTGTTTTTCTAGAAATGGACGTACGAAAAGCGAGATCATGCTTACGAGCTCGACCCCTCAGCTTGCTGACTCCGCCTCCAGGAAGTGGCATAACCAGAGATTGATTGTGCGTGCTCAGCTCAGCGGAAGCTATGTAAAGGAATGGTCGTCTCAAGTGCCACAAATGTTGTAAACGCTAGTGTCGCCTAGCGCCGGAGTTGGATGGGAAGGCTGTTTCAGCATGTGCCTCTGTGCCACAGCACGTTTTACGGCACGGCGTGCCTGAGCATAGCCCATCGAGATCCATGAACATGGAAATGTAAAACCGATCGATACTCTCGGCTTCGATTTCATCCTGACCGGTGTCCTCATCCTTGACAGTTGCAAAACGTATTGGTCGAACGTGGGCGAGGTTTGATCTTGATTATAGCAGGTTGGAATTCCATCGGAGCAACCTTGCGAAGAATATTCCAAACAAAATAATCTCAGTATCGACGTTTCACTCATCATCTTCTCAGGCTTAAGAAAAGGCGTTGACTTGTCAGATGGTATGTCTGTAAAGAAAATGGATCAACGTCCAACCTGCCAATCACGGTAACGCAAGCATTTTTTGAACTATTGAGAGGACAAAGTCAGGCAATTGCAATCAAGTCTACTCCAACAATTTCTCCATCGACTTGTAGTGATCCCGTACTGCGTCATGTCGTCACGCTCACGCAGCTCTACCAAGGTCTCGCTTCAAAAATTCCCGTTCCGGATTACTGACTAGAGCGAGACTGGCAGATCCGGGCCGGCTCGACGTATCTTGACGCGCCGGGCGGGAGAGGAGCACCGTTTCGCGTGTCCTTGGGAGGCTGCAAACGGCCATGATGGCAGGAGAAGTCTATTCGGTACGTGCGGTATGCGGTTGCTCCATGTCATGGGGATAGATGGAGATGCCTTTTCCGGTTAAGGACTTCCAACATGAGGCTGTGCACTCGAAGGTCAGCAACTAACAATAGACAGTGATCGAATGCTGGCCCTGAACTACGTCCATTCATTTCAGATGGTGAGAAGATATAATTGTTGCTGGTTTTGTAAGCATTTGAACAGTGACTGTGAACAATCCAGTCATCTTCTGGCCCCAGCGTGCTCATCAGGAAGAACGGCCATACATTGGTGATAGGAGATAAATGCTAGCTTACATCTCTTATGACATCTCCAGGATTTCGTGATTCTCATCGTCAAAGCAAATTATCCTGAGAGAGGCTAAGCGTCGTGTGCCTTCCTTCAACCTCATCAACCTTTGCGTTGGTCAATGAGTTCGGCTTTACTTCCTGTAGAATGAAAAGCATTGCTCTGCATTCGCAGCGAGCCTTGATCCCAGCAGAGTTGACCTCACGGCGAACGAAGGAGAAAAGTAGTCGTAATTGTAGATATCCAGCAGCTTGAGCGATCGCCTTCTTTGCCACATCTACAAATCCTCGAGGAGGCTATCGGAAAGAGGCTCATTCGGGCTGCATGATAATTAGTATGTGTCTTCCGCGTGCACACTTTATTTTCGGTCGTACCAGAAGCTTCCCTCTCTTTTCTCTCATCTGACGGACCTTCTCCCGATCTTCATCAAATTTTCTCCTGAGCTCACCAGCCCGCTCTTTTCTCTTCTCCCTAGATTGAAACCTGTAAAAGTCTTCTAGACCTTTCTGCTTCTCCTTCTGCTTGGCAGCCAACGCTTGCACAGCTTCTTGCTTGGCGGCATTGGGCTTGCCTCCTCTACCGACTGTAATGAAACCATCTTGGTCGGGCTCTTGTCTTTTCGAGGCTTCAAGCTTCTTCTGCGCATCCTCCCTAGCTGCATAGGCTGTCATGTATTTGTTGACATTCTCGAGCATTTTCGCCTTGTCAGGGAACAGAAGTTCATGGTGCTTAAGATATCCTATTCAGACTAAGTCAGGCCATTTGCAAGGAGAAGGAGAGATCTTACGCGCAGAGCCAAGAGGTGGAAGCTTGGCCTCCACGCCCTCTCCCCAAGTGGGGTGGCTTTTCTGCTTTCGAGCGGCCTTTATAGCCTTAAGAGCAGCCTCCATGCTCGCGCGATCCACGAAACGTACGACAGCTGTGCGACCATTGCTTTGTAATTCTCGATCCCACACAGCTGGTAGAGCCGCTGCTGCTTCTAGGTCTTTCTCGTAATCTCGCTCCTTACTCCTCTTCCTTTTTTTCGGATTCGCCTCATGCGGAGCTGTAGGCTCTGCAGAACCATTTCTTTTGCTTCGGCCGTCAAACTCCACATCCTCGATACGACCACTAGGTAGTCCTAGCTGCGTAGAGAATAAAGTCTTGAAATGAAGATCCGTACTATCGAAGGGGATGTGGGTGAGGAACAGCGAACGTGAGGCTGTGGGCGATGGGATTTTGGGCTGATGTGGGGCAACATAGAGGTAGTGGACGACTGAGACTGGGAATGAAGGCAGTGGAGGTATTGATAATGCAAATACGGTGTAGCCTGCTATCTGCGCAGGAATGTATTCAGGGTTGTCCATTTGATGTTCCTACTTCTGTGCGCAGGGAGGGAGGGAGGCTGGAAGCCATGCGCCCTTTCATCCAGGCGTTGCAGCCCCACCAGCCCTATATTCCGTACCCTACCCGTCAACAGCCAAGCAGCATCGTATTAATTGATCCATCCTCTCCAAGCCTCTCCACTTGGCCAGATAAGTCCCTTAAAGTGATTGGGCTTTTGGAGAATGATGCTATATTATCATAAAGCACAAGAGGGTCTATGATGGCAATATCATGTTTCCTTTGCGGAACATTCACAACCTTCCAAGTCCTTCCACCGCCAACTCGTCCAGGTGCGCAACCATCAGCAGTATCGTGACGGTCACGACTTAACTGGCTGATCCGCAACTGAGATCAGCTCTTGAGATGTCATCCGTTATGAATCACGTTGCTGCTCTGCTACCTTTCATTTTCATCGAATCATGTGTTTGATTGGTCACGTCGAGCTCAATGGTTGAAAGCAGCTTGATTGGCAGTGAAACATCGACATCAAAATTGGGCTAGTCCGCAAACGAACATCTCAAACATCGCTTGTTCTCGAACAGCTCCCCTACGTCAAACGTGAGGATTCCCTTTTGTTCGATCCAACGATGTTACGGGTCAATCGAGGACAAGGCCCACCGGTAGGCCACCAAATTTTGCTGCATTGCTGCTACTCTGCTACTCACGTCTATGCTCTTTTGCCCTGCTGTTTCACTTCAGACTTGACATCAGATTCTTCTTGACTTGCGGAAAAGCTTCTGTTCGCTAAGGTTGCTGCTTCGTTGTTTAGACACTGTCTCAAAGAATGTTCTGTCTCGTCCTGTCATCGCTCTTCGCACTCAAGCTATATGATTGGCCATCTCTTATGCATGATATTCAACACTTCGATGCCTCGTACTTCACACCTGCAGACGCGTCGGTAGTACTTGTGTTTACCAACAAGGCATCCCCGCGCTATATTACATCTCTCTGCTCGTCTTAAGACTGATTGCCTACATCGTTCTTTCAATCATCTGCCATGGCTCACAATCAGCGTGGAGGGTCTCGATGGTTCGGCGCATTCCTGGCAACGCAGCATGTGCCTGCCGGTTCACGCTTGTCAACGTGGTTCCATGGAGAATCCGTCATGGACAGACATGACCGTCGACCACGTACTCGAAGCCGTAGACCAGCCTCGGAGAAGGATCTTGAAGCCTTACCAACCTCACGATTCCACCTTGAGAATTACACGCCAGGACTGCGATCGCCGTCGTCAACGCGCTCAATCATCGATCCAATTCAGTCACCTGTCAATTTTTCCAGACCGCTTCATAGTGATGGATCTCGCAGCCTCGGCGATGTTCATCAGGGCTACACCCATCCTGCCTTTGATTCGCCCATGTTGATCGAGCCACCAAAGAAACGCAAACGTGGTCATCATCACGGACGAGCTTCAAAGAATAGCAGAAAGGCACCACCACGTACCTTATTTCCTTCACAGGACCCTCAAGTACGACGCAAAAGCATTGGCACTTTGGTTACAGGAACGCTCCTGGTCATTGTTCTCACGACCTGTAAGTCTCTCTGCAGTCCTTAAATCTCTCATGTGGGGTGAGACATGGCACTGACACTCAAATAGATCTCGCCGTCGCAACATCCAATGCTGTATCGACGACAACATTCCACGCTGTTTTCATCTTCTTCATTCTGCTACTCACAATGATCTTCGCGCATTTTCTGATACGCTTGTGCATGATGACTCTCCGCGCACAGCGCCGGTCCGGCTTAAAGAAGAGACGCCCACCGATTATTGCCTACGCTGCAGACAACCTGGAGGCCAATCCCGCACCGGGGCAAATGGAGGCCAGCCAGCCCCTTTCGAGGTCCCCACTTCGCTTCATTCACATTCGTCGTGAAGAAGAAAGCATTCCTGAGAATAACAGCACAGTCTCGGGTGGAACTATCGCTCTCCCACCTCCTGCGTATGGCTGGTGGCGAGGCAGCGTCAGGATAGACCCGGAAGACTTGAGATATCAGAATGTCGATCACAGTGAGCTGCAGCAACAAACAAGGAGCCTGGTGTTCGCTGGCACTGGCCATGCGCCACCGAGCTATACGAGCGACCCGATAGAACAAGAGCCTGCAAGGCCAGCACCACTCTTGACCAGTGAGGAGGTCGTTTCGCGAGAGGAAGTGCGGGATATTTGAGATATGTGAGGCATATGCGAACATAAATATTTGAATTCCCGAAAGGTCCAGGTCGTGCAAAGAAGCTTGTGAGTACGCGAATGAGGGTGGATTGTTCTTTGGGTCCATCTCGCCGTGATTTGCTCTTGACCTTTTGAAGAGCTACTCCTTATACTAGCTGTTCAATTCGCCTAAGATCAAGTTGCGGTCTGAAGATGCGCTGAGGATGATCGGCTCGGACCCTGGTGTGAAGTTGACATCATTGACCGTTCCTTTGTGCCCGGGCAACTTGTATATCAGATTGCCTGTCCTACTCTCCCAGACGCAAGCCGTGCCATCTCCGCTGCCACAACAAATCTTCTCACCTTTAAGATCCCATGTAGCTCGTATCAGGTTCCTCTCAACCCCAACAGGCGCCCCCGAGAATACCCTAATGCTTCTGTCCACGGGAGCAAACGGTCGGACATCCCACGTTCGCGCCGAGCTATCATGGGAGTAAGACACAAGGGACTGCGAATCGGGGGAAAGTGCCAGTGAAGTAACGGTGTCAGTATGTCCAGACATGCGGTATGCAACCTCCTTCTTCCGCAAATCCCACACCTTGATATCACAATCTATTCCGCCGGTATAGATCTCGCTCCCAGCTTCTCCAACAGCAACAGCGGTGATCGGAAAATCGGTTTCGATAAAGTCCACGGCTCGTTTGACTCGAGGATCCCATAAGCCTATGCATCCGTCGTCGGAACCTGATATCAGCATCTCTTCGCCGCGTGGCGAAGCTGCGATGTCGTTGACTATTTCTGTGTGGCCCTCGTGTTTTCTTATTCTTTCGCCTGTCTCTAGATCCCAAGAAGCGAGTGTCATATCCGCAGAGGCTGAGAAGACGTAGGAGGAATCGCGCGACCAGAGGAGAGACAGGATAGCTGACTTGTGACCATTGAGCTGCCCATAATTTTCACAATCGCCGTAGGTGCGCCATAGAAGGATGGAGCGATCCATGGAGCCAGAAGCAATGTGTTGGCCTGACGGGTCGAAACGGGCCGCAAACACTTCACCAGAATGACCTGTAAGCTCCATAATTGGGGCTTGAAGCCCACTTGTGCGCGGAATCTATCCCATCCTTCGATCAGCGGGCCTTCTTCAAAGCTTCTGTTCAGCACCAATCTGCACGATAGATACCAACGTCCGCACGATTTGGTGGACTTACGGCCTGTATGAGAGCTCCGTTACGTGCCCCTCCGTTCGACAGTGCTACCTCTTTGCCGTCCATCAAATTCGCGTCCGACTTCTGCCTTTTGACCACCGTTGACGAGCCCCCAAAGGAATTCGATGCAGCGCGCTTTGCAGCAGCCATTTTGGATTTTTTATGGCCTTCAGCTCGCTCAAATGTTCCTAATGATTTTGGTCAAGTAGGTTGACGCGGGTCGAAAGGCAAAGAGATAATTGAGGATGGGGTGGTGGCTGCGTCCGTAGTGTGTTCTAGGTTGTGGCTTTGATAATTCCTGAAAATCGCGCGGCAAGAACAAGCGCCTGCCGCGATATTTAGAATAGATTTCAATACATCCCCTTATTTGGACCACCCCTCACAAGATCACAAAATTTTAGCCTTCCATTGTAGTATAAGTCGTTTCCTAGTCCTCAGATACTCCGTGAGATCCACTTTGAAGGCGGATCAATGACCTGAGTACCTGGGAAGGGGTTCATGGCGTCGAGCAAGGCAGCAAGGGTCGGGGAGGAGTCAGCTTGCAAATTCCGAAACCGATGATCATGGGCTGACAGTGCGTTAGAGTCTGGAAGTCTGTGACCGCTCCGTAGATGCCAAGACTCAATTCTAAATGCTCTTCATAACAGGACCCGGGTCGACAAAGTCAACGCCGAGCTTGTTACCCTAACTTATGGCACGATGGTCGCACAGCTCTGTACGGACTTCGACAGTGATTACTGCCAAGTCAACAGCCAGCTAGACAAAATGGGACACAGTATCGGCATGCGCTTGATCGAGGATTTCTTCGCGAAATCAGGAACTCAACGATGCGCTAACCTCCGAGAGACTGCAGAGACAATTTCCAAAGTGAGCTCCTTCCCAATCCCACCGTCAAGGCAGCATAACTGAAAGCGTCTGAAGGTAGGATTCAAGATGTTCCTGAACATCACCCCCACTATTGCCAATTGGTCCGCCGACAATAAGCAATTCTCATTGATCTTCGAAGAGAACCCTCTAGCTGATTTCGTCGAACTGCCGGATGATGGTCGAGCTCAGGATGAATTGTGGTATTCCAATATTCTTTGCGGCATTTTGAGAGGGGCGTTGGAGATGGTACTGATCACTCGTCACTCTGTCCGCGTGAAGAAGCTAAACAGACCCAGGTTCAAATGCAGGTCGAAGCTCATTATGTCAGTGAT
This sequence comes from Niebla homalea, assembly GCA_019925105.1. Lineage (NCBI taxonomy): Eukaryota > Fungi > Ascomycota > Lecanoromycetes > Lecanorales > Ramalinaceae > Niebla > Niebla homalea. Next base: position 631,561 of record JAHGAU010000009.1, read on the forward strand.
GTGCTCAGAGGTAATGACACCACTGAGATGCGCATCACGCTCTTAAGGTACATTGAAGATGAGATGCCACCAGAAGATGACTGAAGAATGTATCACGACCTGTTTACATTGAATGTCATGTTGTTCCTGGTCAACTTTTGCCATATTCCCACACAAAGAGATCTTCTGTCACGCCCTTTGAGCGTAGCTTTACGCTCACGTCTAGCGGGTCAACATCCGTAATGATGTAGGTTTCGATCTCATCTCCGCTGACATATTGCGGGAAAAGGAACGGTAACAACAGCAATAGCCGGATCTGAGATGTCAGCTCCTGTAGGGAAAATCTTGCAAAAGCTGTTTCGCGAGCTTTTGAGCAAGGAGGCCTGGCCATGGTAACAAGACCAATTGCAACGTGTGTGTGGGGCAAATCCTACCCATATCAACGATCCTTTGAACCCAACGTGCTTTTTTCCCCGTCATATGTACATCAAATCAAGAGCTATTGTGAAATGAAAGGCCGCAAGCATCCTTCAATATTGACCTGCATACCAGAACATCTTTGTGAAACGGTATAGCCGCTGAACTAGGTTCGATTGAAAAGGTTCTACGTTGCAATCCTATTCATAATGTCATTATCTGCGAGGGGCTTTCCTTCCGGTCGCTTGCCCTGGCGCACTACTGCTAAAATTAAAAAAGCTATCGGCAATATTTCGGCTAGGTGCGCCTAGCGCATAATCTGGGGTAACGATATTTAATGATGTTATCCTGAAGGTAGTATAGTAGACAGATAATGATGCTCACTTGACCATCACCCAGGCCTGGGGTAGTAGTTATTTAGTCAAACGCACGAGGTACCAAGAATTGTTAATCTTTCACCTCCTGAAAATTGTACTGATCATGATGGGTGAAACGAAGGCTAATCAAAGCTAAGCCATGTTAGGCTAGATTGTGGCATAGCGCGCCTAAGATGTCTGACAATCCCCCCAGCCAGCACACCCGCTAATCTCAAACTCAACCTGCACGACGACTTCACCACCCACTCCGGGGTAGCTATCGCGAATCCTTCATTGCATGAGGGCTGCATCGCTCTCAACGGTCAAGTCACTGCATCTAATCAAAGCGTCTCGCTTCAATCCTTGAACCACAAGCGGTGCGAGACCGTCAGCATCAGCATCGGAGTCGGTCGCAATATCGCCGTCACGATTGATCATCACCTGCCACACCTCTTCATATTCACCCAACCGACCGCAACCACAATAACACTTGTCCGACCACGTCAAGAGACCTCCAAATTCTATTTCGGAGCTTGCAGCAACCACGCCCGCTGTTTTGCGCCGTGTTTCGACTATTTCCACTGCTGTCGCAATATTCACTGTATCGGCTAGGCCTCTTTTGGTCACCGATGACTCCGTACGACCCACCCAAGCCACCTTGTCATTAGTCACTCCTGTACGCTATATCGCTCCACTGCACGCAAGCCAGAGTACCTTCCCTCGTCTTTGCGCGTCGCCATGAACCAGATCAACATGCCAGGCGTGAACCCTAACATGCCGGCAATGGGTGGCATGCCCATGATGAATAACATGCCTAATGGGGCCATGCCTAGGCAACTGGAGGATGAGGAAACCATGGAGACGAACGAGGCAAAGTTAAATCATTGGATCTATGCCTATCTTCTGGACAAGCAACAGTGGGAAGCTGCCCGCAGTCTCAAGAATGGCAGCCTTCGCTTCGAGCCTCCGCTTGGGAATGCCGACGAAGAGATGAACGGGGTCAATGAGGACTCCAAGAATAACATCAACGACAGCAAGAAACCTGCCGACCTTCCTAGTGCCAGAGCAATTGATCGAGAAGGGGGTTCCCTATTACCCAGCTGGTTCAATCTTTTTTGGGACATGTTTGATGCGCAGAGAGGAAAGCCAAGCGCCAGCGCAAGTGCTCGTGGCCTCATTGATCATAATCGGGTGAGTCGATTGCACACGAAACAATGCCCGCCCTAACATACGTTGTCATCAGATGCAAAGAACGGCTCGCGATCAACAGATGTCACGAGCTATGAATGGCATGATGCCCGCCCAGATAGTAGACCCGAATATGCAGCAAATGTTACGCATGAACGGCATGAACGGTGACCTCAATCTCAGGCAAAAAGCCATGCAGAATCAGCAGCAGAATGGGTTTCGCGGGTATGTGGGAGGCAGTGGCCTCCCGAGCTGCTGGAATCCACCTTGTTCGTGACATCCGAGGCTAACCACGGCCACCAGTATAAACCCGCAAATGATGAACAGCATGCAACGCTCTGCCATGATGCAACAACAACAGAACATGCGAAGAGATCCTTCGGTGGATATGAACGGTCAGCGCCCACGAACGCCGTCTAGCGGAGATCATGCGCCTTCCCCGAAGCGCCCACGTATGGACGGCGCCAATGGATTTAACTCTCAAATGATGCAGAACGGGCGGCCACCTCCGGGCATGCCTCCGCAGATGATGGGGGATGCAGCCAGCCAGACCAACGCACTGCTTCTCAACGGAGGTGTAAATCCAGTCAATCTTTCCGACAGTCAGTATGCTTCTTTTCAACAGCAGAACCCTGCTGTCCAGCAAAAGTCCATCGAGGTCTTTGCTCAGAATATGTCCAAGTCCCAGCGTGAGGGTATGTCTCAGGCAGCGCCATGGTTGATTGGAAGCTCACAACTCAATGCAGAAGCCATGAACATGAATTTTGGGGCCAATCCAGAGTTCTTCCCCGGTGGGGCTCGGCCAATCTCGGGTCCTCTGAGTGCGAACGCCGGTGCGAATGGGGCAAGTGGCAACCACGCGCTTCAAGACTATCAGATGCAGTTGATGCTGCTTGAGCAGCAGAATAAGAAACGATTATTGATGGCTCGACAAGAGAACGAGGGGCCACCGCCACCCAATATGCCCTCATTTGTTCCAGGGATGTCACCCTCAGGGAGCAGGGGAGGGCCATCCCCTGGACCAGGACAAAGGCGGGGCACACCAAAGATAGGTCAAGGCGGATCACCTTTACCAGAGGGTAGCATGAGAGGGTCCCCCGCGGCCATGAATACCTTCAATCCGATGCCGCCTGAGCTCTTCGCGCAGATGAGCGGCGCCATGCGACCACCACCAAATGGCAGTGCTAACTTTCCCGGCCAATTCAATCCTCAGCAGATGGAACAGTTGCGGGCCGTCAACTCCCAGCAGGGCAGGATACCGAACGGCAACTGGCAGCAGGGCGCACAAGGACCACAGGGGCAGCCTCCAATGACCCAACAGCAACCCAGTCAGGCTCAGCCTGCACAAATTGGCACTCCTCAGCCGCGGAACAACGAGATGCCGCCCCCTCAAGGACCTCCTCCCGGCGCTGTAAATGGACGAAGTGGAGCTGATGACGCCCCTCCAACCCCTCAGCCGAATCCCAAAGCAAATCCAAAGAAGACTGATGCAAAGAAAAAGGTTCGTGCGATACGATGGCCAAGAGTGCTCGACCGTATACTAAATGGGGAGCAGAAACCTACCAAGAGGAACTCAACGAGTGTTGCAGCAACGCCCGCTTCAGAAGCCGAAAATGCAGCAGCGCCGCCAACGCCTGCCACACCCGTCACCCCTGCGCACCGGGAAGCCTTCCCCTCAAAGGCGGAAGGATTACAATCAAACCCGCCCCCAGTGGCCAACGACAATGCTGCCCTGCCAATTGCGGCGCCTCAAGTAGATCTTAACCCTGCTCCGCAGTTCACGAATGGTGACGGCTCTGACGTAGGTTTATCCTAGTTTGAGCAAAGATTCCCCCAACAACCGCTGACGATGGGCACTTCTTAGGGCAACTTGTACGGTGGTCTGGATGAACCCATGAACACTGATCTGTTGGACAGTTTTAACTTTGAAGAGTTCTTGGACGCAGGCGCAATCAATTACGACTTCGATTCAGCCGAGATCAGCGCGCCAATGATGGGCGACGCGGCCTGACGAGCGTCGGATTCGTCGCTGGCGTTGTCTGCTTTTCCGCGTGAAACAACCATCGCCCTTCTGCTATACTTGAATTTCCATTTACATTTCCGCAATTGCTGATACCACTCCCCAGATTGGGGAACGCTATGCCACGGGGAAAACCGGCGTTTGATGGCCTGCCAGGGGTTGGATCCGGCACGGTGCAGCGGAAGTTGAGGCTGGGACATCTCACACGGAGCAAATCAATCGGCTTATGGTTGAGAAGAGGATGGCGTTCTCCGTAAGAGGGAGCACAGGGCGTGATGACGATCATGCCTCATGTGCACTTTGACATTGGTGCAAGAAGTTGGAAATGGCCTAGGGAGAGCATCGATTTGATTCGCGTAAATAGCCAGTGTCTTATGACATTTTAGGATTCAAGTCATCTCTGAATCATGAACTAGCATGCAATCAACTTATTTGTCACTGCAACTTCACCTTCTCAGGCAGCACAGCTGTGGCCGCAACTTCATGACCTGTGTAGACAACTATGTCAACACCAGCCAGTGTGCAATCCATTCATCCGGTCTATCTTGCATCGCTCCCAACTAGTCGACTCATCATCCATGACAATTAGCTTACAGCACACGACCCCAAAGCTTTATATCAGTGATGGGAGACCTGATGCAATCACTCATCACTCCTTACTCCTCCCAATCATCCCAACCCCAACCTCTATATCCCAACAGCTCCAATGAATCCTTCCACTCCACAGGCTCCCAGCAGCCACACGCTGCTCCACACCCACCCCCACCCTGAACCGCGGCAAGGGCAACCTCCCCATCTACGACATCGGCGCCTACCTCTCCGACCCGGCCAACGCTGCCCTCCTCGCCTCCACCAACAACAACAACGCCTCCACCCCTGCCTCCTCGTCATCGAAACGTCAGACCCATCCCGATAACCGCAATCCACAACAACATCCCCCACCACCATCATCCGGCTCATCCGGCCCCGCCGCCGCCGCCGCCGTCCCCCTCGGCACCGCAACATCCCACCACGTCTCCAACCTCAACACCCTTTGCCAAGCCAAGGGTCTGCCCACGCCCATCTATGAGATCGTCCCCGCGGGCGACGCGCCGCCCGACCACCGCCACCAACACCACCATGAGGGTGTCCGCTTCTCGGGCTTCGTCCGCGTGGGCACGGAGATGGTCGGGTCGGAGCAGCGGTGGCGGAACAAGAAGGAGGCGAGGGAGGGGTTGGCCGAGCGGGCTGTCCCCATTGTGACGGCCATGGCCGGGCGGCGGGTGAGGCACGGTAGTAGTGGCGGCGGTGGTGGTGGTGGAGGAGGTGGTATTACTGCTGCTACTGCTGCTACTACTGCTACTAGTACTGCGGGGCAAGGCGGGGATGGAGGGGCAGGCAAGAATTGGGTGGGGATGCTGCAGGAATACCATAATGCCACGTACGGGGGCAGTCAATCCCCCCTCTACAGCTACTATCAGGTGGAAGGGAGGTTCTTCGGGGCGACGTGCGCGGTCCCGCCATACCCCGGTAGGACTTTCGGGTCCGCGACCGAGGCGTTTGCGACCAAGAAAGCTGCGCAGGGGGCAGCGGCGCAAGAGGCCGTGGAGGCGCTCATGGCGGAGGGGAAAGTAGGTGCCGATGGGAGCACGGCGGCGGGCGGTCGGAAGAAAAGCAAGGGTGATGGCAGCGGTGATCGTGGTGGTGGAGGTGGAGTTGGGCCATGCGTCAGGCTCACTGATGCAGGCTTGATGGTGAGTAAAGGTGGGTCGTTCGCTCAAAGGGTGAGTGACATGGCACTGCTGTTCGGGCTATCTGCGCCACAATATCACCTCGAGCCAGCGTCGGCGGCAGCGCCCAGCCTGTTAAATGGACATGCCATGTTCAACGGTGTGCCGGCTTTGCAGGGACCGGTGGGTGAGGTCAGGAATGTGTATGGGAAGAAGAATGCGAAAGAAGAGGTTGCGAAGGGGGTGTGGGAGGTTTTGAAGGGGATTGCTGCATCGCGTGGATTCGAGCCAAAGGAAGTATGAAGATACTCAGGAATGGATGGACTCCGGAATAAAATTCGATAAGACCATAGAGGAGGTGACAACGGAGCATCATGAGAAGACCACAAGTGGACAAATGAATTCATGTCTTAATAACCAAATCTTAACACTCCGTTTGAAGATGAATTGTCTTCAAGGTCATCAAGTCGTCGCCTCTAGAAACCCCCAATATGCCCAAAATTATCGAGTCATGACTAACGTTGATATCATCGTAAAAGCGTAAGCATAAGTTCATAACAACCAAGCCGTTGGTGTGATTTGCATGTGGATCTTTGAACATGAATAGCAGATCTGTACGTGATGATTCCATATCTCAAGAATCTGGCTCGTAGCTTCGTATTATGATCAGGTCGAAGCTTTGAGCCCAGAGATTCAGGTAATTTCGGTCTGCTGGTTAGAAGGCGATCAGGTCTGGCCAGACCAGAAGTATTCTGGCTCAATGGTCATATGGAGTACCTTACAAGATTCCGTGTTTTGGATTTGCCCCGGGAAATTCTATCGGTTCTGTCGCATTTCTTGAGCTGCTTTTGGGTTTCACCCAATGAAAGGATCCTTAGAAATGGGGAATAAAGTCGGACCATTGTACTGAGTCAAAGGCACCACTTGGCAACGAGCGCAAGCTGACGAAGACTTCGATACAGAAGTAGGTGCGGGCAAGGGTGTAGACCAAAGTCACAGGGCTCATAATGATCATCTCCCACATCGGGATGAATTCTTGCTCTCGCATCCTTCTCTCCATCGTACTCATGCGTTGAATTGCGGCCTGCTTCTTGGGGAACATCCTGATGTACCACCTGTCCCAGCGACCTAAGCGGTGTCCGTCTTGATAGGTTTCACAAGCCAGAAATATGAAGGTAGTGACCACAATGGCGATACATCCGGCTCGCCACAGGACGCGCTCCCGGTGGCTGGGAAAGCTGAAGTTCCACGCGATGAAGTGGAGGCAACAGTAAGCTAGGATGACAACGAAGAGGAGGATACTCTCTTGCGAAGCACCAATGACGGGAAATCGATCGTTGGTGAAGCGAGGTAGGGGCCGCTCGCGAGGACCTCTGCGAAAATGAAGGTGCGGCTGGATTTCTGTCAGCCAGGAGGGAGATTGATTGTCAACGAAATCCAATGGCGTCCAGGCGTAGGGTTTGCTTGCTTCAGGCCAGAGCCTAGAGTCAGCCTCTATGAGGATCTCCGCTGTAGTCTTCTTGCACTCAAGATTTGTGGGCGACTCGACGTCCAAGGGCTTGTTGGACCATTGATAGTAAGAGGCGAATGTGCAAAACACAAAGGAGAAGGTAACAAGCTCCAGAGTAGTGACTGGCAGACGCTGGATAGCGCGACCTAGGACCTGGATGACAAACCAGGCTGTTTGGAGAAGGGTCAGGGTCTTCTGGAAAGCGTCTTGCTTGCTCTTGTCCCAGACTTCCTCAGCCGTGATGGCAGGAAAGTCTACGTATCCACGGGTGACAAGGTAATGGAGCTGCTTTGCGTTGACCGGAAACGGTTGGCTATCTTTCGGATGGAGGATAAAGCCACCCATGTTTGCATAAAAGCCGTGGCGCATAGTCCATTTGTTATATCCTGATCGTTTCCACATCTCGATAGACCGTTTCGCTTCCACCTTTTGGCCTGTGGCAAAGGCAACAACGAACTCGGGAGCCATGATAGCCTGAACCATCCACCGAAATTTGCGACTGCATTGTTGCCAATATTTCTCTTTGTGTGAGGGAACATTGAGATGGAGCGAGGTCCAGGTACACAAGAATATAGTGAAAAGTGAGGTCCACAAGATATCGATTGTACCGCGTCCATTGGGCGAGCTGACCCAGCCATCGTTGTGGTCTGAGGATGTTGCATTAGTTGTGCTGGAAGCAGACGCAATAGCCGCGTAGATGATTGGAGCTTGAAGAAGGCACAACATCGTTCCTGGCTTTCATTGCGGCCGCAGCTGTAGGACCGTGACGGCAAGGGTAGGTGCCTTGCGCGAAATGACTGGTTGTGCCGTTCTACTTCGCACCGTTGGGGCTTTCAACCAGTCACAGCGAGCTTACACAACGCCTCAGGAATTCTGTCGTAGCCATCCCGTCAAGTCAATTGGCTCATCCTCGGCGCTTTTGCGACATTCCTAATAGCTCAAAGTTTCCTGACTGTAAGATGGATTGCGAATGACGAGGCTGAGATCGCAAGCGCTGACCTTTCCAGCCGATTCCTTAGTGCATAAATGGCAACGTGGGCGGCGTGGCAGTCGGAGCGGATTATTATATGCAATGTTGATCCCGTGACTGTGAATCCACTCGCAATAAATAGCCTCCGCTTCCCGTCGCTCTTTAGCTTGACATCTGGGGCGTCGTGAGCAGGGCTGTGATGCCAACGCCCCGTGGCCTTTGTTTGCCTCGTCAAACTTACCACCAGCCAGTTTGACTGATCAGGCACCAAGTTAACAGCACATGGCTTCGTTCCTGTGAGACTTCCTCATATGATAATTTTGGCACTCAACAAACTCCAATCAGGCGTCCTCGGTCTCATTTACTTCCCTTTAGTATCACATCATGGCGCGTTGAATCTTTCTGCTCACACCGAAAGTCAGAACAGTGACATCAAAGGTATCAGTCGTGATCGTGAATATTCGAATATATATCATGAGTACAGACAACTTATTGCAGCCAAATTCGCGCGGAAAGCGGGACGAACTGCATTACACGACTCCGGCGTGTCCGGACGATGCTCAGGACTACTTGGTTTTTTTCATTTCCGGCAACCCGGGTGTCATTTACTACTACGAGCAATTTCTGTCAAGGCTTTGTGACTTGCTGCAATCTGCAAACCATGGCAAAGCCCACTTTGTTATCTATGGTCACTCTTATCAGGGATTTGAGAAGTCTGCTAATCCCACAAACCCACAAGAGCCCGCCAGTCTCAAGGATCAAATAGATAATCAGGAAAACCTTCTCTATGAATATGTTGAGGATCACCGGGTGGCTACTGGACGAGTCCCAAAGGTCATGCTTATGGGTCATTCCGTTGGTTCTTATGTGCTTCTCGAAATCATAGAACGCCATGTGGAGAGAATTGAGAGTGACAAATCGAAAGATTTTGATCTTATCGGAGGTATCCTGCTCTTTCCTACCATAGCCGACATTGCACAATCACAACTGGGTAAAGTGGCCAGATACGTTTTGGAATTACCCGGCTTTGCTCGGATCGTTGGAGCGGTTGCACATGGCCTTACCTACTGCCTACCGGACACAAGCCTGAAAGTGCTCATTAGAATGATCACCGGACACTCCGAGTATGCCGTAAATACAACTGCGAATCTATTGAGGAGTCCCATGGGTGTGAGACAAGCCCTGTGAGTAAACAGTGTCGGATTTTCATTCACACTGAACATTGCTGACGAATACCAAGACATCTTGCCAACGACGAAATGAAGACGATCACGGCAGAGGATTGGGACAATGAGGTCTGGGGTGCAGCAACAAGCCCGGGCACGAACACTCGCGACACGATCAATTGGAATCTAGTCCTCTTCTGGGGTAACAAGGTGCGGCCGATATGCATCAGTCTGGACTGAAGTTGTTGCTAACGGCGGGCAGGACAAATGGGTGGCTGACCGCACAAGGGATCGTATCATTGACGCCCGAGGAAATCTGTCGGCACCAGAATCAGTCCCAACGAAGGAGGCTAAGCCTGTGATGGAGATTGACACGGAAAAAGGCTTACCGCACGACTTTTGCACAACCACAGGTGAAGCATAGCATGAGCGTTATAATACTCTTTGAGCAGCGTGCTGATTGAAGTGCAGATAACAGCAATTATGTTGCTTCCAAAGTCAATTCTTGGATCTCAGACATCATTGATAAGCATCACAGGGCCATATGATTAAATTCGAAGACTTTGGGCAGCCTTTGGGAGCGAAGTCTTTCGCATGTATCAAGCTATATGTTGGGCCAGCAGCTCCACTGGAATGACGGACAGTCGCTTTCTTCTAACATGGAGACAGAATTGACTCATACGAGCGGAATCTGGCTCCGCTACTTCTGACATGAATCCTCGACCGGGCTGGATCTTCGGGGACGCCAGATCCATCTTGCAAAACCTGGTGGCTTTGAAATCACCGAGATACCTAAACGCTTCAAGCTTCAAAGTCACTTAGGGATATGGTGTGATAACTACTGTCGTCTCGAACCGAAGTGACTTGGAGTTTCTCACTCCTTGATCTAGCCATATCAAGGCATGCTTGTGTAAGCAGATAGGCATCCAACGTGTGCCAAGATATGGACTTGTCGAAGCCATTCCTTCGGATGAACGTCCGTCAGAAGGGAAGTTTCTGGGGAAACCTTCACTTTTTCAGCGATATCGGTCAGGATCCAGGTCTAGTGGCGGTCAAAGAAAGGCAAGTTCGTCCCGCCATGGTGGGGCTGCACCCGCTAGGTCTGTGGTACAAGCACCTTTCTCTTTGACGTGCATCATCTTCCCACGCGATCTACAGTAATCGCCTCTTAAATCATTTGCTACACCAAAACCTTACTCTGATACAAAGATCTGATGAGTCAATGTTGCTTCCGCGTCCTTATTATTTACATGTAGTCCAATGCGACTGCTTTCCTTGAAGATGACATTCCTGCTTTCCAGTTCGTGACATTCAATTACACGGAATCACGCTCTGCTTGACAAAGAGTCGGAAATCGCGTTGCAAGACCTCTGATCCTCTAAGAGTACTCTCCCAAGTCTCCTTTTTCTGCTACAACATTGCATATTGCGTGTTTCTTCATCAAAAACAGCACGTCATATTTGGATTCACTTGAAGCTTGGACAGCAGTACAATTGTGCAGTATCAGATACTGCAACATACCCATGAGTGCCGCACTCAAACGCAATCTAGGTTTGAAGACAGGCAAGCCGCGAATCGAGATCAAGCTAGATGAGGATCAGAAGGATGCCTTCACTCCGACCTTCACATCCTTGGATGAGGTCAAAGGACAGGTCATCATTGAATGCCAGAACAATCTGACTTTTGAAGACATCTTCATCACATTTGAAGGTTCGACACGGACCACGGTAGAGAAGATTGCCACTACATCACCTACCAATGGCAAGACGGACGCCTTCCAGAACTTTTTACGCCTCACACAGCCCATTGCCCCTTGCGCGTTCCCCGACTCCCGTGTGCTGGAGGCACATAAAGAGTACATTTTCCCCTTCCACTTTGTCGTCCCAGAGGCATTGTTGCCCAATGCATGCACGCACCCCAAGAGCGACAATTTCCCGAACGGAGCTCATCTGAGTTTACCACCAAGCCTTGGAGACGCAATGGTGGCAGCCGTGGGGAAAAGCCTGGTTGATGATATGTGCCCAGATTTGGCCTCCATCGTGTACTCCGTCAAATGCAGGATCACTGATGGTCGGGCTTCTTCAGGCAGGTGGAACGTGGCAGCCGAGAGCTCCAAAAAGTTGAGGGTGGTGCCCGTCGCAGAGGAGAGCCCGCCTCTCGACGTCCAAGGGGGGGATCAGGATGACTACAAATTGCGTAAAGAAAAGTCCATCCAACGGGGCATCTTTCGCAAAAAGCTCGGTCGAGTGACGGCTGAGACGGTGCAACCAAAGAGTCTACGCCTGCATTCAATCCACTCACAGGAAACGTGTCCGGTCACGACCATGGCGACCTTGAGAGTTCGCTTTGACCCTGCCGATGAGAAGGCTGAGCCTCCAAAGCTCACCACGCTTGCCGTGAAGCTGAAAGTAGGCACTTTCTATGCAAGTGTGCCCTTGCGTGAGATCCCCCACAAGTCGAATGAATTTCATTACAGCAGCGTCAAATGTGTTTATGTTGATTCGCTCCCCCTGAGCTCGCGGTGCCTCGACATTTCGCAGTGGACACGCCACGAATCAGGGGATGGAACGCAGGAGAATGGGTCGGCGCAAGACATCCCGGCCCCTTCATCCGCGTATCAGGGGAAATGCTTCTACACGACGAGCGTGATTGTTCCTATCTCCCTTCCGAATACCACCAAATATTTTGTGCCAACATTTCACAGCTGCCTGATGTCTCGTGTCTACGCTCTGGATCTGAATTTAGCTGTGGGGCCACCAAAGGCTACGGTGACGGATACGTTGTTACATCTGAAGCTCCCGATACAGGTCTCGTGCGAACCGAATCCACGGGCACAGCACGCACCAGCACCATCACAGGTGACGGGGATGACGGATGCAGGGCCGGTGAACGAATATTTCGACCCCCGGACGGTAGCCCCACCAATGGATGAGTACTTGGGCCGTTCGAATATTTCCAGCAATGCATCACCGACTACGTCCCCACCCATTGGCACCGCTGGGTCTGGACCACCTTCTCCTCGAAAGGACAGTACGATCGGATCTGGTCCACCCTCGCCTCGAACGGGCGGCACGAACCCTCCGCCCTCGATTGGTCGACAGCACGTTGCATTTGCAGAGGATGCACCTCCGTTACCGGGTCCAGGTTACACCCATAGGTCTTCATGGGAGCAAGGCGTCATCTCCAACAGACCTCCGCAGAGCGTACGGATGATGGGCACTCAACAGCGATTCCAATCTCTTAGCTTCGATGACGAGGACGTCGCCGCTATCGAGGAAGAGCAGGATAGGCAGAATGGCCAGCCAGCGCAGGAAGCACCCCCCGGCTATAATACACTCATGGGCGGGAGATGGCGACACGCAATCTCCAGCAACGCATCTCGAAGTTTGAGTGAGGGAGGAATATGAAGAATGGGATGCCTGATTTTTCCGCGCTTGATTCTATTTGTTACCGGCTTGATTGATGCTTGAATTTAGCATGATACCACACGGCTTGTATACAAACACCCAGTATCAATTCATGGGATAATAATGAAGTGGCTTTCAATGGTAGTTCGCAAGCATGAGGAAGTGTAAATTGAAAACTTGACTGAAAGCAGCTTTTTGTACCTTTTGTATTTTAGTTCTATAAATTGCTCAGCCTCACCGCGACTTCCCACTTACTCTTCTCGCCCGCTTCAGTCTTTAGGCAGGCATTGTTACAACATGCAAAGCGCCCTGCAAAGAGTGTTGTCCGTCCCATCGACACGCCTTGTGCGTTTCTGCAATCATCAACCGCCCTGAATTCCGCCGTTTCCTTTGAAGCCTTGACCTCACATTAAGCATGTCTTACTCTTCTCCCCTACGCGTACAATTGCAGCACAAGCATACCTCATTCACGAACCTTGATGAAATTTCGGGACGAGTGTTTCTCTCCCTGGTGTCTCAAGAGACCATCGCCGGCATCACAGTCAAACTTGAAGGTGAAAGTCGGACAAGGCTCGCTGGCTCGACTGTGCCCGGCAGCTATGATCCATACTCGCGCGATCAGACCCAGCTTGAAGTTCATAAGGTGAGCGGATTAGGAGCATGATCATGATCATGATAAGATTTGGGTGTCCACTGAGCTTGATCAGCTGCTCTACAAAGTCGCCACAGTATTTCCCACGCAGGATGTTGCCCGCACTTCCTCAAGGAACCAGTACACCCTTCCGCCAGGCCAATATGAGTACCCATTCAAGTTCAAGGTATTCGTCTAGACCGGATGGAAGAAGTGTCCAGGCTCATGTGCTCATTCAGATTCCCTTCAATAACGATTGCGTTGCCAACAGCTCTGTTCTGGCCAACCTGAGCACAATGAGTGCCTTGCGCATGGACATGGCGCAAGGCATGGGCCCCCATGTCAAGAAGACGCTCCCGCCAACCTTGGGAGGCCTGCCAGGAGAAGCTGAGATACAGTACTACGTCAAAGCCACCGTGCAGCGCCCGGCATTCTACAAGGAGAATTGGAGATACAACATGAATTTCCTCTTCTTCCCAATCGAGCCACCGAGACCGCCTCCGAACAGGAGGGAATCCTTCGCCAGGGTACAACATCAGTTCGCCCCTCCTTCGACAGCCAGTCCCAAGAAGTCGAACAATCCGTTTCTCAAGTCTTCGGGGAGTGGGTCAAGTACTGGAACGAGTCCTCCAAGCATATCCATTGAAGGCCGCTTGCCCGATCCTGCCATCATAACCTGCAATGAGGCCCTCCCCTTGCGCATCCTCATCAACAAGCTGAACAGCTCTGACGCAACAATCTACCTGCAAATGCTTCAGATCGAGCTGGTAGCCTTCACCACCATACGCGCCCATCAATTGCGGAGGGACGAATTGTCGAGCTGGGTGATTCTGAGCACCAGCAACATGCGCATGCCTCTCGATGCCACTGCAACTCCCATCGAAATCCCTTCACATCTGTGGAAACAGCGGAACCTACCGAATAACGTCTCGCCCTCCTTCACAACATGCAACATCGTCCGACGCTACAGGTTGGTCATCAAAGTCGGCCTGTCGTGGGGATCGCCCGGCAACATCCATGTAAGCCTTAAACACGTGAATCGCAGACTCGGTGATAGTTCTAACATTCCTCTCTCCAAAGCCTGAAATGAGCATTCAACTCCTCCGCATGCCCGTCGAGGTCTACTCCGGCATCGCCCCGCCTCAAGCCTTACTCAACGCCATGTCCCACCTGCCATCCTCCCAGGCCCCTACCCAACCAAACCAACCCCCACCCACACCCGCAAGGCCTGCGCAAGCATCCAACGGCGGTCTTCCGGGCTATTCGCAAGCGCCGCCACCAGCATCCGCAGCACCGGGCGCTTCCGATCATATCGAGCCATCACCGGGAGATATCCCACCCGATGCGCCACCGAGCTATGAGGACGCCATTGCAGATGATATGGGGCCGATTGACGGGCCGAGGCGGGATTATCAGCAGGCCACCAACCAGGTGGCGCCGGATGAGAAGGGGAGGGGGAGGTTATTTGATGATCGAGCATCGTGAAGCAGGTTTACTGGCGAACGGCTTTGGGAAATGGTGTGAACATGGGGAGCAAGACCTTAGTCAGACCGGTAAAGAGGCCCCGACTTTGGACGAGTTGATGAGATGCAAGCGCTGATGATGAGTGCTCCATTGAGCATACTGATAGACTAATGAGATGCAGAACATCCCACCCGTGAGAAGGGGAGCTTCTCAATTTGGGGAATGACCTCCTGGAGAGCTCATACATTCGGCTTGAGTTGGTTGCGAGCCGGAAACCAATCGGACACTGTCCAGAGGAGGAGATAATGAAGCCAATAAACAATCTCAGCCAATCAAGGTCCATTAAGACGCAGCTCCATTTCCGAATAATTCCATCCATTGCTATGCTACAGTCTGGTGTGTGACGTCTGCTCGTTGCACAAGGTACTTTTTGACCTTTTTTTTCATCGGTCTCCCTCGACGGCACGAAGCTAGACGCTGCCGCCAACGCTTTTGCGCGTTACAGCTTCGCCTCGACCTCACGCCGTCCGCTTTCCTACGCTACCAGGCTGATCGTCCTGACATCCAACCCGCCCTTCAACTCCTTCAACTCGGGCATCTTGCCCACCTTCATCAACTCCGCGCTCTGCGACATGATCGGATCCATCATCATACTCGCCACCGCTACCGTCTCCCCGGCCTTCCCATAGAAAGCCGCGAACTTGCCCTTCTCGGGCTCGCCCTGGATGGTCATGTCGTCCCACCCGTTGGGTGTGTTGCCACAATACCGCAGCTGACCCCCCAGCGCGGACCAGAACACGGGGATGAAGCGTTTGGGTCCTTCCTTGTTGTTGGTGGCTATGGAAAGGCCGACAGAGCGGCCGGCATTCTGGGCGACGTCCCAATGCTCGATGCGGGTGAGGGTGCCGGGGGAGCCCGGGCCGTGGTAAGGGTATGTGGCGATGTCGCCAATGGCGTAGACGTCCGTCAGGCCCTTGACGGCGAAGGACTCGTCCGTTTGGAGGGATCCGTCCTTTTCGAGTTGGACGCCCGAGTTGTCCTTGAGGAAGCTTGTGGCCGGAGCGATGCCGATGCCGAGGATGACGAGGTCGGCTTCGAGGGTGGTACCGTCCTTTAACTTGACGGCCCCGACGGATTTCGAGTCCGAGGACGACGGGGTGGCGGAATCGACCGAGGCGTTCAGGTGGAATTTGACCCCGTTCTTGGACAGGGTGTTTTGGAAGATCTTGCCGACCTCGGCGCCCATGACGCGTTCTAAAGGTGCAGATTCCATGCCCACGATGGAGACGGAGTTCTCCTTGGAGAGGGCGTTGCCGACCTCCATGCCAATGAAGGAGGAGCCGACGACGACAACCTTCTTGCCCTTCTTGTCTCCAACGGCCTTGAGGATAGCCTGGACATCCGGGATCGTTCGAAGTAGGAACACGTTGTTGAGATCTTTGAAGCCTGGGAGGGGGAGGGTTTTGGGAACGCCGCCGGTTGCAAGGATGAGCTTGGTGTAAGGGTATGAATTGCCGGCGACCGTGGAGACCTTCTTGGCGCTAAAGTCGACGGCGGAAACTTCCTCAGATACCAGGTCGATGGATGATTGTGAGTACCAATCCTTGGGGCGGAGCTCCAGCTTGGACACATCAGCGATGAGGGCTTTTGAGAGTTTGGTCCTGTCGATGGGAAGATTGGGTTCGACTGAGAAGAGGGTGATGCTACCCCTGAATGATTCTTCTCGAAGTGCTTGCACAGCGCCCATGGCTCCACTGCCACTGTAAGGTAATAAGATTGGTCAGCGGCTGTGCAAATGGGGGAGAGAAGTCAGTGGGATGGCGAACCCTCCAACGACGACAACCTTCTCCTGACCCTGGGGAGAACATCTGGTGTTCGGCTGTCTCCTGCTCGCCTTTATGGTCTGCTCTTCGCCTTTGATATAGATAGCGCCATCTTTCTCGAGTATGTCAAACTTTGAAAGTGCATCGAGAGCTGGAGCATCTTCGACATCACCGGTGCCGACTTTATAGCAGGCTGCGATCTAGAGATTAGCTAGTTGCACGGTTTGATATTCGCATGATATTTAGCGGAGCAATCAGAGAACGCACCGCCGTGCCATGGGCACACCAATCGCCCGTCGCCTGTGAGGACACCATTCTTCAACGGGGCTCCGTAGTGTGTACAATTGGGGCTCATTGCATGGTGCTTGCCCCCAATATTCGCTAACAGCACCTTCCCATTTTCAATGCCGTCCACTTCAACCTCCTGCTTCTCTCCATTCTTCAAGTTCAGGGCGGAGAGACCCTTGAGTTTGTACTCTTGAGCCATTGCCTTGGACGCAGTGCTAAAGGGCAATTGACGGGTGTACCTAGGGAGGCCAAGGCTGCTTCGAAAAGCTGTTCGGCTGAAATGTGAAAGAGGGAGGATCATGTAATGGGGATGTATTGTGAATGAGGAAGAGATGATGACCTACAATGATGTACCTTAGTAGATTGAGGGGCTGAGAGGGGGCACTATTCATGTCATCACCATTTCCTCAATCCTAATCGATAAGAATCCTACCCGCCAATCATTCTTCCATCCTGCCAATGATAGCTTGGGTGATTACTGATTACACCGGCAGCCACATGGCCTCGTTAGGAGCAAAAAGAATTGCAATCAGGGCGTGGTAAAGCCCCGCCAAAATCGGATTTCTCCCAATTCAACCTACCTTTCTTACCTTTCAATTCATTTCAAACGTTGTTAACTAAATAGATTTTGGTTACAACGTCGCTGCGCTTGACTCAAAACATACTTGTTGTACTAAGGTCTTTATCCTAGAGAGTATATATTTGGTGCGGGAATAGGAGTGCAATTGTTTTTGCTCCTAACGAGATGGCTTCCCGGCTGCCCAGCCGCGTGGGACTACCTCAAGCGGAAGCCGTTTTGAAGGCAGTAGTGGATCGGAGGAGGAATCATGGCGAGATGTTGGGAGACCAAAATGGATTGTCATCTCATTTAAGATCAGGGTATCAAATCCAATACTAATGCATGCTACCACAACCAGCGCCATGCTAAATCAAATCACTTCGCTCAGCGTAGGATCGTCACCCTTCGAGAGCTTCCTGGAGAAGAGCATTGTTGATTTCTTCAGCTTCGACATGCGTCGAAAGTGGTCGACTCGTCTTCTTACTTTGCTTCCCCACATTTGACGTGATACTGGGGATGTCCGAACCTGAACTTGTCGGAGCCACACCCCACTTCCCACTCATCCAGCCGCCAAGCTTCTTCCCAATATGCCCGCCCGTTTTTGTAGGCTGCGGCTTCGTTGTGGAGTTGGCAGTGGAAGCATTCGCAAGCAAGAGTCGATTATACTTACTGCTGTCGTAGTGTGTACCGCCTTTCGACGATCTTCCGACCGCGGACGTTGAGCTCGTCACGGGGCCGACAGACCCCATAGATGTTGACAAAGACCCTCTTGCCCTTGGCAGGAATTGCGACTGTCTCGTTCTGAGTTTGGGTATATCAACGCCGCGAGTCGACAACATGCTCTCCGCTGACGAGGCCCGATGCAGACCCTTTGCTGGTGCTATCGAAGACTTATCCTTCCTTCCCGCGGTGACATTCTCTTCGTCAACGGGGTAATGCTGTTGCGCGCTAGCTTCGTCCGGCTCCTCAAAGATAGTGCTATCATCAAGAGTAGGATGATCCGCGATCGCGCTGGACGTTTCGACATTACTTGCAACCTGAATTCGGGATGCACTTGGTGGGGCAGACGTCCACGGCGAACCAAGGCTCCTCACCGATACGTCTGAAAGCCTTTTGAAATGTCGTGGGCGGAAGTCCAATGTATCCACATCCGTTGACGCTGGTGACGTAGGTCTGGAAGAGCTCAAGCCGTCTGTGTCAAACACAGAATGGTCCCGATATGTCGATACTGGCGAATCTGGTCTAGAAGACTGTAAGGCCGAGAAAGGCGCGTTTGATGATTGGGTAGAATCCCCTCGATGAACGAGCTGACCGCGCGGTGGTGGGATCGTTACTGAGGTTTGAGATAGAATTGCAGCAGTAGAATCGGCCGTCATAGGTCGATTATAGGCATTGATTGAGGGCAGCATAATGGAGGGTTCATGATTGAGCGGCGTGCGGAATCCAGGGGAGCTGACGAGCCGCTTTTTGCTCACACGTCGCTGACTCGGATTCTTTGCTTTCCGAGGTGCAGGTTCAGGCGCGGCATGATAGTGGTGATGCACGTGGAAGTCAGCAGCTTCAGCGGTGGGTGTTTTGAGGAGTTCGGTACTCAGAGGCTCTTCGCTGTCTCTGGCTGTGTCTGGCTCAACGGGTCGATGGAGCATCATTCTCTCCCTGAGATTCTCCACCTCCTCATTAGAGCCCATCAACATCTCTCGCAGCTCCAAAATCCCCATCTGGAGGTTCGCGTTGTCCTGCAGGATGTCTTTTACGAAGCTTGAAACGACGGTGCTACCGCTGCCTTCTCTTCCTGTTGTGGCTGGAGCCCCCGCTACTGATACCGTGGGTTTCAACTCCTTTTCCATCATTCTCCTCCTGTCCTGTCTCGTGGTGATTTCAGCATGGCGCTCTCGCTCTTCCGCAAGCTCCTCCTCAATGCGATCAACCTGTTCGGACAAGGCGCCCACCTTTCTCTCTGCGCTTTTCCACCGCTGAACGGCTGTCTGAGACACCTGGCTTCTTGAAAAGAGCTCACCTTGCAGCTCCGCTTGTTCTCCTTCCATCGCCAATATTTGCGCTTCAAGCTGAGCCGTTTGCTTGGCCAAGGAAGCAAATTTGTCCATCTCCCGTTGGGTAGATTGCAAAGTCGCATTGAGCGATATGATCTGGGCGTCCGCGTTGGAGGCGTTGTTGTTCAATGCCTCAAGCTGATCGAGGAGATATCTGTTCTCCTCGATCGTCCTAGCATTCGCAGCTTCCAGAGCTTTCTTTTCTCTCTCTAGCTTTTCAATAGTATGTACGGTCTTCTGCCGCTCCTCCTCAGCTTCAGCAACATAGGTCTCATGGCGTACAAGGAGTGCCTGAAGCGCGTCAGAAGAGTCCTAAGCTTGATGGTACCGCTAGCCACCCACTTCTCCTATCTTTGCCGCCATTTGCAGGTCCTTTTCGAGACCCTCCAGAGCTGCATTATTGGCCACTGAGATCTCACACTGAAATCTGCCACAGCAGCATTCTTGGCGCTCAGGCCTTTTTTGCATTCCTCCGATAGATTGCGACAGGAGCGAGTCCAGCGCGAGGGCGACCGACTGCGGTGGCGGAGAATTCATCGTTGTGAGCTTTCAAGGAGCTTCCCAAACCGCAGGGACTCTAGGGAGGGTGCACTCCATATATTAGAGTGTGGCGGGAGTGGGTGGGTTGAAGTGGCCCTTGCAGATGAAGTGGAGATGTGCGATCGATGATGCGATGACCAGCCACCCCAATTCTCAACACGCGACTTCGTCAGGTGACCCACTACGCAACACACTTTAACACGTTCCAAACCGTTCAGTTTGAAATTCTTATTATTTAGCCTCAAGTGAAGAGATCGTGTTGTGAGTGTTTTGAGAATCACTTGTGCAGTGTCAGTGAATGTTAGTGATAATACCCATAACTTCTTTGAACATTTTCCGGCTATAAATATCTTAAACCTGAAAATAAATTTACTCGTTCAAAAGCTTTGCCATCTACTATAAATAATGGAGCAATGTGAAGAAAATACTTGCTCAGCGGCGGGTAAAGCTGCAGACATAAAGTATATAAAGCTGGCTTATTGACAGTAAAAAGAATTGCAACGTGGGCATATTGGACTCCTATTCCCGCATTAAATGTATGGTTTATGATTAAGAGCTTAATACGAAACATATAATTTAAAAGAAAGGCAGTAACTTTATAACTAAGACTTCTCTTAATTAATTACGTTTTGGATGAATTCGAATATAAGAAATATCGGTTGAATTGGGAGAAATCTGATTTTGGTAAGATTTTACCGCGCCCTCATTATAATTGTTTAAGTGGTTAACGAGGATGGGGTTGGGTAAGGACAAGGAAAAGTAAAGGAGTAAATCGGTCTCAGCTCCTATTTTCGCTCATCACTTGTTTCGCATCATTGTTTTTCATCATCATCATATTCCCGACTTACTCTCATTTCCCATTTGATGTGGAGGCATTCGACACTCTAGCATTAACCCTCAACCCGGCATCACGACCTCCCGCCCCCTTCCGCCTCCCATCAAGCAAATCCTTTAGATCCCTTTGTGGCATCAGCATCTTCTGCACACCAGCCTCGTGGCTGCTGTCCCAGCGCCGCCTCTTCATGAGTTCCGGTTCAAGCTTCCCACGCAATATATCGGTGGCGTATGCGCCAATTACGGGGAGAAATTCCCGGCCGTAGAAGCTGCCGCCAATGGCGACGTAGAGGCTGGAAGCAGCAGGGTGGGAGGAGCTGATGAAACCTTGGTGGGGCGTGAATGGGTTCCTTGATTTGGTAGAGGTCAGTTGTGGATCGATGAGGGCTATTACCGGAATAGGATGGGGACGACTGAATGGCAAGAGCAGTGTCTCGTAGGGAAGTGATGGGAAAGGAGTGAAGATACCAGCATATTCGGTAAGAGGAGATGTCCACTTTGTTATCCGAGATTTGGCGGCTCCAGATCCTTTTCGTTACTTGGATTTCTTGTTTCGGTAATTCGGGGACGTCCATTTGGCATTCATTCGGCTGGTTGATGGGAGGAAACGAATCACTTTGATTTGACGCCTTGTGATGCTGGAATTTTGAGAAGCTGATGTCGCGAGTGAACTTCAGTGCTTTCTTGCGGGCTGGAGGAAAGGTTTCCCGTGTTTCTCCAGTGCAAGCTCGGGCAGGAAGACCAGCAATTCCCAGATTCTGGAATGCATTTCTCTCTGGTGAGGAAAAGGCCTTACCATTGATGCCTCCGACCCCATGCAAGAACAGCGAAATTTTTTTTATACAGTTCCACCTGCTCGCCTGTCAAATTCACCATCCCGCGCAGTCCCCATGATCCTGTGCCGGGCTCGCAACTCTTGTCTCTCTGGTGCACCATCCGCCAATTCCTCGCTGTGTTCGTTCCTGTTACCAGCACAACTTTCCCCGGATCCAACGCCCGTCCATTCTCCAGTACAACACCCGTGCAGTCACCCTCATGGTCAAAGAGCAGCCTTGACACGCCTCCCTCAACATAGTCCACTCCAGATTACCAGCCCCGGCAGTGACAGTGTTCAGCGCTGATGCAGCTTCTGCCCATCCAGCCTCAGGATTGAGGAAGCAATCGTTTGCTTGCCTGTAATCTGCATCCCAGAATAGAGGGTATCTCTCGTTCAATTCTTCTGCTTTAAGGACCTCGCCCATACTCTTTACGCCTAAGTCTTGAAACTTTGATTCATTCGGCGACCTAGTCCTGTATCCTCAATACTCACCTTGCCGCTCGCATAAGAAAGAATTGCTTGTAAAGCGGATCCAAGCGCCATTCATCTGAGGGCGACTGACATGAAGTATTGATCTCCATAGTCGGCACGTACGATCTTGGTAAAGTCGTGTGAAGCCACTTGGGGCAACGGGAATCGAGGAGGGAAAGGCAACGGATCCAGTGCCGATGCGACTACATATCTTCACAAGAGAAGCAAGGGAACACTCTTCGGAGCGCGGGATGTGCAACTGGGCGAGAAAACCCGCTGCACGAGATGTGAATGACAGCGCAACGAAACCTGAAATCAACTTTATTTCTATACTACGCTGTATGATCATCTCTAGACTTGCATCCTTGATTCAGTACTCGTCAAAAGAGCCGGCATTTTAGAGTCATTCTCATCTTACTTTATTCGAAACGCGCTCACTCACGATTGCTTCGACTTTCATAGTCTGAGGATTTGACAGAAAGTTCAGGAGCAAGCAGCAACTTCCTAGTTGCTTACGCAGGGTCGTAAAAGTCCAAATCGGGGCTCACCCCAGACCCAAGCCGCCGACGAATAGGGATCAATTGTCCGGTATATTTGTACTTATGTAGCTGCTGGAGGTGTGACGTCCAAATGAGAGGGTCTCTCCATAGCATAGAGAGTGAAATCACGTGGCCCTCCGTGTTTCTCAAGATCATATACCAGTGCATCTACTTCTTGCCACCCGTGCCTCTTGTAGATGGGACGGCCTGGAGGCGTTGCTTCTAGGAATGCTTTCGCACCGGCAGAGTCGACCTCTTTCAACGCGTGACTAAGGAGCATGGAACAGCAGCCCCTGCCTTGGTAGCTTGGCAAGGTAGCCGTCTTTTTCAGAACTTGCCATGTATCAGGTTTCGTAGTATGTCCGAGAATGCGATCAACTTGACATGATCACTCACCAAAACTTTCTTCCCGGTTGACGAAATTAGCTCTGATTCGCTCTGTCCGCTCTACGAGTTTTATGTAGAGCTCCACATTCATTCCCGTTGGCAATGAATCTTGGCTTTCATCTTCCTTGGGTGCCTTTCCCTCGGAAGCACTGAAGCCTGGCTGTGGTCTCTGCCAAATCGCAAAGGCAACGACTTCGTTGACAGCATTATCTACCAGCACTAGATAGGAGAGACTAGCATCCTTTTGCCAATCATTTCTCAGATTTCGCAGTCGCCATGACAGTAGATCGCCCCTACTGGCTTTGTTGACCATCCAGTAAGTCAATGTATGTGGATTCGTGATGAACGCATCAATAGCGATTGTCGCAAGAGCGGGGAGGTCTTCATCACAAGCAATTCTGACCGTGAAAGACGCCATTGCGTTCGAGATGGTATTGGCCGCCAAAACAAGGGCTTGGGTGGGTGAGCCTTACAAATCAGGCACAAGCTCGCAAGCCTTCACCTTGACCACAAGTCACAAATGTGAGATGTGACTAACTTATGGTCTGGGTTCAGCAAACGAACAGTACATTCCAATTACAATTTTAAAAAGAATACTGAGTGCTCGAGGCTGGTGCACGTACCCCGTGAGCCACATCCGGCAGGTCGCGAGAGGCTAGCGATTGGTCAATCTTAACGACAGCCGCGCACACATCCTCGTGGCATTTGCCACTGACTCACAACGTCTGGCCGTGCCTGTTGACTTTGGAAAACCAAACATCACAGCAAACAACTATAAATACCAGGCAATTGCGCCTGGAGCCTTGACAGCTGCCTGATGATCCTTCCATTCATTGAGAGAGAGCTTGAAGTCATTGCTGCCTGCAACAAGACAGCCTTGCGGCATTCTCAAATTGTAATAGTACACGCAGAGTGACTCAATTGAAGAGCTGAATTCCCCGCTTGACTCCAAAAACCCAATGCCAATGGCAATGCCTTGCCTCATTCATCTGATCATGCCCGCGTGACCATCATGTATGTCATATCCTCCATACTGCTAGCGACGGGATTCCAGTCCCAGTTCTCGCATCCTCCCCAAACCTGAATGTGCCGGACACCGTCGTGGCAATTGGATGCTGAAACTGGGAAATCATGCCCGGCATGATTAGAGCGCTGCTCGTCGGTCCAAAGAGCTGTAGGAAAAGCCATGTACATAATGTACATCTGAACGTGTCGCACAGTTGTTATGACGAGGGCAAGATCCGTTCGCGGTTTGCCCAATTAGTTGTTAATTCTTGACCTCCTGTATCCACATCTTGATTCTCTATCAGCACCGCTATAAGCTGTCCTCCAGAACCTCCATGCTGACCAGAAACCCTGTTGTTGATCATCTGCGAAAACTGCCGTCGGAGTTGCGTCCGCTGCCGTACTGACTCGTGCTTCCACTTGCGTAGCCAGAGTCTCCGTAAGTGCTTTTCGAAGCAGGGTACGACCGCGATGTTGAGTGTTTGTTGCATTTATAGCCGACGTCGATTGTCCTGACGCTGACGTGGTGGCCTTTGCGACCATAGCTTGAGCACGGATCGACGGCGTGCTTATAATACGGGCATCCGCAGGCCGCGTAGCGCTCGTACACTTGGTAGCACATGACAGGCAGCAGTAACGATTGGAGCGGCGGTAGAATTGCGTGAGATCAGATGACTGTTGGGATGGTTGAGATGATTGGGTTGTAGATGTCAATTGATGTTTGCAGTATTGGCTTTCCAACGGCGTATGAGGAAAATGACAATGTCAATGCGAGCAATGGTGGACAGATTAAATTAGCGTAAAGAAGTGTCGAACGTATATAAACAAATATGATTAAGGGATCTAGAAGAAAGAGTAGCCTGCTGTGACACACTCAGCGTGACGCAGCAGTGATTGAGAGAGAGAAATGAGAGCGGCACGTGAGGTTGAAGGCATCTATTAATGTGAAATGTAGTATCCAGATATGAGAGAACAGGGCCGGAGTCATGCTTGTCATCCAGGCATCCTCAGTGATTAGGCCCCCTCTTAGGAATCCGTCGCTTCATTCCGAACGCCGGCAGAGGTAGTAGAGGTCCGATGTTGCTTGTGAGGTCTGCATTAGGTGAAGAGACCAAAGTCAAAAAAGTACAGCCCCAAGATCGAAACGTGATCTAAGGGCCTGGCAGTGAGTCTAATGCGGATCATAAGTGACTACTCAGCATGTGAGTAAGGAGCAGCACTGTCTTGTGGGATCCTTCGCTTTCGGTCCCTAGGGTGCCACGCCTCCGGGACATGCTATTGAGATCGTGTTGCGCCATATGCTTACCGAGGGACATCGGAGAGTCTGCAGATTGAAACGGTTGGACTTGTGATTGGTTCACGGCATTGGTATAAAGACATCGGACTGCGGTAGGGCCGGAGGTCTGTTTGCGCCCACCGCTGCGGGCTTGTAGGGCTTGCAGTAGTAGTCCGAGAGCCTGTCTGACACAAAACATGCTCGACTCGATGAAGCCTCAATTGAGGCTTTTGCTGAGAATAGCAGCAACAGAAGCAGACAGGCGGGGTCTAGTCTCAATGAGTAAGAAGTTACAACGATAGTCGAACTTCAGAGGCAGTGCTATTTTACTCCGTACAGATCACGTGCGTCAGCAGACTAATCGTTTCCAGCCACTGTTCTGCCCTCTTATCGATTACGCTCTCATCACTTTTGTGTCGTGTTAGTTAGAGAGTTGCAGATTGTCATCAGACACAATAGCGCCTCTGACCAATAATCCTCCCATGCAAAGGGGAATTTTCCGAGCAAAGAAGGAATAATGGAATCATGGATCAAACGACGCATTCCCTTGGCTTCAACTTTTTATTCGTCACAGGCGTCCATAGCTGTGGACCCGCAATTATCGCGAGACCAGATGCTTTGATGCTTTGTTGGAGTAGCTCTATTCAAAAAGCTCAAACCAATACCCTGCTCCAGTAGCAATGCTGTGAATTACTACGTCCGCAGGGTGGGATTTCAGATGATACCATCATACTGAGGATTCGGTCTAGAGTGGAGAACCTTAAAATGTGATGCGCCTGTCGCGATTATGCCTTGCAAATAAGCCTGAGCTGACAGTCAGCCCGAACCTCTTATCATCACTTTCACTTTAATTTGCTAATTTTAGCAGGATTTCGGTCGACTCGGTTCACAGACCCAGAAGAGATAGAATCCATTTACATCTCGTTGGATCTTGCGATACTCTGAAACCCATGCGGCCAGCCTTAGACATTTGGTGGTGAAGGCAGGAGAAAGAAACGGATTGTGGCTGATGCGGAAGATGAGACAGGATGGTTCTTATGCTGTTGTGTGTAGATGTGGGCACGCTGCTTACGCTAGCCTTCTTAGGGCTTTTACGCGTCCGTATGCGGAAAATGTTTGAATTATACAATTCTCGACAGCGAGTGTTTGCGCCCAATGATTACCCTGGATCGTTCAAGAATATGTCACACGAGTTCGTGCTCTCTCAAAGCGCCAACCATGCTCTGTGGAGAACCTCTGACCGGGGACTCAATGTTAACACCAAATGAAAGCGGCGCAAACTTGGAAACAATGAGTTCTTGAGGCTCCCTCCGCCGAAGCCCCATTCATCGTCACAGCATGTCTACCTTCCAGATACCTTTCTCCTCCAGCCCGAGTGGTCCGTCGACACCAGGATCAAAGTCTTTGCGCGGGAGCAGGTCTGGCTTCGAAGACTCTCTCCCCTCGAACCCATCAACAACACCCGCCGGCCCTCCTCCTTCTTCAGTGGCCTCCTTCACTCCCGTTGGGCCACCGCCGTCTCATTTCTTTGGGAGCTCGCAACTAAGTCCCCTGAACTCATCGCCTTACCCGTACCAAGAGACACTGCCCAAATTTTCAAAATCGCCGAATGATGCCCGTTCTAGCAAGATTATGAAAAACGCAAATGGAGCCAGCATCTCGATCCCCCGAACTCATCAGAATGGTGTGGCGAAGGACGCGCAAGATTCTGCCTTAAATATATCGTCTCTGGATAACGATTCAATCGCATTTCATGATCCGGAACAGCAAAGGGCTGTAGATAGTGCATTGCTTGATGACATACCATCTGTGCATGGAGAGAATGATATTGACCTCGGAATCTCGCGCTCTAACGTGGGCTTGAACGGCAACACAATAGCTTTCAATGGGAATTTGGCCTCCAAAAACCATAGTCTGTACTCCACTGGTCTCAGCTCTTCTTTCGGAGCTACCCCCCCTCGGGGTGTCAAAAGATCCAGAGGAGGAGCTTTCATCACTGGGCGCTCGCTACAGCCTGATGTGGATGGGTTACTGCCCAGACCTGACTCTGGCCTCACAATTATTGCAAAGGATATGGCTCGACGAATTGGTGGCCCAGTTCTAAACGAAACAGCTGATTTGATAACAGACACCGAGGACGTTGTCGACTCACTATACCGTTCGGGAAGCGACAGTGGCATTGATCGGGCATCAGGATCTGGGCTCAATGCATCTCAAGCTTCGGCAGCTCTCTGCCAGATTTGGTCCCCCAAGAGCGGCAAGTCGGACGACCATTCGTCTGTTGGAAAGAGTGCTATGCTCGGTATCGGGTCTTCTGACCAGACCTCGTCGCAAGAAAAGGCCACCTTCATTGGTTCCTTGTTGTTACAAATACACCATCCTCCCCCAGCGAAAGGCAAACAAGCTTTCGAGATAAACGGCATGACCTCTTCGCCCTCGGCTTTCTCATCATCTATGATCGGGAGACCTAAGTCGAAGCCCACTGCTCTACCAAGAGTACTCCTCGACTGGCTGGAAAGTCATCACAACTCGTGGCGAGAAATAGCTAATGAGGTAAAAACGACGTTACCAAGCCCAACGTCCCACTGCAGTTATTGGGATGTCGTTTTAAATCTGATGCTTCGAGGCAAGATCCAGGAGGCAAGAAGACTTTTCGAAGTCGCGGAATTCAGATCTGCGGATACTGCGCCGCAAGATAGGCAACCCGACGGGTATACAGACATCCAGATCAGCAACGCTCATTTCGTTGTCAGCAAAGCAGTAGAGGTGCTGAGAAACTGCCCAGCTGTGACAGAAGAAGACTGGAACGTGACGGGAAATGATTGGGCTATATTTAGGAAACTTGTTGAACGCGCCATGAATCAGCTAGTCGACTTTGCCGAGGGCGACATCCCATGGTCGGAAGCTGATGAGACAGACCCAGATCTCTGGAGATCGAATTTAAGGAGCTCAACCTTGAGTCATACTCAGGTCGTCCGGAGAGCTGCAAGCCGCGTGCCATGGACAGTGTATCAAAACCTTCGCACGGTTTATAGAATACTCCTTGGCGGGACCGCAGAGATTATTTCGTCTGCGCAGGACTGGATTGAAGCGACTATTGGCTTGACGGTATGGTGGGACGGAGACGAAGATTCTGTCGCGACCACCAAGTTGCAAAAATCAAAGCAGGCATTCCATCGGTCTCGACCCAGAGGGCGGCGATTAGTTGACATCGATCCCGAGCTTGCGTATCGAGATCGTTTGGGTCGCTGTTTTGATCGAGTGACCGACGATGCGGATGAAGACGCTTTTCAAATCAACACACTCGACGCGGTAGAAGTGGCTTTAGCTCTGGTTTTTGAGAGCAAGTTCCAGGGCGTCATGAGCTTGATTCACTCATGGTCCCTTACTATTGCTTGCGCTATTTCAGAGATAGCGACATTGGGTGGCTGGTTTGGATCTGCTCCTCCTTCATCTGATCTGATGGTTGGTTTTGATGACGATGACTCAACTGTCTTCGACACCAATGGGGATTTAGAGGGGATACTGAGAAGGGATGCAATCATGATTGAGTATGCTAACGCCCTTCGTGACCGAGGGAATTTGCAAAGTCAGGGGGATCAAGTCATGAGACAAGGCTGGGAGATTTCAATTGCGTTGTTTTCCCGGTTGGGTGACCCCAATATGTCGAGGCAAGAGATAGGGAAATTACTGGGAAGCCTACCAGTGAATAACAATGAGCAGGTAGAGAAGATCCTGAGGATTTGTCAGTACTATGGTATGGAAGCAGAAGGCCGTAAAACCACCGAGGTAAGTACAACCAAGCTGGGACTAGGTACATGCTGAATTGCCCCAGGCGTACGCGGATCGACTTGTAGAGACTGCCAATGATTATGGAGCAGCTCTCGTTGACTATGCTCGTGCTCGCTCCTCAAAGAAGGTAAAGGCCATCT
Organism: Niebla homalea; assembly: GCA_019925105.1. Taxonomy (NCBI): domain Eukaryota; kingdom Fungi; phylum Ascomycota; class Lecanoromycetes; order Lecanorales; family Ramalinaceae; genus Niebla; species Niebla homalea. Next base: position 660,900 of record JAHGAU010000009.1, read on the forward strand.
TGGATATGCTCGTCTCGCTTTCGCTGAATACGTCGACTGCCTTTCCTCATGCTTCCGACCTGGATCCTGGGCTTCGCTCCCTCCTTCATTCTCCCGAAAAGGAGTTTCGGAAGCTTGCGCTGGAGGATGAAGCCGCTGCCGCCATGCTACATGAATCCTTGACAGGCTACGCAACGCTTCGTAACTTCTATGAATTGCGCGACAAACCATGTACTCGTAATACTTCGAAGAAGACCGCAATGGAAGTGATGCCTGGTGATCAAACAAAAGTGACAGCCCTGTTGGCTATCATTGATAGTGCTGCCGACAACATCTACGGTGGGCTATATGACGAAGGCCGACAGGCAGTGGTTCCAGTCGATGGTTTGTTAGCATTACTGGGGAGGCAATCGTATTAGTCGACCGTAGGTTTCCTCTCCTCTACGACTGTGTATGAAGTGATGCGACTAACGTGTGATTTTTGGGACAGAACCAGCAAGCTCCCTCTCGGTGGAGCAATGCCTTTCTTTGCTTCGAGCGATCGAAGACCTTCAGACGGCGCCCTCTTACATCTACAACCGGTGTGAAACTTATCTACGCTCCACGCTTGAATCCTACCACGGCACAACAAAGCCTGCTTCCCCGCGAAGCCTACTAAGAGAAATGAGCACCGGTACATCGACGAGCAGCTTCATGCTGATCTCAATGGTCAACTCCCAAGATAGCGATGACTTTGGTAATGGTATGGATGTAGACCACGAGGAGGCCGAAGCGCAGCCTCAGCAACAGAGAGGATGGGATTGGAGAGCAGGAATGGCAAGCAACGCTAAAGGGGAAGATGTGCTGAGGATTCTGCGTTTGGGTTTGGCAAAAGAAATGGCGAAGCACTGGATACACGGCAAGGCAGGCTGATGAAAGGGTTGATGATGACTTGTACAGTGATAGCATCAACGAACCCAGACTTCTCGGGTGGAAGGATGCTTCCAAGCGTCTGCATACTTGATCTCAGGGGGAAGAAATCTTATCTTACCAACATCGGCTTTGAGATGACGGTCTATGGATATGTCTCACTCTCTGGTCAGATGTGGGGAAGCAGCTGCAAGGCCCCAATTTCTGACTTGATGCGATGCCGCCGTGATTGGGCGTTCTTCTGAGCTCCACCCAAAACTCTTTGATCGGATAGATCTTCCACCCAGAAATACGCAAAGCATGCTACCACCAATTCTGAGCTTTTCAACTATCGGGGGGGAAATGAATGATTTGCACGTTTTTTCCTTTAATGAATCGATAGGTGCGCAAGAATGGCGACCAGTAACCCCCTTGTTCTAGCCGTTTCAGAGATCACGGTACGGCAGGCGTCTAGGGAGATATGGGCTACGATTCCCTACGTCCCAAGGCCTGCGGTCTGCCGCGCATGTATCACCCTGTCACACTCACACAGCATTTCGAGCTTCTTGCATTAAGTTTGTTAGGACTTAGGAAGTCATGAAGCTGACCCCACTTGATCATCAGAGGGCCGACCTCGCCGACCGTCCTGTTGAAAGTTGAAACACCATGGCTCCACCTCAGTGAGCGGCTTGCCACAGGTACTCCCACACTAGCAAGCCGTTTTGCTTCGTGCAGGCCTCCTTCATTTGCTTGTCCAATGCTGTATATAGCTGATGGATTTGCCATAAATATTCTTGCTACCGTACTTCCTGCTCGTCTTGCTGTATTTAGCAACTGGCGCGCGTCCATTCTTTTGACTCGATATACCATCAGTCGTTCATTCGTTTTATACTTATCCATAATGAAATCATCTCTGTTTTCCGCTGCGCTACTTTTGCTCGCTGCTGGCAGCGAAGCAACCCCCCTTGCGAAGCCTGGCAGCGCAGGCAGGCGTCACAGATCCAAGCGTCAAGATACTTGCATTGTGCGTTCCACGAATAAGACCATGCAAGCGGTACCGCAGGGCAACTTAGCAGGTGGAGCTGGCTCCACTACCCCAGTTGCAGGGGCCAAAAAGGCGGTCGGTGTTGTCTCCAGTACCTCAAGCACTGGCTCCACCAGTCCAGACACTGGCTCCAGCAGTCCAAGCACTGGTTCCACCACCTCAAGCACTGGTTCCACCACCCCAAGCACTGGTTCCACCACCCCAGACTCTGGCTCTGCAACCCCTGGCGGCAACGGCACCACATCCTCACTCAAAGCTGCGGCGTCACCTGGTAAGATCCAGCATGATTCCGTGTAGAAGGCATGCCGCTGACGTAGATCCCTTGTCAGCGACCACAGACAGTGGCGGATTCTGCAACACAGTGTTCAATACTGGCGCGTCCAAGATGTCCGGATGGCCAGCAACCACATGGAACACGCTGAAGTCCAATGGTGTCGATGATTGGAGTAAGCGTGAAACCAGAACGTGCCCAATTCTTCCCCAGGCTGACATCTTGACCTATAGTTGGATTCGCATGGAGCACACTCGATGAGACTGATACCTACAACACAGCTGCTGGTCCTGCAAAAACAACACCCGATCTGAATGCGCATCAGATCCACGTCGTCATGGATGGCAGATATGTGAATTATAGCATCAACCTGCTCAAGACCAACCCACCCCAGTACCTGGAATTGTACAACGAGCCGGACTATTCTTTCCAGGGGGTAACACCCAAGACGGATCCTGTTCCTGCTGCGAACGAACTTGCCACTCTGCTCGCCACACCGCATCCCCAGACCACGTTCATCTCACCCGCCCTGGCTGATGCCACCAGTGATTGGCTGGACCAGTTCTTCGCGGCCTGTAATGGTTGTCTTGATCAGATACCCATCATAGCCCAGCACATTTACAATCCAAACGTGCAGGGAGTCATGGACAAAATCAATTCATTGCACAACAAGCCTGGCATGAGCACCAAGGACATCTGGATTACTGAGCTCTCGCCCGCTTCAGGGGACTGCACGCTTAGTCAAGATGGTGTTATCGATTGGATGAATACCCTCATTGGTCGCATCCATCAGGAAGCGCCGTTTGTCAAGAAGATCTTCTGGAATTGTGGTGAGCATGGTGGCGGCGGGGATGGTCTGGCTGGTGGTACATGCAATCCAAGTTTGACTAACGACGATGGGAGCGCGACTCCAGTCTTGGACGCTTATAATAAGGTTTGTGGTGGTGGGTCGTGATAACGTGAGAATAACGTGTTGCGTCAAGGCTGCGCCTGGGGATAGATATAGCTCTAACGTGCTCACGACCTGTGCGCTGCTGCAGGCATAATGAAACCCCCCGTGGGCCTTTCTAAATCATGCCGAGTGCTGCTTGGTCTGTTGGGTTGCTGATTCTTGGAAAGAAGTCGATGCACCATCATCGGCCCATGACTTCACTGAGTATTGACCGCCTGGGTCCGGCCGTCTCATTTCTTCCCTGATTATATCTCATCTTATGGTGGGCAGCTCGGGCAGTACTTGGCGCCCGAGTGCGCATTTGGCTCGCTCTATAGCTGTTCCTTCTTCGTCCGCCATTGGACCTATCTCCCCCGCCATCGCGCTCAAGCTTCAACAGCTCCCATTGCCTTGGACTCGCGCCACCCATCCAGATCTTCTCACAATAAATGAAAGACTTTGGACCGCCCGGCCAGATACCTTGTCGTACCTTCTTCTTGCGGTGGAGATAAGTGCAGCTGATGTAGAAAGCCTGTACATGGGCCGGAAGTACGCCGCAGAGAAATAAAATGCAGTTCAGAAGAGTATCGGTGTACGGACCTGTCAGTAGTAAGACAGCTATAGGGGGGAAGAAGATGTTAAGGAGGGCCAAACAGAGGCGAATGATCATATCTGTGGTAGTGTTGAGCTACAGACTGAGTCACTGAGGTTGTCATTGAGCGCGTTGCAACAATTCTGAAAGCCGCTTTTCAGTCTTGCAAGCCCTAAAGATCCTTGGCGTTTCAAATTGGCCTCAAGAGTCAAGGCTCAAAACCTTCAGATTCAGTCAGTCGACTCGTCCCGTGGCCTTCTTTAATCGGGTGCAGCTAAAGGATCTCGACCTATTAGAACAGCAAGTCTTACAGATGAATCACGAATGGCGAGGCTGGCAGACTTCCATTTGATCTAGTATTAAACATGTTCTATTGCTGTAGCTCGTCATACTCACCGTATAGCTTGGATTCTCTGCTCTGTGCAAAGTGATTGGCCATGATCTTGACCCACGAAGAAAGGGGAGGACTCGAGCAGTCCCTAACCAGCATCGATCAAGGTGTAGCAGAAGAAAATACCGGCAGATGTCTTCGAGCTGGTGATTTGCACCGGAAAAGTCACCTGCTGTATTTGTGCGGCACCAGCTAGTACTGCCCTCGCCATTATCACAGGCTAGAGTTTCATCTTCACTTTCCCTTCTAGGGGCACAGCATCAAAGACAAGCGCTCACTTGGAAGTGTATCATAATGGAGACCGAGGCAACAAATGCTGTTCATCGACGACCCGTAGAAAGGGTGTTGGAAGATCATGGCGCGATAATCATGGAACATCAAAGCTCCATGCCTAGAATCCCATCCAGTCGAATCTGGTATGGAATAAGCTTCCACGTCATGATCTACTTGAAAGTCTCCTGAAGGCCAGATCCACCCTCAATTGGAGCTATCTTTAATGAATGCAGAAGCTTATCAAAGACCCAACTTGGCGCGCCGACGTGCAACGGATTGAGTAATAGCTTCGAGGTCTTAGAAGATACGACACCATCAAAGTGGCCGCGACACCTGTTTGTCACACACGAGCGCAAGGGTATCGGGAACATGGATTCTGTTGATCATCCCATACGAGTCATACCATGACGCGATGCAAGCCCGTCCCGACCCGACGGCATTCGACACGATCCCGGACACTACGAAGAGTTTGTGGAGCATAGTACAGGTATTGCCGGCATCCTCGAAGATGCTGAAGGTTTTTCGCATGATGTATTGAAGTGTGGAGGGTGGAGCTAATGTCGTAAAACCGGCGCCTAATCAATGATCCTAAAAGCTATTGAGGGTGTGTTGATGATATTGATCGGCAAATGCAAGAGCGCGTGTGGCATCCACTACGTCAATACTATCCTTGTTCCAACCCCTGGCACAGCGAAAGCTCAAGCAAAATTGGCGGAAGAGCACAAGTTTCACATATTGGACGGCAGGCAGCAGCAAATTCTGTGTTGGAACCTGGTTCTTGGGTCCCATCACGTCGGCATTGAATCATGACGGCAATTAGCAGTGAATGGTGGAGCACTACTGGTAAATGGAATTCAGCGGTTGCCCACACTCTTGAAGGAATTGTTGATTGAGAGGCGCCTCACACTCAAAGACCATATGTTGCCATAAGGTAATATAATAGCCCATGGAGCTGGGTCATCAATGCCTCCATTGGGCAACCTCCGTTCTCGTGCAAAGGGCCCCCTGGCAACGTTCAGACCTTCACAGCAGTCGAAACCATTGTTTAGGCTTTTCTCTGCTCAACAAGTGACAAATGCAGGTCTCCAAAACATAGCCCATAAGGCATGTCGAAACATCGCCTGATCTGCCACTTTGGGACTCTTTGGAAGATGAGATACTCAGTACTTGGGGAGAGTCCAAGTCAATGCCTGTTGTGGAGGCCTCACAGTATTTACGGGAAAATGCCATCATTGTCCACAAGCTGCACCCCTCCTTCTTGAGGGGAAGAGGCACGCTCCCCACTCAAGGCTGTGGTGGTCGAATCGGTGGACCTGTGGAGTCAACCAACGCGCCAACATTTCGATTCTAGGATCCTGCACTCGGGCCACCACCTTTGATTTCTCGACGAATTCATGTTGCATTTGCGGCTTACTCTACATGCAAGGCCGTTGTCGGCGTCACGGATGCAGGGCATCCGCAGCCATTGTACGCAGCAATGAGGGGTCTCTTTGCTGGCAAAGCATGAGCTCGTGGGCTGGGAACTACTCAATTTCTTACAACTCGATACATGTTCCGTAAGTACGGCGCGTTGTATGCACAAATGATCTCGAACGGCGTATCGAGTAAGAAGGGAAAGGGCGGGGAAGCGGGTATTCCATCACCCGTGACCGAGACAAGATTTGAAGGTCAGAGGTACGAATCAAAGGACACGTTTGGGTGCATTTACTGCATCTTATCTGTACGGAATAGCCTGTAGGACAATCATCGGGTAAGCCCGACGAAGTCTAAGCCAGTAAGTCAACGCTCGTATGCGCCCCACACCTGTTCCTCTCTTCAGTCTTCGCAGTTGCTGCAAACCCCGCTCTGCACCTTCGCCACGACCTCACAAGGCGCGATCAGTGGATTGAGGGTTACATAGTGAAGAACAACGGCCAAACCTTCCTGATTGCTCTAAAGCTCAGGAAGGTTTTAGCATGAAGTAAGATGTCTTTACGATCTCGGTATGGTCGGTCGCGGCCGCTAAGCGGAATGCACTGGAGGCCGGCGAGGACTCGAGGAGCATCTGATGTGAGGCAAATTCGTCATCAGCGCATAAGGGCCGGCTACGTAGCTTTACATGACAGGAAGTCATGTAACCTGGTTCGAGACTATGGCCCCGTATCGTACTAGCCAACATGGCAAACTCCTGATCTCCTCACTCCTGATGCAGCCGTGGCTTTCTTTGCTGACGCCGAATTGGCCTAATCAAGCAGTGACCTCAACTGTTTCTATCGATGTCGCTTGGTGAGTGGGCGCCACTCACAAAACAGGGAATCTGATTTTCCAAAAGAGGAAGAAATTCGGGGAGGAGGACAGCGATTTAGGGTGGAGATGCGCAACTCCAGAAAGCTGTGACCAGTCTCGGGGGAATGACAAATTATGGCGGCTCTAGTGTGGATCGCGAGATCTTGGTGCGATCTCAGGGAGAGTCTCGGTCTCATTCCAGGTGCATGAGCGGTTTCGTCACCAATATCGATGGGAAAGCACGAGGGTGTAGCGGTGCAGCGTAACTGGCGCGAAATTGCGAGCGCTTCTGCGGTATGCAAAAATTTGCACAAATTGTTGGCAATATTTGGGCAGAGTGGCTATCCCCATATGACTCCCGAGGTTATCGGGCAGTATGACTGTATACTGGACTGTATGGGTGCCTTCGATCCGAACCTCCCGATCATGATCGACACCGGCTTTTTACTTTTGACTGGCTGGTACTCTGATTTCACGTCTGAAAGACGGTGAGAACAGCAATACAGCATCCAGAGTTGAGACTTCGGAAGGATTCAAAGATTGCGGGCCGGCGAACGACAAGGATGACGGGCTGATCTGCGTGCGAGCCCCCTTGGTCGCATTCGCTACCAAAAAAGCTCCCTGGCACTAATCCTTAGCTATCCTTATTAGCGATCCTTAGTGGTCCTTAGCTGTCCTTAATCCTTATGGTGGCTAGGGTGGCAAACCCTGGCCCAATACGAGGGCAGGCTTGGTCACCCTGGCGTAGATCTCAGCTGTCAAGGAACGGTGATAGCAAAGGAAGCTCGGAAGTCTTTTTTGAACCGACTGACGCATGTGATTCGGTATCGTGATTCAGACCTTGTTGAGGGACCCGCTGGCGAAATGATTGCTGGCCCTAAAATTGTTGCTGCGTCCTGGGCCCTCAATCGGCCCTTTTGCATCTTATGGGAGTCACCTCTACCCAGCACCTTCAAGGATGCTTTTGTCTCTCGTCGGATCGTCTCCGATCCCGCAGCAAGCGCTGGTCTTTGATTATTCGGATTTCATTGATCCGTCACAATCCATGACTTTCGCTACAAGGATGAAGCTTAGAGACCAGCTAATCAGTAATCAGGATGCAATGAGAGACTGGGGAGCTACTTTGTGGAATAGACGCCAATCACTGGAGTCAGTCAGGCATGGCCACACGTCGCTCAGGCATACATGATACATGATACATGATACAGGTCTGTGACTTGGAAGTACATGTACCTCTCAGGGTAACCTTTGGCCACGTATTATTTTTGCTCAACCTTGAGGAACCCCCATGTGTGGTTCAAATGAATATGCAGCCGCTTAGCTGAGCTGGGCAAGCCAACCTATCATGTCGCCTCAACCAGAACCGCTAAACACCGGTCGCGCCGGCCTAACAAGGCTCCACCACTGACGATTGCCAACGAGCCCAATGGGGCATAGCAGATCTCATTTTCTTCCTCTCGGCAATCTCCCCAACCTTTTGACCTGCTTGTTAATGCAGAGGGTGCACTTGCTCTTCAGTCTAGGTACTTGCGTTTACTTGTCTGGGAAATGCTAGTTGCTCCAGCATCACGCATCTAGCCATCTTGGTTTAAAGAACATGTCTTCCCACCATTTCCCCACCCCTCTAATCCTTAGCTTCTGCCTCTGCGTCCTGAAGGGCCGGATGCGAAGAGATCTCTTCCTCACAGCTTCGTCATTGCTGCAGCTTCCGCCACTACCGCCGTCACCCTCCCACAGCAGAGCACCTATCCATTGATTTGCTCGCGCCTAGATTTGAGCCTGCTCGAGCCCTGTAGTAGCACGTACAAGCGATTTCTCATTGGTCCTTAGCATCTAACCTTACTCTCTATCAAACCCACTCATTTCTCACCCACAAGAGTACATACAAGAGTACAGCTGTCGATCCTCCACTTTCTCATCACGTACTCTGCAGCTTCGCTGCCACTCATCCATATGCTGCTACTTTGCCGATAACCTTTTCGATTAGCTTTTGGTAGGAGTATGGTCAGCGCGAGTCATTGCTTCGAGCGTCCTTAAACCTCGTCTGTTGTCTTACCATCATCTTCTCCCAGCAGCCGGCTATGAATGCCATCGATAGGACCGACAGCATGATGCTTCGAGAATTGAACTCGCCGCAGGCGGTAAACAACGTCCCACATCCTCCAGCACGAGAGAAGAACAAACGCCCCCAACTTTCCTGTAATCCTTGTCGAGCTCGCAAGGTCAAGGTAGAGAAACGCCCCGCAAGACCAGGGCGTTGTCACTATGACTGATTGCGGACGCTAGTGTGACCGCATCTCGCCATGCTCGGCTTGTTCGCTGCATCAAATCGCGGACATGTGTCAGTACGACCTGTCGGAAGCCGACCGACGCCCTATTCTCCAGGCTGAGGCCCTCAAGGAGAAGAATAAAGTCATTACCTCACTACGGAATGAGATTGCACTCTTAAGGGGAGAGTCAACCAAACTCGATCTGGACGACACTGCCCTTGTCTCGCAGCAGAAGATCCGTTTACCACCACGCTCACCCCGCGCCAGCCAGCAACAGAGCCGGCATAGCCAAGCAGACGACTACGCATTTCCTGCCGAGCCAAGTATCATAGGTGTCGCCGATGATGTATGTGAGCTTCCAATGCTACCTGGTCTCATGGCTGACCGCTACCCTTCAGTTCCATCACTTGTCTTTTGACCGCGGGCCGACATCGCTTGCTCGACCAGCTGCCCAGGGAGGACAATTGACCTTCAATGATCAAGTAGCGAGCCCGTATCCTTTCCCTTGTATCTGGTCGGATAAAGGCGACACCACCGCTCTTCTCAGTCTGTTGCCCCCTGAACACGACCTTTTCTTCCATCTCGAAGCATTTCAGCGTCGATCCCTCTCCTTCTCGTTTCCCGTCCTTCCGGAAGAGGTCACTATGCCTGAAATTGAAGGATTTCTGCACGACATAGAGCAGAATGCCGCGCTTCATCCCGACTTGCTTGCACTTTTGTTTACTACTCTGGCCCTTGGCTTGCAAGATGGAATTCATGACAAGTTTGACGGGCGTTGGACGACTGAAGGCATTGAGGCTGAACGGAAAAAGGGGAATGTCTACAGTAGGTGCTCCTACCGTCTAAGGAAGTCGTCTATCACTGACAGCATCCGAAGTTGCTGCTGCTATGCAAAGCCTTAGGCTTGGTGCATTCCTGAGCCATCCCACCATGACAAGCGTCCAGGCTTTAGCGATGATGGCACCGTATTTGACTAACAGTGGCAAGTTCTTGGACGCTTCGGCCGTGTTCGGTGTTACGGTCCGAATGGCTCAGAGCATAGGCTGTAAGTTTCTACTCTCAACCATTTGCAATACTGCCTAGATTGACCATTCTGCAGTACACCGAGATCCCAGCCAGCTCAGCTCACCCGTATCGTCAAAGGAACAGGAAGCTCGAAAGACCCTGTGGTGGTGGCTGTTGCATTTGGATCTGCAATATTCGATCGCGCTGGGAAGGCCACTTGCACTCTCGATCGTGGGAGACTGTCCATCCCCTGGAGCACCGCTTCCCGGAGCTATCTGGCAATCTGTATCAGATCATACCGTTCGCTTTGTTCATCTAGGAAGACAAGTAGTGGCCACACCATACCTTACGAACGAGAAGATCGACAGCTACACCGATGAGTTGTTGCTCATGCAGAAGTCACTGCCTCTAAGTATGCAATTCGACACTGCCTGGCTCAAGTCCGATCGACCCCTGGCGGGGTGGCCCCTTGACGTCCGAGCAGCTATTCTCCATGCCGAGGCCCATAACATGATTCTTTATCTAAACCGGCGACGGGTAGAAAGCGGTCGTCGGCATTCCGAGGATTCTCGCCTGGATATGCTCCAGATATCCCAGGCGGTCGATGTTACGGGCATCATCCGTGGCAGACCAAGGGTGTTAAATTCCTGCCGATCTCTGCTCAATGCCTTCGAATTCTTCCGCACCCGGCTTCGAGCCGGCATGATTTGTTGGACGATGGGCCAAATGGCCTTCAACGCCTCGATGCTACTGACTCTTTCCATGCTTGAGACTGGCGAAACTCAAGACCTGTTGCCAGTTCAGCATGCCTATGGCACGTTTCTGGAGATGAACAAATTAGCCATCCACGTCCTTGCCGGGACCGCCGTCGAGAGGCTGGGGAAATTGATGAAGGAGTTCTGCACAGAGGATTCTGCTAATGAAACTGTGATGGGCCATGGAGGTATGATGTTGCTTGAGGACCCGGGCAGCCATAAGATCACCAAAGAGAATTTCCCGAGCGAGGGTCAAGCAGCAGATGATGATCAAGACCCATCACAAGACCCTCATTCGATGAATCAGCCTTTGAAATCGTCATCGCACAAGAAGCGCCAGAGGAGGCCTCTCACCACCCGGGACTCTGGCATCCCCAAGCCGAGACGAGATTCACTTTCGAAGACGACTCACGCACTTCATGACCGTCGCTTTTCCGATTCGTCTACTCCGCGACCTTCGCAACGTAGACGCATGAACAAGGAGGCACTGAACCTTTCCTTCCTCACCTCTTTACCGGATGATCAGATGTTTCCCCCAGTGTCGACGCCAGCAGTGAAGTCAGAGTCCCTTTTCACACCCACCAACTCGCACTTTGACAACATACTCTCCCAACCACCATACGATTCTCCTGGACAGGCATCGCAGCAGGTGCAGCAGGCTCTTGAAGGCATCTCCCGACCTCAGAGTCAAGGCTTTGCTCCTATCCATACTCAGCAGCAGCATCAACAGCAGCAGCAGCAACAGACGCACCCTCAAAATCTCAACCACTCCGCCGGCTTCTCTCACTCGAACCGACAGCTACCCGCGTCATCTCAGCCGCCAAGCCATGCCGACCAGCATGCGTTTGATTTCACCGCTCCAGCGGGACCTTTCGGCCCGGACTACTTCGACAACAACATGCCGTCCGCCGTTGGTGTATCCTCGTTCGATGATCACGGCTTGAGCTTTGAGCCCTCACCCTTTTCGGGTCCACCATTCAGCATGCCTGGTGATCAGGTCCCGTTCGGCGCCGCGGGATTCTAGAAATGTCCACCCATTGGTGACTCCAACCGCTCCGGTCCAGTAAAAGCCTGATCCTGTCCCGTTTCCTCCTCGAAAGCTCACCCGTCACCCTCCTTCCGACCCATTGGTCTACCCTATGAATGGACACGCGAAACACCCTGCTGTTCCTGCTTCCATGATCCTTACTCAAAACCAAACACAAAATTTCCGAAAACAAAGCATTGCGCAGTCGCCACCTTAACCCCGCCAATGTGATTTAAACTCAATAATACTCGTGGAGATATATACATGTATACCAACCACCTGCACTCGAATGCGATCTCAAACCTAACGATACCCCATGGGCGGTTTCCAAATGTTTCAAATGCGGCAGCAACACAGTACAAAACGGGAAGGCTCTTGTCCCAACGGCATAACGTTGTTCATGACTTTGACGGCAAGTGAAGTCAATTCTTTATATAGCAAATCTTTGCATGGCGACGGCGAAGTCGTCCTCAAGTCGTGCACCTGCGTCGTGTTAACCACCGTTCTTTTTCTCTTTCTTTTAACAAGATACAGGGAAAAGGGAAAACGATGAGAACACACCGGCCGGGGCAGAGGAGGAGCCGGTATTAATGATTTTGGATGGGATGAAGGTTGGAATCTCTGGCTGTGTATCTACATCAGCCTCATATCCTCTCTCTCTCTCTTTCATATCAAAAAGCTATCATTAGATTCGGCGACAATGTGCTTTCCATGCATGCACATCAGCCTCCATGGAGATGCGTGGCAATTGCCCTAGCCCAGCAAATCGTCCAGCCCACTCCCACCTCCTTGCTTTTGACCGTTACTTTGCTGCCCGCCCAAGCTCCCACCACTGCCACCCATTGCGGATCCTCCTTGTGGCGCCGAAGGTGCGGCCGCAGCACCCCAAAGTCCCTGACTCGCCTTCTCCCTTTGTAGGCTTGCCAGATTAGGACCCTGTGTCCCCAGCGAAGATGTTTTCTTGATGCCCGCGCTGGACGAAGCCGTGGACCAAAGGCTGCCGAAGGCATCTCCCCCTCCTCCTCCTACAGCTGGTTTCGAGGTTGGCTTCGCGGCGTTGTTCATGCCGCTGAATGAAGCCGTTGAGGAGATTGTGGGGCGCGAGCCTGGGGTATTAGATGGAGGTTGCTGGGAGGAAGGCTGTGGTGCAGGGACAGATGTGAAGTAGTTTGGTGTTGATGCTTGGTAGCCTGTCGCCTTTGGCTGCTGTGATTGAGGTTGTATGGACTGTTGGGGTGCAGCGAAGGGCTTTGCCTGTGGTGGAGGGGATGAAAGATCGATGTTGTAGTTGGGCGCTGGGGGTGAGGAGACATTGTAGTTGGGTTTTGAGACTGGTGGTGGTGCGAAGGTACTGCTTGCTCTTGCAGGAGCAGGGGAGCCAATATTGAGGCTGGAGACGGTGCTTAGCGGAGGGGCCATAGGCTGAGGTGCAGCAATGCCTGGAATATTGGAGAAAGTAGAGGTGGACATTGAAGGCTTGGAGGATGTAGTGGTTGTAGGGGTGGCCGATTGGAACTCGTCGAAATCGTCTTCCTCCGCCGCGGGGCCTTGAACGGAACCGAGCTCTCCGAGACCATTGTCTCTCTTGCTGCTGGAAGGGAACTCTTTAGGTGGCGCTTCTGGGGGCACATCGTCATCAAATGATAAGAAATCGACCTCTGGCTCTTTGGGTTTCGGAGGCTCAGCTTTCTTGACTGGTGCGGATGCTGTTGGGTTGGCTCTCCTTCGCGCAGGAGCACCTGATCCGTCCTCGTCGTACTCATCGTATTCCTCAAAGCGGTCTCTTCTCGAGCTAGTAGTGTCTTGAAAGCCGGACTCTCTGCCACCGAATCCACCACCGTCCCCGTACACACCCCCACTGTAACCCCCATAGCCGGCCTCCTCACTTCCAAAGCCACCATACCTGCTCCCGCCAGACAAGCCACCGCTCATTGCACCTCCTTCCACCCCTCCGAATTTGTTCCTGTTGGACCTGGCCTTCTTTCTTTCACCGCGAATACGATCAACGTCAGCCAGCAACTCGGCGAGCTCCTTTGATCGATTGCGAACATTGAGCCCCTGGTCCTTGCCATTCTGGTCAATGTAATGGAATTGTCGGAGCATCTTGAGGAGAGAGAGGTGGGAGCGGGCGTCATCAATGACTCGCTCAGAGCCATTCTTGACAAGGAATTCGAGGAGTTGAAGGGCCTGAAGGAGGCTGTCAGCGATTTTCATCAACGAGAGGTTGTTCCTCCGGGCCTACTTTGTAGATCTGTCTCCACTCCTCAGCAGCCTTCTCGGTGAAGCGCTTGTATATCATTGGCATGATTTCGTTTAGTAAGTGACTGACCAGACAGGTCAGTATGCCTGATCGAGGGTAATGGATTAACACGGACTAGCTGTGAGTGCCATTGGCGATCTCTTGCATCAGTGTCGACGATGCTCCCCATGGCTCATTATTCGTCGCTTCTCGGACCTGGGCGTGTGGTAAGGTATTAGGTATCGGCCTTCGATCTGACCTGGGATGATGTGCATACCTTTGCTTCCATCTCCGTGTAGTTCATTACAGCTAGATCGTTATCAAAAAGGGAGACTACCTTTCCTGCTTGACCAGACTTACCATTTTGGACCTTTCGTACCCCTGCTTTCAGATCATACAGAGTCAGATTGCTGACCTGGTCCTTGATGCTGTTCAGATCCATGTTGGGGGAAGCGACAGTCTCAATGGATTATCAGATAGAAAGGTGACCACGGTATTTGCAGGGTAATGTTGGTGGAAGGATGTGGAGGAGATGTCTCTGGGGAGCTTCGGGATCATTGGCAAGTCTTGTGGGAACACAATCTAACCGCTTTTGACCTGTTCATCATTTGTTGGCTGCTAAGCCGCAATATGGCAGGGAGCATTAAGCTGAATTGATTGAATCGAGTGACATCTACCGTGTGTGACTACCAAACTTTGATACACGTGAAGAAGTTCATTCACTACGCTACATTGCATGAGGCAAAGATCGCTAAGGTCGCTGGATGCTTCGAAAGCTCGCTTTTTATGCTCAATTATCCACAAGACCTCATCTCTCACTATCAGCGTGACCTCAACGGGTCTTGATGACTCCTGCGAATCATGTCAGAGCCTGCAGATACCGACAGAGGATGAAATTTATTGGACTCACCTGCCATGATGAGCTTTTGTACCTTGGTCCTGATGTCAGGATTCTTCATGTGATCTTGTAGAGCGGCCGGATCGCCCTTGGCTTGTTGCAAGATGCTTTGCATGATCGGATCTTGCAAGATACTCATGACCTGAATGATCACGACTCGTCAGTATGACTTCTTGGCCAATCAACATGCGGAGGAAAGGAGCCTTACCTCAGGATCTTTCTGTATCCGCTCCATCGTTTGCTCCTCTGTCTCGCCCGATCGGCCCGCAAATTGGGCCTGCAGGGCTTTCTGCTGCTGTTGCTCAATCTCACGGTAGTTGGTGCCTCCCTCATCATGCTTCATGGCTTCCGCACAAACGTCGCTGCACTTGCTAAACTCCTTCATGGCAAAGTACGCTTGCGCCTTTCTGAGGTAGGCTCGAATGAATTTCGGGTCTTTTTGGATGGCCATGTCGCAATCTTGGACTGCACCGGGGAAGGTCATGAGCTTGATCAAAGCCGCAGCACGATTGGAGTACCCTCGTGGGTCCTCAGGTGCTCGCTTGACCATCTCACTGTAGGCCTCGACCGCACCGGGCCAATCAGATTCCTTGAACTTCTGCCCACCGAGCTCCCGAGCCTTCTCGGCTTCTTCTGGGTTGATGTAAGATTCTTTCTCTGCTTTGATCTGGGCTTTTTCCGCTGCTCGGAGCTTGTTCAAGATGTCAGGCGTGCGGTGCTCGGTTAGTGATTTTTGATAGTTCTCTATTGCATGAGGCAGGTCATTCAGCTTCTCAAACGCGCTCCCTATCCGACCGAAAGCCCTACAGTAAGAATGAGTAAGTTGTCATGAGACGTCGAAGGTCAAGGAACGTACTTCGCAATGACCTTGAAATCTGCCATGACCTCCCGTCCCTCCTGGATGGCCGTTCGACAAGATTCTATCGCAGCTTCGTAGTCTCCCTTCTCGAATTGAGCAGCGCTCTTGTTCGTCATGTAGGTAATGTCTTTGTGCAGGTCCCAGGCTTTGTCGTAATGTTGGATGGCAACGTCGAAGTTCCTCTTCTTATAGTTTTCCGTGCCAACTTTCTTCTCAGCCTCGGCTTCCTCTTTTGCCTTCTTGGCAGCAACAGCCTCTTCGTCCTCAGGCTCGGGCTCGGGCTCGGGCTCGGGCTCAGGTTCGGGGGCCTTCTTGGGTTCTGCAGGTTTGGAAGATGACGGGCGGGCGTCGGGCATAGGCATATCTTCTTCGGCCTCCTTTGAGCCGTTGAGGTCTGGCATTGGTCCATCCCCTCCTTTGCCTCCCATGAAATTCATGTCAATGCCCATCAGTACACCCATTGCTGTCAACATCCTCTGATCTTGAAAGGCAGCACTAATGTCGCTTGGGTTTTGCCGCACCCTTTGCAGCGTCTGCATGAAGGATGGGTCTGCAAGGAATTGGCTTGTCTTGGGATTCGCTGCCAATTTCTGGAAGATCTGCGGATCGCCAAAGATGTTGCCCAGCCCACCACCAGGACCTCCAGCACCGTCGGATTCGATGGCTCGGTCAACGGCAGCAAGGCCCGATTTAGCTTGGGCGTTTGCTGGGTCAAGCTTGAGTGCTTCATCGAAAGCATCTTTTGCACCAACTTAAAATAAAATGTCAGCATCCTAACCCTTGAAACGAGAGAAGAGTGAATACTGACCTAGGTCACCAGTACCATGTAAGGCGGCACCTTTTCGTCCCCAACCTTTGGCCCAGTCAGGCTTGATCTCTGTTGTCTTATTGGCGTCCTCTAGGGCCTGAGCGAATTCCTTCTTGGACGCATATGCACCTGATCGGTTCGAGTAGAGGACATGATTCTGTGGCTCTATCTCTATGGCTTTCGAGAATTTGTCACTGTCTTCATTAGCTTGGACATGAGGCTGAGGATTGCTTTGATACGCACATTGCTTCATCGAAATTCTTTTCAGCGAACGCCTTGTTCCCTTCGGCTTTGAGTGCGTCCGCCATAGCTGTGGTTACAGTCCGGATATAATCAAAAAGTGGATCGGCTTCGAGTGTCAAGAGAAAAGCTGTAGGAAGGACAGGACGAGTGCGACGTGAATCCGAAATGTAAAGAAATCAATCGAAAGCATTGATGCCATTTCCCTAAGGTCGTCGCAGGGTCGTTCCGCCCTACAAAGCTTCGGCATTCAGCTACCCCACCTCTGCCGAAGCTTAATTCTCCGGTCACTTCTTGCCCTCGTGTGCGCACAGTAATATGGCAGGTCTTTCGAAGCCTCGACTGTCAAGCGTGTACGCAGAGAGTGATCCTGTTATGAGTTACGCTCCGGATGCGTCCTCTGCTGGACCTAGCAAAAGCATTCCCTCCTTAGAAGGGATCAAGACAGCCGTGTACAATCATTGTTTGGCCCAGCCAAAGGATACCATGTTCACCCAAGCAGGACTTTTGGCCGCCGGTCTGTTTCCGAACAACTCCATCATCATGTTGAATCAGGTCATGCATCAGCTTTGTGTGTCTGGCCAGCTCAAGATGCAAGAGTTGAATAAAGAGCTTCAATGGCGACTCATTGCCCCAGAGGTCACATCGGCCCGCACCGGTTTGGACCGAGAGATGCAACTCGTCTATGACCATATCGAATCAGCTGGTCGTGAAGGTATGTGGTCACAGCGGATCTACAAATCAACCGGTATCCACAAGGTCGTCATGGACCGGATCCTCAAATCCCTCGAGCAGAAGCGTCTCATCAAGACCGTACCCAATTATCGACACCCGAGCAGGAAAACGTACATGCTGCAGTCGCTGCAGCCGCAAGAGGATGTGACGGGCGGGCTGTTCTACACCACTGGCGAGCTCGACGAGCAGCTCGTGGAAGGGGTGTGCAACTGGATCGATTGGTGGGTTGTCAGTCGGAGCTGGTGGTTCCCACCGTCTGCTGAAGAGCAAGGCAAGAAGAGGAAACTGGATGCCGCGCAAGGGCAGCACAGGACAACGGCCGCTCCTGAGATTTCAAAGGAGGGAGCGGAAAATCTGAGGGCGAATGAGCTTGGGAAACCCAGGTTACGCAGTCAGCATATGCGGCCATACCCGCAGAACCATGCCCAATACCCGACAGTTGCCGACATCACCAACGCCCTCAACGTGAGGAAAGTGGTCAACGGAACGACAATGAAGATCTCGGACACGTTGTTGCTGGTTGATATCCTGGTCTGGGATGGCAGGCTCGAAAGGTTGAAAGTGCGAGCGAAGAGCGGAGGAACGAAGGACGTATACCGTGCCGTCAAGGAACCCTTGACCCAGCACCAGGTTGAGCCAATCAGAGAGAGCCGAGAACCCATCAAGCCAGCCAAAGCGAACGGTTTGACCGAAGCGCCGTGTGGGAGGTGTCCGGTCTTTGATCTTTGTGAGGAAGGGGGCTTGGTGAATGCCAAAACATGTCCTTACTTCAAGGAATGGCTCGAATTATGAGGGCTCCAGAACTGTTGACCCTGATGGTGCCGAGACTTCAAGTTAGATAGCGATGGCGTTGACGGGCAAGATACCCATGGGTTACCAGCTAGAAATACTGATTGAATTCGAAATGAAGGATCAAAAGCAAGATATCATGATTGATTGCAACCACAACATATATTGGGATATGTCATTCGCATTGTATGCACAGAACCGTCACGCCGGACGATGATTGAGGGGAAGATGTGAAATCGTAAACAATCATGCTAAATGGTATATTCATAAAAACCCAACCTAGAGCGAACCAGCCCGTACCCAGACGCCCAATGCTCAGCCTTCTTCAAAGCCATTATTCCACGTCTGTAGAGCTTGCCAGACCGCTCTTGTCCAACCCATTAGTTCTTGACCATGATTATCGATTGACCCCCCGGCCGTCCAGAAAACATCAAATGTATGACATGTCAAAATCTTTTACCACGTTATCCCAACCAGCCCAATTCAGATTGTCCTCTAACATCATGGGAGGATCTAGGGGGAAATGCCCCAAATTGCCGTCCCATTGGTTGGTATCTTCGCTCCGATTGTCCATTCGAATCGGCAGCGAGTCTCCGTTTTGAGCAGCCGGATGAGGGATCATTGGTTCAAAAGACGGAAAACTATCGGGCACTCGCTCTATCCCGCCAATCTCGTTTGGCTGGGTGTACGTTGGACCCATTGAATTCATGAACATAGGTAACTCAGCAGCGGAGCCGTTCATATCAGGTCCTGGCTGCGGATTGAAGTTTATGATTGGGCCAATGGATCCATCAAGGGGGAATAGGGCTCGATTCTGAAGCGCTTTTGCACGCTCGGCTCTAGCCTTGGCCATCAACTTCCGGAGTGGCTTCCACATCATGCCCCTGAGGTTGGAACTGACAGAACCTCCCCACTCGTCGAAGACGCCGTCGATGACGAGCCACGCGCGATCGACATCAGGGCCCAACGTGCGGGAGCAGAGTTGAGATAGGACAAAGGCCAGCGCGTGCCATTGGATGTAGGTGCGGAATAGCCAACCCCATTTGAGCGTTGTCTTCTCAGTCTCGAGTAAACGAGAGAACTCGATGATCTCTATGCATGTCTGGAATAGACGATCTCTGGTCTCTTGGGGTAGACCGGCCCCGGCATCGGAGCGCTGGAAGGGATGGTTCACAACCAGCCACATTTTGGCAATGATGAGACGGGCCACGGTGGCGGCAACCCAATGCAATGGCACATTTGCCGTGTCACAATGACGCAAGTACTTCTCTTCGAGGTGTTGGTGCAGCTCCTCGATCATCTTCTCCTTGTCTTCGAGGCTCAATGAAGCGTTCTTGGTCCTGCATGGCGTTGGACCAGGGGGAGCATAGCTCAGTCGGCGAACTGCTGTGCTCACGGAGAAACGCATCAGATCGAATGTCAGTTCGGTGGCGCCTTCGTGCTCCTTGGGCGCTTCTTTCATAGCTGGATCTATGTCTGCATCGTTGACGTTGAGAGGAAAGTTGGTGTCAAAAGATGCCTCTCCTATCGTTGGCTCCACGCCCTGGTCTTCCGATGCGCGTACATCCAATGTGCAAATATGCCACCACAAGCGGCGCCTCAGCTCCGTTTCGAAGGGAGATAGATTGAACTGTTGTCCGTCGCGATGAATTCCCAATGCCTGGGCAAGGCGGATAAGCAGACCGGTTAATGTCCAAACATAGCGGCTATCGTCGGTGCGGCGCACGCATGTCAGGAAGATGAGTAGCGCCTGTAGGACAATGAGCTCCTGGGTACTGAGGAAGCCAGCGCGGGCAAAAGCCTGCTCGACGGCGAACCGATATTTACGCAAAGTTGCTTGCTTCTCAATACCAAGCAGGGTTATACATTCAATGGGCGACAAGGTGGTCACAGCGGCGTAGTACATGGATAGCATGAGCGCCTCCATTGATTTGGTTATGTGATCCAGGTCTTTGGCAGCGGTCAAGACAGTCCGCTCCATGGTGGGAATATGAAAGAGCTTCAAAACGGGATCAACGTTCCTCTTGAATATACTCCAGTATGTGGGAATCTGCTCTGCTGGAGG
Organism: Niebla homalea; assembly: GCA_019925105.1. Taxonomy (NCBI): domain Eukaryota; kingdom Fungi; phylum Ascomycota; class Lecanoromycetes; order Lecanorales; family Ramalinaceae; genus Niebla; species Niebla homalea. Next base: position 681,225 of record JAHGAU010000009.1, read on the forward strand.
ATGATAGTTGCGTAATGATAAGGCGGTGGAGCTAAAATTGAAGATGAAGCCTTGATGATTGGCTGAGGCAGAAGAGCCAGAGCCAGGCGACGGATAGTCATCCTCTTCTTCGGTAGGATCATCCAGGATATCGCGCATCTCAGCAACCTCCTCGCTCAGGCTTGTCCAGAACTTGTTACTGACATAGCGACTTCTTCCTTCTTCGACTACCAGGCGTCCAAATTCTTTGACCATGCCATTGGTCCTTTCGTCTTGTTTGTTTTCTTTCGACGGCTGGAATGCTCCGATCATGCCCAAGTTCATCGCATTTGGCGTCTGCTGCCGACAGCCTTCTTGTTTGATGGCAGATTTGTCAGCCTCGGCAGTATGTGCGACAGGCGATAATGGCTCATCCCCTTCATCTGCCCCCTTTCCCAGGCTCTGTACTACACCCTCGAGGCGCCTCAAACGGGCCAACAATTCTGTATCGGGCGGTTTCCTGCTCCTTCGCGGAGCTCGTCCTGGCCCAGGAAAGACGCATTCAGTAGCAGCTTTATTGCAATTGGCACAGGGATGTCTCTTGTCGCACTTGACTTTGCGTTTCCGACAGGTAATACATGAGCGAGGGTTCAGCCCATGAGATCCATTGACCAAGCTGTTTGCCCGCTTCTGAAGAAGCAGCGGTCCATTCTCGCCCGGAGAGGAGCTGTCTCGAGGTTGTGTGCCATTCTGTGTCGCACTGCTCGGAGAAGTGACAGAACCGACAGGGGAAGCTGCGAAGTCCACCCCGTCAAGAATTGGCTCCGAATGAGAGACCATTTTATCCGATTACTGCACCTGCTGTGAGGCTGGAACCCGAGTCAAGGTTCTTGGTCGTTCTTGAGGCAGGAAGTGGCGATTTCTGTACACTGGAACATACACAAATGGTCATGTATGTCGTGTCTGGTTCCTCAGGCAAGTTGAGTGCCTCGAGTGCCTACATTGCCAATCGAACAATCACAGGCGCTACGACGCTTCATCATCAGAGGCACTATTTGTTCATGTAAGCAATAAGCCATTTACTAATCCATCAAACCTTATCCCTCCCACCACGCCCAAAGCGCATGATCCAAGCCTCACTCGTGCTTTGGGCCACACTAGAGAAAAAGCATGCTAGTGGCTTAGCGTATGAGAGTGAGACCGATGGGAAAGGGGCAAGTGGCGAATTGAAGGGCTTTTGATGCTCGTTCAATCTCTTCCATTGAGTCTCGTCATCAAATACTTTGTACACGCACACCAATCAACTTGTATAAAGCTGCTCCCAAAATCATCCATCCAGGTATCCCCAGTAATGGGCATCAAAACTCATCAGAGCGGACCACCCGTCACAAATCTCCATCCAAATGCCACTGCCGCTGCTCTCCTTCACTGCAGCAGCAAAGTAATGTTAGAATCGACAGTGTGCCTGTCGTTCAGTTCTGCACCAGAGCATGTGAATGTCCCATTCTTCCAATCATCCAGCACCCATCAGATTTTCGAGCTCCTCTGGCGAAAGCGTACTCCTCCTTCGACTTCCCTTCAATTTCTTAGTCACTGCTTTTTGGGCCACGCTTTGCCGCCTCGTTCGCTTCTCCTCTCGAGTTCGAACGTCTTCAGCCTCCCTTTGCGCTCTTTCGAGCTTCTGAGTCACGGTTTGAGCTGGCGAATGGGCTTTTGGATGGGTTTGAGTCTAGCTTACGGTAAGTACGGATCTTCCTGCGACCTCAGCCATGGGCCGTTGGAGACTCACATGTAGCGGTATGCGCGATCGAGCCTTTACGGGGCTTAGCTGCGGTTCCTTCGAGAAGTCCCATAGCGAAAAGTCATCTGCGTTCTCTTGTTCTTGAATGGCCTGCGTGTTCTCCTCCGGTATCGCTGAGAAGACGACCTTTTTGGCCGAGGGAGCTGAGGGAGCTGTTTGAGCATTCGGGCTTCTCTCCCCAAGCGCTTGGCTTGTGGCATGCTCGTCTAGATCGGCGCTCTCTGCTGTTACGTCGGTTTCGGTTTCTTCCACAGGAAATCCTTCCGGGTGATCCGGTGGGTCCAGCAGCGCATCGAAGTCAGTGGCGGCCTTCTCACCGTCGGCCATCTTCAGTGGAGAATGATGAGCCTCCTGCGCTGATGGGATGCCGGAACCGAGCCTCAGCCCAGCCTGCAGATCCTCAAGGTTTATGGTGTCACCATCCTTGGCCATCCTCTTTTTCCATCCACCCATCAGAGCCACGGCCTCTTTCCACCGTACTGCCATCATCTCCCAGCCTTCACGTAACCTGTGAATTTCTTCCTCGCGCACCTCAACCTCCTCCAGCGGTACGAAAGACGGGTTCGTGAGCAATCCTCTTAAGTGCTCCAGGACTTCATCCGTGTTGGTAGCAAGTGCTTCGTAGCTCAGTGGTCCCGTCAAGATACCTTGCTCATCAAGCATATCCTCAAAGGCGCCGTTCATTGCCGAACTCGGCGCGTCATCGGCAGGCAAACCCTGCAAGCTACGCAGCGTTCCCAAGGTCCCTCTGACCAGGCCAATGAGCGCATCGTTCTCGTCGCTCAGCTCCTGGCTGAGCTGCGTAAGGAACTCAGTGGATTCTTGCTTCAGTGAGTAATCCGCACTCTCCACGTCTGCATCCGATGGGCCAATCCTGTTGCCTTGGCCTCTGTGATTCAAGCCTGGTGTCACAACAACAACGCCGACTTGATGACTCGCCCCATCTCTGCCCCTTCTTCCTTCGAGATGTTTCTTCAGTCTTGCGATTTCCCCGTCCCTCCTTCGCAGATCGGTGGCACATTGCGTGCGTATCTGGGCCACGCTTCCCTTGAGCCTGATCATCTCGTCACGCAATGCGCGATTCCGTGTCTCGGCGCTTCGCAATGTGGCATTTGCTGAGCGCTCTTGAGCTGTTGTGAGGGCAATTTGGCGATGGCTATCTGAGGCCTTGCTCTCTAGACGAGCGATTGTTTGCCCTTGCTGCGCGTTGGTCGTGCGGAGGGACTGTAGATTCTGGGAAAGCGTTGAAAGGGTGTCGGTTTCGCGCTTCATTGAATCTTCATATTAGTAATCCGTTGAGCCCGTTGCAACAGTAGACCGTTCTCACATCTCGGCGAAGTATCAAATCGTGCACCAAGTTCATGACCTGGGTCATTGTAGCATGTACACCCCCTTCGCTTTCCCCTGGCTTCGCGAACTCAATGGGCATCGCATTGCGCAGGAGGCCCCTCGACAGTAGCAGATTGTTGATATAGGCCGAGGCCGTCTGACGACATTGTGTATCCATTTCGGGTGCGGTACTAATCGCCCTCGCAAGCCCTCGCTACGGTTGCAGGACATCAATGCTGCAAGTTCAACAGCTGAGATTATCAAGACTGCCAAGAGTCAACAATGGGACAGATTGGGTTCGCGCTAACGGGTACGGGACCTATCAAAATCGATATAAATTTATCGCAAATCGCTGCTCTTATTTTGGTGCCTCCAAGCCGGCAGTCCGCCTAGATCTCTGGACCCCACGGATGTGACTTGCCAGTCGCGGACTTGGGGTCCGCTAGAGCCATCTGTAAACATGTTGTCTGCGGTCTGCGGCGGCTGCTCAATCCTTTACAATCGAGCTTGCCAGTATCGCTGACGTAGTAGGTCGTGTATGCTAAATAATAGCTCGCTTGCGTGTCGGCCCCAAGTAAGACGGGCGATGAACCATCACTGAGACAGCGACAAGTACCGTATATCATCTCATGGGCATAATGAGCGCCGCGTTTCATTAACGAACAAAGTATCGCGTTTTGTGCAAGTCCAGACCCATTGTTTGAGTTATTTCGGGTTGCGGCATTACCTTCAGGAATAAGAATGTCATATATTTGCAGACGTCTCTCATGATTCCGCACAAAAAGGGCGATTGCCTCGAACTTCACGCCCAGATCAGCACATCTACTTGTGTTATATTATAGCAACAATATAGTTCTAGCTTCTGCCATGAGACGACTTGCACCGCTGCTGCTGCTTGCGGCGCCCGGGTCATTCGCATCCCCGTCTCTATCCTCCTCGGGCTCCCGGTCATACTCTTCATCCTCGTCAAGCTGCTAGTCAGAACGCCAGCCTTCTGGGCTATCTCATATATAGCACTGGATCTTATACATTCGTCTCTTGCAATGCGCAGCAAGGCCCAGCACTAGTGAACTTGTTCTCTCAAATAGGAGATATCATAACGAACCAGATAATGCCGGCCAGTCAAACGCCAACTCATGACCCTGCTCAAGACCCTTTCCCGGTTTTCTTCTCAGATAATAGAAGAATTGAAATCAACTCGGCTTTCAACGGCATGCTCGGGGCACCATTGTATGATGCAGCCGGCGATGTTTCTAACAAGCGGCCCAAAATCGTCTGCCTTAACCAAAAAACTCCCGAGCTTGCGAGGGGGTTGGAAATCTGTAGTTAAGGAATAGATCCAGTTTCTTTTACGGAGGATTCTGGCGGAAACACGGTCATATACTGATGCCCAGCCTTCTTTGACGATTTACCGGCATTTCCGACCAAGGACGTCAATTGTCCGACCGTATGTGGCTGCGGACCCGACAAAGTACGTGACTTGAGCACAATCCCCAGCTGTCAAAGGCTCCTGGGGGCTCGGAGCATTGGGACACTTCCCAGACATGCCCTGATACCCACCGATCAACGTACAAAGAACCATAGACTGATTTGTTCGTAGGTTTTGGGACCACAAGGACCCCATGCAGAATCAGTTCGGGGTCATAATCCACGAATTGATCCATGCATACCTGTATGAGGCTCTGAACCCCAGCGACCCTGACAGGGAAATCTATCCACTGAACGAGACCATCACCTTGAGCAAAGTGAGCCAGTACTGGAACGCGAACAACCACGCATACTACGCTGCTTGTAAGTCTCTGCGCCGCTCCCAAGCGACGAAATCCCTGCCCCCCAGTCCATGACTCACGTTTTTTTCCGCCTAGGCGTATACTCTGGCTGTCAGAGCTTTCCCACCGGGTTCCAGACTGGACCTCCTTCTTCCAAGAAGCTCAGGAGACAGACCGCGGGCGCCGAGACTATCCTAACAGCCATCCTGGACAATTACCCGTACCACATCGGCTTGGATACAGCTGCCCTGTCGGCGAACCTGACCGCACTGGGTTACTTGGTCTAGAAGTTGCTCCGGGATGGACGATGGACGAGGGAACACAAAGGCTAAAAGGGGTTCGCATGTCCTGATGCGGAATGGCCTGGATTTTCCCGTCAAACCCGTCGCGGCGTCGTGATAGATAGCTTCAGTCGCATATCAAGCGCCTTGACGATCGCTCGTACCCGTATGAGGGTGATCCTTGATCACTGACTTGGTGTCTGAGCCATGGATGGGTGTAATTGGCGCGCGGAGTCTCCATAGGAAAGAATGATTGTTGTTGCAACGATACTTGCCATGGCAAGCTACCCAAGCAATCCTCTTCCGAAGCGCTTCCCAATGTAAGCTTCTATTGATGAACGACCTGAATCTTGCTCGATGCCGTGCTAACTGTGAGCCGTAGGAATAATGGTAAGATTGAGTCGCATAGGTCATGACTGCATTACAACATTAAACTACAATTCTAAACTACAATCAAAATGTCTGAAAGTAATGCAATGACCCAGCTTCCTGCCTCTCAAGGGCCGTCAAGAGCATGTACGCCTTCGTCCGAAGAACACGGCCAAATCAGGAACCTGCCCTCCGTTCCAGACTTTCCACCCCGGAGCTTTCTGGCAATGTCGGCGTTTTCAGCTCAACATCCGCCTTTTCAGTTCCGTCCAAAGGGCAAGCCTGCTGGCCCTTGCCCTCAGCACAGCATCCCGATTCTCCTCCGCCCTCCGGACCAAGTACTTCAGGCATTCGCCGACAGAGCCCCAGACCAAGTACTTGTACGCCTTCGGTCCAACGTCTGCGACATCTTCACACGAACTCTCCTGGACGCTCTCGTTCTTCTTGCAAGCCATGACCAGATCGCAGCTGACCTCATCGGCCATCCCCATTAGTTGACCGTATGCCATCTCGATCTTCTCCTGTCCCATCTCCGTTTGCCGCCTCCGGATCGCCATTGCCTTGCGCACAGACTCTTGGTTGTGTGATGCAAGTACTAGGTTCACTGCCGGATAGTCCTTAGTGGGCGATTCGGCAGGGGCCTGAAGGACATCATTCCACTGCCTCCTCAGCAGGCCTTCCACAATCCCGTCGTACGCCACATCGGTCCCCTCCTTGCTGGACCAAAAGCATTCGCGCGGATCACTCGCCATGTACGCGCCCCTTACCAACTTCACCCCCAGCACAATACCCTCCCGCTTCGCAGTCGCAAGGTGCTTCGCCAGCGTCTCGGGAGCGGACCGCAAATACGCCTGATACGTCCCATACACAATCGCTCGCCCCCCGCAGTTGTACCTCCGCTGGAACGCCATGGTCCAGGCATCAATTCCCTCCTGCACGAGATGTTGCTCCGCGTCGAAGAGCAGCCGCACACCCCGCTTCTGTGCCATATCGCAGATCCGGCGAGTCGCCTCTTCCATCGGCGGGCTCGGTGCGGATTTGGCAGCGAGCTGTCGCATGGCGTCCTCGCCGGCCCCGGAGAACTTCAAGGCGACGTAATCGCCGGGTGAGGTCATGCCGATGGTCTTGAGCGTGCCTTCCCGCCATTCCTTCACCCCTTTAAGAGTCTCTTCTGCTGTCTGGGTCTCTATCTGATCTTTCCTCTCCGCGCTCGTGTTCTGAGTGGTGCTGTGTGCAATCTGCGCTTTCTCGCCCTTGCTCAACACGATCTCTCTTCCATAGGCCAGGATGACGCCGCGGAAGCCCATCGTCTTGAGGCTCTTGACGGTGGTCTGGACTTCTTGGAATGTCTCGCCCGCGCAGAATTGGGCATACAGTGTCTTCTTCAGGAGAAAGTGGAGAATTGGGTTGCGATCCGGGTTCAAGACAGCAGAGGACGAATGAGCCATCCATGATAGCACACGCAGGGAGGGAGCAAGGAGGATTGGGTAGGAGGAGAATGCGGTGATGGCATAGGAGCGGATCAAGGTCGATGTTGGGAGGAGCGAGAGCGGGCGCGGAGCTGGCTTCTGCTCTCTACGGAATGGTCTCTTCCCCGTGAGCGGCTGGATTTTCGAGGGATCATCTTCAATGGTGATGGAGTGCGATTGGCGAAGGCCTAGGGACGTAGGACCTCTGAAGGATAAAGGAAGGGACGGTAGGCGGCTTATACGCAATGAGCCGTGTGAAAGGTGCATCCTCCAAGGGCTGTGATCTGCAAATCAACAAGGAGAGGACAAGAACAGGCCGCCAATGGAAGAGAGGAAGACATTGCGGCGAGCGAGCTTATACATGTTGATCAAATACCAGTGTCATGATTGCAAGGATTCGCCCCATTACCTATCATCCCGCTGCAGAATTATGCTTTTGATGGGAAGGCGCATTGGTGGCATGTCAAAGAAAACCGAAAACGCATATTCTGAGATAGAGGGACAGATGCCGTCGCTAGCCGAGCTGATAAGGTTAACCGATAAGAAGCCCTGCAATGATATCACTGCCTCACCCGCCTCAATTGGCGTGAACTGAACGAGTAGGGTTCTTCCCCTCGTTCAGTGAATATCGGAATGCAGAGCACAGACCAGTTCGCATCTTCCAATGTCGTTCATTGATCATTCACTATAATGGCGCCCAGGGATAGGAGCAGACGCGGACGGAAGATAGATACCGGGACCCTCGACATCCTCGCCGCTTTATCTACAAGGTCGACTTTTCCTTGTTGGTGACTTGGTGTCCTCACTCAATTAATCTAATGGACTTGGCCTTGAATATGCAGCAGCTAGCCGATTTCGCAATCAGGGCAAGTCTCCCCCATCCGACATGCGACTGCTCCCTGGCGAAACCTTCACCTGACCCTCACTCTCCAATCTTGCATCGGGACGGACATCGCTGACAGGTGGGCACCGCAGCGGACTCTCTGATGTAATATCTAGTCGCCGCTGCAATGGCGCAATCACCATACTCGAAGAGAGTTTGTCAAAGACTGGAGCCACCTCCGCTGACTAGTCATATGTACGAGGAGCCAATGACTCTCCCCGAATTCAATTAGAATCGGTCTCAGCTCCTGGCATAGGCGTTTCTGTTGCATCTTCGGCTTCTTCTTCGAGCTCTTCCCGATGCATATATCTGCTCTTGTACCACACGTAGCTGACCAAGGCAATACCCACGACAAGTGCAATCACCAGGAGAATAATGTTTACTGGGGTTGGATCATTTTTGAAGCCTTTGTGAGTTGCTGCATCCAAGGCGCTTTGTGAGAAATTCAACAGCCCAGCCAGACAGATCACTAAGCCATATACCTTTCCAAATGTCTGGAAGCCAAAGACCTTCGATGCATAATCGGAAACTGCGGTGTAATATAACGGACGATATAACACGAAGAGGATGATGTTGCCGTAAGCGGCCCACATATAAGGAAGGACACCCAGCACACCAATGGCTGTTGCAACCGTAACCAGGACGCCAAGGCAGAAGGCTGTGCTCGTATTGTCAAGGATGATTCCGATGAACGGGATGGCGCAGAGTCCGCCCACTGGTAAAGCAACATCGAAGAAATGATTCACCACTTCTGCAGAATGCTCATCACCCAACAAATATTCGTATTGCGTGTAAATAGTGGCCACAAAATAGTTGATACGAGTCATTTGCACCACCGTAAAGGTTGCCACAAGTATGAACCAGGGAGTCTGGATCTGCTGAAGCGCCGAGCGACCATGTAAAGCGCCCCAGACTCCACTGATCTGCTGCTTCTTCCGCTCTTGTTCCCGTTGCTTGTCCCCGCCTTTGCCCAGCAGGGACGTCAATTCGGAAGCTGCACTCTCGCGGCGCTCATAGCGCTGTTGCCTTCCTCGAATGTCCGCTCGCCCATCCAAATCGTCAGCATCGACAGCTTTTGCTTGATTGATGAGTTCTCCTGCGGTCTCGTATGACTTTGATGGCATTACAGTGAATTGAACAATGAGTATAAATACAGGTACGATGAGATAAGCCAAGAAGAATTTATATGGCGTGAACTGGCCGTCCGATGCAGCATATATCAAGCGATAGAACAGAAAGATGGCACTGGAGGAATCGAAAGCGCCCGTGAGTAGGGCAAGAATCAGACCAGAGTGCCGGGGAAAGGTATTCGACAATTGAAAAGAGGAGATGAAGACAAAGGGTCCTCCCAAAGCCAAGAACAGATAACCAGGGATATAGGCATCGAACGAAGCCTGTGCGGCGAAGGCGAGAAGTAGCGATCCCACGGCCAAGAGCATGCTCCCCACGATACCGCACACCCTAGGCCCATATCGGTCCAAGACCGCACCAACGGGCAAAGCGCAGACATTGGTCGCCACGGCAGCGGTTGTGAACATGAAGTTCAAGCGGATCTCTTGCTCAAAGCATGTGCCGCTCCCAGCACGCTTGTGTGATTCCTCGTGTACTTCGCTGCAGAACTCGCTGTAGACCCCCTCTTTCACTAGGACAGGCTTGATGGCAGCGTAGCCAAAGACAACACCGGCAGCGAAGAGGCAGTAGACAACTGCTGTGAAGACCTGTAATATCCGCCGTGTTTTAGAGACCTCGAATGCGCCAATGGCCTCATCTTTGATTTCCGGTGGCATCAATTTGCTGCCAGCTGGATTGAAGGACAGCTTAGTGTGTTCCGATCTGGCAGGAGAGGCATGGCGGATCTGTTCATAGGAAGCTATCGAAGAGACTCGATGAAGCGACATGGTCTCGATATCCTCTTCTCCCAAAGCGAGTCGATCAATCCCAAAAAGCTATGAAATTGCGTTGTGATGTTTCAGAGAGCCATCTTGATCGGTATGGTTATTTGGCGACTGAGCGCCAGAAAGTGTGAAGTAGAATACTGGAGTCTTTCCCCAGTGGGAAATGAGCTAAGTCGAAGTAGATCATGCACATGGTGTTGGCGTAAATACTGAGGGGCAAGAGAAGCTTTTGGAGGGGCAAAAGAAGCTTTTGGAGGGGCTGGGCAAGACATCATGCATCTAAATCTGGGTTGAACCTCGGGAATGCCAGAGACTATTGATGCGGCCACGACACAAATCTTTGGTCCAGGACGTCCGGAAGAGAGTGGCTGCCTCTGCTACCGAGGGTACTCTACGGAAGAGCAGTAAAAAGAATGGAAGTCTGTTCAAGAGACTCTCCGAGCAATGTGGAAATTCACTCAAAATCTATTTGATGGACCAACGCTGGTGTTGCATGCATTTGTGCTCCCAGCCCCTGTTGCCACGTGCCGTTGTCGGTTTTGGGTATCGAGTGAGGAAAGACGCTCGAAAGGCTTCAAACCCGGCTTGTATCCAAACCCAACACGCCGCAAAGTGCTCTTGTCATTCCCGTTGACCCGTTCAGGAGCGCCAACAATCGTTCAATTCCCTTCCTGATGTACGGGGCAAGCTCCCGGTCCTTTGGTGTCCCACCATTGCCGAATGCACTGTCGATGGAACTTGCACAAGCATTCCAGCCGTCCCATCTCATCGCCAACAGAAAACTCTTCGAAGCATATCACACACTCCGCCTCCCCTTCCCCGTTCTCTCCTACACAATCCTTTTCAGTTGCGTTGTAGATGACCATGCCTGTGGTTCTCCTTCTTTGCCGGACCAATGATGGAGAAGTACCACTTGGTGCATCTAGCGATTCACGCCGAGGCTGGATTGCAAAGGACAGCGATCTTCCTGAAACTTGCGAAGTGGTGCTGGCACTCGCGCCCACAGGTGCCTCGCTTGCTGCTGATCCAGGCGGATGTGAAGCATGACGTGTTGATGATGAGAAATGCGAGTCAATACATTCGGTCACATGCGTTTCTCTCGCTGTCTCCGATCCTTCAGGCCCTTTGGCTGGTAGAGCGTTATGACAGATTGGGCACTCATCCTCTTCGTTCAGCTGCGGCCGCGGGGTTGGTGGTGGTGCTCGTCTCGCCGGGGGTTGTAGTTCGGGTATGTGAAAGGTTCGAGATGTAGTGGGAACACGTCCGACAGACGCATGATGCCGGTGGTGGTGGGATGCATCGCGTTGGAGGAGTCCCTCAAGATAGCGCTAGAGTCAGGTCAGGCATGATGCTGAAACGGAGGAATTCTAGGCGACTTACCTGCTGACTTGCTTGATCAGGTGCAGAGCCGTACGCTGTAGGCATCTGCGGTGGTGGCATCGCCTGAGCTGATGATCGCGCCGTCTGACTGACCGAATGTGAAATGGAGGGTCCAAACGGGCTGGGTTCTGTTCTAAAAATCTCCCTTCGATCTGGGTTGTGACTTAGGCTTGGAAATTGCGATCTACTCGTCAAAGCTGGTAGAGTCTCAAGGGCTTGCCACCCCTGGGCGCCAGAAATGCGCTCCTCACTCTGCCGGGCGGACCCTGAAGCGTTCCTTTGAGGATAGGATCGTTGATTCGGTACATAAGGGTGCATGTGTGGCAATGGGTTCGGGTCGGGTACGCAAGGGTTGCATAATCGCACTTCCTGTCCTCCTCCCAAAGCTGGATCGATCCGGTAGTCTGAGCTGATTGGTCTTTGACTTGCTTGAGGCTGCTGATCGTCGTCCCCTGTCAGATCAACGACTTCGATACCATTGCGCTTCTTGATTTCAGGACTGAGTGCAATTGCGTCAGGCGGATGAACGATGAACTGTCTAGGAATGGTGATGCGATGGGGCGAGCAGTTTGCACATACGACACGACCACATTTTCTACAATGGTGTTTCCGGTACCAAAATGTGAAGGTTGTACCGCATATCGGGCAATTCGAAATCTCTTCGTCGGGCTGCCAGACTGGTAGTTTGATCTCTTGATGCCCACGACTCTGTGTGTTGGCCGCATGTGAGGTTGGCGAACGGTCAGAAGATGCGGCATCTGCGGTGCCCTCCAGCGGCCCAAAGGGCAAGTGGCTGTTGAAAGGACGGCCTGCATCCTGCCTAGATGGTGGGAAGCCCCGATGCATACCAAGCTCGCCCGAATAGCGTCTCCTGGCCTGCCCGTCCATGTGCTCTGAAAGCCTTCGTCTGCGATCCTCGACCATCATCGCCCTCCTACGTGCAAGCATATCGTAATGTTCTTGACCTTGATCCACCACTTCGGGAGAACGGTTTAGAAGCTCCATCGAAGCAGCGGCATCGAATCCCGAACCCTGCCTGTGCCTGGGAGGCGCTCTCATCCCGTTGGCAATAAGGCCGCTATCGCTATGTCCTCTTCTCTCCAGATTCTCACCTCGCCGGTGGCTTGACCCGTTTTGCCCTCTAGCTGTAGAGACGAAGCTGTCCCCATAGCCGCCGTGATGTTGGCCGCGAGTCGGACTTCTTAGGCTTTGGGGTCGTTGGGGTGGCGCCATGGCGTAATCAGAGTCCAATCGAGGTCTCTTCGAAGGGGGCTCTGCAGCACCTCTGATTTTGCTGGAGGCCCGATGGCTATCCCTGAGATCCAGATTCCTTGATTTCTCAGTACAGTCTAGCTCGTTGGAGCAGACTGTCAAGTTGTGGAGGTCTTCAGGTGTTGCATCAGGTTCTCATGGATAAGGGTACAGATGTTGTGGTGAATGTTTTGATACGAAGATTCCCAATTCAACCTCATAGCATATGCCTATCCATCATGTGACTTTAATGATAGAGGCCAACGAAAGATGGAGAATATGTTTGTGCAGAGTAAGGGACTTCAGGCTGAAGCTGTAGACAGACTTGCCAGAATTTGTACTGCTGATCGTCAGCCACAAGGAGTGTATAAGCCTTGACCAGGGGTTTCCATCAATCGTCTGTATGTATGCATGGCTCGTTGAGTGGCCAAAGCTCCAAAAAATGTTGTGGTAATGCACACGCCTGAGAGAGATGCGACGGTTCTATGTGGTAATCGGTAAAGTATCAACATGATGGCACGTGAGCCCACGCCTTCATACCTTAATCACGACGGCATCACTTACACAGGATCAATTAGGGCCGGTCATTTTTGACTCGACATTAAATGGACAAGTAGTGGATGCGATAACGTATTCATCATTGCATCCGACTATTTTTATCTGTCGATTACGCTGTAGATACTTTTATACTCAAAGCTATGGTACACATTTCGTCCCTATATCCCTAGACTCCTCCTTGCTGCGATATGCTGGCTTTGCCCTTTGCCACAGCCATGCCCGCCCTCGAACTCCAGTATTTCAAGACACCAGCCATTAAGCAGGACTAATCCTTATATAACAAAAACGCCGTTAGCAAATGCAGCCGCTCATATGTGCCAAGAAGGTCTTTTAAAAAGGGTTTGGAAGAGAAATCGTATGTCTCATGAAGCTTGGCCTATGTTTGATAGGTTTGCTTTCCGGGAGGGATCATCCACCAGTTCTGCGCTGGACTCTTGGAGGGAAGCGCCACCGCTGTGTATATGGTCACTTGCTCGGTGTTGTTGGACATATCCGATGCTTGTCGGCCGTTCCAACTGGAAATCATGCACACCCAGGACCGATGAGGAATGCCTCGCGTGTCCCCCGCCATAGCCCATGTCTTCGGGACCCGAGGATGGATAGATACTGGAGCTGAATGAGCTTCCGCCGGCCGATAGGTGCGTGCCATGTGATGCGGACTTCTTGTGAGATGCAAAAGGCAATCTGGTATCATCAATATGCACGGCCTGTACACTGTCTCGGGGACCATCAGTATCGTACACATGAATCGTCTGCCTTGGAGTTGACGTCTGTGATTGAGGAATGGTCGAAAGTCTCCCGCCGACCTTGCTGAGGTCCGTAGAGGAATCTCGTCTGGAGCTCTTACGAGGCACTGTCGGTGGCCTGGTGCTCGTCCGTGTGCTCTGGCGAGTTGGTCCTGAACTTGCTTTCGAACCGACCCGACTGGGTAGCTCAATACCCCCCGCACTCTCAATGGTTGGCAATGACGGTGGCAAGGGATCTATTTGACTCTCCCGCTTGGCTACCCACTCTTCATCTTCCTCCGACACAGAGCCTTCGTGACTACTGTCGTCATCGCTGTTTAGCGGGCTCGGACCTCCTTCCTCTTCTTCTGGGAGATGCCTTGTACCAGCACCAATTGCATCGCCTTCGTCACTCAGAGCAAGATCCCGGCTTCTCTCCGGTTGCTCAACCTGAGGGTCATCAGTATATGGACCTTCTTCGACCGAAAGACCAGCGCCTGATGGCGTACGCCGATCCGTCGGAGGCGCGCGCGAGCTTCGAACTACCTCAAAGCCTTTGCCCTTCTCTTTTGTCTTCCCACCGAACAGATTCTTGATCCATCCTGAAGCAGAGGAAACGGGCCCAGTGGGATCGGCCGGTCCGGTCTTGAGTCGTCTCGTAGGCTGATTCGACAAAGCTGGCCCTCTAACCCCGTAATAAAAGTCAACTTCTCTGGTAGCATAGTCGGTCTTGGACTGGCGAGGATCCTCAGCATCCGAGTCTGATCGATCACGGGTGCCGCCCAGATTCCCTGGCGTTGGTGTACCTCGCCGCGATATCATGACTCCCTCAGGCGGATTCGGAGAAGCCTCTAAGTCCGGACTGTGATGACTCCAACGTTTGTTTGCCCATTCCGCACTGCTATAGGAGTTCCTGTTCTGGATTGGAGGAGATGCAGCTTCCATTGTCATTCTTCTGGGCCTGGGAGGTCGGTAGTAAGGATCAGCGGTCTCTGCATTGCGAAGGTTCACAATGCCTCCAGTTCCCGAGTGACCTCCTATCTGAGATCCACCAGGCACGTATGAGAATGCGCTCGCTCTGCCGGATGTTGGAGTGTCACCTGCACCTCCTGCACTGACAGATTCGAGTCCTAGGCTTTGGCGAGGATCGCCACCTTGCCGACTTAGTAGTATGGCTGAACTGGCTGATATGCTTCTTGACCGTCCTCCATTCCATTGCAAAGACTTTTGGTCTCCGTCATGATTTAGCATTGCAGCATCGGATGCCACGCTTTGCCTCTCTCGACCTGGTCGTCTTGGATTCCTACGTGAGAGTTGACGCATGCCGAAGACACGGACAAGTCCACCTCTACTGGCGGTGCCACCTTCACCACCAGCGCCAGCGAGCCTCGCCAAAACTTCGATGAGAGTTTGACACGCGTTCAAGAAGAAGCCAAACACGAGAACAATTGCATGTAGGAGAAGTATAATGTATCCAATCCAGCCCCTCGGTGCGTCCTTAACATTGAGGGATGGTACAAACGCGACGCTGAGTAGTATCGTGACTAGTCTGACGACGGCAAATCCCGTATGGAATGCATTCATGGAGGTTGGCGAATGAAATGGCCGAAAGGCATTCAGGGTGAGAATCGTAATCACCTCACAAATGGCTAATAACACCACCTGGGCTATGCCTGAAGGTTGGACTGCTCCAATCGCGATCCCGCGAATGAAGGTCAACATGACTGGAACCAACGCAAAGGTTGCTGCATTATCCGAATAGGTATTGTAAAGAGGGCCATAAAGCAGTACTGTTGGTAAGTCGTCGAATAGATAGGATCGAGGTCGCGTCGACGCAATGAGCCACAGTAGGTAGCCAGTGAAGAAAACCAGAAGGACTATGACCACGGCGGCCACAGCAACCACAGAGTGCGGTGAGTCTCCAGCTATGACAAGTTGATAGCAGGACAGGGCTACAACAGGGAGTAAGAAATAATTGAAGACGATTCTGATCGCGTTTCCAGCGCTGAATGGTAGGTTCTTCTGCCGCAGATCTTCTTGCTGAGTGTTCGACAGAGACCGGTAGGCCCATCGAGCGGTAAATCCGATTTGGACCAACACAATAATTGCCGCGATGATTACCAGGAGCCAAATCATCATCCCTGCCCACATGTCCCGGTCATCGGTCATGCCGACGAGTTGACTCATTCTGTCAAGGCCATAAGAGGCATTGGCGACATAAATACCGTCGACCACCCCTCTAAAGCCATTACCATGGGAAACAAAGCTTTCGTTAAACATGAGCGCAGACCAGCTCACTTGACTGACCGCAGGCTGGAAAAACCCGGGATAATTTAGGCTGAGGGAGCCTGCAAGGACGACGAATTGCATGTACTGGAGACAGTCACCAAACCCGGGTGTGACCAATCTCAAGAGATCATCATCTCTGCCATAATTGCTGGTGAATCGAAAAATGTCTGTTGAGCCCCAAGGACTGAATATTGCCGCAGAGGCAGTGGCAATTGCGACAAGGATTAGTATCACAAGAGGAACGTAGGTCAGAGTGTCACTTAGTGGCTTCCCGAAGTCAGGGGTCACACTAGCTTGTACGCAAGCCAGAATTGCAGGCGGTGAATCCCCAGATTTCAGATTCATCACAGTGTTGATAGAGGTAAAAGCGTAGCTAGAGTAAAGATCATGAGCTACACTCATCGCGTTCAATTGGGTTGTATTTTGATTGTGGCCGCCAGTACCAGAGAATGGAGTCAAATCATCAGAGTCGCCCGTGAAATCAAAAATTGGAGCCCATGGACACGGCGTGATGGCTGAGGTGTTGCAGAACCTTACGTCTTTGGGGCTGTATGGGGTGTAATCCACAACATCAAATCTGGTCGAGAATGTTGTGTATAACTTGCCAGTTGGCGGGAGGTCTGGAATTTTGCCAACAGTCACGTTAGGGTCATTCCATGCTGGATCTGTGGGCGGCGGAGCGAGTCCCTGGCCCACGTATGCAATGCCCGTGACATTGCCGTAGACAGTGATTTTTAGATTGTGGCTTGGATCTGTTGAGTTGAAGGCAGCCCAGACGAAGAGTGGTACGAATTGTAAGAGAGGAGGATCCGAATTGACGGTATTGGGGCTCAAACAGTTGTCGAAGGGGATGAAATGCGCCGAAACCGTACCGAGGAAAAGCACGAGCGACGTAATGATGGCCAAGGAAGTACTCCGGTGTGACATTCTTGTGACGGACAATGTCGGAGGTGGGTATGCGATCTTTATTGCTCCCAAAGCAGAGTCTTGTCTCCTCGATTCATGGCTGCTGTAGCAAGGCTCCATTCTTTCAGAGTCCAAAGAGCGGGCCTCCATGCCTTCCACATGATCCGGAGGCGATGTGCCCACACCAGGCCAATCAACCCTGGAGCTCATCTCCCCATCTCTGCGTGTTTTCGAATACCCTGGTCCCACTCTGAATACTAAGGTCGATTGGGATCGTTTGTCAATAGGAGCAATGAGCCTGTAGAAAATCCTGTTGTGATGTTGCCAGAAATGAGGCAACGCTGGAAGGGCGCAGGCAGAGAAGTCTGAATACGAAGCCTGGAAGAAGTAGAATCGCCACTGCTAATCGCGTGAGGACAGTATGAGGGATAACGAGTGTCGTGCGGAAGCAGCTATCCGCTCACCTGAGCCATTAGAAGAGACGTCGTTGAGGCCGAATAATCTTCGTCACCGTCGTTGCTCAAATCGGCTGTGAGACTGTTGCGCTAGTGCTGAAAAGGCTTGGCTTCATTCTGCCAAAATCCAAAATTGACATACTATTCCACTTACTTCCGTCACGACATCAATAGATCAGGAACAATATTAAGACCAATGTGTGATCTCGGTTGTTAATTCAGTAGTGAGAACCAAGCGAACTGGCTATGATGTGCTGCTGCAAGGCTATTTTCGCAAACCTTGTGGAAAGCTGCACAGGTGCTACATCGATGAATTGAATGGCTGCTGATAGCTGCGTGCTCGAATGTACACTGCTTGAATTCTAGCTCCTGCATACTCAGCGTAACCTCACCAAGAGCTTGGTGATACTCCACAAGACACGCAAAGAAGACTGTTCGAAAGACGCTCAGCAGTCTCGAATCTGAGATGCCTCTGAATTGCTAATTACACTACCGGCAGCCCCGTGTTTTCGTTTCGTGCTGTTGAGATATCTCCTTGAATTCTTGATACTGTAGCGTGCGAGTTCTGATCCCAAAAATAGAAAAAGGTCCCGACAGTCTATTCTACTCCACAAAACGCCAGCAGATAAAAGCTTGGCATGCCGCCAAAGCCCGTTAGATTTTATCCCTGTGCTGATCGTCCCCCAAAGTCCAGCCCCGCCCGGCGTAATCAGTGAGGTTCGCGTGCCACACGAGATTGCCCCAACAGCACGAGAGGAAAGAACAGGATGTAATTCCGTAGCACTCAGGAAATGTCTCCAGCTGCTTGCTCAAAATGCATGCGCCTCCCTCGCCCTTACGTCGCGACAACTTCCATGTACTACGATTGCGCCCTGCGATACCCTCAATAGGCATGTCATCATGTTTCCAACAGTTGGTGTACCAGAAGCCGCTCCCAATGAAGCCAAGCCCTTGAGGCTAAACAAGTGGAAGGACAGGCTTTTCAACGCAGATGGAGTATTTGGCAAAGAGGTCGGTGATCGGGAAAGCGATGAAAAAGATGTAGCACAATTCCTGGGCAACAGCTCGGGGCAGGGGGCCAGGCCGCCGCCTTCGAGTCATGTACCGCGACTTCAGACGGATAGATTGGATCACTGGGCCTCCAAGCCCAGATCAAGCTCACCCCCACCACCAGGCAACATCTATCATCAAGCGAGGCCCCGACAGAATAAGGGCCTTCGCGTCGCTTTCGTTGCCAACCCACCAGAGATCATAGGCGAAGGTGGCGATGAAGCTGATACACCGGCTATCTTCGTCTCGGAGAACAAGACAGTGCCCGCAGATACCCTCTCCGAAAGGCCGCCGCGGCTACATAGAAGACCTACTGACAACGTCGCGTTGCCCCTCCATGACGAAGATCCCGACAATGACACCAAAGAAGCTCAACCTATCTCAGCGGTGCCCCAATTATCGCTGGGAGATTTCAAGCAATCGCCTTCATCACTCGAGGATCCAAATGCTCTTCAACCAGCCATGTCCGACGAGCGTTCCCCTGTCAGCCCCATATCTTCAACATCTGAGGATTCTACGTTCAGCCCAGATGTTGAATCTGAGCCTTTAATTCAACTAAAAGCGTCTTCAAGCTCTCTTGAACCAGCCCAACTTACAGCTGGTGGGAATTCTTTGACTCCTCGTGTTTCTCCTGAGCCATCTTCTCAGAGATCCGCCCGCGTTTCCCCTGAGCCATCTTCTCAAAGACCTGGAGTTGACGATGCCCACTTGAGCACTCAATTATCAGGACCTCAAGATCAGAGCTACTTGGCGAGAAAACCGCTGCCCTCAGCTCCAAACACCAACCTTACGGACGTTTCCCGTCAACCTCACGCAGAACCAAAGGGCATTTCCCTTCGTCACATCGCCAAAGGAATTGGTATCGATGCGCTTGAGGACTTTAGTGCCCGAGTTGCACGGTTCAACAGCATCTTCGGGTTAGGTGTTGCCGTGAACCAAGATATATCGGAAATCTCCTTCAAAACATGGATTCGTACAGCTGCGTGGTGGTTTCTGCGCGGCCGGGCCGAGCTTGAATCGGCAGTCAGAAATGCTTGTAAACGACCCGCTCACGGAATTTCTCAGGGACTTACGTACCTACCCACCGAGCTCAAGCAGGCGTATGTTGATTTGGGGAAAGCATCATGGATAGTCAAAGAGATCACTCCCAAACATCCAGAAATCCAAAAATATGGTTCTGCAAGTATGCTCTCTATGGTAGCAATCATCCATCATTTTGGCCAGCAGGAGCTTGCAGGCTTGGCTCAGGCCCATGTTGATATCGTTGCCAATATGCGTGCACTGACGATTTCAATGAAGAGGAATGACAGAATGCCTCCGGATGAGATCGAGGTCGAGGAGTCCGATATGCGCGTTCTTCTCGACAATTTTGAGGTACCCGTGGAAGTAGCCAACGGCTTTTCTCCACATTTGAGCGAGCTCAAGGACAACAATTATGAATTGACGATGCCTCTCGGAGACACCCCTAGATACTTCACTTACTGCAGGTTGTTTGGTACGGGAACGATCTTGTCCCGCGACGGGTCCCAGCAAACGATGACTGCACCCTGTATCATGACTTTAGTACGAGGCAAACAAGCACTCGATCTCACTGCTTCACTTTCAAACCAAGGGGGTAGCTTTGGTATCAAGATCCAAAGTGCAAAGGAGAGGCCCTGGCATCTGACATGGAAAGAGGTGAAATGGATCACTCCCACTAACTCCATTCGTATATTTATTTCTGGAGCTATCGAGTTTTCTATTGCTTTCTCCGAAACAGATTACAAGAGCCTTTGGAACATCTGCGATTACACACGGAAAGTGCAAAAAGACTTTCAGGGCCGCAAGGGTGAGGAGGTTGTGTTCGAGGCTGAGGTCCATGATTTTCAATGCATTCAAACCGGCCGTCATCCAAGTTCCTTTCCTCAAGACCCCATCAGTGGGTGTGTCATGAGATTATTCAGTAAAAGCAAGGCATTTGTGGACGGAAGTGGGCGGATAATGGCAGGCTATCGTCTCATGAGCAGAACGCCGCCAGGTGTCAAAGCACTAAGTAGCATTTCGCAAGAATATGGCGATGATCTACCTACTCTTTTTGGCTTCAGCAGGCGGGAAGAGAGGCCAAGGCTAGGCGTACGAGTACTTGGCTCTGCGACATTTGTGTTAGGATTCCACAGCTGGGATGATCTGGATGGTTTCTACAACATCTTTACACAACGGCAAGCATTAGGCTACGAAGAACGATCCGAGTCCCTACCATTGCAATCTCTCAGAATCGCAACGGACGATCAGACGTTGGGGGAAAGGTCCCAACACCTAACTCATGTTCGATGGCAGAACGTCAAGGTATTGACGCCCAAAGCCGGAGCTTTGTTCACAGAGTCATCCGAAGAGAAGATGCAGAGTCTCCGCATCGTAGCCGAGTGTGATGCTGGAATTCTGACAGACCGTCTGAATCTAGGTACAGTAGAGTTTGCATTCGATATCTCGATCATGCTGACGTTTGCAGCAACCGGAGACCTCCAAATTGCTTTGGGGGTGGACAACTGCAACGAAATCCGCCTTCTCCGGCCGCCGCAACGGAATTTGTTCGTATCCCTGACTGATTTCGAGCTGAGTGAGGATGCCATCAATTCATGGCGTGGGATGCTATGGGCAGCAGGCAGATCTACGGTTGTCAAAAGCTTCCACTTTCGATCACTCCCTGGTAGGGCCCGCCCGACAAATATCTGCAAGAATGGTAAATTGACAGCATTGCAGATCTACATGCATTCCAGAGTCTAGTCACAGGCTTCCAAATAAGATATGAAGGGTGAGTTACTTGCTTGACCTCGTACAAAAACGCAAGAGCTGAGTTATGCCTGTCCAGCGTCGCCACGCATGTTGCAATATCCCGCAGAAGGAAAGGTGTGCCCTTATCGAAACGCTGGGAAGCAGACTTCGCCCGCATCCAGATCATCAAGCGTGACAAGACGATTCAGCTACTTGCCTTCTTCAGGGACTTTAGCCATGGTAGCTGCATGAACTTCGAGCTCCGGGTGATGGATGCATTCGAGACGTTGGAGAAGGGCGGCCAATTCTGCCTTCGAATGGTCGACGCTAAGTTCGCTCTGCCGAAGACTCAAGGAGACAGCACCAAGGACTTTGTGTGCCTTGATCTGCCCGAGTACCCCAGCGAGCATGCTGACATCCTCGTCGGGTTCCATGACGAGAGTGGTGAGTCTACGAACGCCCTTGCTGACATTTCAAGCTGACCTCTTGTGTACAGAACGGAACAGATTTGCGGCTCAACTTCCAGCAGAAGTAAGGAGAGCATCGAGGAGGGGATCGCTTAAGCGATGAGCGACTTGTGACCACGTCAGCTTCACCAAACGCAATGGAGCTACTCAATGCTTTGGGAGTAAGGACTCGTGTAGAGTGGGAAGCCACCCTACCCACGACGTTCCATATGAATTTGTGCCTGACGAGGATCTGATACCGCCACATTCTCCGGGATCGGCCCACTCAACTACCATAAGTATCAACTCAAGCCCCCTTTCCCGCCCCACCCCGCCTTTCCCCACCCCACCTTGACTTTGGTCCATCATATCGCATCCTGCGTGTGGACACTGCTTGAGAAGGGAATGTTGAACACACATTTTCGTTGCTGAACAGCAACCTGACCCGCGAGTTTGACGATCATGGCCAACGATGAGGGTGGCATTCCTAACATCACCAATGAAGCCCCACCGCCACCATCCCTCTCAACAAAGTCTTACGACACCTCCACCGTCGTTGTGCACGCCGACGACGCACTCAGTGCCAGCGCAGACGTAGCTCCAGCCTTGCACGTCTCCACAACATTTCGCTATGCGTCCAATCCAGACGAGCTCGTCTCTGCGCGGGATCTCAAGGTAGCTGTTTTGTCCACCACAAACCACATCAACTCTGTCTCCCATTACTAAGTCTCCTGCTTCTCCAAAGGGACCCCTTCCCAAAGACACACACATCTACTCCCGCGAAACCGCCCCCAACTCCACTCGCCTGGAAGCCATACTCCAGTCAATCCTCCACTCCCCCTGCTGCACCTACTCCTCGGGCCTTGCCGCCCTGCACGCCGCCTACGTCTTTCTGAAACCCCGTGTCATTGCCAACGGGTGCGGGTACCATGGTTCCCAAGGCGTCATAGACCTCCATCAAAAGCTCACCGGGGCAAAAGTCATGGGATTGGATTGCGACCCCGAGGAGCTGGGGAAGGGGGATGTGGTGCACATTGAGACACCGATCAACCCCACTGGCGAGGCTGTGAGCGTCAGGAAGTATGCCAAAAAGGCGCATGCGCGAGGTGCGTACCTGCTCGTTGATTCTACGTTTGGCCCACCAGGCTTGCAGGAGCCGTTTGGGCTGGGGGCGGACATGGTGATGCATAGTGGGACCAAGTATCTGGGTGGGCACTCGGATATGCTTTGCGGGGTGCTTGCTGCCCAGAGAGAGGAATGGGTGAGGGGACTAAGGGAGGAAAGGAGGCATTTGGGGAGTGTGATGGGAAACATGGAGGGGTGGTTGGGAGTGCGGAGTTTGAGGACGTTGGGATTGAGGGTGGAGAGGCAGAGTGCCAATGCTGGGAAGCTTGTCAATTGGTTGCATTCATTGCTGCACCCGAAAAGTCCCGAGGACGAAGTGGCATCCAGGATAGTAGTACAAAAAGTGGTACAGGAGGTGCAACATGCGAGTGTGCAATACGACGATATGGAGTGGCTCAAGGAGCAAATGCCGAGTGGCTTCGGACCAGTCTTTGCCATTACCATGAAAACAGAGGATCATGCAAAGAAGCTACCGAGCAGAACAAAGCTCTTCCATCACGCCACCAGTCTCGGATGTGTTGAAAGTCTGATTGAGTGGAGGGCGATGAGTGATGAGACTGTTGATCGCAGACTGGTAAGAGTCAGTGTCGGTATTGAATTGTGGGATGATTTGAGGGAAGATCTCTTCTCGGCCTTCAAGTCTTTGGCAGATGACATTGTAGATTGAGGTTGGCAAGGATCTAAAGTAAGGAAGGAGCGACTGTCCAGCATTCACTATTAGTATTTGGGTAGGTCCACCACTTCTTTATTTCTTTTTCACCCTCTTCCTGGACTTGGTGTTAACACTCTTCACCTTTTCTTGTACCTAAAACCCACACATTACCACTCACAGTAGGGAACCCAATCTCTCTTTCCAAGATTGTGACACATTCCCTTCCAAGAAGCAAAGTCCTGCTTTCACTGACAAGAGCCCAATCTTCAGAGGAGCCCTTTCCCACTATGGATCATTTGAAAAACCTCATGAACAAGCATCTACGTCTAAAATCATCAGACATGGACAACGGTCCTGGCAAGGATGAAGGACAGCCTCCGGCCTGTTGGCCTGCTGAGCTTGTGTCCCCACCCACCATCCTTGACTATGTCTTGGACGTCAATGCTAGGGGATATTCCCGAGACATTGGACGTTCGTTTCAGCTGGGCGGCTTCACATATTACGTCTTTGGTGACACGTTCTGCAAGGACCAAGATGGCGTTTTCAAGGGCATCACTAGCAATACCGTTGCCCTCGTCTCTGATACCAGCCAGCCAACCAGATGCACGTACCAGTCGATCGACGACACCGGCTTGGTGGCGCCATTTCTACAGCTGAGCGAACCTGAAAACCTCTACCGGGAAGAACGCCCGAGGACGAGGATCATGCTCTGGAGCTTTGGAGGTCTTGTAGAAGTCGAAGAAGGTGTTGGTTACGTTTGGTAAGAGGCATAAGCCTTTGAGACACAGGGGGGTAAAGCTTCTGAATGTAGCTGACAATCTGACCTAGGTACGAGAAAAACATTGAACGCAAAGATGACTCTGGGAACGCAACCACTGTATATGGTGGGATAGGCCTTGCCAGGGTCGAAGTGGACTGCGAGACTGGAGAGCTTACTACCACACGTTGTGGCGGGCTTCTGTTTGGACCTGAAGAGCCACACTTTGGGGGTCTTTCAGCAATTCCCCACGGATGCCACATCTATCTGTATGGCCAGCAATTTGGTAGCTGCAACATCATTCTCGCCCGTGTGAAAAAGGACGATGTCGAAACCAGAGAAGCTTACGAGCACTGGGACGGGGAATGCTGGAAGCTCAACAACTGGGAAAACTCGGTGACCATTTGGAAGGACATACCTCAAGCTTCTGTCTTTCGATCGAAGTTATTCGGCAAGCAATACCCATTCGTCATGGTCGGCGTCGACAAGTGGGTGGACAACAAAATTCAAGTCGGTGTCGCCCCTACTCTGCAAGGACCATGGCAGATCAACGTGGTCGGAATTGCAGAACCGTTTCAGGTCAGCGCTGGACATCGATACTGCATTTATGGCCACCCATGGGCCTCAGAATGCGGAAATGATCTGTTCGTGACCTGGAGTGAGTCCTGGCCTGGTGGTGTCGTTGCGGCGAAACTCATGTTCAAAATGGAATCTCCTTTGCCGACCCCTGAATCATCAACGGAGGATGAGCCAGTAACAACGGAAAAAGAGCTGTGATTCTCTCAACGGGTCCTGCCTCTACGGACGAGGCTGTACCTAGCTCGCAGAGCTGGACCCAAGACGAGCTAAGGCAGAAGTGGAACTTGGGGTTGGCATTTGTATGAGGGCTAACCAAAGCAGCTATTCGGGGAGCGGAGTGTTTGAAAGTGTGGTAGAAGTGTCAGGCTCAAAAGCGTAGAATGATTATCCTTTTTCCTTGCAGGCTATTTCAAGTAGCATCGTGCTTCGCATCAGAGCCAAAAGGTAGAAGATACTGTATCATGGCGACTAGAATAACATGCTTAATGAATAGACATCACAAGTCTGTATGTGGCTTCGAGAGAACTCATTATCCTCATATTTTCTATCCTTGATAAATGAAGAATGACTACCTGATCTCACCTATTGGCTCTAGGAATGTCATCAGCACAGCATTGTGAAGAAGCCTCCATCGAATTCCATATTCAAGGTTGTCTTGGCATTTGTAATGTAGAGCGGCATCAATTCCGCCCACAGATGAGGCTTCGAAGATATTTGTTCGTCCTGATTCACCAGTCTTTTAGCGACACACAGAACACGTTCCACGCATTGATCACCCAGTCTACACATCATGGCCAAGTAAGCATCGCAGGTCTTCTACATCCCCAGCATCAGCATTAGCTAACCAACCTTCTCCCCCCGTCAGCTACCTCGCCTCCATCTTCGGCACCGAGCAAGACAAGGTCAACTGCTCCTTCTACTATAAAATCGGCGCCTGCCGCCACGGCGACCGCTGCTCGCGCAAGCACGTCAAACCTTCCTACTCCCAAACCATCCTCCTGCCGAATCTCTACCAGAACCCGGCCTACGACCCCAAGAACAAGATGAACCCGAGCCAGCTGCAGAACCACTTCGACGCCTTCTACGAGGATTTCTGGTGCGAGATGTGCAAGTACGGGGAGCCTGAGGAGGTGGTGGTGTGTGACAACAACAATGATCGTACGTCCTACCTTCCTTCTTCCCCCCCCCCCCCACCCCTTCCCCTCTCCAAAACCCCCCCCCAGTGTCCAGGAGTCTTGAGACTCTTTTTTGTTGGAGGGAGTGAATAAGACACGCACCGAAGAACGGGAAACCCCTTTGGCTGACTCTTGTGTGTGTGCCGTGCGCGCGGAAAAGATTTGATCGGCAACGTCTACGCCCGCTTCAAGTACGAGGATTCCGCCCAGAAGGCCTGCGACGCCCTCAACTCCCGCTGGTACGCGGCCCGCCCGATCTACTGCGAATTGTCCCCCGTGACCGATTTCCGGGAAGCTTGCTGTCGGCTCAACAGCGGGGAGGGGTGCGTCCGGGGCGGGTTCTGCAATTTCATCCACCGGAAGGAACCCAGTGGGGAGTTGGACAGGGAGTTGGAGCTCGGCACGAAGAAGTGGTTGAGAGCGAGGGGACGGGATGACAGGAGTATGAGTCGGAGCCCGAGCCCCGAGCCGACGAGGAAGAGGTATTGATTGGGAAGGCTTGGTCAGCGGAGGAGTTGTGGCCCATCACTACGTCAAGGGATTTTCAAGCTATTGTCGGGAAGTTCGAACAGACTTTGCCATGTAACATTCAAGGACCAGCTAGCATGGCGTTGAGGCGGACTCAATTAAAACAAATTTGCAACATGAGTGGTAGATGCCAAATTCCATTGACTCCGAGAGACGTCGTTGTACAAGGTATCTCAAACATGCTATTCAAAAACGCTGGCCCTCCGCTATGACTGGACCTTTTCACCTCGAAGTGACGGTATGTCCGTGAAAATTTCAATCCGATGTGCGTTGCCGTGAGTTACTCTTCTCAGTGAACAAAAATCAACTCTCATATATTGCTCGCTGAATACTGCATGTTCCCCAAACATCAAACAGATTCAAGGCATGTATCTTCCGCCTCAGGGTATCGTGACCTTCTGGTCCTTGAAGAAATTGTGCGCTCCCAGCCATGCAAACAACAGACTCAGTATGACCGTCGCGATGAAGAAGATGATTCCAGTGATCCACAGCCGCTTGCGGACCCGTTTCTTGTGCTCGAGCAGCTCATGGTATCTTGTCATTGCCACAACATCAGCGTGAGCCCAATCGCTTGTAGGCATCAAAGCAATTCAAGAAGAGAGGAGAAAGAGGGAGAAAGAGGAAAAAAGGCACAAACGCGAGAGTGCGGCAGCGGGAACGGTCGTAGATCTGGACAGAGAAGGTAGACACTCACGGATCAACAGCGACCTGCCCCTCCACCCTCGGCAGATGGCTGTAACTGATGCTTTCTCCCGGATTGATACTCTCGGTGCAGATCGAGTGGTCTTCGCGACTGTCGTTCGGCCTGCCTACCACCTTCGCCTTCTCGCGCGCCGCAAGGGCCGGGTAGAACACCGCAGGGTCGAAGTCTTTGGGGATCTTGGGCTCGGCGATGGATTTGGCCGAGGGGAAGGTGGTGCAGGAGTCATCGCGAGTGTGCTTGAGCGTCTCGCGGGCGGCGAGGGCTGGATAGAAGGTGGCAGGGTCGAAGGTCTTGAGTACTACCGGATCACCCTTGTGAGGGTGCGGCATACTATCATCGACGGATCCGTTTTGAAGAGAGTTTTGGGGTGGGTGGAAGTCAAGGTGGTTGGCGGTCAGGGGAGTGACTCTGGCCGCTTGTGCGATAGGGAAATGATGCTCGAGCGGAACGAAGGGCCTCTGTCAGGTTGAAGAGGATTAGTCCCTGGGTAACAAAAATATAACTTATAGTCGTCGTATGAAGGATTCTTGATAGATAAGCTTGTAAACAAGCAAGACGAAAATGCGGTTTAGATGACGGGATGACGAATAAGCATGATCCACGGAACACGGTAGACATAAGAGCCTGATCTTCCCAGGGCGGGAGATCTGCTAGCTCTGATCATCAGCCTCCCTCCGACAGGGATAGCGAAGCTTGAATGGCTTGATCAAGGCTCGGACTCGATGTGCTGGGGGCATCGAGGTCGGCCAGGCACATGTCTTAGGAGCGCAAAGTGCCTCAAACGCGCCGAGCGGTCGTCACAAAGCATGGTAGCTAAGAGATCGAATGAGCAATCGCCCTGTAGGGCATGCTCACAAGCTCAATGTAATTGAGAGGCCATGTTTCATAGGTAAGCTTGCGCTTGACGAAAAGAGAATGTGACAAGAAAGGGCGCCTGGGCGCCTGGAGACATATATGAGAACCAATAGTTGTCGCATCGCTAGTCGGGACCTGTGAGAAGGGGCGAGACGTCACCGACTCCCAAAAATCAAATTCGATCCTGGAAGAATAATGTGAGACTGTAAGACGAGCTATAGCAATACCTGATACGTGACGTGAGATTTCACGTGGTTTGTTTGGACGTTAACGACCTACTGGCCTGACCATGATTCATCAGTATGTTTAATCAAGTAATTGGTGTACAGATCAAAGATTGATGCTTGTCATTCAAGCATATAGAACCAACCTGCCCGAAGTAGGTTTTCTGGGTAAAGACTCTGCCAAATGTTCAATGCTTCTTATGAGACCCACACGAGCTCCTAGTTATGTAGTTGCGCTCCCCTTCGAGACCAGTCGAATTGGTTCGAATGTGATTTCTTTCCTGTACAGCATTATCCTGGTGATCTTGACTTCCCAAATGTCGTCCATTTGCAAGCCCCCTTGTGGCACGGTCAAGCTCGCTTTATCCTGCAGGAGCACTCTCTGATCCCAGCCAACAAGGTGACCTCGGGCAATGTTTGACGCGTTGACTGGTTTGAAGATTCGGATCTGGAATGTCTCTGGCAGCTCAGCCTGTTTGAAATAGAAGGCCCTGGCAAAGGCCCACGTCGACCAGAAAGCGATAGCGTTTCTTTCAATTCTCTCAATCTGCCCTCCACGCGCCATCAACTTCTTCGACGAGGCCTCCACCTGATCAGTAGAGAAAGGAAGGAGAGAGACGTTTGATTTTCCATGAAATGTCACTCCTGTCCTTCTCTCATATCTTAGCGCCGCTTCCATCTGCCAATGTGCTAATACGTCACCGTAGCGCCGCAATGGCGAAGTCGCCTTCACATAGGCTGATATACCGAGAGCAGGATGTCTGAGGGGCAACGCGGAGCAATCGGCTGATCCAAGAAGCATTACGTAGGTCCTGATATCATCTATGCTCGGATCCCGTCCTTCCGCTATCGCAGCATCGACCACCTGGTGCTTGAATTCTGCAGGTGATACTGATGGCTCTGGATTGATCCGCATTCCTCGGTACGGGACCGGCAGCTTGCGATCCACACACCAGTTGGCACAGATCTCTCCGGCCAACACCATTAGATCCGATACGAAGTTGAAATCAGCCAGCCTGGAGCGACTTTTCAAAGAAACAACAGGATCGCCGTCGTATTGCAGAATCCTGTTGCGCAACGGCCGTACTGAATGATTGAGGACTCCGGCGGATACATTTGGTAGACAGCTTCGCATCAGTCCCTCCTGGCGGGTCATTCGAGTTGCTCCAGCACGTTCTCGCCTTTCACGCGTCGCTTTCCCCAAAGAACCCAACAATTGCAACTTGCGTCCGTCTTCCGAAGTTAATGGCCGAGATGATCCTTCAACTGAAGCACGGGAGCTCGCAAATTCATGAAGCGGACATTCGCCAATAGTCAAAAGGTCCGAAGACCAGTCCACCGGCTGCTCTCCAAATCCCCCGAGTTCTAGGACCTTTTCCGGGGTCATGAAAACAACATTACGCAGTATGCCGTGAGAGACAGTGTACTCTAAAATGTCACCCACTGAGTCGATCTTTGCGCTGAACGTGATGCATGGTCGATCCTGACCGAGAGAGAAGTGTTTGAGGGAGAGTTCCAGTTCCATCATTGGGTATTTGGCCTCGGGTAAATAGAGCGATTGGACAAGCTCTGCGGCATACTGGCCAAACACGGAGTCTGGAGAGATGAAAGCAGATGGGTTGGCTACATGCACGTGTACCCAGGCTGAGGACTCGCCTTCAATCTCTTCAACAGAGATCGCATCATCACGCTCCAGGGTATCGGCACTATCAATGCAGTATGCAGGTAGGTCCCCCCAATCTTTTCTGAAATCAACCATTGCATCCTGCATCTTGAAAGTCGACAACTGCAATTGAGCCTCACGTGCGAGAACGCTCAGGCGCTCATGTGGGTTGCGGCCGGGGAGCTTGAAATTTTCTATATAGAGTGAAGGGTTTTGCCACGGAGAGATAATTCCAAGTTCTTGCAACAGTGTATAACCGGCAGACTCATCCAGGTCCAGATCGAGATCCTCGTACATTCCTATGGCTCGAAGAACCATGGGCCCCAATGCTCTCAGATTGTTGTGCTTGCTTAAAGACTTGCTGGTCACCCAGGCATCAAGATAGTGGAGGACCATCTTCTCATTAGCATCAAGCTCCTGGTTTGTCATTACCCTAGACATCTCATTTTCAGGAGAGACGCCGTCGACTTTCACTCTCGGACCAACTATGCCGGTAGGCGAGATTGGGCGGGCTCGACGACTAGCGATAATGGCGTGTTTTGCTTTCACTACAAACGAGGCGATGGGGTTCGTTGGCGTTTTGGTGGGGTCAGATGGTGTTTTAACGCCATCCTGCTCAACCATGTCTCCAATACTGAGCTCTTGGAACTCTCTCATCCATTTTTCGACTCTGGTAATGTGCATCAGATTCTGTTTGGGAAGGAAAGTGAATACTGGAGTCAAACGATGCGTGAGATCGTCCATGGCCACATTTTGAGTCTTGCAGAGCGTACGGTGAAGTGCCCAAATCATTTCTGGGGTTACCTTCCTTATGCTACGTTGTTCAAAGACTCTGATGGCAATTTCCCCAATAGTCCATGACTTGGGGCCATCCGATAAGGCGGGTGGAGCCATGATCTGATAAACAGAGTTTATTCGATCCCCGTGTTTGCGGTAAATCTCATCAGATGCCTTGCGAAAGCTTTGCATTTTCTGAAGCGCTTTGCTGCCAGCATCCCTTGGAGCATCCTCGGTCAATGGAGTGAGCCTATCGACTAAATTCTCCATGCTTTCCGGGGCGGGAGAGAAGGGCAAGACGTCTTCCAAGTCGCTCAGACTCACAAAGTTCGGTAGAGCGAAGCGGGCTACTTTCGAGCGCCTCACAAGCCAAGATCCATTCTCCGAGTAAAAGAGGGAATGACTCGCGTAATTTCTTATGAAGATGGTAAGCATGCTATCGGTTGCATTCCAGACCTCGACTAAGTCGCCTCGTCTGAAGAATTTGGGTGCATGGAGTATGCTAAGCGTGGCATCTTCTCGGTCAATTTCGAGATCAGGAATATCAGCCTCGAGGCCGTCCTCAAAATCAATGACAGACGTGTCCGCTGCTCCGGTTTGTGCCAATGCATTTTCGCGTTCGGACGGTGGTGCTACCGGAGTTCTGTTGAGACCATCGGCCTGCCAGCTTTGCCATAGACCAAGGTGTTCTCGGATGTCTTGACCTCCAACGTGATGTTGCAAGAGAGCACTTCCACGCACGAAAGTTGGCCTCGCTTCATCATCAGTTGAAGCGTTAAGAACATAGTTGGTCTGCGAGGGGAGGATGCCAGAAGCCTGCGACTTTGCGTTTGCTGGATCTAGATTTCCAATGTCTGAAGGGGGCGTTGCTCTTGTGGAGGCAAAGCGTTGACTATGTTGATATCTTGTAGTCGAACTTGATCCGCCAAAGGCACTGGGCGTGTTGATGAGTCTTCTTTTGATCCTGTTTCCAGCGGGTTGAGATGACCGAGGCTGGTGACCTGATCGTGATAATTCCTTTAGCTCCGAAGGAGACGATGTTGATTCTATAGCCTGCTCTGGTGATGCACGATAGGCGTCTAGAAGCTTCTCCAAGCCTTGGTAGATGGCTGCGATATGACCCGGTCTCTCAGCGATTGGTGAGAGCCATGGGCGACTGACAGAGGCGTCTGTTCTCCATTTCCTGAAAAATGACGTAGACTGGCATTTTCGAACTGTTGACGGGGCAGATGCAAGAGACCTCAAGTGGCCATTCGCGCTGTGCGGCTCATCATGATCTACCGCAGTATGGCGAACTTGTGAAGGGGATCTCACTAGGCTCCCAGTGCTTTCAAAGTTGTTTGGTGGCTTCGTATCTTTTGAGCTTCCTGCTTGGGGCTTTCCAAGACGTATCCCGACAGGAGCTTTCTGCCTAGTTCCATAGGTTGACTCCAAGTGATGGAGCACCGTAGTTGGGGCAGTGGCTGAGTGTTTGTCTGCCGAGATTTTCAAGCTTGGAAAAGTCTGGTTTGACGCCTGCTGTTGCTCTTCATCTTGTGCTTTGAAGGGGGATTCTTCAGCTCGCAGCCCTAGGTGGGAGCTTCCAAGACCATTTCCAGCTTCGGAATGAGGATGCTGGGTTGCAGCTAGACGTTCTCGTTCTAACAGGTTGAACCGAACCCAGTTCCTCTGCACCAAACGCGAGAAGGCATCTGGCACAGGGGCAAATGGAAGCTTTGGCAAAACGCCCTGGCGATTGAGGACAGGGTTATTAGGATCGAGGGCAGCCAATCTCCGTCTTGTGGCACTATATCGCTTTGCCAAGAGCGAGCGTCTCAATGACATTCAATAATAATCGCAAGCCCCAAACAAAGCCTCGTCTGGAGTTTTTCGAGGTTCTCGATGCAGGAGGCGTTCGAGCCAATCTACCGGATAAACATTTATTCCGCCCTCAAAGTCACCCTTTTACTTAGGCAAGTCAGGCTACCGACCTCGCCGACCTATCTAGAGTACGGGTTACACATGTGACTCCGTAAAGAAGGAGCTGAGCAACTGCAATCTAGATCAAAAAGATATCTTAAAGTAGGCCTCAGGGTCGCTGATTCCGTTTGGTGAGTACTAATCCATCTTTGGTCTATGATTTCGTCTATGAAGAGATAAAAAATTGCATGTATTATCCGAAGAAGCATCATGTGGCCTCCTCGTGAGATCAAACTATAGTCTGAGTCCCTCAACGACCATAAGACTGTCCCTGGGCACGGTTTCTTGTCGTGGTAATATCAACTCACTGTCAATCTCCTAGACATGCCCACCCAAACTCCGCCTGGTCATTTCCGCATTTTGTATTTCGCGTCTGCTGCGAGTTTTACCGGGAAGGAATCGGACACGTTCTGTGCACCGGTCACTGCGGACAACATATTCGGCCTCCTTGAGGAACTCTATCCTGGAATGACTAAAGCAGTGCTGAGCACATGCGCCATTACTATCAATCTGGAGTATATGGATATCGGTAGCAGCAGGTCAAAGCTGGGTGACTCGGACTCGAAGACCATAATTCGAGAAGGCGATGAGGTTGCCGTCATCCCTCCTGTGAGCTCTGGCTGATGACGCCGAAGTGTCATCGCAGCATTTGATTCCTGTCACTTTTCTGTCGCCCTGGATCTTGCTGATTTGGGCATCATGCAATCCTTCCTGGCTCCTTTCAAAGTTACCGAGGCTAAGTTCATCCAAAGCATGCACGCTCGCTCCCTTCAATCGATCTCCAAAAGCGAGTACTTTGTTCCGGAGCTCTCCAGGGCATCTGCGACTCGCTGCATTACCGCCAAAACTTTCTCCTCCTCAAGGCGCCGCCCAACTATCTGGACGGCTACTGGCAGACCGTGCATCTCCTTGGAGTCATAATGAGTGTAGGCCCCTTTGGCCACACCATTCAGCTTTTTGAAATTGAAAGTTTCAGGCAATTGATCCAATTCTCCGTCAACCTTTGTGATGGGCATTACTCCACACGAATAGTCGAGCTATACCGCAGTCAGCTGTGAAGATACATTTGGCTGTTGGGCATTAAGCTCACCAGATTGAACAAGAATGTATAACCGCAGTTACTCACGGCCTCTTTCATTCCCTTATGGGGCACTGCTGGGGTGGCATTCACAGGCGTTAGCAAAAAGTCATACTCTCCCCCGTTCCACCAATCGTGCCATGTGGCCTTGTACGATTCTCTCTTGGTCACCAACTTCCACTGCTCGAAGCTGCTTTTTGCATGCCAATTTTCGAGCAGACCAGACCACACTGCATCTCGTCGGACATACTTGACCCATAGGAAGTGCAAATATTTCAAGCCTCGAGGAAGCCTCATGTACAGAGACATCTGTCGTGCGCCAGGGTCGTTACTCTCTCCGGTGTGGAAGAATGAGAGAAATGTGCGGCACCCGTCCGAGCTCAGTAAGGTCGAAGCTATCTGGAGGGCGAGATATGGTGAAGGCGGGGAGATGTCAACGCAATCATGACCTTGGCTCCGCAGGGCAGATACCGTTTGCTCAAGAGCGCGGGCGCAAGCTGGGGAGGGATCCACGACACCTGTGTTTGAAGGAAGCATTCAGCTGCAGTCCGGAGGATGCCGGCCAAACGCAGCGATTTTAGAGCTCACCATCACTTCTCATGACTCCCACTCTGAACTTTTTGCATTCTCTGATTTGGTCTACCGCACTGTCTCTCCATTCCAAGGGGTGCACACTATGATCCCATTGCCAGCACTTCATGCTTATGAAGCTTCTGGTAAAGTAGATCAAATCGTCCAGTGTCCTTGTCATTGGGCTGAACACGCTCGGTATCCCCTCCTGACCTGGCGAGCTCGTGTTAATGCCCATCTTGGGCCATCGGCCGGTGCTACACCTGAGGGAATAGATGCCTGAAAAGTGCGCCGGTGCTCTCACGCTACCTGCAACGTCGGAGCCAATACCAATTCGACCGCCGCCAAAGGCTAGAAGAGCTGCCTCTCCGCCTGTACTGCCTCCTGGTGAGTACTTTGGATTGTGCGGATTGAGACATCGGCCCCACACATCATTGGACGACTCAAATGAGAGAAGTGTTGTTGGCAAGTTCGTCTTCACATAAGGCACGGCGCCTTCCAATCGGGCGAGACTTCAGCACACTGAAGGGTTGGCGTCGGAGTGGACGTACCGGCTGCTTTTATTATCTTGACCAATGTCCCGTCCTCCTTGTATGGCTTCTCACAGTTACTTGAATACCCAACGCTTACATCAAACCCTCCAACGGCAATACTGTCCTTTAGACTGATCGGTATTCCGGCAAGTGGGCCTTTTAAATTGACGCCTTGACCACTGGCCCATTTTTCCGCCTCGGGCAACATCACCTCGGTCAAGCAATTGGTCTTTTCATGCGCTCGGAGAGCGATCTTGCTATAGCACCGTAGGATCTCGACGGGCTTCAGGGCTTGGGTGTGGACATCTTGGACAAGCTCGGAGACGGGTTTTGAGAGTATCCGACGGTCTAATGCAGAAGTTGAGGAATGGTATTCAAAGGGCAGTGAAAGGATGCGTGTGGCGCGCTCGACATGTTTGCGCTGGCTAGGATGCTGGGGTTAGCTAGGGTAGGAATGATTCGCAATCAACGTACCAGATGCGCCGATGCTCAAAGTAGTCAAATGGAGGAAGCATTGTTGCAGCGTGATACAGTCCACATACCGGTATCAAAGCAGCAGAGTGATCAGCATGGAAACGATGATTGGGAGAGCAGAGCTCTCCGAGGGCCAAAGGGACGCGATTCTCCAACCCCGCCGAGCTTCTCCACGATAAGATAAAAGGCACGTCACCCGTGATACCAAATAACAAGGCTTGTAGATACAGGTCTAGCTTCGTTCTGCACAAGTCGAAGTTCTGTACCTTGCTGGGATCAAAGCTCTTGGATGATCTAATCTTGGTATAACAGCTAAGTCAAGCTGTGTCTACTGGCGATGCTACGACTGAGCCATTGCCATCTGTCAGGTTTCCGACGGCTCCCTGTAAACTAGGGAGCGTCCCGTTTCCCCCTGAATTTGCCAATGACTTTTCTATCCAACCGCTGGCAAGCGATCCGCTCACACGATCGTTGTGATACACGTGGAAATGGGTCCTGAGCTTGCCTGTCTGCAGGAAGAACTTGCCGATTGCTTCCAAGCTCAGCAGCAAAGTTCCGAAGGTCAGCTTGAGATTCGGGTTTTCAATCGAAAGCCACACGGAGTAGTCGTCAAAATCCATGGTCTTCTCCTGAATCTGCTGTTTTAGGCAAGTCGCTAGCATTGGGAGCATAAGGTTGGCACAATCCTGTCCGACCTGCATGGTAGCGGAAATGAGGGCGGTGTAAAAGTTGGCGCTGGGAGGGTCATGGATGCTTTGGTAGGCGAAGAATTCGATGGTTTCGCCCCCTGAGAGCCGCCACTCTATACTTGGCGGGCTGGATGCGACCACACCGTCAGTCAGGTAATGTTTAATGTGAGCTGAACGCAGTACTGACTTTGCTTGGATGCCAGAAGCCTCTGGAGACTCATGACTGGCGCGAGCAACGATGGCGTTGGGCGAAGCTCCAGTTGGCTTTGCCACAGCGAGTGAGACTATCCAGGTAACGATGAAAAGCGTCCGACAAGGACGAAGGAAGACGTTTAACATGATACGAAAAGAGACTCGATCACCGCCAAATGGATGCATTTTCCAACAGAGAGTGAGGGAAGACGGGCGCAACCAGAGCAAGCTTGGGCTTTTGGAGAAAAGCCCGGACCTCGATCAGTCCAGGAGCTTGATTCTGGTGTTGCACTATGATCAGTAGCCATTGCGATAGCCGTGACTCGATATTAGAAACTGATCCGATAGGCGCACTACCATTTGCCACGTCCAAAGTGTGAGGATATAGCAACGACTTCGAGACAAGGTCCCAATCGGTCACTGTCGAGGCGACCTTTAACCGCATGGGGTTTGGAGACTTGAGAGAGTATAAGGAATCGGGCTCTGCACCTCACACAGTTCTATGAACTCGTCGAGGGTAACGAGGTGCAACGGCATTTCTTGATGAGTAGTATGAACGAGACAAAAACAACCCAAAAATATCCAAGTGGGCAGATTGGATCTTGCACCGATAATGGACTAACTACCTGTCGGGTATTCAATAAGACGAGATCGTGACCAACAATCTCACCTTTTGTGCCACTTTCGCATGACTTGAGACAGCAAGGTTGCAACTTCTTCCATCTTAGAACAAGAATATGTTCTTGATTCGTCTCTGTCGGACGCATGTGAAGTACATTTGCCCAGCTCGTCCAATCTCACCTGGCTTTATGCAGGGGCAATTTCGGCATTGATCCACGGACCACGGTGCCCGTGGTTCCCAGCAAAGTTTGATGCCTGGTTGTCGAAAATGGATTGAGTGTTGAGTGTTCCTGAATGGACGACCGACGGGACTTCTTGTTGGGGTTTTCCTACGACAATTCCCACTTGGGAGACTTGGCGGTAAGTGCCCGCCTAAAAAACTCTAGGTAAATCACCCCCCACGGGCCCCACATCAAGCTTCTCCTGGCTGACTTAATTGAGCTCCATCTCGCCTTCAATTGGGACAATTCTTGTCCGTTTTTCTATACGGACGATTCAGACGTTCTCTTGCTCGGAGGAAGACGGCGATTGCCATTCTACAAACGATGTAAGTCCTTCAAATGTCCGTTCCAACCAAGCTTGCCCATACCCCAGCAGCTGAGCGTTTCCACTCGACACTCTTCAGTCACGATCCGTTTGTCCGTTTTTATATGTTCAATCCACGAGGCACGATGCTGTTTCTCTATAGCCTTGCAAAGTGTCAGGCAGGATTCATGGCTTTTCAAGCAGCGCTGACGACCCGTGAAACAGACCTTGAACCTCCTTTACCTCACGCCATCAAGCTGTGTCGGTAACCATGGCTGGAGCTAAAAGCGCACTGCCGTCGCGGCTGCAGAACAATGGAGTCGGTAGTCCAGACGGTGCGGGCTCTTTCAAGAGGAATCACCACGGCAAATCGCAGTCCCATGTTGTGAGTTGCTTCTCTCTCGCTCTGTATGAATGGAATTCTTCTCATACCACCATCCCCCTTCGATGCATGACATGTCTCTCCAGCGGCGAAGACGCGTACAGAGGGCGGCTCACGCCAAATTCGAAGGAGCCAGCCAGGATTCCGGCCCAGAATGGCGAAGAGCACGGAACAAAGGAAAACCTCGCTCTCGATGCGAATGCTCCTTCCTGGTTGTGCAAAGACTCTCTCCCTGTTGCTATGCATACTTTGACATCTGCCACTACGACTCTGTACTTGCTCCTTCGCAACCATGTCTACTTTTTTTGTTACAAACCACGGTTGGAAATTTTCGTTATAGAAACACATACTCTGAAAGAGAAAGGAGCATTGCCCTGACAGTGTTGAGTCCTCAACATCTTGCCTGCTACATCGTCTTCATCAAGCTCGCAATGGCACCAGTTTCGACAGCTGAGAGCGTCCCACTGACAAGAGGTCGTTCCGCAACTTCGCAGGCTTTCGAGAACGCTTCCACGAATGTTGCGGCCTCGCAAATGCGCAACGCTCTCAACAATCTGGTGAATACTTGCGAAGACCCAGATGAGAAAGAACGCTTTGAAACAGAGATGGAGAACTTCTTCGGACTGTTTAGGAGATACTTGAGTGACAAGGCGAAAGGCAACGCCCTCTCATGGGATCGGATCGCCCCGCCAGAGCAAGATCAAGTGATAGACTACAACAGCCTCGCCAATTCGGAATCGGTCGAGTTTCTCAAAAAGCTAGCGGTGGTAAAGCTCAATGGAGGCCTCGGCACCTCCATGGGCTGCGTCGGTCCCAAGTCGGTCATCGAAGTCCGTGATGGCATGTCCTTCCTCGATCTTTCCGTGAGGCAGATCGAATATCTTAACCGGACCTACAACGTCAACGTGCCTTTCGTGTTGATGAATTCCTTCAACACTGATGAGGATACAGCGAACATCATCAAGAAGTATGAAGGTCACAATCTTGATATCATGACGTTCAACCAGTCTCGTTACCCCCGTGTCCTGAGGGACTCTCTGCTCCCGGCGCCAAAGGATTACAAATCCCAGATATCGGACTGGTATCCCCCAGGTCATGGTGACGTTTTCGAGTCCTTGTACAACTCGGGTATTCTTGAGAAACTGATGGCTCGTGGGGTGGAGATCATCTTCTTGTCCAATGCCGACAATCTTGGAGCGGTCGTAGACTTGCGCATTCTTCAGCACATGGTGAAATCCGATGCAGAGTACATTATGGAATTGACGGACAAAACCAAAGCGGACGTCAAGGGCGGGACCATCATCAACTACGACAACTCGGTCCGCTTACTTGAAATTGCTCAAGTGCCCAAAGAACACACCAACGAGTTCAAGTCCATCAAGAAGTTCAAGTACTTCAACACCAATAACATCTGGCTGAACCTGAAGGCGATCAAGCGGGTCGTCGAGAACAACGAACTGGAGATGGAGATCATACCCAACAACAAGTCTATTCCGGCGGACAAAAAGGGCGAGTCAGACCTCAGCATTGTGCAGCTAGAGACGGCCGTTGGGGCTGCCATTCGTCACTTTAAGAACGCTCATGGGGTCAATGTGCCTCGGCGTCGCTTCCTTCCCGTCAAGACGTGCTCGGATCTCATGCTGGTCAAGTCGGACCTCTACAGCCTCAAGCACGGTCAACTCGTCATCGATGCAGATCGATTTGGGCCCGCACCATTGATCAAGCTGGGGAATGACTTCAAGAAAGTCAGTGACTTCCAGAAGCGCATCAGCAGCATCCCCAAAATCCTGGAGCTGGACCATCTTACAATTACAGGTGCTGTCAATGTGGGACGAGGAGTCATCCTCAAAGGGACAGTCATCATTGTGGCAACGGAGGGCAGCACCATTGATATTCCGCCAGGCTCGATCTTGGAAAATGTGGTTGTCCAAGGAAGTTTGAGGTTACTCGAGCATTAAAGCATGACACAACGCCTCTTCTATTGTCCAAAGCGCGTCTTTTGCCCTCGATGAATGCTGCACAGGACAGTATTGTTTGGGTAGGGTCATAAAATAAGATTAGAGAAACCTCGTCGGATACTGTGTCTTCGTAGCAGCTTAAGTAATAGCAGCAATCATTGAAGCACTTCCATATGCCGCCTACCTTTGTTTTGCATGCACGATCTAAATGCTTTCGACCGACATTGCCATGGTACCCTGCATTATTCACTGCCTTATGCTGAGGCTTATTAATTGAGGGTCAATCCCAGGGCTTGGCGCTTTTCCTCTCACGGCGATGCGGACGCGGCCTTTGCAATGGGCTGGATGACAATGAAACTTAGGTACACGCCGTCTTACAACATCTCGCTTTGTCCAAGACTGACTGAGCGCATGTTCTGTTCATACTTTCTATGTCGGTACCATTGCTGCGCTCAAATTGTTTCGACATTCTCCAAAGGCAGAGGTCACACGACACCTTCTGAATAGCACAAGAAGCCTTTGCACAAGAGCCGTGTTCTGCCTCAACGCCTAAAGTCCCCAAGATGGGGCGCATATACCCCTGAATCGCTCGTCTCAATGCCCCCCCGCTGTCACCGCCCCCTCCTCCTTGCTTGGCCCATCTCAACGCTGCTGTTGCTTCTGATCGGCATTGCACCACTTGTGGGAGCTGATGCAGACTTCGAGAGCGTTCGCATTAGATTCGATTACCCGGATAGGAGTGGGAGGGGCGGGGATCCGGAAGAGAAGTACTGGCGTAAGTTCCAATCGAATACTCCTTAAGATGATAGGCACAATGTCTAATGCAAGCTGGTCTACAGATGAGTCGGTGTAAGTCATGGGCCATCCGTAACATGCGCACCGACATTGCTGACCGAAGCCGAAAGCTTCGACTCTCATTACGATGGACGGTACGAGCGTCTTGGAGCTCTTTCGTCAAGCGTCTACTAACGAGGGGAAAGATTTACGGACACTACGCTCCCTTATGAAGAACAACGAACCAATCTCACCCTACTCATGCAATCGTACCTCTTCTCCATGGCCGATATAGGGGCTGAAAGCTGGATCATACATGGCACGTTATTGGGATGGTGGTGGAATCGAAAAGTATTCTACCCTCAGACACCCTATACCATCCCAAGTGACGAAACGAGGTTCTGATCTGACAGTTACTCGGCAGATCATGCCATGGGACTCGGACATTGATGTCCAAATGAGCGCCTCCACCGTCCACCTTCTGGCCTCCTACTACAATATGACCATCCATACTTACGAACATCGCAATTATCTGTTGGAGATAAACCCGAAATATACGGACGGCAGTTTCGAGGATAGTTTGAATGTCATCGACGGCAGATGGATTGATATACAAACAGGTCTGTTCATCGACATTACCGCCATACGACCCAAGAAAGGCGTCAAAGGTGTTGTCGTCAGTAAGGACAAGCAAGAGGCAAAGGTACACCTTGACCCCTAAGATGCGTCAGTCGCGCCTTCGGAGGTGACTTGTATGCTGACAGTGGGGACTTTTCCAGATCAGAGACCTGTTCCCACTTCGCGATAGCCTCTTCGAAGGTCACCCTGTGAAAGTCCCCTATAATTATGCAAAAATGCTGTCTGAGGATTATGGAAACAAAGCACTGACCAAGACCGAATTCGCGGGCCACAAGTTCAACAAGTCAAGCATGGAATGGGAGAGGATCGAGTAAGTTTACGTTCATTTCCTGCTCACATAGCCAACGGTTCTTCTGGAACATATGGAAGCTAATTCTTATTGTTGTCGCCCGAAGAGAGGAGGCCGAGGATCCAATGGACGACGATGGTGATCCGGATGATATGGACTGATATATATGACCACATTGTAGGATATGTGGGCGCAGCAATTTTGAGGACTCATAGCAATGCGCATTGAGCGATGGAGTTGACTCCCCTGATCCTATCGAAAATAGCTCCAAAACCATACCACATTGCCTTCTTGACTCATGGATGACTTTAAGTATTTGGAGATGTTTATAAGCGTTAAACATTACTATGGCAGAGATATCCACGCCATCACTGTTGCCCACCACCTGATTGTCACGTGACCTGGCTAGTGCGACTTAGTATCTCTGGATTCAGCATCCATCATCTCAATTTTCCACCTTCTGTATAGACATCATCAAGCCGGAGTATTGCACAATTACTAGTGCTACAATCATCACACCACTAAACCATCGGCTCAACCGCTCACGGCTATCATGCCACCACGCCGCGCGCCTACATCTGTCCCTACCACTTCCTCCAAAACCCCGTCTTCCGCAAAGAAATTACAATCTGCTCCGTCCTCTGCACCAACGAGGGCCCTCCGGATGACTTATGATGCTGTGACTGCCAAAGAGAATCGAAGCGTTGTACAGGCGGTTGGAATTTTCGGGGTGAGTCAATATCCCTACCGACCTTGGAGAATCATCATGAGAGGCGGAGGCATGCTCCACTATATTGAGAAGGACGTCGACATTCGATGCTGTCCCGACAGGCTGGAGATTCAAATCCCCTATCGTGCAGTCCTATACTAACGCAAAGGTGTTGCCCTACAGGCCGCTGTGGCGTTCCTGGCTAGCAGTTGGAGCGAGTACATCCTTCCAGGGTAGATTGAAGCGGAACCCATTCAATGTGAGAGCCAACCAGTACGGAGACATTTCAATGCTAACAAAGTGGGTCCTCAGTTTCGACGCCGATGATTTCCGTCTTCGTGCTTCTCAGACCATTGGACCCCGTCCATCCTTCGAAGCTCTACTTTAGTGCACTTCGTAAGGAGATGGCGGCTATATACAACACTGGGAGAGATTACGTACGCATCTCGTCCGCGCACTTTCGTGGAGCAGGGAAATACGCGTTACGGCAGGCTGCTCAAGATGTACGATAAGATGGACGAATGGAGTGGGGCTCAGGTATGGTTGAAGGCGCGTCAGGTCAAGGCCAAAGGTCACTACACAAGCCCCTTAGAAGTCGTTGGCGCAACAGTGCTGGCCACCAGACTAGATAGTACTCGAACCAGGCTGGATGAACTCCTCTTCCGGTTTTTGGTTAGACGGCAATCAATTTCAACTGTTCCAATTGGTCTCCATAATCAGGCCACCGCTATCATGAGGCAATCAAGCTGACCGAGTCCAAGCGCAGATCCTTGGTCAATCAAGCCTCTCCAAGACCATGCATGGCAAGACTTTCTCGGAGCTGTGTGAACGAGATATCTTGTTCGATCAACATTTGGGAGGATCACATTCCTTTATCGTTTTGGAAGAGTTCGATAGAAGACGGAGATTGCAAACCCTTTCACATGCATCACAAGGCAAAGGACCTTAACAGCAGTCAAAGGATCTTCCTTGCTAAGAACAATTCTAACTCCAATGTCAAGCGCTGCTATACCGTTGTAGCAAGGCATCTGATCACCTGTGGCCTTCATGGCACAATGGTCGTGTTACTCGCCATGTGTGCCTAGCAGCTCAGTGCTGGTATTTTCGGCCACAGTTGCAGAGATAGTAGTGATTGCAACAATAACATGGAGCTTTTTGCGAGATTAAGTCTTGCGAGACTAAATCATGCGAGGGTCAAGACAGATGCTGAAAGATCAAATTCAGGGCATGGCCCAAGTCGTGGGGGCACGACAGCACGTCGTCGATCAGCAGGGACGGAGATGCAAGTCATCGAACGGTCTCACGAGCATTCACTACATTTCTTTTGCGCCTCCAATCGCAGCGCGAACGCACGCATGGAGCTACGTGACAGCTTCGTGTCCAGAATCCAGATAGAAAAATGTCTCATGCAAGATTACATCACAACGCAAACAACCATCGGGAAAGCTACCAGAGCTCTGGCACGATGATTTGCACGGCATGTCCGGAACCATGTAGGGTGACATAAGGCCGGTCGCTTAAGTGGAGGTTTGTTGCAGATTGCGGTGGCGTTTCAGCATGGGATTCATAGGATTCACGGAAATGCCAAAATTAATTGGCGCGCGTGAAAGAGCCAGCAGTATGGGGCCCCATAATCCACATCGGAACTTTACCTCCGCACGCGCCCATCGTGATTTTGGGACGGCATCATAGATATTTCGCATGCTGACAGCTTGGTCGTATGCGAGGAACCTGCTCATCGATGATCTGCTCTGATTCATGCAGATGGTGTAGCTCGATGGGGGGTTTCGACTTGCTTGGAGGTTTTTGGAGCTCCAATAAAGAGTTCACAGAAGGAAGGTTGGCTTTTGTGGAGCCGGCAGCCATGGCGGAGCAGATGATCTGATGATAAACACAAATCTTCCTTTCGACCCACTTGACACATAAATGTTTCCCTGTCTCGCCTGTCCAAGCTTCTGCCCAGGATTTCTTTTCCGAGTCAAGCTTTCTGTCAAGAAGACAAGCCTCCTTTTGTTTCCCGAGCTCGGTCAGGCTCTTCTCTCTTTCCCTAAGGACAGACGCTGGACATCTGACTTGGTGGCCTTCTGGGAACATCAGGATCAAGCACGATGGCTCATCAACATGGCACGGAAGCGCCGCTGCCTGCCACACCAGACACGAGGAATACTGGCGTGAATTTCTCGGGAGACCATCTCAAAAACGAACAGAGCC
This sequence comes from Niebla homalea, assembly GCA_019925105.1. NCBI lineage: Eukaryota > Fungi > Ascomycota > Lecanoromycetes > Lecanorales > Ramalinaceae > Niebla > Niebla homalea. Next base: position 725,431 of record JAHGAU010000009.1, read on the forward strand.
CTGACTCTGTACTCCACGAGAAACAACATGAGGAAGACGTCGATAATATTGACTATCCTCCCCCTTGGAAATGGGAGAGATACTTCATCGGTGGTTACAGCCAGAGTCGTATGCTCAAGTTCAAGAATTCAAAGACCATGTACAAGGCCATCAATCTTTTCGCTGGTGTGGCCATCATGTTCTATGGGTACGATCAGGGTGTAATGTCACAGGTCAACTTGAACGAGGACTACTGGAACAAGAGTATGTTGGGTTCTTTCATCTTGAAAAGAGTACCAGAATGCTAATAGTGCATCAGTGGGCATCAACTCTCCGGACGACTCCAGCCGAAACGTTGCCGCAGAAGGTGGTATTGTCGCTGTCTACTATGGTGGAACTCTCATTGGCGCTCTCATTGCCGGATCTCTTGCCGACCGATGCGGAAGAATTAAGGCTGTTGTCTTTGGCTCCCTGTGGGCTCTACTCGGTGCAGCACTTCAAGCTTCGGCCTACAACATTGCCTGGATGTGCTGTGCCAGAGTCATTGCTGGTGTTGGTGTTGGGGCGATTGATTGTGTGATTCCTGTCTGGTCTGCGGAAGTCTCAAGTCACTCGGCTAGAGGTGCATTCTTGGCTATTGAATTCTTCATGGTGAGTCCAGCCTTGCATCCCGGTCATCCGAAGCGGGTTCTAAAGTGATGTAAAGAACATTGGTGGTTTGGCGCTGGCATACTGGATCGAATACTTCGCAGACCTGAACCCCAACAAGGTCATGGCTTGGCGTACACCCCTTGCCCTGCAAATCATTTTCATCATTATCATCGGCATCGGCATCAATTTTTTCCCGGAATCACCCCGTTGGCTCATGAAGGTCGGTCGCGAAACCGAAGCTCGCAATGTGCTGAAAGCCACCCGGGACGGGGACGTCGAATACGAGCTGAATTCGATCAAGAAAGTGGTCAAGTATGAGATTGAAACTTCCGGTCAAAATCACTACTGGGCCATGCTCTTCCCAAAGGACAAGTACTCCCGTCAACTCCGCTGGCGAGTCTTCCTCGCCGTTTGGCTGCAGATCATGCAGGAACTGGTCGGCATTGGTGTCATTACAGTGTACGCCGTCGACCTCTTCCAAGACGCCGGCTTCAGCTTGCAGCTTTCCAAGCTCCTCGCCGGTTTCAACAACCTCAGCTACATGTTCAGCGTTGTCTTCGCCGTCTACACCCTCGATCGCTTCGGACGCCGTAGCACCATGGTCTGGGGCGCCGTCGGGATGGCTCTCATCCTCCTCATCGCCGGTATTCTCGACAAATATGCCCAGGTCGAAGGACCAAACCAGCGCGCGTACGGCGCCGCAGTCGCCGCCATGACGTTCCTTTACACCGCCACCTTCGGCGCCACCTGGCTCACCACCCCCTGGCTCTACCCGACCGAGATCTTCCCGCTGAATGTCCGGGCGAAAGGTGGCGCCTGGTCGGTGGTCGGCTGGTCCATTGGCAACGGTGTCATCACGATGATCACCCCCTTCTTATTCCAAGCCATCAGCTACGGTACCTTACTCCTCCTCTTCGGGCTCAACATCTTCTGCCTGCCCTTTGTCATCTTCATGTATCCCGAGACCGCCGGCCGCAGTCTCGAGCAGATGGACACCTTCTTCGAGAACGGTGGGAGCTGGAACGTCTTCAAGGCGAGCCACAATATCCGGAATCTTGACATCGATGATTGGAGGTGGACCAAGAAGCTGCATCCCGAGGACCAGAAGGAGCTGGAGAAGGGAAGGCGGTTGAGCAGTGCGGTCAAGATGCCCGAGGAGGATGAGAAGGATGCGAGACAGTCTTGGAAAAAGAGACCGGTGTACACGTTCAGGAGGAAGGCGAGCAATGCTGGGCTGATGTGATTTCTTTTTCGACAGGTTGGTGTCAAGTCTTGGGAGATTGGGGCCGGGGGGTTGGGGGAAGGGGGGTGGAGTGACTGGGTTTTACGATGGATCAAGGGCGGGCAATGGCCAGGAGTTCCTCTTTTGTGGCTCGTCTGAGCGCGGCGTCCATATGGATCGGCAGGGAGGGATGATATTGCTTTTTTTCCTCCCCAGGGACGCGGGCTCTTCTTTTCTGGTGTACATTGTTGAGCAATCGATCTAGCAATCAACCCACCCCGTATAAATCCTTGAACATGGGCGTTTTCCTCTACAGAGTTCAATGCTATCGATGAACCAATCGAATGATAGCACCTACTGATTGGGGTTGCCAAGCCTTTCACCCCTTTTCTCAGCCTGACGTTGTAGCTTTGAATCATTTGCACGAGCAGATGTACATGGTTTCGTTATGTAAAACCCAGCAGCAACTTATTAGAAATGAGGTATCTCAAAGAATGGAATAATAGTCATCACCTGTAGCTCAAAAATCGAGTTACTCATTGGGGGTATAAGATGCCTAAGACTATGCACCATAAGCGTTCCATGTGCTCACGAGAACAACGACCAGCGTTCCCCCTCCCCCTGACCCTTTCTCTCCCTATTCCACAACTTACCCAAAGGTTACACTCTTCTTCTTCCTCCCCTCTTCGCAACCGGCATGGGGGTTGCATTTGCACCCGCAGCCAAGCCCCGGGCACCGTCCTTCACTGCTCTCCAAGTTCAAGAACCATGGCCGTAAACACTTGATGTGCCCGCCGTGCCTGCAATCGAAGCACCAGCGCCACAGGCTGGTCTGGGTAGCTTGGTGGCAGATCACACAAATCGGTGTAGACACGACATCGACCTTGAGCGTGGATGGCGGATCGAGCTCGGCGAAACCGGGATAATCGAATACGCAGGTATTCAAGAGCTTTTTGGCCGCGATATGCAGCCCGTTGCGCTTCAGATGCTCATGGTGTTGCGTGATCAGGTTGCGTCTGACGTCGACGTTGGAATAGGCCTCGCTGTCGACGTTGAACCAGGGGCAGAGATATACGATGCACCAGACCGCGAATTGGACGTCTTGGTGGGTTTCGACGCTCGTTTTGAGCATCATTGCAAGGACGGATGAGGTCCGCAATGGGCCTGGCGTTTCATCCTCGATGTTCTTCTCTGGGCGGTCGAAATCGGCCACTTCGTAACCCTGGCGGTCCTGAGGTTGCACGATTTCCTTCGAGTTAGATGGAGATGCAGCGACGCCTCGACGTTGACGATTGGCGCTTGCCCGCTTCTCAAGCTCCTTGGGAGCGACCTGAGCCAAGATCTTGAAATTCGACGAAGCTAGATGACGATTCCCCATCGAAGCAAATTGGCAGTTTCTCAGGAGGACGGCACGTAATTCTTGGATGAAGGTGACGGAGGCCTGCCGTTTATGCGGTGCAGCAAGGGGCTTGTAGCGCTCAGCGAGGAAATTGAATGAGTCCCGGTCGGCGTCCGCACCTGGCACACGAAGAATGGCCATTGCCAGTCGACTGTTGATAGGCAGATAGGTATCCATGGTCCCTAAGACCTCTTCGATGCTCTTGTAAGGTTCCGCAAATAATTTCGGGCTGCCGTTCTTCCCCAGTGCTGGTGGATTAGTAGATGTCGTTGGCTTGGCGTCGTGATGGGAGGACGTATGGCCTCCTTTGCTGCCTTCTTCCGCTAGCTCCGCTGGAAGTCCTTCAACGACGCTCCCTTTGGCTGATTGATGGTCCTCTTTCCGATCTACATGCGGATAATAAACATGCAGGATGTGCCCATGTGGTGTAAAAATTGCTCCGTTGCCCCCGATCCGTTGCTTGCGGAGTGGAAGGTCCGCAAGCTCTAGCTGGGTGAAGATTCCATGATTGCCGACCAACCAAACAATGTTTTCAGACTGCCAGAGAGTGCATGTCGGCGGAGAGTCATCTTGATTGAAGACACGGGAAGGCACATAGGGTGAGCGCAGGTCCCACACCAGCGTTCTCGGGTCATTGTGGTCAAGTGAGGTGACTAGTTCTGTACTCTGCCAGCTACCCTGACCATTCCCACCCTCCTGCCAGCTGAGCGGCCGCCAACGAGCTTCCATTACTGCCTGCGGAGCCCGTAGAGAAAGAGAGGGTTTCATTTTACGATCAGAAGAGGAGAAGTCCCAAACCTTGACATCTTTGTCCATGCCCGCGCTGGCAAGATGCTTACCATCCGGATGCCAATCAACCGATGAACAGGCCCTCTCATGTGCGCGCATCCTTAGCAATGGGGCATTGGCCTTACGGCTATCCCAGCGCTGGATGATACCAGCATCAGTGCCTAGGGCGAATTCGAACTCAGTCGTGGGGGACCATCTGACGTCTCGCACGACGTCGTTGTTGCCAGCGAAGCTTACCCGGCTCCGGATGGCCATCTTGCTGCTGTCCCCAGCATAGGCTCGTAAGTCCCATAGTTTGACAGTAGCATCTTGACTACCAGAGAGCATGATACTGCCATTGAAAGGGCTGAAGCCAACTCGGTGGACCTGGCGATTGTGCTCGTGCAGCGTTGCCCATTCTACTCCTGCTTTATCAATGTCATAGACCACTATTTGTCCATTAGACGCTGCTGTTGCGATTTTCCTATCAAAGGAACCATGAGACCATTTCACATCATTAGCAGATTGCTTGCTCTTGGATGCCGAAGAGGTCGCCCCTTTTTCTGTTCCATGCGCGGCGGAATAGGCGATGATCGCCGCTCGGAGATTGTGCTCCTCAATACAGCAGTCATCGGTTACATGTATGATTTTGAATATGTCTCTGCCAGCAAGGACGGCTCGTGTGCGATCGGGGGATGCATCGAGAGAGGCAATGGGAATGCCGGTTCGGAATGTCACGACTAGACTAGCCACAGACCGGTCAGCACGCAGCTTCCTCAGGGGGATTCCTAGGGGTTCCTGGGGGGCCTTGAGGGGGACCTTGGGGGGGAGTTGCACATATGGCAGATGTAGTTGACGTAGGAGGGAAAGGTCAGACCTCTTCTGGGAGCTCGAGTCCCGATCCCGTCCAAAAGGGGGAGGCTTATTGGAGAGCTGCCGGGCGGCAATGCGGGTCAAGGAGTCTATGGCTTCGGAAGGGAAGGATCCCTTGCGCGCGGGTCGCTGGGGAGGTAACGGCGGGGGCGGGGGAGGAGAAGGAGCTGGCCGTACGCCATCGCGAGGGCTATTCGACATGGACACGGCCGACAGATTGACACTGTCAGGATTGGGAGCGGCAAGGAAGATTCAGCATCTGCTTGGTCGTTAGCTGCCATGATGTGATGGATAGCGGGCATGCATGCGTTGTCATTCGCTGTACCTCAGCCAAACAGCTTGTCAGGCCCGACCGCCTTTTAATCCTCAAGCAAGGAGGCTGGTCCGGGGAGGAAGGGAAGAAGAGATCCTGTGCAGTAGTCAAGTCGATGGACACCAAGCAGACGATTGTCAGACCATCAGGTCCCTCGGTCCAGCATCTTGCTTCTGTGGATACAAGTTTGCCGAGTATCGAGATGACACTCGTGGCGGCTGCATGAGCTCGCTCCAAGGCTGCAGGTTGGCTGGTAGGTGCGTCCAACTCAGCTAGGTACGTAGTCTTGGATGATCCGCCTGCTGCAGGAGTCAGGCAAGTCAGGGTAGCCTCGATAAGCTCGAGTGCCTCGCTGGCGCGCCAAAGTGGGCTAATAAGTTAATAAGAGCACCAAAGATGGAGGAAAGGCTTCTGGTGGGTTGCGGTTGGTGGGAAAGCGCGTCCTGGTGGTCCCCTAAAGTGACCTAAGGCCTTCCGAATGCGCCTGCCGATGGAGCTTGATTGGTGTAAGGGCAGTGCAGCAGTGCCGCTACTGCTCAGGACAGTGGACCCCGATCGGAACGTCCGGGGAGACGACGTTGACTGGGATGTTAGGGTTCTCGTCGCTGGGAATCGACTCCTTTTCTCTGGTAAGCTTCTCCTCGTTGGGTACAGCAGCAGAGTTTAGATCATGTTTTTTACAGCTCCAGACAGCGGGAGTGAGCTGGTAATGTTGGGGGAGAGACGGAGAGAGGGCAGGGAGAGGTGGTCCCCGGTTGGTAAGCCCAAGCAAGCGGGAAAGCTTGAATGGCCGCTCGCTCTGACGGAGTCACGGAGTCACGGTCGCCGGCTCTATTCCAAGAGGCTGCTGCGGACAAGAGTCAAGAGTCAAGACTGGGTTCTTTGGACAAGTACGGATCGCTGCAGTATACGGGATACCTGATAGTTTGGCGGAAAAGACTAAAAAGTGGGTTTGAAAAGGGGACTTGATAGGGACTGAGGGACAGCCGACAGCATCAGATGGTCCAGATGCTCACGAGACATTCACTTCGCCACGACCCTCTACAAACTATTTCTAACCCTATCGGAGTTACTCATCTCCTTACCTTGGATATCCTTACTTCTGCCATCCTCTGCATGATAAATCCAGAGGCAGTCAGAGCCCTTGACTGCCATCCCTATCCCTTCCCTTGGCGGACACTTGAGCACTCCGCGTTCTGTGTCGCTCGTTACTTTACTTTTGCCCACATCACTCAAACTCAAAATACCAGAACCCCCAGAACCTACGCCAGCACGTCTGTAGCTGACCATGTCTGCTCTGTTCGAAGCCTGGGTTTCCGGCAGCACCGCAAAGGCTGTCCTGACCTACGCCCACTATCTGTCCCCTCTCATTCTCTTCATCGTCTTCCTCGCCTGCTTCATCTCCCGATCCGTCATCAACGCCAATCGTGACGATGAACTCAAGCCCGCAACACACCACACCGGTCCTGGAGGCAAACCCTTGCCCAGGACAAACTCCCCTTCCGCCAGAATCCAACTCCTACAGACGGCAAGTCCGGAATTCAGTCCGGCCAGGAAGTCCCTATTCATCATTCTCCACGCGCTGCTGCTACTGACATTTGTCGGTAACGCTACCATCGTGGTCATTCATGCCCTCGCTGAGCGAAAGCAGGAATGGTGGTGTGGACAAGCTTTTGTCGTGAGTGGACCTATTTTTTCTACCCTTCATCACAAGGAAGCCTGGGGAAGCCTAATGGTGCTTCCAGATATACGTGGTGGCTACCTTCTTCACTTATTCACTAATCTTGATATCTATCATCGACACCCATCCAGCGCCAAATCCTGTCCATGTCATTACTTGGTTTGTGAGTCTCATCTTGGACCTCATTTGCCTCGGTGCCTCTTTTGCCCTGTACTCGACTACTCACCATGTGGGCGAAGCCTTCGACCCAAGCGGCGGCCCAGTCCATCGTGGCTTCACCGCATGGGAGTCCCTGGAAATTTTTGTTGATCTCAGCAGGATCATCTGCTTGCTGCTTGCTCTCTCATTCTATGCCTTTCTCGTCTTCCTAAGGTTCCGGAAGAACAGGGCAAGCCGTCGAGCGGAGATGCATCATGTGAATGAGACGACCAGTCTCCTGAATGGCAACAGCAAAACGAACGGACATGCTGATCCAAAGAAGGACCACCACCTGGATACCGAAGCTCAAACCGAAGACACAGCAGGCTGGGTGAGGCCGGACAGAATTCCTTCCAAGACCTGGTGGGAATACGTCCGAGGCTATTCAGTTTTCTTTCCTTACTTATGGCCTGCAAAATCTCCCGGGCTGCAGGTCATCGTTCTGTTGTGCATGTTGCTACTCCTTGCCGGTAGGGTCTTGAACGTCCTGATCCCGATTCAGGTGGGTAAGATCGTGGATCTCCTCTCATGGGATGAGCATGGCTTGCATGATATTCCGTATGGCCAGATTGCGCTCTTCATCCTCTTCCGACTGCTCCAAGGTGGAAGCGGCATCGTCAACTCGATCCGATCTGTCCTGTGGGTGCCGATTGGACAATACTCCTATCGAGAACTCTCGGTAGCTGCGTTCGAACACGTCCACAGCTTGAGCTTGGATTTCCACTTGGGCAAGAAGACCGGAGAGGTGCTATCAGCCCTGAACAAAGGAAGCTCCATCAACAACTTCCTGGAGCAAGTGACTTTTCAAATGATTCCAATGGTTGTTGATCTTGGTATCGCCATCATCTACTTCACCTTCGCATTCGACATTTACTATGCTCTCATCGTCTCCTTGATCGCGGTAGCTTACATGTATGTGACCATTCGGCTGGCTTCTTGGCGAGCAGATCTCAAACGAGAAGTGACCAATCTCAGTCGCACTGAGGAAGCTACGAAGTGAGTCAATCTGCCGAGCCATCTCTATGCCATGGTAGTCTAATGAAGGTGTACAGGAACGACTCTCTGATCTCATATCAAACAGTAAAGTACTTCAACGCCGAGGACTATGAATTCACACGATACCGCAACATTGTCAATCGCTACCAAGCAGCAGAGTACACGGTCTTGGTCTCCTTGAACTTGATGAATGTCACCCAGAACATCTGTTTCACATTAGGCCTTATGGCAACCTGCTTCCTAGCAGCTTTCCAGATTTCCATCGGTCAACGCCGCGTTGGCCAATTCGTTAGCCTATTGACTTATATGGCTCAGTTGCAAGCACCTCTCAATTTCTTCGGCACCTTCTACCGCATGATACAATCTTCGATGATCAACTCTGAACGAATGTTGGAGCTGTTCAAGGAGCAGCCTAGTGTTGTTGATAAGCCAGGGGTTGACACACTCACCTCCGTGAGAGGAGACATTCGCTTCCGGAACGTGAAATTCTCCTACGATCCCCGGCGGCCCGCTATTGATGGTGTCGACTTTTTTTGTCCCCAGGGGTCAACAACGGCAGTAGTGGGTGATTCTGGAGCAGGAAAATCAACAATCTTCAGCTTACTCTATCGCTTCTACAATATTGCCGGAGGAAGTATTGAGATTGATGGAACCAACATTGAGGACGTCACTTTCGACTCGTTCCGAAGCTTCATTGGGGTGGTGCCCCAAGATACCGTCCTTTTCAATGAGAGTATCATGTACAATCTGAAGTACGCCAACCAGGACGCCACTGACGAGCAAGTTTACGCCGCCTCCAAGGCAGCCAGTATCCACGAGCAGATTGAAAAGTTCCCAGATGGTTACAACGCCCGTGTTGGTGAGCGTGGCTTGAAACTATCGGGGGGGGAGAAACAGCGAATCGCGATCGCTCGTACAATTCTCAAGAACCCTAAGATCATCATGCTTGACGAGGCGACCGCTGCCTTGGATACCGAGACTGAGCAGAACATCCAAGAGGCACTGGATAGCCTCACGCGCAATCGCACGACCTTCATCATTGCCCACCGTCTCAGCACCGTCATCCATGCTGACCAAATCCTCGTTCTCAGTCAAGGTAAGATTGTCGAGCGCGGAACCCACGACGAGCTCTTAGCAAAGGAGGGTAAATACACCAAGATGTGGGAGAGGCAAGTCAAGGCCCAAAAAGCTCTTGAACTCACCGAGGCAGCGAAGAAACTTCGCCAGGAGGCAATGGAGCCAGCCTCCGCCAGCCCAACTCACAGCGACGATGAAGGACACGTCCAAGTGTTCCGTGGTCGGAACCTCCAGATGACACCTGCCGAAGGCAACGATGCTCGCAGATCTCGCCTTAAATCACATTCCCTACAATGAATACTGAAATACTCTGGGAGGCAACTCTGCAAATATCATACAGCTTAGCACGGCGCAAGGGAGGCATGATACCCAAGTGACACCATTTACGAGCTATGATCCTATGGCCAGCGACTCAATAATTGCGTTTGAAAGAGGCGCGAAAAGGCAATATTATTTATGGTTATCAACTAATCGTACAGGACACTGAATCACATCGCTGTCGGAACCAAACAAAAAGCTTGTTACTTCCGTCGGTCAAGCTGAACCTTTACTCCTTAACTAATTTTACAGAAAGCCGCGGCCGGCGGGGTCGAAAGGTCGTCATTGTTGATTAGAGGAGATGCAAGTGGCATCTCCAAGGGCCTCAGTGGCTTGATTTGAACAAACGCATCATACCCCAGCATTATTCAGGCCAACAGTCATTGCAACTCTAATACTCAAACTGGATAGACCTATCAAATCATCTCTCACGTGCCGCGCTCAACTTGATCCGCCTTATTAGTCGCTGCTTTTTCCAATGCGTCTTTGCGCCATCCGAAACATGCCACCGCGTAGAGGGACATCATCCCCTTCCATTGGCGTCTGCACTTCTCTGTCCTCATCTCCTGTTGTTTCTTGATCTTCCGTCAGGCCAGCGACTTCCTCCTCATGAGGTCTGTCCCCTGCTGTTTCGTTCGGCGTCTCTTGTCTCTCCTCTCCCGCTTCATCCGGATCTTCCTCCCGTGATTCTTCTTCCTCACCTCTGATGTCGTCCTCACTTGCCAGCATTGGCCCCTCCCCATCCAGTTCACCGCCACCCTCGTTCCGCGGCTCTGACTCACCACCACTATGCCTGAGGTCTTCCAGAAGCTGCGCTGCCAGCTTCGTCCTCGGACTGGGTTCCTGGGCCTCTGGACCGCCATGTCTTTGTAATGGCGTCGTCTGCCGGACAGTGCGCCCTTCCCCACTCCCTCGGGCGAGATTACCCAAGATCGACGCTGCGTGATTCGCCGGCGGACTTGCTGACTTGGAGGCCCCGCTTGGCCTCCCCGGTGTCTTGACCGTCGTTGTTTGTGTGATGGTGAGCACGTTACCGGAGGAACCCTTGCGGGTGTTCATCGAGCCCCCAGTGCGTTCCTCCACGTCCTGCTCTGCCACCACCACCTTCTCCTGCTCCTCCTCCTCCTCTTCCTCCCGCCCTAAATCATCTTGCACCTCAGCTTCCGGGGCAGTTTCCTTCTGCTTACCCTTCCCTTTCTCGGCTGCTGCTGCTGCTGCTGCTGCAGGCTTCTTGGAGCGAGTGCCCTTCGGCACCCTCCCCCTCCCCTTTTCCCTCCGCGCCGCCTTCCTTGCCTTCTCCCGCTCACTCCTCTTCTCCGCCGCGCGCGCCTCCCTCCAAGATTGCGTGCCCCATCCCCATGGGACACCCCAGGCGCGATAGAACATGTTGAAAGCGCTCTTGACCGTTGTGCTCATGAATGATACCGGTCTTGGTCCCCGAGTGGCAGCGCTGAGGGTGCGTGAAGAGGTGGAGGAGGCGGAGGCGGCGTCGCTGCCCCTGTAGGCGGTGCCGGAGCCTTTGCTGGATGACCCGAGGGCTTCGCTCCATGCATCATCCGGGATTCTTCGGGCCACCGCTCGAACCATCGATGTTTCGGATTCGGAGTGCTGTTTCTTGCGGGCTGATCCGGGTGATGGCGGATTATCCGTCTCAGCTGGATCACGGCGGGAGGAAGGGTTTTCGATGGGCCAGGATCGGACGCGGCGGGTGTTGGTGACGGTGGCGAAGACGGTGGAGGAGTGGCGACGCTTGTGTCCTCTTTTGGGGGGGCCTTCATCTTCCTGGGAGCCCGGAGCAGGGTCTTCGAACGAGACGCTCGGATGTTGTTGGCTTGCGCCTTCTTCCGCTCCAGGATCCGGGATTCCAGTGCGGCGACGTCGCTTGGCGTCCCGCTTCCGTTGCCTTTCTTCCTTGTTGAGCTCGCCTACCGTCTTCCGCGGCCTTTTCAAGGTGTTGGGTTGGACGCTCGGAATGCTCAGGCCTGAGACGCCTCTGATCCCGCTGAGCTGTGGGGTAGGACCTGCCTGAGATCTTAAATCTCTATCACCTGGACGCCGAGGTGGTTGGACCTGAGCAGGGCGATCGTTAGGAGCCACCGCTTCGCTTCCTTTGCTGGGCTTTAAAGTAGGGTTCATTTTCGAGCTTGGACCTGCTTGCGGTCTGGCATCGGCTTGTGACCTTAGATCGCTACGGTAATCAAACTCGCTTTCTTCGCTGCCTGAGACGTGGCTTCCATCGGTGTCCTCTTGCCGATCATAGTCTGGTGCAGAGGTTTGGGGTTCTATATTATCGTTAGTAGGATCGTCATTGTCACCCGTCTCTGCTTGAGCTGTATTTGCTTGAGATCCTTTTGTCATTTTTCGCCTTCTTGCGCCTGGGCCTTGCCGCTTGCTTCGAATAGAAGGGCGCCAGCCTAGCTTTCCACGCTCGTCAAAGTCTGGAGATCTGGGCACAGCTCTTTCGGAAGGCGGTAACAAGTTGTTCGCGTAGCCTGCGTTCTGTAAACCTACGCTATTATCCCAGACTGGAGCATTCCTCTTTTCGTCCTCGGCATTTCTATCACGTACAGGATTGACTCCGGCCTTGTGCTCTGAGAGTGGCGAGGGTTCGCTCCACTCATCGGCGTCCGGACGGTACGTTGGATCTTGAACTCGGCGCCTCTTCTTTGGGCTACCTGGTCCCTCCTCATGGTCTTCGGCATCTCCACTGAGGGGATCATCATCACCTTCGTCTTCTGCGCTGTGCCGATATGTTGTATCCGCGGGTTTGCCTCTTCCCTTCCCACGCCTCTTCGCTGTCGCAGAATTACCTTCGCCACTTTGCGGGTCAGCACCAGGCTTTTCGCTTTTCTTAGGAGGACGCCCTGGCCCTCTCTTTGGCTTTGCCTCTACTGCATCATTAATGTCACCAGTCGTATTTATTCGCACGTGGGCTCTGGGGTTTTTCATAACTTTGTCTGCGATTTTCGGAGCTGCTGACTTTGGTGCTGTTACCGTTTCCTTAAATCTCGTGGGTCTGCTATTGCTGTCATCAAGAGACTCATCTTGAGATTTCCTACTGGGCCCGGCCGTATCGTGCTGTGTATCATCGACTGGTGGAGTTTTCATCTTTCTCCTACCCCTGCTGGTAGCACCCTTAGATTTACTAGCTGATGGCGCTTGTGTGCTATCGTTGTCCGCGCTTTCTCGGGATCTATGATCTTTTGACATGGTCGCCTGTGTTTTGGCCCGAGTCATTTTCGCCGTGGCGTTCGGAGCAGCCTTTAATTCGCCTGTGGCCGTAGGAGCTGGTGGTTCTGACTCGCCATCTGCTCCCTCCGTTGCATCCTCGGTAGCTAATCCCTTTTTGTCTGCCTTTTTCCTAGTTCTGGTTGACTTTACTGCACCTTTCGACGCGGATCCTGGCTTAGCCTTAGCTTGAGCAGTTGATGGTTCAAGTTCGTCATCCTTATGGACTGCTTCATCGTCATCTTTTTCAGCTGTAGTACTTCTTGAAGATTTAGCCGTCCTATTCCTAGGCTTGGTGGTCTTTCCTGAACCCTTCGAAGCAGGGTTTTGGTTGAACTTGGATTGAGATGCTGCCGATTCATCGCCATCGTCCCCTTCGTATGCTTCGTATCTCTCTGCCTCCGCTCTAGTGCTTTTGGATGATTTGGATGATTTAGTTGCCCCGTTCCTGGGTTTTGCGCGCTTTCCTGAAGCTTTCGAAGAAACCTTTACCTTGCCCTTAGATTTAGAGCCTGATGACGCCGGCTCGTTCTCTTCCTCGTCCGCTGCGTGCTCTACGGCAGCGGACGAAGATGGTTCGGCGACTCCTTTTCGGGTACCTGCTTCCGCAGCATTCTTGTCGATCTTCACATCTACTTTTTGGCGCTTTCCCCTTGGCTTAGTCGGCTTTGCTTTCTTTGGAGCCGACTCGGAAGCCTTTCCTTCATCTCGAATCGCACTGCCCTCTCCTGCCTCGTCCTGTTCATCTTCCGGCTCTTCTTGCGGCTGTGACGGAATCGCGCCTTCAGTCTTTTTAGGCCTACCTTTCCTCTTGTTCCTGGTATCAGACGAGCTACCTTGCGCAGTCGATGTAGGCGGCTCTGCTGTGGTCTTCTTTCTTACCTTCGGAGGGGAAGATGCGGAGTACTTCTTGATGGGCTTTGTAATATTGTTCTGCGCTCGCGTACGTGCCATAATAGATGGACAGTCAACTCCCAGGGAGGGTTTCTGCAGGGTAGACACACGAGAACGAACCGAAGAATGGAATGGATTGCAGGAGGAAAAAATGCATAGGCTCCATGTTCCTAGTTTCCCAAGGCTCTAGAAAAGCATACTCGACCTTTGTTGTGCAGTCCGCTTTCAGCAATTGTCGAGCTTCATACTCCATCAACTGCTCGCGCTTGAGCCACATAGACAAAGGCGCCTTGTAAAGTATTACCTTTTCCGAAAACGAGCCATAATCATTTCGACGCAATACGAACCCTGAAAGGAAGATGGGTGAAGGGAAGTAAATTGCACCTGATAGCTCTGGCAACACTATGGTACCATGCGTAGGGTTTCACATGAATCATGACTACCAAAAAGCACAAGACGAGAAGGGGAAAATAGGATTCAGAGTAAATCATACCATGAAGCACCTACTCTGTCTTTCGATTACAGAAAAGACCGGGCTTGAGGCGCTATGCATGCCATTTCACAGCACGATTTCTGGCGACGCTACACTTGGCATCGGGGGCGCCAGCCAGTAATATGGCTGAATGACCGATTCGCATTGGCATGCATCATGTTGAAAGTGGTTCGACCAGTGGCGGAAGAAGCCACGCGATATGAGCAATCGTGGGAAGGAGAGTCCTGAAGATTGAGACCTGCACGTCGACGATGATTCGCTGATAAATCTGAACCTTATCTACATGGTCATCTTTGGGAATCGTCACATTCTTGTTATCGTACGGAGTACGGAGGTACATGCTGGTTCATGCATGATAAGCATCAGCCGGCATGCATAAATCGTACTCCGGAACTCGTATCGATTGGCCCCATGATATGATGATCGCGGTGTTGACAGTAACTGTGGATCTTACTAGAGCACGATCATAATAAACGCAACAGAGTGTCCTTTGTAGAAGGCGTGTCTGTGTCACGGCCTGAAGTTGTTGTGAGGCGGATGACACATGTCCTGCATAGACTGTTCAGGTAAGTTTGTCACTCGAAACGTGGCAATGAGACGAATCATAGTTGGCTGGATTCACACATCATCCTGTTGCGCGCTTAAATTGCTTGAGTTAGTCACTCCATTGTACGACTATGATTCGTGCATAGGCGAGGAAACCATCTGTTTATTGTGAGCACCTGCCTCATAAATTTCCGATATTACGAATGTATTGATTGACTATTAGGGAGGGGGGCTCACCAGAGTTGACGCGTCCGAGCGTCCACTTCATTGGTTCTTTGTAGCCCCTTGCGTCAGCCTGCCTCGAGTCTACTCATCCAATACGAAAATAGTCGGAAGCACCCCTTCCCGAAGCTCTTGCAAAAATTCTCTCAAATAGAAAAGTGGGGGGCTGACTCTCCTCTGAATTGATGTAGGACCAAGCGGAGAGATATCAGAGCGAAAATGGCCACCACGGCTTCAACACGATCGTTTCGGGGCACTCTCTTCATCCTACTGCTCCTCGTCGGCTATTACGTTGGGAACCCATTTTCGCGACACTCAGCTACCTTCTTGAACCATGGCGATTCTGAGTCGTGGTTTGCGTGGACTCCATCTAACGAATATGTGGACAAGCCATCTTCCACCAACGATACCAACCTAAATAATCTTCACCAAGGCGGCCCCAGGATTCGACAGGCCACCATGATCTATTATACTGGCAAAGTCAATATGGCCTACGAGCGAGCCATTGCATCCCACATGAGACATGGCGACAAATGGGGCGTTCCAACTCACGTTTTGCGCCACGACATTGTGGATGCTGGCTATTTCAACAAGCCGGCCTACTTGTTGGGTTTGCTCATCAACGAAATGGCCAAGCCTTATGACAAGCGAGCCGACTGGATCGTGTAAGCAGTGTCTCCTTGACCCCAACGAGCCGACGACTTGACTGACAATCATCGCCCAGTTGGTTTGACGCAGACACGATATGCCTCAACCATGCGGTACCATGGACTCTCTTCCTCCCGCCTCCCGGATTCGAAGAGATTCACTTTCTCGGCACCAAGGACCAGAATGGCTTCAATGCGGGCATGTTCATGATCCGGGTACACGAGTGGAGTGTCAAAGCCATGTCGGAAGTGGTTGCGCTTCGCCAATTGAGGCCAGACGTCAAATGGGAATTCGACGATCAAGGCGCTATCGACTGGGTCCTCAACCGGTCTGGGTACGAGGAGCATTTCCTCTATCAGCCGCACAATTGGTGGAACGCGTTCGGGATTCAGACACCGCCTCACACAACCGACCTCTTCCTTCTGCATTTCGCCGGTGTGGATTGCTGCGGCCAGCCAGACTCCAAGGCCACGGTCATGTCCCGCTGGCTGGACAAGTTAGACGTCAATCCGGATGAGTATTACACACCACTCCACAACATGACCCTGCCACGCGAGATTGACGCTTATTGGGACTTATTGGCCAACGTGCAAAAGACGCTCGGCGTGGCCGATGCGTGGCAGGGCCCTTCCCGATATAAGGGGAAAGATCTCCAGACGACCAGGGGGGAGCTTCAAAGGTCCGTCTACAGGGAGGCCGATGATCCACCCAGACTGCAGACTGGAGTTGCCAGTCTGGAGAACATCATGGCTGACGCAAAATCAAGTCCCAAAGATGCATCTTGATCAACCGGTGGATTAATTACTGTCTGAAGTTGGATTTAGGTTGGTGGCTTGGGGCGGGCATCTCTTTAACTTTATGCTTTACGGAGTATGCAATTATGTTGTACCTATTATGCTTTGATACCCAACGTAGAATCCATGGCAATGGTCAGGACCACTACCATTACCTAGCTATGAGCTGCTGCTTGCATTTTCTTGATACCTTAAGCAAACCATAAGCTTAATCGTTGCGAATGATGTATCTGGCGTAGATGATTCGTTTCGAAAATTGAAAATCGGCAATGCGACAGACCCAATTTTCGCCCAGTTTGGAAACCAGTGATTTTTGGACCGCAATCTCAGCTTCATAAATATTCTACTTCCGCCATCTCGTTTGCCCTCTCACGCATCTACCCACCTGTCCAGCCATGTCATGGCACTCAGGACGCAGGGACGGTATCGGGAACCTGTATATAACACAATGTCTACCTCTCTGCGCGGTGTCCTGGCCCCCACGGTCCCAACTAGAATCATGGCCAGCTGTCGTGGAGACGAAGCCAGATTTTGGGGATACTTGATCACGTCTCACAAGACTGCGACGCCTGTTTTCGAGCAGCTGCTATTTGCAATTGCAAATTACATTGTAAGGCATCTTCAGTCTAAATGATGCTAAAGCGACTGATGTCCAGGTAGAGCTCAGAAATCGCACCCTGGGACAACGGTCACCTCACCCCCAAGAAGCTTGCGACTTACTACCGAGTCATTGGAGGCGATTTCGACCCATTGTTCCTTGCCCAGTCCAGCTCCTCCCTATCGTTCGTGTACCAACGCATTGGCTGCTTCCACAGTCTTCTGCAGCCTGACAATAACCCCAACGCTCAACCGTCCATCCCAGTCTTGTCCCCTAAAGGTTTCGTGAGGTGGCAGACATTCGATCTTTTGCGGAGTCCTCGTGAACATGTCCCTTTACTTCAGACAGCAGTCAAGCGCCTTAACCTTGTCAATCCTGCCAATGGCAAGCCATTCCCCAACTTCTTGCCTCAGGAAGCCCTGCCAACACAGCCAGACAAAGAAATCATTGCCTGGGAACAAAAAATAGCACACCAGCTGTATGGTCGCATGTCCGAGGGAGAAAGACGAGCAACGGGTCCGCCTTTTGAGAAAGCAATAACCGATAGCGATCCTGAAAGCCCAACGTCAACCACGGATACCCAGTCCCTCACCGATGCTCCAAGCTTCTCCTACAGTCCACGCGCTGCTCCCCACTTCAACACTCCATCTTCTCGACCTCGATCTGTCCCCCCTTCTGCCGCCCCATTTGCAAGTCCAGCCCTTGAATCTCGACCTATCCCACCCGAGCCATCGCGCAAAGCTCCCCGCTCCTACCCGACTCGTCCGAATATCTCTTCGGGCTCACTTCCATATCAGCAGACCCGTGCTCCACCGCTCTGGACACACGCTAGATCAGCGAGCAATGTCTCCGCTTCATCGGTATCCTCGAGCTCATCCACGGTGACCACCGACTCCGATTCCCCTAGCCCAGATCAGGCGCAATCAAGAGGGCAAAGGCGGATGGGGCCGAACCATGAGCCGAGATTTCCTGGACGTCCGCCGCTGCACAGAACCGCGAGTCAGCCTATTCCTGCCACACGCAGTCCCTATTCAATGTATGGCTCCTGCCAAGACACTACGGTGCATTTGAACCGTGTTTCTACAGGAGAAAACCGACCGCGGCAGTCCCCAGTGCCAGGGATTAATGTATCACAGCAGCAGCCAGGTCCAGGATCAAATGTAAAATGGCAGTACCCAGGTCCAGCCACTGGACGTGCAATTTCAACAGCGATGCACGCACAAGCACCGGCCTGGCATCCACCTCCTCCATATTGGCCGCAGCCGCCGTCGAGATCACATGCGGCACCGGGAGACCCGCACCTTCATCGAGCCAGGTCCATGGGCGGTGCGAAGTCACCTGGTGTCAATCACCAGGATCACGGAAGGCGGAACGGCATTTGGGGAGACCAGAATCCTAGAAGCAGGAGTGGGGACTGGAATGGCCAGGATCCTAGAGGGCGGAGTGGGGACTGGGGTCGCCACGTATCCAGAAGGCGGAGCGGGGGATTGCGAGATTGACCTTATCACAAGGATATTTAAGGCGGACGTTAAGGGTGCATGCCATAAGGCCATTCGAACTTATCGTTGTGATAGACTTTTTCTTCTTCCTTTTGATACCCACATCTGAATAGAGAACATGCCGTGCAACAAAGCCAAAATCCAGGGCTTTGCTTTCCTTAGGCAAAACAAAGCCAGGCACTGATGTGTATTGACAAGGTTGCGCATTAACCATGGCTGCTCATATCTTGCCATCACAAATCTGGCTCAAGCCTAGTCTGACGCCTGCATTATTGACCTTGCTAAGATTGGTTTCTGAACCTTCCATCGGGTCGTCCTCAAGTCTTGCTGCAGCCTAAAAGGCCTACCTATGACCTCAGGTTGCCAATCGCTGCCAGATCGCTTCATAACTTGGTCTTCTCCCCCTCTCCATCAGCACGATCCCATATCAAACCGAAAAATGCCGTCCTCGGCCACCAACACCCCCTACTGGCAGAACAACCTCCCCCCCACCCTCCAACCCCAAACCTGCCCCCCCTTCCTCGTCGACATCTCCGAGCGCAACAAATCCATCCTGCTCTCCCCGCAAGCCGACTACGTCCCCATGTCCTGGTCCGAGATCCAGGACGTCGTCGGCCGGGACGACATGCCGGCCTTTCGACGGGCACCGCTGGATCTGCGGAGGTATCTCGAATTTGTGTGGGGGATCCAGCAGCGTTGGCAGGGTGGGGTGATGGGGTTTGTGACGGCGAGGAGGCTGGGATGGGGGGTGGGGAAAGGGGGAGAGTTGGTGGTGGGCAGTGGTGGGAAGGGGGGTTTTGAGGATGAAGGTAGGTCTGACCTTTCTTTCCTTCCTTCCTATGTTCCACTGATTTGTTTATTTCTATTATCCTTGGTTGTTTGTAAAAGCGTCATCCAAGATTCTCATGCTGCTGCATTTCTGCGAAATCTGGTGATATCGACGCCCGGTTGCTTTGGGGGGCCCCGGTCTTTATTGAAGAATGCAATCAACATTAGGTGATGTCAAGGTCCTCTTCAACGACTGGCCTTATGGAGTTGAAAAGGGTATCAGCCATCTCGTGGTGTGGACCAAATTCGAGCTTGACACGGACGGGGAAAAGGGGAAATTGACGGCGCCGGCGAGGGAGAGGGTCGACCGATTTGTCAACGAAACATTTGGAGAGAAGGTTGGCAGGGATAAGGTAAGGATCTTGCCATCTCGCATACCCGTGTGTCACTTCTGCATCCCTCCGGGTCTGTGCATTCGTGGTGTTTTTACGTAAATTCGAGGATTTTACGTAAGGAAAGGAATTGGAAGAACCTAAAGTCCGTGCATGCGGTCGAGCATTTCCATGTGATGCTCAATCATGTGGACGTGGACTTCTTGAGAGAGATCACCAACGGCGATCGACCGCTATGCGGCTTGGTCGAGGAGGAGGAGGCATTCCGAGAGCTGGTGAAACCCTGAACGTATGTTCATCCTGATGAAAGGAATTGTACGGCCTGGATGAATGCCACCTGTATTTCTTAAACCAGTATCATGACTACTGTAACTTGTCTTGAGCGTTGTGTAGTAAAACAACGGAGCCTACACGCGACAGTGACGCCGTGGCAGCATTAAAATTCGGTTCAAATGTCGCCAAAAGGCTCAGGTCTGCGCGGCACCGTTTA
The DNA here is from genome assembly GCA_019925105.1 of Niebla homalea. Classification (NCBI taxonomy): domain Eukaryota; kingdom Fungi; phylum Ascomycota; class Lecanoromycetes; order Lecanorales; family Ramalinaceae; genus Niebla; species Niebla homalea. The sequence continues at coordinate 745,478 of JAHGAU010000009.1, forward strand.
GCAGTGGGGGTATATTACTGAAGAAAGGACGGGAAAGCTGCATTCTCTATGCTAGAAATTCAGGAGCCCAGGTAATACATACATGATTATGTGGTTAATCGGAGGCACATGTCGGTTCAAAGTTAAACAATCGGTACTCTCTAAATGATTGCAAAATGTCTAAGATAGATCCAAAAATGATGACAAGTGAGAAGGCGCCATATTGTGCTTGCGCAAATACAAGACTCAAAGCGGGTATCGTGTGAACGGAACAAGATATTGAAACCAGATCCTCTTTCAAACAATCATATCAAAGCAATAGGCGCACTCATTCACTCTCACCCTTCGTATCAGAACTCCTGCCCGCCAACCCACTCCCTACGATACAAAGCAAGCGCCACCCTCAAGCCATGCCATGTCACGAAGTTCTTGGCCTTAACCACCGAAATCGATCTGCCGCGGACGCGTCTTCGTACGCTGTCACGTCTGGACCAGTCCAAGGCGGCATACCCCTCAGCTTCGCATAGACGAAGTAATCTGCGTTTGCCCGAGACCACAATTGAGGAGTCTCTAGTGCGATATTGCTGAGGACTTGCAATATTCCATAGAGGAGCACCCAACGCTCTTGTCGGACGATGCGCGGGTCTTCGTCACCCACTCGATCCGATTTCTCAAATTCCAGGAAAGCTTTAACAAGGTGGTTGTTCGTCATTTCGGGTCCAAGTAAAATGGCGTTGGTAGCCTCACGGGAAGCCGCAATAATACGCTTTTTCAAGGATTTGTCTTTGCCGACGAACAGTGACTTGTTTTCTGCCTGCCTTGCTGCGTCGCCTACTTGAACCGATTGAGGGAAAAGAGGGAAAGGGTGCGGGATGTGAGGATACTTCATCTTTTGGTCCAACGCTATGAGAATTTGCTCAAGGTCAAGGCCACCAGTCTTCTGCTTGCCATTTTGAGACTCATTCAGCGAAAAAACATCCATTCCGCGGCTGAGCAGTCTTCCTGAAGCGTCCCAAACGACATCCTGGTTGACATAGTAATTATACAGCGCACAAAAATCGGCCTGTAGCTGCGTCACTAAACTTCGATTGAGCCAATCTTCAGACAAGTCTGCAGGCCGAGGAGGCCAGGTTCTGTAGACTTTCTCATAGTGGCTCTGCAAAAAGCGACGGAAGGAGGCAAAAGCTGGAGGCACTGAACAATGGCCATCCGTCCTCGCAAGCCATACATCGTCAAATCGGAAGTCTCTGAGCCTGTGTTCGGACTCGTGGACTGTGACATGCATTTCCAGACTCGACCGTTCTAGAAGAGTATTGGAGACATGACTGATGCTCTGAAACTCTGGCATTGGTCGTAGCTTTCCGAGCATCCCGCTGCAGTGGACGAAACCTTCCCTCCATCCTTCTTGCCATAGATTGTCCTCACTCCACGCCAGTAAACCTGCTGCTGCAGTGGGAACACCACTAACAATGTGGAACTGATTTCTGAGTAGATATCTCATGATGATTTGCGTAGAGCTCAGAGTAGGGAAAAGGTTAAGGTCTTCTACACGCTCCTGAAGATCAACGAGGGCTTGATAGAAGGTCAATCCAACCAACGGCTTGTCTTTCAGTAAGGCTACTAGATTGCGAGTGGTGAGCATGTGACGTAAAATGTCCAGCCGGACTGCATTCGGTGGCGGCGGAAAGTGAATATCGTAACGAACAGGGACTGTCTCGTTTCGTTGTGGTGCACGGGCTTTCCCGCTAAGGCTTAACGATTTCATGCCCGTCAACGAAGAAGACGAAGAATCGGCTTGAGAGGCTGGTCGAGGGGATGTTGCTGTATTACGCCGACCGTCTCGCAGCTTTGAGGCGAGATAATCGGACTTGGTTTCTTGCAGCAGAGCTGCATGAACCCGGAACGATGGTTCCTCTCGATGATATCCGAACCAGATGAAGGTGTCGCCTGCTTGATCCCATAGATCTGGATCCTGAGACGTTGATCAGTCCATCAAGAGCTTGCTGGATGCAGGGAACACGCTTACCGCCTTCAATTTGCCCCATGCTTCGGGCGCTCGTGCGCTTCCGGGCCACCTTCTCGTGCTGGCAGCCTGCTCCAGCCCTTTCAATTCGATTCGGCGCTCTGCGGTGCTCCGTATGGGTTGGTTCGCCTCGATTGTCACCTGTGTCCCCAACTGACCATCGTGAATGGCGGTACGTTGGCTGTTGCTGCCAGATCTCAAGCTCTCTTGGGGGTCGTCTCTTCGGAAGATGCCGCGAAGTCTGTTCCTTTGATCGGTTGATCTTGACGGAGAAGTCGATTCACGTAAGGATGATGCCGAATCAGCAGTGGCAGCAGAGGTCTCAACAACGATAGATGTCCGTTGAACTAGCCATGGGGTGTGACCCTGCTTCCAGTCCTCGTCATTCTTGGAGTCTGTTGCTGTGTTCGATTCGGTATATTGCGGAGGCGGTGAGCCCCATCTATCGAGATCCATGAAGGACTGGTCGTGATGGTATGGGATAGTTGTAGATCAGACACAGTAGCGCTATCGTGCCCCAGGCTCCTATCATCCAATGGATGATCTACTTGAAGTTTGCTGCAAGGTAATAGCTCTAAAACACTTCATCTTGATATACGGAGTGATAATTGCTGGTCAGGCGAGTATGACTGGTAAGGGATTGATGCTCAAGTGAAATCGGTGTAGATTCGCTTGTCAATTGGCGATAGCAGCGAATTAACGATTCTCTCCGTGCTGTCAAGCGGCAATTGACATTTAGTGGTCGCATTTGGCAGTTGGTCAGGAACAGCAGCGCTAATGCGCCACTTGTTGCACGATTCGCTTAAAGACAGCCAACAGCTCGGGGATTTCTTTATGAAACATATGTATATCATTGGAGCGGGTCATTTGACACCCGCTAGTCAGACACTTGAGTACGTCTGTTACTTCGGGTCATATGCATGATAAGGTTAGGACGTCTGGATACTATTTGTCCATGTCCTGTGAATCCGTCATATTGTGATGATAAAATCGTCAGCCCCTATCAACAGCAAATCAACAAGACTTGAATTGTTGTATGAGACTACGAGGCGAATCCAATGATGGTTCCAGAAGTTGATCTGGCTCTAGGGGTCATGGAGCTATGATCGAAGAGATCAACACACTAGAGCCAGTTGGTTCCAAGTTTGTGTTTTGTGAATTGTGATCCCGCCTCTACGATTCAGGCTTGGCTGGCTAGACTGGTCAGAAGGTCGGCAAGTAAGGAAGGAATAATAATAATAGCAATATTATGAATAGGCCCATCTCAGCCACTTAGGGCACTACGGTACATAACACCTCCGACGTGGGTCGTGCTTGTAGACCTTCAAGGCTTCCGGTGTGAGCTCGACAGAGCTCAAGATTCGACTGTACAGGTCGTTGTTCGGCACCTATGCCGGACAGGGCAACAGACAGGACGAGAAAGTTGTCACAACTAATAGACCCTTGGTCTGCATAGGATCTAGCCCCAGAATGAACAGGGTTTGCAAGTTACAACAACGATCTTGCTTTATCAAGATGTTTAGACGTGGGGATTAGCGCTCCGATGATATCTAGCACGTGCTTTTTGTCCTTACGCTAAATTAGGCAACTCGGCCCAGCGGGCAGCGCACCCGTGGCAAAATCTGGGGTACGGAAAAATGAATAGCGTTCGTATTAAGGTTGGAGAACGACTAGCGTTAGTAGCGTCATCAACCTAAACACCTTGATTTGATAGGCGGGCCAATGCGAGCTCAGGGGTAAATCCCCAATAGCCACCATGGGATGCCAATGTTCACTAATTTGGACAGCTCATCTTGCAATCCCTGATGCCTGTGGAAAAGGAGAATGGCTAGACCTTCCTCGACTTGCGAGCATGGACCGGGTCCTGACACCTAACCCACCGCTTATGTTGAAAGTGAATGATGGTACTTGACTTCGATCTCACCAGTCACATCGGCCGTCGTCTCTTTAGAGCATGGACCTATGACAATGCACCTTTTTTGCACGCCAATAATTAATCGTCTCTCCACTTCTATCAGCCGACTCCCGCAATAATCAGTATGCCTTCTTTGCTTCGTGTCAGTGCTTGCTTGACTTGCTTCCTCTCTTTTACGCCCGGTTGAGCAATAACTTCCCAATTGTGGAAAAGAAGAGTCACGGCCTGATGTGAGAAACTTGATATCACTAGGATATCAACTCATTGAACGAGGGCGACGGCCCAAAATGGCATTCAAGGTATCGCTGCTGTGGTCCAATCCGGACATCAATTCAGTCAGCAGTAAAGCGCGGTCGATACCTGTCCTGAACCCATTGAACATCTATGGCCGTGTCTTCCTGCTTTCTTGGTTCGGCTTCTTCATCGCCTTCTGGTCCTGGTATGCCTTCCCTCCACTCTTGACTGTCACAATAAAGGACGACCTGAATCTCTCACACTCCGATATTGCAAATTCCAATATCCTAGGTCTGGTTGCCACCTTGTTGGTCCGGCTCGGGGCAGGAAGCGCATGCGATCGCTTTGGGCCAAGGTGGACTTTCGCCGCTATTCTCTTGGTCGGCGCCATCCCCACGGCGCTCGCAGGGACAGTCACCACACCTGCCGGTGTGATCGCAGTGAGGTTTTTTGTTGGCATTCTTGGTGGAAGTTTCATTCCCTGTCAGGTATGGACGACAGGGTTCTTTGACAGAAACGTGGTCGGCACCGCAAACTCGCTGACCGCCGGTCTCGGTAACGCTGGTTCTGGGGTGACATACTTTGTTATGCCAGCCATTGTCAATTCGCTGGTCCAGTATCAAGATCTGACTCCTCATGTTGCGTGGCGGGTATCCTTCGTCATCCCCTTCATTCTCATCACCCTGACTGCCGTGGTCATGATTCTTACCTGTCCGGACACACCAACAGGCTCATGGTCGTCGCGAAGCCGTGATATGCAACGTCATCTTGACATGCGGGACACTTTCTTCACAACGATGGGGAACCGAAGCGACAATCACGCGCCAAGCCTTGACTCTCGAAGTCTCTCGAACAATGATACAGTCAAGCTCAATACGCAGCGCATGGGAAACGCCACGTATGGGGCCAACGCTCAAGAAGACGAATTATTGGCAGCCGCATCTTGGGAGCTAGTGGAAAAGCCCACATACCACAGCACCGCAAAAGCAATCTTCTCCTTACCCACTTGGACGCTCATTGCGCTCTATTTCGGCACTTTTGGCACTGAGCTGGCCGTCAACTCAATCTTGGGGGCATTCTACCACAAGAATTTTGCATACCTTGGGGAGACCGGATCCGGCAATTGGGCGGCCATGTTTGGATTGCTGAATGCCGTTTTCCGGCCCGCAGGAGGAATTATAAGCGACCTCATGTACAAAATGACGGGCTCGCTTTGGGGGAAAAAGATGCTGTCTCATGGGTTGGCGATTGTGACGGGCGCTGTGCTTTTGCTCATTGGTCTGCTTGATACTGAACACTTGCCTACAATGGTGGGATTGCATGTTTTACTCGCTTTCTTCGAGGAGGCGGCAAACGGCTCATGCTTCTCTCTTGTTCCGCATGTCCATCCCACGTCGAATGGTCTGATCACCGGTGTGACAGGAGCTGCAGGTGATTTGGGAGGGATTTTCTTCCTTCTGATCGCTCGCTACAGCGGCACTGACTATGGTAGAGTATACTGGCTGGTCGGTGTAATTGTCATCGCGGTGAATGTCCTGGTCGTTTGGATTCGGCCAATACCCAAGGGGCAATTAGGAGGCAGATGAGCGTAATGTCATATTGGATATCTCTTCATCCGAGCGAGAGGACCATGGATACCACGAAGCCATATTGCGAAAGATATTGACAGATCATTGATGCGACTGCATGAAAGGGACGACTTGTACATAGGCATAGGCGAACGAAGAACCGTAATGAAAGCCAGTACCTGTCAACGGATCCAACAGATTTCAATCATCTCGCGCCTCCTCTCCTCTATCTTTCGAACAAGTCTCATGCAGGGTTTTCTATGCGCGGTACAGTGGTACACATGCCTGTTGAAACAGATCACTCCACATGAGCCTCGCCAACGAGCGCTACAAACGGGCCTTCCCCGCGACCTGATCAATCTCCACCTCACTCGTGCACAAGATACACGTATCCCTCAAGCTCGGCACGCGCCACCCCTGATTCGCCTTCTGATAATCCTCACTCGCTAGCATATCCGCGAAATGCTCGAGGCTGGGATAATGTGCCAGCGCGACCTGATTTTCCCCAAATCACCCACATCAGTCCTCATTCCCCACATATACAATTCACCGTTTCAGGAGCAACAAAGATCACGAGCAGTAAAGGAAGGCGATTCTTGGACCTCACCTCATCCCACTCCGTTTCCCCCACCGCTCTCCCCACAATCTTCGCCACCCCACCCCGCCTCGACCCCACCGACTCCGCGAACGCTCGGCCATACTTTGCGTATTCCCCCCTCATGCCCGGGTTGAAAGCCAGGAGGTTGAGCATGCTCACAGCGCCGGCGGGGCCATCCCCGCTCTGGATCCATTGCCCGAGTTCGGCGGTGAGTTCCAACCGCTGAGCAGAATCGGCCACGCGCGGGTTGCCCAGCGAGCCCGATAGTGAGGGCACCGAGCCAGGGGGTGGGTCCAGTAACCGCGCGTTTCGGGAATGGAAGTTGGAGATCAGGGCGGAGGGGACACCGGCTTGGATGCTCCATTGGCGGCGGGTCATGGAGGTAATGGTGGAGGGGAGGGAGGCGGATGAGGTTGGGAGGATGAGGAGGACATCCCATTCAGTGAGGTTATCGATTGGTATAAGCGCGTCTTTGGACAGGGTTGTAGGCGTGATGATCCATCTCACGACTTTGGCGAGGACAAGGGGTTTGGGGGTGGAGGATTGGATGGCATGGTGGAATTGGTCCCAATTGGACTTTAGGGATAGGAGGTGGATCGTGCAGACTGGCATTGTGAGATCTTTGGATGAGACATCCAATTGGGGATGCGGTACGGCATGGCCCTGCCTGATTTTACAGGAGGTACTCTACAACTGCAAAGGTCTTTTCGTCATCTTTTGAGGGGGTTGGCGACAATGCCGAGGCTGATGAGTACGGCGGTCCAAATGGGCCAACGGCACATCTTTGATCATTTTACCCCTTTACGGATCTGTTGTGTCGTTACACAGAAAATGAAGGTTTGTATATCGAAAGTGTACTGATTAATGCAAGGACATCGTGCTGAAGATGATGGTGATCTGATTCATTACAACATTGTGAAATTAAAATCTGGACTCGATTTCTGACAGGGGTGTGAGCTTCGCGAGATATGTACAACGGACTGTCGTCGCTTTAATCTCTTGAGGTCTCTAGACATCTATCATGCTCACTGCCTCTTCCTAGCCAGCCAAGTAGCTCAGCTATGTCGAGGCGTCCTTAGACGACTGCTCTTCACCTTCCTTCAGACCAAGACTGGCTTGCATCGCACGTTCAAGCTCCGCGTCATGAGACTCAGCAGATCTAGTCGGTGGGGCCATCTTTCCCTTGTGCTCTTCCTCCAGTAGACTCTGCTTCCTTACATATTCAAGCACGATCTCTTCTTCTGTCTGCGACTTGGATGATTCTTGAGCATGATCATCATGGGCACGTTTGGATAGCTCGATTGCCTCCTGGAGTTCCTGGTCTTGAGTATTTCCTCCAACCTCAGTCTTCGACCGCTCAATGACGGCTTTGACATGTTCCTCCCCCTCGCTCTCTATACCCGAATCGGCAAAGACTTCTTCGTCAGGGGCACTGTGTACGCGGGTGAGATGACCATGTTCTTGCAGGCTCTGTTCGATGGCTTTCTCCAGATGCTTGTCGTGTTCTTTCGGTAAGCCAGTCCTCGTAAGCTGAGCTTCTTTGATGGACGCTTTGATTGCTCTTTCGATGGCCGCTTCATCATTGCCGTGATGTGACGCAGACTGAAGCTCCATCACACTTGCCCGAATGGCGCGTTCAATCATTTGGTCTTCTTCCGGGTTGCCCTTCGAAGTTGCTGCCACTGACGCTTGAATGGCCTCCTCGAAGTCATCCTCGGTACCGTGACTGGAGCTCGGCGCAGTCGCAAAATGGGAAAGTGGATCAGGAATAGAGCTTTCAGGAGATACGGTAGACTTCCTCGCTGTGACATCTTGACTTTTCTGCTTTTCCGCTTTTGTCTTGCGCTCGTCCCAGCTCGGGTGTCGCGATCGAGACAAGCCATGACGTGCATGAAGGCTACCATGACGGTGCTGCTCTTTTTCTTTAGCCAGGTCCACTTGAATCGCTTGCCACCGGCTAACAACGTCAAGTCGCTCTTCACGCTTTGACTCGTTCCATTCTTGAAATCCTTGCGTCGTCCTTGCTGCTACAATGTAATTTTGTACACTAGATCCCAGGTGTCTTTGTATTTCTTTGTAAACCCCTTTGAGAGTGTATCCGGGTAATCCGAAGAAGGCTGTACTTGTCAGTGGAACTGTCAACGACTGCAATGAAACACTCACCGGCTGATGGTTTGAGGAAGAAGCCCCCGATACCCTTACCAAACCCTTTGACAAAACCTGCGACGCCCTCTTTCTTGGCTCCCTCTATCGGCTGCGTCACGACACCGGAGATGCCATCGAACATGCCATAGCCAAATTCCTAAGTAGGTAAGCAAGAGTTCTCGCGTGAGGGAAGCAGACGTCAGAAAAAGGCACACTCACCTTTCCAGCAGCTTTTAGTCCGCTTTGAAGATCTGTCACCTTATCCGACTGCCGGACTGTTTGGTCACCATACAATTTCGGAGCATTGTGAAAGCCTCTAGCGACTCCCATCGTAAAGTCCATGGGCGATTTCGCAAGAGCTCCGCTCATACGGCCAATTCCCTTCCCAGCACCAAGCGCAGCTTCGAAAGTAATCTGGCCAGAATTTCGTCTTTCGTGTTTCGATTCCGCAGTTGAAGCAGCTCTGCTAGGACTTGGATGGCGAGATCGTGATCGAGAAGACGCACGTGACAAAGATCCTCGTAATGCTGAAGCCATGGCTCGAGGTGGACAATGACTATCTTTCGAAGTTGTGGGGGATATCGGATCAGTATGAGAGGCCGGGGTATGTGTACTAGGTGAAGTTGGATGGTCCTGCGATCCACTGCGTCCCTGCTTGATATCCTCATGGCTTCGCGATTCTTGGCTTGATAATGTGTTCGAGAATTCTACCGATTCTTTTGAGGGGCTCGCAGTCTTCGAGACCTCAGTACCTGAACTAGGTTGCAAACCGGGTGTGTTCGAGGCCTCAGAAGGTTTTATCTTCATAGCACGTAATATCTCAACCGGGAAATCTGCAGCGCCCATCATGAGGCTGCCAAATGTGCCCAAGATAGCTGAAGCGCCGCCAGATATTGGGTCCCAAGGCCCGTCTTCGGAGTCATACTCTCGAGGTCTAAACAATTTGAGATCATTGAAATCCAACAGTCCTTCGTTGCCCAAAGTAGTTGCAGCAAAGGCGCTCAGTCGAATTTTTGTACGCTTGACTCTCCAGGCTGCCGCTCTGCTCGGTGCTAAAGAGCATCTCAATGAGTCCACGTTAAGCTTGTCGTTGAAATCCTTTGCACCAACGTCGGTCCCCTTCTCGGAACTGATCTTCGCCCCTAATTCTTGCGCTCGCGCAAGGGTCGTTGGCTTGAGAGCTTCCATGATGCCAGCGGCCAGATTATCTGCGTTCAGCTGTTTGCTTGGGATCGGCTTCGGACCTGCTCCGGCTTTGGCAATCATGGCGCCCCAGAATGGTTGATCGCCAAAGAAAGGCACTATGACGGTCGGCTTTCCTAAAGCTATGCCGGCCGCCGTAGTTCCAGCTCCCCCATGATGGACAACGCATGAGACTCTCTTGAAGAGCCAATCGTGTGGTACGTTACCCAGCATGAAAACACCTTCAGGGACTCCTAGGGCATCCCCCCCAAAGCCTCCCCATCCTTTCGAAACAAGCGCTCTCTGGCCAGTCTTTTTCACAGCCTCGAAGATAAGCTTGGTCATGGCATTTGGATCGTCGACAACAATGGAGCCGAATCCTATATACACCGGCGGAGGGCCCGCGTCAAGGAAGGCCTCTAGATCTGGGTTTGGGATAAAGCTGCTGGCCAGGGAGAGAAAGTAGAATCCTGATATTGAGATGTGAGAGCCCCAATCTTTGGGTTTGGGAATCAAGGCGGGAGACCTTCCAATGGTTCAGTTCCAACAGATGAGTCAAAAGGAGGGCATTGAACCTTACCAGCAGTAGGTATAGGGTATGCGAAGTCGATTTGCCATTCCAGGAGCCCACATGAGACTCACAGGCTCTAGACCTAAGCTTCTCTCCCTGAAGCGATTGATTATGTCTCCAAGACCTTGCCAAGTCATCATCTCAACTAATGCGTAGGAAACGAAGTTCGTGATTGTCGGGTCGGCATTTGAGGATTGGACGTTGGCGAGTGGATGCGGGAAAGCCTGTGTGGGAGACCAGGGCATGCTAGGCGGCATTAGCAAATGACTTGATGTGATCGCGAGGTATATGACTCACGTGAACATTAAATGTAAGGGTATACCAAGCTTCTCCGCGCAATGAACGTGGGCAAAACTAGGCGGATTTGCGATTATAGCATCGGCCACGAAAGGCTTCGTAGAAGGATCATCCTCGAGACCGATCCCGCTATCAAAGCTGGTACGGATGTCCATGCTGTCGTCTGTAATAGGCATACCAGTACCGTCTCCTGTCTCGATGCACGACCTCCAGCATCCCTGCACTATTTCATACATCCCTTTCCGTCGCTTACCAACATCGCCCGACTTCAGGGAATCCATGCCAGGCAGAAGACCAGGGTTCTTCACCATAAAAGCCATGAGCTCTGCGGGATCTCCTCCAATGTTGAAGTACTCCAGTCCATTTTCTTCCACGAAGCCCCTGAAAGTCGAATGCGTTGCTAACCTGACGCGGTGGTGGTAGGTTTCCTTCAGAACTTTGCCGAGGGCTACGAAAGGTTGGACATCTCCACGCGAGCCAACAACATGTATCACAACGTTCAAGGGAGGCGGTGGCGTTTGGCCAGCAGGACCACCGAGGGCGGGTGGAATGTAGCCTGGAGGATGAGTGGCAGGCTCGTCATGATGGGCAAGATTAAGCTGGCTTCGCAGGGCCGGGACGAGCAAGTCGGACAGACGCCTCGACTTCTGGTTGATCCTTATGTTCAGACGTCCATCGTCTAAGGAGTGTTAGCCCTTTAATCGCAGAAGTGGCATCGTCTCTCCCTACGTGCAACCTGTGCGCTTGTATCAAATCCTTCCTGGTTGAAGTCGACTTGGCCGTACTCGTTGCCGTACAACGGAGCCGGCTGCTGCTCGATAGGGGGATCATTGACTTGTGGGTTTGGTTTGGACCTGCTCAAGTCAAACAAACATGATCATTTGTGAAGAAGTGGGGTAGCCGTACGAAGACGCCCCTTTAGGGATTTTGGTGGAGGCTTCCTGTTCATCGTTGCCACGGCTGTTTGTGGATGAGCTAGGCTCTTGAGGACGAGCAGTGGAGGGAGATGAAGTGGTGTCATCTTCTTCGTTGCTGGCAGTAGCTGCAGCCTGTGCTTGAGCGATGACTACGCGTGGGATCTCTGGTGGGCTGTCCTTGTGAGGCGCCATTGTGGATGGGCAGGATAGCCGAGTGCGGCACGTCAAGCAAATTAAGCATGAGGCTCATAACATTGTATTAAGATGGGTGACATGCAAAGGGATGATTGACAACTGTATTACGACTTAAATATGCAGGATGAGTGTTGAGACCCTATCGGACTGGACGCCCACGGGCAATATCAAGTTATTCCTGTCACCCCACGTTGACTTTCTGTTAGCTGCATATGCAGGCGGCTGATAACGTTGCCTCCAGGGCTTGGTGATCAGGAACTAAACTAGGTACACCGGCGGTGTTTCCATCTGTAGGGTGTTGAATGAATCGCATGTGCAGAATGAAAATCTAGTCTATTCTTTTATACCTTAGCTTGATACTGTTGCAACTTCCTTCACCCTTCCAACAACATTCGAGGTCTCAATATTCCATTCATGTGTAGTCTTGCCACCGAGAACTGTTTACCCCAACTGACGTCGGTACGGATCTTATGACATGCCAGCTTGAGGCCATCGAGCGAATGATTGTTTTTCCGACTATTCCTGCTCTCAATGCCGCCTGTTATAGCGATTTACTTCCTAGGACAGATTCTACAACTTCCGTAGCATTTGATCTTGGTAGTAGAGCGGTTTAGTCCAAGGGCCCATTTCTCAGCCTTCCGAGTTCATCCACTCCCTTCCCTCTCCTGGACTTTTCCTCCGCATAACACCAGGCCCAACCTCGACCATCTCGTCCTCGCTTTCGCTGTTCCCGACGTCCAGGAGAACTGGCATGCTAAATTGGTCGTCCTCAAAGTCATTTTTGGCTGGCTCCACTGTCAACACATCGATCATTTCATCTTCGAGATCTAGCCTTCTTTTATGAATCTCTTCGATCGGGTGGATATCGAATTCGTCCTCTCGCTCAATGTACTCGACATTCTCCTCAACCTCAGCAAAATCCGGTGCTAGTGCTGACCAGCGTTGAGGGGTGACAATAGACCAGAGATATATCGTACCGGTTTCGAGGCCGCACGCAGCGACAAACGGTCGATTTGGGTGCCATTCGACAATGCCAAGCTCCTCTCTTGGACATTCCAAAATCTTCACCAAACTGCCATGGCCACGCTCCCACAAATAAACGTCATGATTCATATATGTTGTAGCTGCGACATATTCTCCCGTAGAACTGAAAGTTGCGTGATTCCAGGACAGCCGCTGAACGACATCTTGAAACTTGTGCTCCACATCCAATGAGATGTCGGCTGGATGAAAGTCATCATGAGACAGGTCTGGCAGGTGCAGCGTTCGGATGATACGGTCGCTAGCATTGCAAACCACGTCTCGGCCCGATGCGCTGAGTCGTAGAAGCAAGATGAGACCGGTCGAAAGCCTGGTTGAGTGAACGATGGTACAGGTCTCTGCGTTGATGATGTTCACCCATCCTTTACTGGTTCCTGCGATGATGTGGCTTCCGAGCGCATTGAAGATGGTCACACAAGTAGCCTGTTTAGCGTCTTGCGCTGCCTGCTTCCCGCTGAGTTCTTCACCATCTGCCAAAGATCGTCTGGGAGCGGTAGGAAGTTGATGCTTGACGGGGAGAGCGGAAGACATGTCGACAAGCACGGGCAGATCTTCGTAGAGTGATGCAACCAAAATGAAACTGATACATGTCTACTCAGTAATGAACCCGGCCTCAGCTTTGCCCTTCAAGACGTACTGGTTGGTAGGATGTAATTCAGCAATGTAGACGGGTGCCTCAAACCGAACAGTTCTTAACCTTGCACCGTCGCTCAAATCCCACAATATGCTCTTGCAATCCTGTCCAGAGCTCAGAAGGTATCGACCATCGCTTGACCAGCTTTCAACCATCAGCGACATTCAACCCGTACCAGCATGGTGAGATGCCTTAATGATTGTATCTGGCGAGTATGACCACGAAGCTTACGAGCAACACCATTTGTCTCGACATCAAAGATGACGAGCACCCCATCTACCTAAATCCATCAACTCAGTTCTGGCTCACCAAGGTATCGACGCAAAGTATGAGTACCCTTCCTGACGCGAGCAAGTCTCCTTTACGATTGAATCGTAGGGCGGTTGAGTGACCAGATCCTTTGCAATGTCAGCTATATTTGATTAGATGTCGTCGGGCTATGATACCTACTGATCGCCCCAGTCAAGGTTTCAGGGAAATCTTGCGCAAGTATGAATGGATCAACAAGGGATAAATTCATTGTTTGTCACTAATGGCACAGAGACACGGAGCTGGGTAAGGCTAGCAGTAAAATAGGGCAATTTGAGGGGCGAGCCTGCGTGGGTGCCATGTCTAGACTTGCAGCATGGAACCTGGTCAAGTAAGATATCGTGAGCAGTCTCAAGAGGACCCCCTTTGTGCAGCTTGCAATAATGTGAAAGGGAGCGTCTGTCATGGCAATGATGGCATGTGCCCTAAAGTCCTAAAAAAGGGCTTCGGCTGCACTTGGACTAGCGCGACATTCCAATCGCGCTAGAATTGTGGCTAAATCTCTTCATGCCTCTCTCATCTCCCATTCATCATCTACATCCACCCACCAAAGCCCACAACAAAGCCTCATCTCATCATCCTGACGACTTGGACGAGCCTCCAGGCACTGTGAAGAAAGAGTTGATAACATTTCATGGAATACAGGGGCTAGGATACGGGTCGCAGAGGTGGGGTGGACAAGCCGCTGAGGGAGGCTTCGTGCCTTACCCGACGCCGACGAAGAAGTCGCACGGACAACAGTCTTTGCAAAGCATCAGCGCTGGCTTATCATTCCGATCTTGTGCGCTTGTTCGCAGGATTGGGTCACTATCGATGAGCCTACAGTAGACGAGCCTGGGTCCCGTCCAACTTTTCCTCCCCTCTCCCTCCTAGGCACTGGTGCCGTTGCGAGTCGAGACAGCGATCATGGCGAACCTACAATTCCAGTATTCCAGCGCGCCGCTGCGCACTATTCAAGAGATCCAGTTTGGTCTCTTGTCCCCAGAAGAGATCAAGAATATGAGTGTGGCTAAGATCGAGTATCCCGAAACAATGGACGAGCAAAACCAGCGACCACGAGAGATGGGTCTCGCCGATCCACGCTTAGGAACGATCGATCGATCCGTCAAATGCGCGACATGCGATGAGAACATGTCCGAATGTCCTGGTCATTTTGGTCACATTGAACTGGCCGTACCCGTCTTCCACGTCGGTCAGGCAACACGAAGCACCTTCTTCTACCCAGTTCACTGACTATGTGTAGGCTTCATGACGAAAATCAAGAAGTTGCTGGAGACCGTCTGTCACAATTGTGGAAAAGTGCTTGTTGACGAAGTTAGTCATCCCTTTAGGGATGACCAGAGCTCACTGCGATCTTTTGCTGACTTTTGTTGAACAATAGAGCAACCCCGCTTTTGTGGACGCTCTGCGATTTCGAGACCCAAAACGTCGTTTTGACGCCGTTTGGCGGCTTTGCAAGCCAAAAATGATTTGCGAATCCAACGCGAGCACTGAAGAAGATGCTCCGTCGGACGAACCCAAGAAGCCCAAGCATGACCATGGAGGCTGCGGCAACATACAGCCTGAGATTCGTCGCGAGGGGCTTCGTTTGACCGGGACGTGGAAAGCACAAAAGGGGGATGAGGAGAATGAGGGCCAACAGCCTGAGAAAAAGCCCATTTCTCCACAGATGGCACTCAACATCTTCCGTCATATAGCCACGGAAGACATCAAACGAATGGGCCTCAGTAACGATTACGCACGTCCTGAGTGGATGATCATCACTGTCCTTCCTGTTCCTCCACCCCCAGTTCGTCCAAGCATAGCTGTGGACGGAGGTAACGGTCTTCGCGGTGAGGATGACCTGACCTACAAACTCGGCGACATCATCCGCGCTAATGGTAACGTCCGACGATGCGAAACGGAGGGCTCACCTGCTCACGTGGTGAGCGAATTTGAGCAGCTGCTGCAGTTCCATGTTGCGACGTACATGGATAATGATATTGCTGGCCAGCCACAAGCACTGCAGAAATCGGGTCGCCCAGTGAAATCGATAAGAGCTCGGTTAAAGGGCAAAGAAGGTCGTCTGCGAGGTAACCTGATGGGCAAACGTGTCGACTTCTCGGCTCGTACCGTCATCACAGGAGATCCAAATCTATCTCTCGACGAAGTCGGTGTCCCGCGAAGCATCGCCAGAACCTTGACGTATCCTGAGACGGTAACACCGTACAACATCCAGAAGCTTCATCAATTGGTCAAGAATGGCCCGAATGAGCACCCTGGTGCCAAGTATGTCATTCGAGATACTGGAGAACGGATCGATCTAAGACACCACAAGAGAGCAGGCGAGATATCCTTGCAGTATGGATGGAAAGTGGAGCGACACATCGTGGACGGCGACTACATCATCTTCAACCGTCAGCCGTCATTACATAAGGAATCTATGATGGGTCACCGAGTCCGCGTCATGCCGTATTCGACCTTCAGACTCAACTTGTCCGTTACCTCCCCTTACAACGCCGACTTTGATGGGGATGAGATGAACCTGCACGTTCCTCAGAGTGAAGAGACTCGAGCCGAAATCAGCCAGCTCTGCATGGTGCCATTGAACATCGTTTCCCCTCAACGCAACGCACCTCTAATGGGTATCGTGCAGGACACATTGTGTGGTATCTACAAGCTATGTCGTCGTGATGTCTTCTTGACCAAGGAGCAAGTGATGAACATTCTGCTCTGGTTACCAGATTGGGATGGTGTCATTCCACAACCAGCCATACTCAAACCAAGACCAACGTGGACAGGCAAACAGCTCATAAGCCTTGTCATCCCGTCTGGTATGGCATTATCCCGTGGCAAAAATCCTTGTCCACTTAAAGATGACACCCTGCTAATCCAAGGGGGCGAATTGATGTATGGATTGCTGCGCAAGAATATTGTCGGAGCTAGTCCCAATGGTCTCATTCACGTCATTTACAACGAGAAAGGCTGGGAGGCAGCTGTGAACTTCTTTAATGGAGCTCAGACACTCGTCAACTATTGGTTGCTTCACAATGGTTTCAGTATTGGCATAGGTGATACTATACCCGATGGCGAAACTATTGAAATGATTCAAGGGGCCGTCAATGCTCAGAAGGCAGTCGTCACCGAGATCACCCAGATGGCTACTGCTAATACCCTCGAATCCTTACCTGGCATGAATGTGAGGGAGACATTTGAAAGCAAAGTTTCAAAAGCACTGAACAAAGCCCGCGACGATGCTGGAACTAAGACTACAGATAGTCTCAAGGATCACAACAACGCTATTCAGATGTCTCTTTCGGGATCCAAGGGCTCGCCCATCAACATTTCACAGATGACTGCTGTCGTGGGGCAGCAATCCGTTGAGGGCAAGCGCATCCCGTTCGGCTTCAAGTATCGGACGCTACCACATTTTACGAAGGATGACTACTCTGCGGAGTCGCGAGGCTTCGTCGAAAATTCTTATCTGCGTGGCTTGACACCCACGGAATTCTTCTTTCACGCCATGGCAGGGCGCGAGGGTCTCATTGACACTGCCGTCAAAACGGCGGAAACCGGCTACATTCAACGCCGTTTGGTCAAGGCACTTGAAGATGTTATGTGCAAGTACGATGGTACAGTTCGCAATTCCCTGGGGGATATCGTGCAATTTGTCTATGGGGAGGACGGTCTGGATGGCGGGCACATTGAAAACCAAGTTATTGACATGATCGTGTGCTCGGACGACGCGTTTGAGAGGCAATTCCGCGTGGATCTCGTGAATCCCACGGAAAACACCGAGCTTCCAGCCGCTCTGCCAGCACCTGTTGATGGTGATGCTGATTTCGGCCAAGTCCAGGAATTGCTTGATGAGGAGTACAATCAACTTTTAGATGCTCGCGATTTTTTGCGCCAGCACAGACAGAATGCGGACGAGAATTATCAACTACCGATCAATGTACTTCGGATCCTTGAAACAGCAAGGACCACTTTTAAAGTCAAGCCCGGGACAGACAGCAATTTACATCCTGCGGAGGTGATTCCGGCTGTTGAACGGCTACTCGCCCGACTGGTCATTGTTCGAGGAGAGGACGCCTTATCCAAAGAGGGTCAGCATAACGCAACTCTACTTTTCAGGGCCCAGCTTCGCTCGCGCCTAGCGTTCAAGCGTCTGGTGACAGAACACAACTTGAATAAACTTGCCTTTCAGCATGTTCTTGGCGAGATCGAGAGCCGCTTCAATCGAGCTATTGTCAACCCTGGCGAGATGGTCGGTGTCCTTGCGGCCCAGTCGATTGGTGAGCCAGCAACGCAAATGACCCTGAACACCTTCCATTTTGCTGGGGTCTCATCCAAGAACGTCACACTAGGTGTGCCTCGTCTAAAGGAGATCCTGAACGTGGCCAAGAACATCAAGACTCCCTCAATGGCCGTATATCAGGAAAGCGCCTCCGTCGGACAGCAAGAGACGGCGAAATTGCTAAGGAGTGCTGTCGAGCACACGACACTTCGCTCTGTAACAGAGACGACAGAGATCTACTACGATCCTGATATTGAGGCTACCGCCATCGAGGCTGACCGTGACATGGTCGAATCGTATTTCATCTTGCCCGGCGGAGAAATCGAAGATCGGTTCAGGCAGTCACGCTGGCTTCTCCGCATAATACTTGGTCGTCGATCCCTGCTCGACAAGGGCCTCTCGGTCCAGGACGTTGCCAACAAGATCAAGGAGAATTATGCCCGAGATCTGGCGGTGATCTTCAGTGACGATAATGCTGATGAGCAAGTCATCCGGATACGCATGATCCAGGAACAGACCAAGGGAGAGGAAGACGACGATCTTGAAGAAGATCTCATGCTGAAGCGACTTGAAAGTCACATGCTCGATACGCTCACTCTGCGGGGTGTGCCCGGTATCGAGCGAGCGTTTTTGAACACACGCCCAAGACTCGTCCAGGACGAAAGTGGTGCTCTAGTGATTGACAAGGATAGCAACCCTGCTTGCGAAGAATGGTTTCTGGATACGACTGGTTCCGCTCTGGGACAGGTTCTCACGGTGCCCGGGGTCGATACCAGACGCACCTATTCCAATTCTTTCATTGAGGTGTTTGAAGTTTTTGGCATTGAAGCCACACGGTCCGCTCTGATGCGAGAATTGACTCAGGTCTTGGCCTTTGACGGCTCCTATGTTAATCACCGTCATTTGGCGCTGCTCGTCGACGTGATGACCTCACGAGGTCATCTGATGGCCATTACTCGACATGGAATTAATCGTGCGGATACTGGTGCTCTGATGAGGTGTTCCTTCGAAGAGACGGTTGAAATCCTCCTTGAGGCCGCTGCCTGCGGAGAGCTTGATGATTGTCGAGGGGTGTCCGAGAACGTCATGCTCGGTCAATTAGCACCACTCGGCACTGGTGAGCTGGAGGTCTTCTTAGATCAAAACATGCTTGACACCGTCATCTCGGACAATGCGCGTCTGGGCATCATACCCGGCGTCAAAGGAAACGTACTGGCTGATGGGGCTGCAACGCCTTACGACAGCGGCTCTCCGATGCAGGATAGCGGCTACATTGGATCGCCTGACTTCGGGGCATCTTTCTCCCCCATCGTGCAAGCCGGGGGAGCAACGCCAGGCGGGTTCACAGAATACAGCGGGCCCGGCTTTGGTGGGGGTATGTCTCCATTCGGAGGAAACAGAAGCCCTGGTGGCTGGTCTCCCAGCTCACCCTTCGCTTCTTCGCCATTCAACACATCACCAACAAGCCCTGGAGCGGCCTCACCAGGCTTCTACTCGCCTTCATCCCCTGCGGGGTTCACCAGCTCGCCCAAATTCTCCCCTGCGAGTCCAGCATATGCGGCGAGTCCAGCCTTCACTCCAACGTCCCCGTCGTACTCGCCTTCGTCACCGCAGTACGGGTCCCCAACATCACCTTCTTATAGTCCGACATCCCCGAGTTACTCACCATCGTCGCCAGCTTTCATTGGTGCTTCGCCTACCTCACCCTCCTACTCTCCATCATCGCCAGCTTACAGTCCCTCCTCTCCTGCTTTCCAAAAAGGCAGTGGAATCTCGCCAACAAGCCCGGTATACAGCCCAACGTCGCCCAGCTGGTCTCCTTCGTCACCCCAATTCACTCCCCAATCTGCCAAGCAAAATTCCATCTCTCCAAGCTCACCTGTCTACTCACCAACGTCTCCAAATGCGTACTCGCCCGGATCACCCCAATTCACTCCAGGGTCCGGTGGCTCCGGTCCTTCACCTGCGGATCAAAAATTCTCCCCTGTAAGTCCTGCTTTTCTCGACATGCGGGTCAAACCACTGACGAAGACATAGGCTTCTCCAGCTTTCAGCCCAGATGAAGACTAGGATGACTACGGAGGAAGGTCCAACCTTGATACCATGTGACATTGATTTTATCATCTAATTCAGCCAGTCCTGTATTTTTAAGAATGAGAAGGGAACACATGATACCCTCAAGCATGCATGGAGGCGTTCTGCATCCTTCAATAGGATAGACCGTGATAAGTGCCAATGTCAGGCCGCGAAAACAAGGCGTTGGTGGAGCTCGTTGCTGAAGGCCAGCTTTCGGGGTGGATGTCTGGAGGAGCAGCCCTTCGAAAATGCATTGGGCCAATGATGAATTTAAATCTAGTACATAGATACCGATATTATTGCATTTGCCACCAAATCCATTCTGAATCGATCCTGCACCGACATAGTCTAAAGACGCTGTTAATACAAGCAGTCCCTTAATCCATGGCTTGCTTCGTTGAATCTAGAATGTGGACTTGTTAGGCTAGCACATCTAAATAACTTCATGAAATATCTCAACCTCGAATGGAATTCAGCCTCAGACTTTCCAAACATGACAAATTCCAAGTACGAATATGTTAGAGATTTCGAAGACGATTCCAAGTTGCTGCGGAACACTTTCATTGTCGTCCGCATTGATGGACGAGGTTTCCATAAGTAGACAAAAAGGAAAAGGGGGCCCCCTTCATCTAATTCTGCTGATTGTGCTCGTCAGATTTGCAAACAAGTACAGTTTTGAAAAACCCAATGACCGGCGGGCTCTAGACTTGATGAATTCGGCAGCGGAAGCCGTAATGCGAGACATGCCCGATATCAGTATTGCGTATGGAGTCAGCGATGAGTATAGGTTTTCCTCCTAGATTTCTTAAGTCATGTCTGAAGTCGGGCTGAGGATGGGATAAGCTTCGTCTTCCACCAGTCCACAGCTCTGTTCGATCGGCGTGCGAGGTAAGCTACTTCAAATCTGCCGCTTCGAGTCTCCCGCTTGCATAGAAACATTCTATGATAATGAATATTGCTAGTAAGATTTTAACAACCGTTGTGTCTACCTTTACATCCTACTATGTCTATCATTGGCCGAAATTCTTCACCGATCAAGGCCTATCGCCACCTCTGCCATCCTTTGACGGCAGGGTGGTGCTCTATCCTACTATCAAAAACATCAGGGACTACTTGAGCTGGAGGCAGGTTGACTGTGAGTCACACGCAGGCTGGGAGGACTTTTGCTCAAGACCATATAGGCCACATCAACAATCTGTACAATACTACATTCTGGACTATGGTTGAGAAGGGCAAGTTGAGCAACAGAGAGGCTGAGGAAGAGCTCAAGGTGGGTTCGACTCAACAGACCAGTCCCGAGCACATCTAAAAAGCTACCAACATTAGGGGTCAGTCTCTGCTGACAAGAATGAAATCCTGTTTTCCCGATTCGGTGTGAATTACAACAACGAGCCAGAGATCTACAGGAAGGGGACCGTGCTGTATCGTGTTGTGAGGAAATACTTTCCAATCCATCTCACTCGAGAGCACCTGGCTGATCTCTAATATGTCCTTTTCATTGGTAGATGGAGCGGAGGACGTCACCGTCGAAGGGGTCTGAGCAAACAGACATCATATCCAAAACGCAAGCTGAAAAGCAGCGAAAGCTTCGCCAAAAGGCCACCATCCAGAAGGAACACGCCGACATCATACAGGATGCTTTCTGGGACGCAAACCCTTACTTGTTCTTGAACAGCTAATGGAAGCCTACGTAGTTTCCAATTCACTTCATCTCTCCCAGTATTTTCTGCTATTACGAGCTAGTGCCTAGCAATTAACAGCCCTCCGTTTGATGGAACTATCTGTACAGACTCGAGCTGCCACGAGAGTATCTTGTCTATCGGCTTCTGTAAGAGGGGCTTGTTCATGATCGTTGCATTCTACAACCCTCATCCTCAGGACAAAGCGGTTATCTTTATCAAAGAATGTTGTTTCATGCCTTAAATATGATCAGTTGAAGAATGCATCTGATGGCTCTCCAACGAGAAAACCCTCAACCTGCCAAAATTGTCTGGACCTACTGAAGCTAAGTAAGAAAAGTAGCTCAAGCGGCATCCATGGCTATGAAGCACACCAGAGCTTACTGAATCAATATAATTCCGGAGGTGTGTCTACCAGGCTGTCGAGTCAGCCAGCATTAACTCACCACTGGATCTGGACTTCGCGCAATTGCTAGTCAGTTCAAAAGAGAAGAAAGGCATCTTTGATTGATCAGCAAGTCTCATCAGTACCCTTTCCAGCTTCTCACGAGTGATATGCCAGGGACTCGCAGATGGTTTGAATTTATCATTGAACATTCCAAATATGGGTAGTCATCCTTCGCTTAACGTTGAAGGTACAGTATCCAGGGGTATCACATGGCGGTTCCTTACGCCCAAAGATCAATGTCTAGATGCATCAAATGTCTACTAATACATTCTGCTCCCTTTTCTTTTTCTTCTTCTCATCTCGAGCGTTCTTCTTCCGCTTCAATGCAACAGTACCGGACTCATCGATTATTGCCAAATCGTGATCTGCTCGACTGTCTGGCGCGACCTTACTTGCCTTCCCAGTCTCAAGCCGTTTCATTGGCATGGCGCTCACGAAAGGTTGATGCACAGCTACCTTAGCCTTTTTGGTGGCCTTCTTTGCTCTTCTCTCTTCCCGTCGTTGCCGCCTCTCATCTTTCGTCCCTGACTCCTTCTTGTTCGTAATGACTGGCTCTTCCACAGTTGACTTCAGTGCAATCTGCGGCTCAACCGTTTTCGCAGCCTTTCTCGCTCTCCGCTCTTCTCGTCGTTGCTTTTGCTGCTCTTTGGTCTCTATGCCCCCTTCCATCAACCTGACCGGCTCTTCCACAGTCGACTTCGATGCCGTTGGGGCACCCACGGTGTCGGCGACCTTCCTTTCCCTTCTCTCTTTTCGCCGCTGTCTCCTCTGCTCCTTGGTCTCTTTAGAGTCACCATTAACTTTGATCGGCTCCCCCTTCACAGCAGCAATCTTTGGTGCATGTGGTGCATCGGCCAACTCTTTTGCCTTTCTGGCTTCTTGCTGTTGCCGTTGTTGCCTCCTCTGTTCCCTGCTGCTCCCTGCGGCGCCTTCCCCGGTTATAACGAATGAGTCCTGTACGACCACCTTTGATGCATGTAGTGATACTCCTTCCCGATTTCCGCTAGTCGCCAATTCCTCTTTGCACATCTTCTTCACCGCCGGGGCATCCTCGTCCACTACATCCCGACGCCTCCGCTTCTTCCCCTGATCCACCTGATCACGGGCCACCTTCACGGCTTCCTCCTCCGCCTTCAGAAACGTGCCCCGCAACCCTTCCCCCCTCACGAAATTCCCATAGAGGTTCCCATGCTTGCCCCACCCACCCATCCTCATACTACTGATCATATTCGTCCTCGGGGGCTCCACCACCACCACCCCCACCGCCTCCTCCGCGTCAGAGAATCCCGGCGGCGTCGTCTGCCCTTCGCCAGGCCCCCCTGCATTGACGCCCTTGAGCACATCGTCGAACGCGCGCGCCCACCACTGGTCTGCGTGGGAATCGTGCGTCTTTTTGCCCACACCGAAGACGTTCTGCTTTTGCGGGAGGGTGAGGGGTTTGGAGAGGCCCGGGGCGCGCTGGCCGGCTGCGAGGCCGAGGCCGGGCTTGTGAGAGTTGAGGGCGTGGCCGGTGCCGAGCCAGCCTTGGGAGCGGAGGTAGGATGATGTGTCCATTGATCTGTCCACTGGCTGGGGAGTGGTGCTGGCATCTATCAGGATGTGCGAGGGGTTGAGTTGGCGAGGTTGGATACATTTTGTGCGGAAACATGAGAATTGCAAGTCTTGGCGCTTTTGCCGGGAGACGAAAGGGGAGGACAGGGAAAGGGGACGAGTTCTTCCTTCCCCTCTACCTTAAAATTCTAGACGCTGCTCTTAGACTTGATGAATACGTGCTTCCATCCTGCTCTTATGGTCTCATAGCAATGACTTTTCACAATCCTATCTAGTCCACCGCCAAAGCCCCTGTCTCGACAAAGCTCATTCATCTTCATCTCCGGCTTCACTTTCCTTCTCAACCGCTTCAAGCCCCTTTCTTGACTTCCTCCGCATGCTCGGCCATGCGCGCCCACTCTTCTCCTCTCGCGGAGTGTTCGGCGTGCTACCTACGCTATCTGCGCTTTTTCCAAGTATTCCCTCGCTCAGGTTGTCCTCGTCTATCTCCCCTGGAGTCGACGGCTCGCCACCCTTCTTGGAGAAGATGCCCCTGTCCTTCGACCAAGGCACGTTGAACTTGCTCGAGCTGCTCTTGCGGGTGATCTTCTGCATTAGGCTCTCTTTGGGCACAGCATCCGATTGAGTCCCGGAAGTGGTACGTTCAAAGGACTCGTGCGAGTCGGCATTTGAGGCAGCAGTGGTAATGGATTGGGCGTCCTTGGACAGCCGATGGTTTGGTGGAGATGCGTCCTCAATTGACTCATTCCCCTCGGTGTCGGTCTTCTCCGAGTCTTTGCCCCTAGAACTAGTGCTTGCTTTGTCGCCCTTGGCGGCTTTCTTTGCCTCGCTGCGGCTGAACAGCGTCTTGAAAGTTGGAGCTGCAGGATTGAGCTTCGGGGTTGATGCGCGCTGAGATCGGGGCCGCGTCCCAATAGGCGCCTGCTCTGCTCGAAGTTTTGGTGCAGATCCTGCTATCTCATCACCATCCAAAGGAGTACTACCAATAGACAGATTCGTGCTCGAGCCTCGATGGACAGATGCGCGTCGAGAGGGCGCTTTAGACCAAGGGCCTTGGCTCGGCGCCCAATTGGCATTCAGTGGGCTACTGCGATTTGGCATGCCGTCTCCAAAGGGAGCCCAGATGTTCGGATTCTCGCTCGACGGTCGTCCAAATGTTTGATCGTACGAGTACACTGACGAAGGACGGGAGGACGGTCTCTCGTGTTCCAAGACACCAGTAGGATCAAGAGTTTCCATTCTCGGCCTGAAAACGTTGAGTCGGCTGCTACGACCAGAGCTGGTCCTTGCTCTGATGATATTCTCATCAGGATTCGAAGTGTTACGAGCAAGCAGCCCAGCGACCGGGTTGGCCCACGTTCCGTAGCTACCTTTTCTCCGTCGCAGGCCGCTGCTTTCAAAGGGGTCTTCTTCAAGATTGCGCGGAAACGATTGGCTTTGACCTTGTCTCAGGGTTCCCAATGCTGGAGGCTCCTGTGCACTGGACTTTCCACGCTGGCGTCCGAAGGGAGAGCTGAAGAGGTTGGAAAATCTGCTTGATCCCTGAGAAGGAGACTGCGCTGCAAGGCTCGCATTGGCTGGCGAACCACTTGGATCCACTGATTGAGCATCGGTATCATGATTGAAACCAGATACGTTGTGCATGCTTTCATGTGGACTCGCAAAGACGCTGCCCGCACGACTGCTTGCTGAGATGGGGGTGTTAGGACCTCGGAATGATGCGTCCGAATTGGAGACTGCATGCGTTATGTACTGTCCCAAGCCGTGGTTCTCAATGTCGCTTTGGCCAGCACGTCGTCCGGGCACGTCATCGTCTCGAAATAAATTGGACGGTAGGAGATCAGTGGCGGCCGGGCTCATTAACGGCCCACCTGTCAAAGCATCGATCTCCGCCTGTGAAGTACCAGGCTGTTCACTGGCTGACGATGCTTGGAGCCCAATCTTTGCCTGCGGTACAGACAATCCAGCTGAGTAGGGAGGGGGGGCTCCAGCAAATGTAGGCGTTGTGCCCAAGTAAGCGGAGTTGGACATAGAGCTTGCCACCGAATTTGTTTGTCTGGCTCTCCTCGATCTGTTACGTAGGACAGATTGGGTGCCATCTAGTACGGGGATGGGCGCGAATTGCTCAGGATTTCTTGTTCTTTTCTGAAGCCACCAGGATAAATGGTCTTCAGCCTGCTGCTCCTCCATCTTTGACTGCTGGAGAGCGTGCCACATTGCTTGCAGTTGCGCCTGCATTGACTGGTACCGAGCATCCCAAGCGTCATCTCTGGCTTTCTCCAGCTTTGTACGATCTGGTTCCTCCATACCCTCGGTGTTCATCTCGTTCTTCTGCTGCTCCAGATCTTTTATTTGAGAGCCACGGATGCGTATCTCATCCTCCAAAGCCCTGATGGTGCTCTGATCAGTAGCAATGGCTTCTCGCATAGCCCCAACTTCTTCTTCATTTAATGCATTGACCGAGCGCAGCTCTTCGTCCATTTCATCAATGTTTCTCTTCATGTCGACCACCTCCAAGTCCCACCTCTCAACCTCATCCTTCATCCTCTGGCGCTCGGTTTTCTTTTGGTTCAGCAGCTTCTCTTTGGCAGATCTCCTGCTTTGAGCAGTCCTGTTAAGCTTGTCCAGCTGATTTCCTTGTCTCCTTAGCTCTGCGCTGGCGTCCTCCTTCTCCTTGAGTTCATTCTTTAGGCGGTCTCGTTCGAATGCCAGGTCTGCGTGGTACGATTTGGCCTCGGCTTCTTCCTCTTCGACTTGTCTGTCGACATCCTCCTTCTGCCTCTTGAGAAGCTCAAGCTTATTGGTCAGGCGCTGGATATTTGCTGGACTTTCATCCTCCTCGCTGTCACTGGACTGCGAGGATTCTTGTGCGGACTGATTTACAGATGAGCCTGTGAATACGTTGCGAGAGCGAGGAAAGCCTTTGGAAGCATGCTGAAGAGGTGCCATGTTCTCCTTGTTAGATGGCTGGGCTGACTGCTTGCCCAGGGGAGATGGAGCCGTGCGGATCTTCGCAGCTGTCGCAACATATGATTCGCCTTCGGCGTCCTTGCATGGGTCGTCACGTAGGGTTTGAATACGGATAGGATCACTCAGCGTTGTTAAATTTGCATTGTTGGTAGCGAGGATCTTGATATTGTAGCAATGGTCCGGTCTCAAGTTCAATATCTCCACTGAAGTTTCCCCACGACCGAAGTCTCCGACTGAAATTGTAATTCGTCAGTGAGTTCATTCAGCAAGACCGAACAGGAGGCTTGCCTTTGATCCCGTTCACCAAGACGGTAAGAGTGGCAGATGCAAAGCCACTGTCTCTAGAGTCTAGCCAGTACAACAAGACGGATCTCGAACCGATGCCAGCGATGGAGAATTCAGGAACCGGAGGGATATCGTAGCCTAGCCTTTCTTCCAATACCTCACGAGGGATTTGACTCAATTGATACAAACGCAGGCAGACCCTAAATCAATGTTGGCATTGAAGATTGGGCACCGACATAGCAAGCGCTCGCTTACCAAGCCACGGAGAGCAGCAAAAGTGCATCCCATATCATGTTCGGATCTGACTGGGAGAACAAGTAGTTCAGGCGCGGGTAACGCTTCGACTCCTGGGGACTATTCTGAAGAAGTGGCCCTAAGTTGAAAGCGCTCCAAGGCCTCAAACGTTCTGGCAACCGTTTTATAATCAACGTGAGCTTGACGACGTCGAATTTTGCAATGCTTTCCGTCACTGAGCTGGTGGCAAGGATGGCTTCATGGTAGCACCAGAGGAGGTTTCGACTCAAAGTTTCAGGATCCAGCTCTCCTAACAATGGGAGCAGCTTCCTAAGATGGGTGGTTGGTGTGGTACTGACCGGCGCCAGCCGACCTTGTGAAAAGGTTTCGTCGCTCGAGCGCAAAGTCAATGCTACGTTTGTAATAAATGTGATTGTGAAGGAGAATAGCTGTAGCTCTGTTTTCCACTGGCTGAGACCCCCAAAAGTGAATGTATTCGTGTCCTTGTTCCTCGATCTGACGTATTCCTCGCGAACGATATGATCCGTCTGTGCCAAGTTCGACCCAATTGATTGGTTCAATGTTGATGTTGAGGCTCTGCGGGGCCAGAGCATAGTGGCTGACGGCGGAAGAGTGATTTTAGTGAGTGGTGATCGCTGCTAGTTCTAACCCCACGCATCTTCCCTTTCGTTTGGTTTCGTTTGGTTACGTCTGATGCTCAGGCAAAGGTCAGATCGATTATTGAAAAGCTGTTGTGAAATCATATGACAATCTACCCGTCCATTCTCGTATCGCCTGACTTGAAACAAAACTTGCTGTGTCACTCAAGTGCCAAGTTATAATACACGTGCCTTCCGTTTGCAATCTGACCACCCTTGCCACCTTCAAGGCGTCAACGTCAGACAGTGTTGTCACCCTGACCCCATGTCTTGGCTCCGACATCCTTGATTGTGTATTTCTTTAATATGCCTAGCAATCCTAGAGGAAACTGCGTTCGGATATGCAGTATGTCCGAAGCATTGGTGGTTCCGTTTCGAAGACCTGGAATTCTATCAATCCAGCTACTCTCAGCGGCGCCATAGACGTGATTGTTGTCGAACTCGAAGATGGTGAGAGCCTACATTCCCCTCGTGTCTAACGAGTTTCTCGATAATCCTACTGACGCCCATATATCTAGGCTCGCTCGCTTGCTCTCCATTCCATGTCCGATTTGGGAAATTCTCCTTACTTCGACCATACGAGAAAAAGGTAAGTCGTTCTGCAAATGCTTCGCAGCACTTCATTGAGCCGTCTTTCAGGTCGAATTCAGAGTCAATGAGGCGAAGCAAAAGTATTCCATGAAGCTGGGTGAGGGCGGGGAAGCCTTTTTTGTCTTTGAAACATCTGAAGATATCCCAGAGAGCCTGCAAACCTCGCCTGTCATCTCCCCAGCTTCGAGCCCGCCAAGTTTTACTGCGGAAAACCACGGCTCACCACCTACACTTCAGGAGCCAGAATACCTCGACCTCAATACCGACGCGAGGGACGGAAAGAAGATTGCTACCTCACTGCCAACAAGGCCATCGATAGCAGATACAGGTAGAGCCAAAAGTGAGATGGGTAAGCCAATCATCTAATCTGAAAAGGAGCACATCTGAAGCATTCAGGTACTTTGGCTTCGCTCTCCACAAGCCTGGATCGAGATCAGACGGCCCCAAGAATTTCAGAGTCCAGGTCAAGTACATCAATAAAAAGATCAGCATCCGCAGAGATATTACCGACTTCAATACAGGCCGTCGATCCAGAATACCTAAAGAGTCTTCAGTCCATTGCCCTTGATGCCCACACTCCTCCCCCCAAAGTGCAGGTCCCCACTGACTCGCCGCCTCCTGAGCGGTCAGTAAGCCCTCCTCCACTATCCGCAGATGAAGCTATCAATAGGGCAAGAGCCCTTTCAGAAAGGCTTTCCGATTCAAACATTCCCTCCCGAATAACCGAGGCTGGAGACCTCATGCTTGACATGAACGGTTACAAGAGCAGCGAAGAGGACGTCCTGCGAGCCGAGGTCATAGCGCGCAAGATCCTCGCCGAAGAACTGGAAGGCAACTACGACATTGGGGCACTGATCGGCGCTGATGAGCAAGGCAATCTTTGGATATACAGTAGCGAAGAAGCCAAGGAAGAAGCTTCACGAAAGATTGCACGACGGGGCCTGGCTGCAGCGCCTGCAATTGGCGATGCAAACTCTGATCCAGGGTACAACAGTGATGATGATGGTATTACAATGCAGAGCCCTCAGAAGCCTGCTCATCAACGCACCATGTCAGACGCAGGACCTGCAGGCCTCGTAGTTCCACCACAGGCACCATCGAGGGAAGCAAGGACCAGTGGCGATTCAAGTCGCAATTTTGCAAAGACTCTGCGGCTTACTAGTGACCAATTGAAAGCCTTGCATCTCAAGCCAGGAGCCAATTCTATGAGTTTCAGCGTCAACCGCGCAACCTGCCAGGCTTCTATGTATTACTGGAAGTACGACGTCCCGATAGTGATCTCTGATATTGATGGGACGATCACCAAGTCAGATGCGCTTGGCCACGTGCTCAATATGATCGGCCGTGACTGGACCCATATTGGAGTTGCTAAGCTGTACACGGATATAGTTGCCAATGGCTATCATATTCTATATCTGACAAGCAGGTCAGTCGGCCAGGCCGATACCACCCGAGCATATCTCAACGGCGTGATGCAGGAGGGATTCAAGTTGCCCAAAGGTCCCGTTATCATGAGTCCTGATAGAACTATTGCAGCGCTACGGCGGGAGATTTACTTGCGGAAGCCCGAGGTGTTCAAGATGGCTTGCTTGCGAGACATACTGAACTTGTTCAGTCAAAAACGGAACCCTTTCTACGCAGGTTTTGGTAACCGACTGACGGATGCTCTCAGCTATCGGTCTGTGAATATTCCTTCCACGCGCATCTTCACCATCAACTCTAACGCCGAGGTGTCACTGGATCTACTCACCTTGAATAAGTATAAAAGCAGCTACGTCACCATGCGGGAGGTAGTCGACCATTTCTTCCCACCTGTTGGCTTGCTTGTGACCGGCGGAGCTGAGGAGTACACTGACTTCACTTTTTGGAGGGAGACTCCCAAGGACATCGAAGACTTCACCGACAGCGACAGCGGAAGTCTTGGAAAGCAAGGTCGCGAGCAACGAAGCTTGAGAAGCGAAGACGAAGGTAGTGAGGGATCGGATGATGACCAGGTTGATGATTTGGCTCAGAGTTATATTTCGCATGATTCAACCATCGAGCAAGATGACCTGATTGATTCTATCATGGAAAACGTGGATGAGGAAAGCTTAGTGCTTGACCGAAAAGCCTTGGGCATCGGCGCTGGCGGAAACCCGATTCCGGTTGTTGGAGTAGACCTGATGTCGCCAGCTAATGAAGGTGGCAGCAGATCTACGAATTCAGGTAGGTCGCAATAGAGCATGAGAGAGACCACTGGCATGATAGGTATGAGACCAGAAGCATTCATAAAAGTCACCGTACATAGCCATATCCGCAATCCATCCGCCTTTCATAAAAAGTCGGGAAGTCTTTTCTGTCTCTCAATGCCGATAGGTCGCAATAAGCAATGGGATTCTACAATTCATGAAGTTACAGTTATCGAGTGTTGGTGGTTCGATTCTTCACGCTGGTACTAGGATTAGCCTTGGAATTATTACATTAGCAGCATGAATACCTCAACGAATACCTGTATTATTACCTGTATGATACGGACATGCATGACGTGAACTCCTCGCCTAACACCACCTCATCTGTCATTCCCAACCATGCCCCCTCAAGCCCCTAAACACCCCTCACGATGACAGATGTCGATGGTGCCCCCGAGGGAGTGATTGTTGAGCCGCAGGCAACATCCTCCCAAAACGAAAATGCCTCGGACCCAACACTCACGAATACTTCAATCAATGACCCTGCACTTTCGAAAAAGCCTCGAGATGCGCGCTTGATTCACATGGTACTTGCGCACTACGGCGTCACAGGCTATCAAGAGCGCGTGCCCCTACAACTAATGGATTTTGCCTACCGATACACCTCCTCTACCCTTCAAGATGCCCTACACCTCACCAATGAGGGCTACGGTACGTCTGGATCGGGCATTGGTACGGGCAGCAAGAGCGGCACAGAAGGGACGACGGTAAATCTTAATGCCTTGCGCCTAGCTATCCACTCGAGGACCCATTACCAATACAATCCTACCTTACCTAAAGAGTATTACATGAACCTGGCGCAAGAAAAAAATCGGACCGCGTTGCCTCCGGTGCAGAGGGAATGGGGTATGAAGCTACCGCCAGAGCAATATCTACTTACTGGGCAAGGTTGGCAGATGGCAGAGGAGTTTGAGGGAGAGGAGGAGGAGGAGTTGGAGAATGGAGATACTACCATGCCTGATCAAGAAGGGAGCGATCAAGCAGAGGGTGAAATTGAGGGGGGCACCATGGAAGACATTTTTGGGCCGGACGGAGGTGGAGGAGAGCCCGATGACGAGATGCACGAGGATTGAAAATTGCTCGGGAACTTCTACTGTTTTGTCCGCGCTTCAGCGATGCATCATACTGGAGTTGGATTGGTCGAGGCTGGAGGTAACGCACGCTTTACAAAGCCCATCAAGACGATGATTGCAGGACGCCTGGGAATTGATACCGCAGAAGCTGCTAGATTTTTCAAAGAAGAGGCAATGTGGTTTCATTGACATCTAAAGGACAATACCATTCAATCCCTGGACGCCGACGCTTTGCGTAGAACCCACGAATGCTTTATGTACCAAATGACCTTTGTCAGCTAGGTCTCGACTTTCTTTGCGCCTTCTCTTTCTCATCCAGATCCCACCACTCACGAAAGAATTTCTCTTGTTCGGCCTTCCTTCGTTCCTTTTCCTCCCTCTCAGCCTTCCTCTGATCTGCCGTCGCAAAGTACTCTTCACGAGCCAGATCTTCTTCCTGCTGTCC
The DNA here is from genome assembly GCA_019925105.1 of Niebla homalea. Taxonomy (NCBI): domain Eukaryota; kingdom Fungi; phylum Ascomycota; class Lecanoromycetes; order Lecanorales; family Ramalinaceae; genus Niebla; species Niebla homalea. The sequence goes on from JAHGAU010000009.1 coordinate 777,601, forward strand.
GGCGTGGGCCATCATACATCCATTCATACTCAAGCGTTGCTGGCGGCATTTCCAGGTTGCAGAAAAGGTTCTCCCGGTGGCACAAGCTGCGAAATCTGGAGGCATTGATCAGAACCAGGCGTCCCCAAGAGTTAGTCCAGTCTGGATGAATACCTCGAATCTGATCGGCGCAATGACCCCGGACCCTTTTGTAATAGAGCTCCTTCACTTGAGCTTCCTGCGCGGCAGAAAGTGGTATAGGATTCCGAGACGGCAGTGGCGCTGACTGCGAGTTGGGAGGCTTAGGTAAGGCCATCATGATGGCTTATGAGGCATCCGACCACATGTCCTTAGATAGACGATAGGGGTGATTGATGGAGATGACCAGTGCTTCTCTGGCGCATTCATCGTGAAAGCCACCGAAACAACATTGGATAGAGTCAATGAAGCTACTGAGTCGAATGATTGTATGATCGTGTAAGAAAAATATTATACGTTGTGAGCTAGAGGCCGCACTACACTACAGTATTATGGAGTAGAACTATAACAGTTTGCAAAACATTTGAGTCACCTCCGCCTAACCCTGCACAAGACACGATTCTTACAATTGGTCTGAGGAGTCCAATCACATCATTCGCGATGCCTGGACATGCGATTATATCAATCGATCTGGAGGATCCAGATGCAGATGTTCCATTAAAGACGATTTCTTATCTTGGTCAAATATATATCACTGTCACAGCTCGTAATTTTGAGCAAGCGCTGCAATTCGTTCAGAGCAGATGTGGTCAATTTGATGTATATTCCAATGTCTGCTGTTCCTCTCTTAATTCAGAGCGTGCCATCTCTCTTCTAGACGCGGGGTCCTCCAAAATTGTTATCTCTAAGTCGATGTTGCAAGACCTAGTAGCAGGAAATTATTCGCTAGCAAACCATGTCAATCGTTTTATCCTGTCTATCGAAGATTTTGATCAAGCTGAAGACCTCCGGAAGGCTATCAGTTCATTCAGGCCTGGCTCCGAGAAAGGCATGAGCCTTTTGGGCAGCTCGGGCACGGTCGAGAATGGGTTTCCAAAGCTCGACGGTTATTCCATACCTCATCACTTCTATGTCCTGTGTGACTCTCAAGGAAGCCTGCAATGTACAAGCTTAATCAAAAGGGACTTCATTACTATCATGCACGCTAAGTACGTCACAAATGACCCCAAGGCGCAGCCAGGTCGTTTTCCAATATACCGCCTCATTACGGATCTTTTGCAAAGTGACAGATCAGACGGTCTTTTTCCCACAATGGTCTGTGATGAGCGTGGGCTTGCTTTGGGCCTTGTCTATAGCAATGAAGCAAGTATTCGGACTGCCATAGAGACAGGTCGAGGCGCTTACTACAGCCGATCTCGTAAGGGCCTTTGGATCAAAGGCGAAGAAAGCGGGAATACCCAAGATCTTATCAGGATATCTGTTGACTGCGACTCGGACGCTCTCCAATTTCGAGTCCGGCAGAAAGGGGAAGGTAGCAGTTCCACGCCGCTTTCCAAAAGCCCTCTTGCTGACTTTGGACAGGATTTTGCCACTTGCAGACCACTACGTGCTTTGGTGCTTCTGATGGTGTCTCGCGTCTTGAGCAGACCTTGCAGGAGAGGAGGCTATCTGCCCCTGACGGCTCGTATACTGCAAGACTTTTCAATGACTCTAAACTTCTGCAAGCGAAGATCATGGAAGAAGCTAGTGAGTTATGTGAAGCAGATCAGCCAAAAGATGTCGCAGCAGAGGCCGCAGATTTGCTATACTTCACTCTTACAAAGTGTATTGCCGCAGGAGTCAGCTTTAGAGATGTTGAAGCAAATCTTGATCAAAAGAGCCTTAAGGTAAGCCGAAGAAAAGGGGATGCAAAGCCGCAGTGGGCGAGCAAGATCGGCTTGACTGATGCCACCAACGGCCCCGTCACTGGTGCAAATCGCGCTGCTATCGCTCGGCCTGATGGCAACACACTCAAGGAAGCAGCATCAGTACCGAAGGCTATGGAGGACCCGGCCGGTCTTGTGGACGGGAGAATCCAGATGCGGAGATATAAGACGGCAGACACACCTCATCACATCATCATGGACGCGCTGCAGAGACCATCACAACGTTCAACGGACGACATTATAAACATAGTCAAACCTATCATCAAAGACATCCAAACAGGAGGCGATGCAGCAGTATTGAAATATACCCACAAATTCGAAAGAGCAACTTCCCTAACCTCACCGATTCTAAAAGCTCCCTTTCCCCCAAATTTGATGCAGATGTCCCCAGAGACCTTTGAGGCCATCGACGTGAGCTTTGAGAACATTCGCAAATTCCACGCCGCCCAGAAGGAGGAAGAGCCTCTGCAAGTCGAGACAATGCCGGGGGTCATCTGCTCGCGCTTCTCCCGCCCGATTGAGCGAGTAGGCCTCTACGTCCCAGGAGGCACTGCCGTGCTCCCTTCCACAGCATTAATGCTCGGTGTTCCCGCCATGGTAGCAGGCTGCAAGACCATTGTCCTTGCCTCACCGCCTCGATCTGACGGCTCCATCACGCCCGAGATTGTCTACGTTGCCCACAAGATTGGTGCCGAAAGCATTGTCTTGGCTGGTGGAGCTCAAGCCGTCGCCGCTCTGGCCTATGGCACCGAGAGCATCAGCAAGGTGGACAAGGTTCTCGGGCCGGGGAATCAATTCGTCACGGCGGGGAAGATGGTTGTGTCCAACGACACCACTGCAGGGGTAAGCATCGACATGCCCGCCGGCCCAAGCGAGGTCCTCGTTATAGCTGACAAGGCTGCCAACCCGGCCTTCGTAGCGAGTGATCTGCTCAGCCAGGCCGAACACGGCGTGGACTCGCAGGTCATCCTCATCACTGTCGGCCTTGATGAGAAGGGATTAGGTGCCATTGAAAATGAGCTCCACGCTCAAGCCAGTGCACTGCCGCGGGTGGATATAGTGAGAGGAGCCATTGAGCACTCTGTGACGCTGGTGGTGGGCGATATTGGGGAGGCGATGAAGTACAGCAATCAGTATGCCCCTGAACATTTGATCCTGCAGGTCGAGGGTGCGGAGAAGGTTCTGCAGACGGTGGAGAATGCTGGGAGCGTGTTTGTCGGACCTTGGACACCGGAAAGTGTGGGTGATTACAGTGCAGGCGTTAATCATTCGCTCCGTAAGTAGCCACATTCTCCCCCAACGTATGATTGCAATTGCTAACATGAACATGCCAGCAACGTATGGATACGCGAAGCAGTACTCGGGCGTCAATTTATCCTCGTTCACCAAGCATATCACCAGCTCCAACCTCACCCAGGAAGGCCTCAAGAACGTCAGTGGCGCTGTCATGCAATTAGCCAAGGTAGAGGAACTAGAGGCCCACCGTCGAGCTGTCAGTATACGCTTGGAGCACATGAAATAGCAGAAGAAACGCCTTTTGTGACCTCGGCATTAAATATGTCACCTATTCGAGGCGAAAGCATCTTGGATTCACCCTTCTCAGCTTACCCTCCTAAAGAATCTACGCGTTTCTTGACATGTCGTTCCTTATCCTGTTGTAGTCCAAAAGACTTAAGGCAGATTAGTATATACCCATCTGGACACGGAGCTTGAATCGACATACCCTTCAATACTCCCCACGGCACTGACAGCAATGTCCTGATCCCACAATTTCCGTCGCGCAAAGTCCATGACATCCTTCTCACTGATCCCACCAATGACTCGTTCAACTTCCTCAGGGTTCATCCTCCTTCCACTCGTTACGATCTGCCTGCCTATGTCTTCGGCAACAGCAGTGGTTCCATCAAGACTGAGTAGGATCGAGGCTTTTAGTTGAGCCTTAGCCCGCTCTGTCTCAGCTTCGGAAACGTTGTACGAGAGCCGTGACCATTCGCGGAGAGTGAAATGGACGAGGTCGTCGAGCTGGGTTTTGTTCTCGGAGACGAGGTAAATGCCCCATAGTCTGTGAGAGAAGACCGTAGATTAGCCATCTGACCCAAAGCCAGATCAATCTGCTGGGTGAAGGACTTACCCAGTATCGCTATAGCTCGTAGAGAAGCTCATGAAGCTGTTGGCAAGCTTGTTCTCGCAGATGAACGAGCTGAGCTTGCTGCCAAGATAAGGCGAATTGCCCATCGCTCGATCCCAATTCCCGACGATGGCTTGAGTCACAAGGGCGGTGAAATAATCATCCGATTTCCAACTGACACCCTCCACGGCGATGGCGATGTTGGCTGTCGGGATCGTGTCATCCCGTATCCTGACCTCGGACCCAATGAAATCCGGTCTTTGCTTCTGAGCAGCAGCGCTAGCCGCCGCGGAGTGAGTGGGGGGTTCGCGTGGTAGGGCGCCGAAGTGCTTCTCAGCGAGGCCGACCATCTCGTTGTGAGGGATACCTCCCGCGCCCACCAAGACCATGCGGTCTGCGAGATAATTCTGTTTAATATAGCCGGTCAGGTCGTCACGTTGTATACTCCTAATGTTCTCCTTTGGACCCAGGATTGTGCGGCCGAGAGGCTGTCCTTGGAAAGCAGTGGCATGCAAATGGTCAAAGACGACTTCCTCCATTTGCTTGTCAACCTCCTCTTGCTCTCGGAGGATCACGTCCCGCTCGCGTTCAATGGCAGCAGATTCTAGTCTGGAGTTCTGGAGGATGTCAGAGAGAATGTTGACGCAGGCAGGAACGTCGGAGTTGAAGGATTTGGCATAGTAAACGGTGTTTTCGCGCTGTTGATGATTGGTCAGTCAGACCCATGGTATGCGTTCAAGCGTCAGAAGACCTACGGAGGTGTAGGCGTTGAGGTGTCCGCCCATGTTCTCAATTTCTAGCTCCAATTGCTGCTGTGTCCTATTGCTTGTCCCCTTACAACAATCAGCATTCTGGAAACAGACGGGACTTTCCAAAAGCTATGAAGATACCTTGAAAGCGAGATGTTCCAGAAAGTGAGCAGTGCCATTGGTCCTGTCGGTCTCTGCCCTCGATCCAGCATCAATCCATACGCCGACCGTAGATGTCTGAGCCCATGGCGAGTGCTCGGTCGCAATCTTATGTGCGTCAATTGCTGGTTCCTCTAAGTTAGAGTATGTGTATATGCTCACAGTCAATCCGTTGGAGAGGGTTGTACTCTCGGTGTTTATTCCATGGGAGGAAGGTGTCGCAAATCTTCTCTTGGGTTGGATGGCACGAAGCGCAGCTTTGCTTCGCAGAGCCTGATTTAGATTGAGAGCCAGACGGCGAGAGGCCATCACTGCCGTCGAATCTGAGGAGAAGGTAGGAATAAAGAAAGTGGGAGCTGGAGTGCTGAGGTCGACGGGGAGTTTGAGAGTGAAAGTTCTCAGGCGCAGCTCTGCGAGCAATGTGACAGACCAATCAGATGTCTTCCATCCTTGCTCGCGCATTACGTGATCAGCCTCGGTAGGGCGACGACATCGACATCAATTGATCCATTGATATCCCGCAGAACTTCCCAGATCTAGAGCTTTACCCTCTATCGACTCTCCTCAAGGCAGTCAAATTGAACAATGGCAACACTTATGAGAGCGTCCATGCCTCTGCGGACGAGTCTACCTTTGCGGACATGTCGCCTTCTCCAAAACCGCTCTGCATCGGCTCTGAAAGTCTCCTCCATTCACACCTTCTCCACCCACCGCATACCTGAACCCACTCCGACGACGTCAAAATCTTCATCGATATCCCTACAATACCCTGCCAGAACTTCATTAGGAATCGCTGCCTTCCATACAAGCCGAAAGCGACTCATACTCCCCCCGGAGCCCCGTGAGCATCTTTCCCCCCACTCCTCCACCCCCCCCCTTTTTCACTGAGTGCCGGAACTTGAGCTGACTCCATTTGTAGAGGTGGTTGATGGCACAGGTGAGCAAGGGCATCTCAAATCCACCAAGATCACACAGTCTCACATTTGAACAGCCAACGAGCCCGCCCCCGTCCCCAAGCCCGAGCCCGGACACGGCAGCTACCATTGGGCGTTCGAAAGGTAGGGATCGGTCCTTGTCCCGACCAAGAAGCTTTTCCACTGATCTCGCGCACAGAATTATCTCGGCGGCAATTTTACCGCTCACAATTGCTCCCTTTGCGGCAGGCACCCTGAATCCCGCCATGGACGCCATTCTCTGCGCCACCATCATCATACACTCTCATATCGGATTTGAGTATGTGTTAAAACCTTCCTCCGAGACTTGTTATGCGTTACTGATGATGTACAAGATCTATTATCATCGACTATTTACCCAAGAAAAGGGTCCCGAAGACGAAGGCATTATTCTGGTGGGGTCTACGTGCAGGGACTATTGTCGTGGCAATTGGGCTTTACGAGTTTGAGACGAATGATGTGGGCCTGACCGAGGCGATCAAGAGGATATGGACGGCGTAGGGGTATTTATGCAGCACAGTGAGCTTTATCCATGTACATGCTTCTTTGAATTCATTCAATGCTGTTTGTTTTTCCAAACAAGCTTACATGACTGGGCCCCTCCACTCGACTGCTCCATTCGCTGCCAGAAGCATCCTGGATGGCATTTGTCAACTGTCGGCATCTTTGGGAAAATCTACATCTTCGAAGGCATTCTCATTCCCCCATCCAACCGAATGACAGTCCCGTTCAGCATCGAGTTCTCAATCCCCTCCTTGACCACCCTCGCAAATTCCTCGGGCTTCCCCGCTCGGGCCGGGAACTCCACGACCTTCATCAGACTCGCACGTACCTTGTCACTCATCAGGGCAGTCATCCCGCTATCGAACAGACTCGGCGCTATCGTTACGACCCGGACACCATACCGCGCGAGATCCCGGGTCAAGGGTAGTGTGAGACTTGCGATGGCGCCCTTGCTGGCCGCGTACGAGACTTGGCCCGGTTGGCCGTCAAAGCTACCCCTTCCTCGTCAGTGGGGGGTGTTTCGCTAGAAAGGAAGGCAAATAATGTCAAGAGGGTGACTTACGCAGCGCTACTGCTGACCAGCACCAACACCCCTCTCTCGGCATCCTCTCCCTCGGGCACCACCTTGACAAGATGGGGAAGAAACTGCCGGCACAGATCCACACTGCCCCTCACATTCACCCCCATCACGAAATCAAACCCCTTCATGTCGAACCCTTCACCGTGCCTGTCGATGATCTTGGCGGGGGTCGATACCCCGGCGGCCGCTACGACGCCCCCAAGCTCTTTACCCGTCTCCTTGATCCACTCGAGGGTATCTTTGACGGCAGGGGCGATCGAGTCGGAATCAGAAACATCGGCGGTGAAGAAGCGAGCTTTGGAGGGGTCCAGTTGTTGGACTATAGTGGCGCCTGTGTCGGCGTTGAGGTCAAGGATTGCGGCATTACCGCCCGCGGCAAGGATTGTGCGGACGGTAGCGAGGCCCAGGCCTGAAGCGCTGGGGGATGAACATTGGATTCAGCTGAGGCTTCCAAGTGACTGATGCTGAAGGAGGGTATAAGGGGGGGGTTGGTTAATGGTAACACATACCCACCAGAAACAACGAAAGTTCTGTCCTGAATCTTCATCCCTTCAATTCAACGAAAAGCCTACCCTTTTCAAGCGATGTGTGTCTTCTTTCAGCACTCGAGCGCAGGTCTGAAGAACAGTTACAGAAGGGCGCGTGAATGGCGGGACTCGAAGGAGCCGAGGCATTTTTGCAAAACATCCCACCACTTTTTATAGCGGAAGCCGATTATAAACTGCAGTAGAAAAACGGAAAGTCGCGACATAGAGAAGATAGACGTCGATGGAGATCAAAATCATCCAAGACAAAGCAGTATTGCACCTGGAGAGATTGTCCGTCAATTCAACAACATGTTTTGTCTGTCCTGTTTCGACATTTGCTTCCTGGGGTATCATAGCAACATCAAACATCAAGTATATGGAAATACCACCTTATTTGTGACTCCTTCTATTTTCTTCGCTCCCTCACCTTCCATTTGACCCCAGCTTTGTTCACACCGCCTACCGTATTGCTCATCTTCGCTCTCTGTAGCTCCAACTCGTTCTCTGCATCTCTTAGATCTTTCTCCCGGGCTTTGAGCGCCGTCAGTCTTTTTCTTTTGACCTCTTTTTCTCTCACGGTTTTCCTGCGCCACAATTTATTCTCTTTCTGTGCCGCTAGCTCCTTTTCCAAAGCTTTCCGAGACTTTGGCTGCCTTCTCGCACCTACGTCCAGTGAGTCATTCCCCTCGTCCTGCAGCTGGTCATCACTTGAGGCCTCGACCTTGCTCCTGTCGGACCAGTCCTGTTGCTCAGCTTCACTACCAACGAACACGACTTTTCGACCCTCGCCTCTCTCCCCGTCCAATGTGCCAATCTCTTCTCCCTGCAGGGTGAATTCTTCTTCGAGCCGCTCAATGGCTTTCCTGGTCTTTTGAATCATGGTCTGTAGGTAGCCCGAGTCTTGAGTCTTCAACAGCTGAACCGCTTCATGGCTCAAAAGCGGATTGCCTCTGTCTGCGACCTTGCGTCCCTTCTTGGTGCTACTGGACAGCATGCCATAGTAGAACTCGTCCGGGTTGCGCTCGGAAGCCTTTTGCCGAAGAGTCTTGAGGCGCGCTTTTTTGGCATTGTAGTCCCGCGCACGCAGAGTGTAATCCTGAAGAAAGGAAGTCAGAAGATGCATTGCTCCAATACCGGTGTAAGAGCGGCAGGAGGGAAAGCAGACCTTGTGCTTCTCTAATAAGCCCCATTTCTCACGTTCGCGAGGTTGAGCACGTTCCTTGTGATTGCGCCGTTGAACGGCATTTCTCATGGACGACATGTCTTGATGAGAGGCTATTTGCAATGTTGTGAATGATTGAGAGAAACTCGAGACAGTGTGACTGCTCGTTCTTCTCCCCACATAAATATTGTTGGGTTGACTTCTGCCAAGTCTTTTCAGCCCTACGATCCTTCGCTTAGTAGTAGCCACTTCTAACGCTTTTTTGATCTTTTTTGGATTTGACCATTCCATCAATTGCCAGCGAAGTCGTCAGTAGGGGCCTACCCAGGTAAGTGACCCTCAATGGAATAATATCACTCTCAATGGCTTACCTCGACCCCTTGTGATAGCATCATGCCGACTCCCAAAACCCAACCCAAGACGAAAGTCCCCTCCAAGGGCAAATCGTCCCGCTCAGCCATCGCGGACGTCGTCGCGCGCGAATACACGATCCACCTCCACAAACGTGTATGTGATGGATAGACCAGTTTCATGAAGTCCCTCTTTCTCAATATGCCTGCTTTGCGGGCGTACTTGCTTGGACGGAAGACTGATCTCGACTCTTTGGCCGATTGTTAGATTCATGGAGCGGCCTTCAAGAAGCGAGCGCCAAAGGCCATCAAGGAGATTCGAGAATTCGCTACCAAGGCCATGGTATGTCACACTTCCTATCCTGCTCACATGGCTATTGTCTCTGTCGTAGCAAAGTCCTCGAGAGGGTTCTGTTTCGTTGACTTTGCACAACTATGCAGGGCACCAAGGACGTCCGTCTGGATCCCCAATTAAACAAGAAGGTGTGGGAGTCGGGCATCAAGGGCGTACCTTACAGGCTACGAGTCAGGATATCGAGGAAGCGTAATGACGAGGAGGGCGCCAAGGAGAAGCTGTACAGCTACGTGCAGGCCGTCAACGTGAAGAACGCGAGGGGCTTGACCACTGTGGTAGTGGAAGATTCATAGTTGGACAAAGCACTGATATTCTTTCCTATCATTCATCTAAAACGTTTCTTCCATCACCTGAGAATTGGCTCTCCACATCGCCATCATGAATGCCGGCTGTCTACCATTGTATCGTCCCCTTCAGCACGACATCAGCCCTAACTCAAGACATGTTACCCATCCCAAATGGTCCCTCAATCCTCGCTATGCAACGCTCCAACCAAACGCCACTGCTGTGCGACTCACGTGGTGCTCATGTCGGTCTCCCTAATGCCTTTTGTACTTATCCTCCAGTCGCTTCTTATTTCCGGGGTCCAAGCTGTTGGTAGCTCCCATGAGAGTCTGACCAACCGCCTTGCTGACACCCATAGCTGGCCTTAATATGACCGTGGGCGCACCCTTCAAGACTGCTTTGGCAGCTCCTCCTGCCGTGCCGCTGTCCATTACTTCTCCCGGCATGGCGACGATTGCGTCTTTTGCCGTCAACAGGTCCCTTTCAAGGCTAGCATAGGCGCCGCGCAGCCCTTGGATGACTCCGACTGGCTGGTTAGAGTAGAGGCTGATTTGCTCTTTTTCTTCCTCGTCCAAATCAGCTTCGTCCCAGCCCCCCGAGATATCCCCACGTGTTTGTGCATCCTGCGCTGTAAGCATGATCTCCGCTCCCTGCAGGACAGTCTGAGTCCCGATAGCAAGCTTGGCACCTAACCTGGCGAACTCACTCGTCGTCGTCTTTGCGAAAGCCAATGCGCCTTTCTGGAAGCTGCGGACGACCCGGCCATCTTTCTTGTACTCTGCTATAGGCACAACGACAAGATCCCGAACCCCTTGACCTACATTCACTAGGCCTCGGAGAGGACCTAAACCAGCAAGGATTCCAGGTAGCTGATTGTGTTTGATGTCTGGCATCCAAATATCATTCAGGGTTTTACCCAGCTTGTCAAATCCAGAAACTCCATATATGATGACGTGACGCAGAACCATTTCCGCTTGGTCGAGTATGAAGAAATTCATAAATTCGGTTGTATGACCAGAACGGAGGCCAGCGTAATCGACCCGCTTTGGCTTGAAGTCAAGCTTCACTCGGATTGCCATGACTTCTACCCGCTGCAAGAACGGTTTCTCCGTCTTTGGACTAGTCTCTGGTGGCGAGTCATCTCTGAATTCGAAGAAGCGCGTCATGAAATCCAGGGCGTCTTGGTCTATGTGGAGCCGTAAGGGAAGTATGCTTGCCTAACAATGGTTAGCTAGAGTATTGTGTGTGAGAGTTCTTCTCACCTTGATCACGAGCTCAGAGGCTGCCAGCTCGGGCACAGGCTTGACGTCGAGGATAATGATATCGATCATGCTTCTGTCGTTTTCCCGCTCCCCGGCGTCTGACATATATGTTGCAAATTTCTTCCACGTAGATGTTGGCACATGATCGAAAATCTCTAGATCCTGAACCTGGAGTCGAAGGGAGCTTTGAGTTTGCCTCAATGCTGGAGGATACACAACGAGATCGGCAAATATGCCTTTGAGTTCAAATGTCATCTTGTGATATTTGCTGCGTTTCAGCCGAAGCTTTCGTCTTCGAGGCTGTTTATCATGCCCCTGCCTGCTTGATGATCGCGCTGTCGTCGAAGTCTGGTAGCTGCTTGTTTCACTTGCACTATCACCAATGTCTTCATTCACATGGCGGGCAAGATCTGCTGCATCGCCACTCGCAGGGATCCCAATGTAGATGGAGTTGAACAAGAAGTCTCCAATCACATCTTCGCTTTCATCTTGCGAGTCCAAAGTTCGCCCTCTTTCATTCTTGGAAACTCGTTCCTTAGCTTTCGATTGGACGTCATCTACAGCTTGGCTGATTCGATCCCGAGTTTTATCCCAGTCGTAACCATCATACAAGTTCCAGATGATATGAAAATCTCTAAGACGAGCCTGAAGAGGATTCGGAGGATTTGATCTGCTTTGGACGCTCTGCCGCCCAGGCAGCTCTCGTCGTGGGGCTTGACTGGTTGCTTGATCACCGAAATGGTCATCGCGAAAATCCAGCGGCACATTTCCCGGAGCAACCTGTGCTTGCTCTTCGAAACTTTGCAGCAAATTATGGTCACCAATCTCTCGGACTATCGATGGGCTTGCCATGGACTCAAGATCCTCCTCCAACATGCTGTCAGTGATCATTTGACTTGTTTCGGCAGGGTCGGGATCGTAGAAGCTGGAAACATATTCCAGATTCTGCGGGACCTCATCGTCTACCAGATCACCCTCCTCAAGTTCAAGAGGAAAGTGTGCGCTATCAGATAGGCTCTGCTTGCTCATGGCATATGCATCTCCGGTGAAAGATGCGAGCATCTCTTCGACGGGGACAGCTTCTGTACGATATTTAAGCTCAGTGCTCTTTGGCCTTGGAGGGGTTAGGCCATTCATGATGCTCAACATTGTTCCGGTGGAGTCGGCGCACGTCTCCAGAAGCAAAAACCCAGAGTCTATCTCTGCATCCAGAGTGTGGCTAGACATCGCACCAGCATCCAGATATTTTACGGTAGCTTTAAGCGCCATGAGTGAGGCAACCGAAACGTACCCAGTGTCAGTCAAGATCCCGACACAGTCTACAGACGCATCAGTCGCTTCTCGAGGTAGATTGGTACCGGCTTCATCAATGATCAATGCAGAAGCCTTCTTGATTAGGATGGCAGCTTCAAGGCTTCCGTCAGACACGATAGAAGAATTGAGCTTTGCTTGTTCAACCACGACATAACCTTTAGATTTCGTATTGCGCGGGTTGAGTCCTACGATGGTGTCTTTGAGAACGATGTCAACGTTAGGCAAATGACCCCCCTCGTCCTTAGTGCCCATGCTGTCTTGATGAAACAATTTTGCTGGCTTGATCTCTTCCTGCAAATGACCTCGAAGCGTTGCGACAGATTCAACAGCCTCAGTGAAGAACTCCTCAGCAGAAGTGCCCTCCTCCATCCCAAGGAACGCTATCAAGGTGGTGATGTGGTACTCGAGACGAAGATCGTGTATCCTAATCCGTACTGTCGGATCCATTTCATTGCCAATGAAACGAGCTAGAAGCAAAGGCAGACGGCCGCTAGAAGCAGCCTTATTTGGCAATGATGTACCGATGAGCAACTCATTATTATTGCGATCGCAGGTCATGCTTCTGATACCAACGGCCAACAGCAGGGGAAATCCAATGTGGGCAATTTCAGCATCCTTCGTGCTAAGCTTGAGCATACCCAGCTGGTCACCAACGAGTGCGTGGAAAGAAAGCCTCTTCAGAAGCACCAAAGTAAGAATGCCGGGGCGATCATCCTCTGGGAGATATTTGGCTACAGTAGACAGTTTCTTCAAATCTTCGAATATTGACGAGATAGATTTGGCTTCGATAGGATCAGATAGGCTTCCCTCGAACGAATCAACAGTGACCCGAACAACTCCTCCTTGCCGACGCTGTCGCAACAATGTGTCCACAAGCAACCCGTCTTTGAATCCATCCTCATTGTCGAGCTGAGACGGGAATACAAGCTCTATCAGACGGGCAAGGTCGACCTCCTTGGGAGTTGACAAATACTCGACTCTTAGATTCAACAAAGTAAGCGACATTGAAGGCTCTGAATTTTCAAGATCTGTAAGAGGGCCCTTCACTTTCAATCTATCGATCTGTAATCCCAACCCCTCGGCTCGGCTCACAACTTTCACGGCTGAAGTTGTCAATCTGAGAGAGGTTTGATGTCCTTGGACGTCAAATACGAGACCTCCAACCCGCGCAGTAACCTTCTTACGGCTCGACATAGACGAGCCCTCCGAAGAACTTGCAGGCTCTCTTTTCTCAAAGTGAACCCCACGCAATGGCTTTTTGGGCGGTTTGGGACATTTATCTGGGTCCTTGATAGTTATCGTCGAGATCATGGAGCTGCCAAGGCCAAGCATGCTACTCAAGCCTCCAAACCAGCCAAACATCTCGTCGAGTTTTCGCAAGTCAAGCACGACAGACATGGGCAGAGTGCTAATGTCGAGGCTGAAGGCGGTAGGAGACCTTTTGGTGGTAAGAACAACGTCATTCTCAACCGGTGCAAGGATGTCACGCGTGGAGTCTCTCATTTTAAATTCTGCATTGAAGGTGATTATGTCCGCGTCCGCATAACCGAGTGATAATTTGCCAATCCTCAATTCCGTATTCGATTGGCTTCCCTGTCCTCGGTAACGAAGCTGGAGGCCTCTCACTTCAGACTGGAGAAGCACCATTGAATTGCCGGACAGATCATTCTGACAGTCGTCCAGGACGGCCAAGGTGGATAGCCTTGGGGCCTGGTTCCGTACAGAGTCTAGGAAGTGCCAGGTGATAGCCTGGAGTGAGATGCTCAAGTCAATGATAGGTCTTAGAGTTTTCGAGGCTGAGCCCGTCTCTTTCCTGGGCTGCTGACGGTCGCTGAGTCGACTTAGACTTTGCGCTGAAAGCGTAATCATCCTCGTGAGCGTCATGTCCCCGACAATTCGGGCTTTGTTGATCTTCGCAAGCACAGTGAGTATGGACTGCTTTGGCAGAACATCAGGCGCGGTGTTTGGCCGTGGAGCATCGCCTCCCGTTGGACTATTACCAGCATGTTCAGTCAAAGTCGTCGATCCAGACAGTGGCCTCGTTAGTCGCGTTGAAATCTCTATGGACAAGTTCTCAACAGCAGCAATGGGCTTCACAAGGCTAGTGCTCTCACTAGCAGCTCCTGAATCTGAGGTCTCTGATGCTTCGGAGGAAAAGTGTTTAGGTCGTACAGCACTTTCTTTTTGGACGTACTTGATCTCAGAAGAAGACCTTTCATCGGGTACCGGCCGTACTTTGGGCCTGACTATGGGCGAATCTTTTGAACGAAGGCTTGCATCCGCTCGATCAGGCTCAGCAGCAGCAGCACTCGTCTTCCATGAGGCAAGCGGTGCAGGCTCGAACAAGGGAGGACTCGCATGACTGTCACCAGACGAAGCCCATTGCCAGTCACCGGGCATAGGGGGCAGGCGTTCTTCTGGTGTTGGAAATTTTTGGCTCACAGCGCTCATATACATGCTCGAGGCTTCTTCGTGGCTGTAGATTTTGGACTCAGAAAGATCTTCCGATGAGGGCCGCTGACCAGCGTCCGTCCCGTCGCGTAAGTTACCAACGCTACTTGATGCCGAATCCACATCAGGGTCTCTGGAGTCCGCGGAAAAGCCTGAAGCTGGGGGTGGCGAAATTGGGCGATGTATCAGGCGACTATGACTGAAAGGGGTTGTCAAACCACCAGGCAAGCTGTCTGTTCCGAAAGGCGACATCGGTTGCTGTCGTGACTGATCGCGATAGTCCTTTCTATGAAAAGCTTCGGAGTGGCTATAGTCCTTGTGGTAATCATGGTGTAATAAGGCATCGGTTGAATTGTACACATCCGATCCATCGACGGACTTCTGCGATAGCACAGGATCATGCGCTTTTGAAGGACCGTCCTCAAGGTATGAAGACTCTAATGAAGCTCTGCTTTGGTCATCGCTTGAGCAAGGTGAGGAAGCTTTCGGTCGAAAATTGTTGGATCGTAGAGAGGGATTAGCCTGCTCTTGCGCACTACCAAAGGTACTGCTATGCACGGTACCTGGGGATGAAGGCACAGGAGATCGAGCAAGTTGGGTGAACAGAGCAGCATCAGATATAATCATGAATTGGATTCCGCCGAGCTGGATTCGTCGGGTACTGCGCTTTTCGCCTTCGATGGGAGTATCTTCGCCGCTTTGCTCTTTTTTGGCCGTGCCTTCTTGGGCTCCACTGACAGATAGGTCGCCTACTGTGAGGCGTAGCGTTACAGTCTCCGGTTTCTCACTAGATCCAGCGCCTTCTTCTCCGCCTGTTAACGGTATATGCAAGCATATATGTAGATCGACTTGAATGTTCCTAACCTGCACGTGCATGCGACCCATCACTCCTTTTAAAAAGTCAGCCAGGAAAGCTGGCAGAGAAAGCTCGTTGCCAAAGCCAACGTGCTCCGAGTCGGCTTCATATATCTGCGGCCTTTTGACATGTTGGGACTGAAGAAGGCTTGCCTGGAGTTCCTCTTTGTCTTGCTCTGGCTCTCTTTCGAGGAAGGACTCAGCTATTGCTTCAGTGGAAGGAAGGTGGTCGCTCTGTGATCCGGACACATTATGGAGCCCTTTCAGATCGCCATACCCTGACCTCAGGCCACCCGGATCGTGGACCTGGGATTGGGTACTCCGACCTTTCCCATTGTTTACTTTGTCTTGGCTTCTGAAGGAACGGTCTCTTTCCTCCGTCCGATCCCCTTTAATCCTGCAGTCTGCTTCCACATGGACTTTCAGACCACTGATCTCGATAGATATTCCACTTTGATGAAGATCGGCAGGAATTGTCAACCGGAGAAGGTCCAGCCTAGCTCCAGCAATGCCCAACGTATTTGGAAGCTGCAAAAGAGCAGAGAGCTTTTTGCTGTGCATGCCTACATTCTTCAGCTCGACTGTACTTCTTTTGCCCCATGTTATGTCCAAATTCTCTAGGTCTATGGCGTCAGTGTCGAGCAGCTCCAGACGGGAGAGAGCATAGCGAAGGACCCGTTTCTGGACGAATGAGGGAATAAAGTAGGCCATCTGGAATACTCTTGCCACAATAGCATTTTACACATACGCGATCATGGTTTGTAAGAAAACGCTGTTTCCTAGTGGGGTACATGAAGTCGCAAGACAGGGTTGTAGCTCATGGGAAACTCGAAGTGCAAGCACTCTGTCGTGAGCGTGCGGTCGCATAGTAGCCTCTCCTCTGCTTCAGATACCATGGTGCAATATGAACGGTTCGTGATCGGCCGTCAGGATGCTAACGAGCTTCAGTCACGAGAGTCCGTCATGCTTGTGTTGACTCTGTACCTTAAGATCTTCTAGGCTGTCATATGGACATGACGTAATGCTTGGCATCAATAATCTACAATGCCAAGAAGGGCTCAATGGATGTAATCTTCAACTCACCGAGGAGTCCATTAGACTCTGTCTGTATCTTAGACAACATTGTTCTCGAATATTGCTGTGCTGCTAATACCCCCTCAGAAAGGTCTTTCTCGACGAGATTGGTATGGTCTATTCATTAATCAACATTCAGCTCGAATGAGTATCGTGTATCATTCATGATCAGATGAAGCGAAGTCTATCGGTCGATCTGAAGCGAAGTCCAGGCTCTGTCCACATTGCATTGTTGGGCATTTTGCAATCGTCGTCACACTTGTATTCAATCGTCATCCCCTCCGTATTCGATGGCGTATTCCATAACCACCCATTCACAGAATTCGTTCCACTGCTCGGTCCAAGTCCTCAGTCTTTCAGCTCGTAAGCCTTGGCCATGCTTCCCGTCCGCAACATCCTTATTCCAATCTTTGGTAGATTGATCAGTATATGACGCCCACCTTACACTGTTCTCCGCGAGGGAACCGAGACCCTCGAGTCCCAGGTTCTCCCACCCTTGTAAAGCTTGCCAAAAATCATGTGTGACTCCGCTGACCCCATAACCAAGCACGCCTGGGTCATCGTTGGAAAGCGAACACGGCACACCTCGTGCCAGTAAAGCGGGCAGCGGGTGGGCTTTGATTGAACTTGTCAGCCGAAGAACCTCATTTGAGATCGGACATGATTCAATGAGGATCCTCTTCGTTTTCACCATCTCTGTGAGCAGAGGGTGTTTGTACAGAGAGTAGCCGTGTCCAATCCTGCGTGTGCCCAGCAAGATAGCGTCAAATAAATTGTTATCCGTTTCATCTCCGTCCCCCAAGCATTCGCCAGCATGGAAGAAAAAAGGTATATCAACTCCCTGTTCCATACATCGTTTCCGGAACCAGAAAAACTCGGGGGTCAGATCAGCCAACGGTCGCCCGGCGTCTTCCTGCCCGACACAGTCATAGCCACAAATCAGGTCGGGGAACTGCTTCTTCATCTCAATGCATGCTTTCATATGCTCTACTATTTGCTTTTTACCCCAGAAACGCAGGCTTGTCCAGATGAAACGACACCCCCAAAAGTCGTTGCCTTGGTCCGAGCCTCTGAAAGCCTCTAATTCTTCCTTCAAGATGCGGCAAAAATCCTTGTAATCTGGGGCTGGTTCTTCACAACCCTCGAGGAAGTATTCTTGCGCAAAGACTGATCGAAGATCTACCTGTTCGACAATTAGGTATAAGGACTGGCAAATTTTGGGATTCGGTGCTCATTGCTTACCCATTGAACCCCATCTTGACGCAAATCGCGAAACAGCTTTTGCACAGCAGCTCGTAAGACAGGTTCATAATATTCCAGGGAATTCAAAGGTCCAAAGCAGTTACCGAATTTCTGCCATATCGCATCAACGCCGTGATAGTGTTTGAGGGAGTCTTCCAAAGTAATGGTACATAGATGGGTGAGCCATGATTTGAAGCCCGGGACACCATTGACCGGGAAGGATTCTGCGGCGGCTTTCATGGGAACGAAACTTGAAGCCTGGTATTGATCGGTCCATATAGACGAACCACTGGCATCCAAGGATTTCCGAAAGCGGAATCGAATGTCGGCGTCCTCTTGCGGCGTGGATGCGCTCAAAGGCTTTTTTGCCGACAAGGCAATGCCTTCTGTAGCCAGAGCTTGATCAATTACGAAGGATACATCGAACGTAGCGTCCATGTGAGCATGCAACAAGGCGCCTTTGGGCATTCTCTTCACGATCTGCCAAGACTTAGTCTTCTCCATGACGTTTCTGGCCAAATGAAACATCATGCCTGGGTACAAGTTGATATCTTCCTTGTCTGCAACATCGCGTTGCAAAGCTTCCGTCCAGATGGTGCGCCGCTCTTCTGATAGAATGCGCGAGACGATTTTACAAGCTTCAGTAGCCATGGGGGTTAATGACTGTCGGAAGGCATTATCACTCCGCTGGGACTTTTCTTGCTCTATCAAAGCTTCACGACCGGAAAGATACTTTTGTATGAATTGGTCCTCAAATTGAGGCAGTCCTTCTTCAATTTCCCAATCGGAGAGCTCGCTCCGCTCTTCAAGCTCATTGTCAGACATGGTGTCGCTGTGTCTATGCAAGGCTTCCTGGAATGGATCGAGCGTCTTTCAATTCACCAATTGTCTTCGCAAGATAGGAGCACAATCCTCTGGGACATAAAAAACTTCGTACTTCTCGTCCACAAAAAGGTCTCGATGACGGTCAGCACAAACCTACAAGCTGGCCTGTGCTTGGCTCGAGAGATTGCTTTGCGCAACACGCTTCTCAAGAAGACCTCTGTCCCTTACCGTTCGGCGATCTCATTTAAGGTACATTATCTTGGGAAACAATGTGCGATTTGCCGGTAATATCAGAGTACGCTCCGGCGGTGCAGGTAAGACTTGGCCGCATCCCGGGTATACCGGGCTTAACAGTGGGGCGGAAAGCCGGCAACCAGTTCCCCTTTACGTCCAGTCCTCCGCCACCCCTTTGGATCGAATGAGGGGGGCAGGGAGGGCTCCGCTGCAGTGCATGCAAGTCAGCAGTGGGAGGCTCATAAATGATAAGGAAAGTCCGAAGAAATGATTATCCCGGCCAATGATCTACCTCGGACTTGGCCGCCATCCTTCTACCTACTTGATGGGTTAGTACATAGATGGCAGGTACGGAATACAGAGTATTTTGAAGAGAAAAGATTCCCCACTGGGAAGTCCCCAGTGCTTGATAAAGACAGAGTACCCAGCCCTTGCATATTGCTCCTGCGAACCTTGTTGCTTCAGGGCATTGCCAAAGATCTTGCATTTGCGCTTCAGTCTCTTGAAAAACAGAATTTTTGTTGGCTTTTCACTGAATTGAGGATGGAGGATGATCAACATCAACACAATGCTTCACCCCAGCATCATGTGGTCGTCGATGATGACCCTGCACTAAACACCGACCGCGAGCATCATCACAGCCATCTTCACCACGGTGCGCATGCTGAGAAAGGGCGGCATGACGATTTGCTTTATTCAAAAGGTACAACGGATGAAAGGTCCATCATTCCGCATCAGGACCACCAAGACCATGATCTCGAAAAAAGGAAGAAAGCAGTGGACGCGGATGCATCTCCAGAAATCACAGAAAGTGCTATGGATACTGAAAAGGGCGTGTACGGCCCAGAGGAATCCGATCCCCAGTCACACAGGCTTTCAAATTTCTATAGGAAATATCGTCTGTTCTTCCATCTCGTCATATGGCTCGTTTTCACAGGGTCAGTCTTCCTTTGAGCCGCAAGAAGCTCTACATTGTTGGACCATGCGTTGCTGATGGGGCTCCTAGGTGGTGGATCGCAGGCCTGATCCTGCATGGCATTCATGAGTCGACTGGCTACCGGACAGGCTGGCTCAAAGCTTTTCTATTCTGGCTGGCAATCACTCTGCGTATTATCTTCTTCCATGTACCAATCACCTTCGTCACTAGGCCCATGCACTGGGCATGGAATAACACCAGCGTGAGATTCGTCAACTTACTTCCAGATGCCTGGAAGATCCCTATAGGGGCCACCTTGGTTGTCGGCGTCATCCTTATAGGAGCCTTCGCCAGCTCTGAGAGCCAGGACAATACCCGCGACAATCGCGCAGTATCCTTGTTTGGTCTTGCAGTCATTATTTTCGTCATGTGGGCTACTTCGAGGAACCGGAAAGCTGTCAAATGGCATACTGTCATCGTTGGCATGTTCATTCAATTCATCATTGCTCTTTTTGTTCTGCGGTCTGGAGCTGGCTTTGCTATCTTCGCATTCATCTCCGAGCTTGCGAGAGATCTCCTAGGCTTTGCTGATCAAGGCACCGCCTTTCTGACAACCAATACCGTACCGCACTTGGGTTGGTTCCTCGTATCAGTCCTTCCGGCGGTCGTTTTCTTTGTGGCTCTCATCCAGTTACTCTACTATAACGGCATCCTGCAATGGTTCATCGGAAAGTTCGCAGTCTTCTTCTTCTGGAGCCTACGGGTATCAGGAGCAGAAGCGGTCGTTGCCGCAGCATCTCCTTTCATCGGTCAAGGGGAATCCGCAATCCTGATCAAACCATTTGTGGCTCATCTTACGCAAGCCGAGCTGCATCAAGTGATGTGTTCGGGGTTTGCCACGATTGCAGGGTCCGTTCTGCTGGCGTACATCGCGTTAGGTGTCAATGCCCAGGCCCTCATCTGTGCGTATATTTTTACATTCCTTCCAAATCAAGCCAATGCTGATGTGCCATAGCCTCATGTGTGATGTCCATCCCAGCATCGCTCGCTATCAGCAAACTTCGATATCCAGAGACTGAGGAAACGCTCACAACTGGACGGTGCGTCATTCCAGACGACGACGAGCATCGCGCCGCCAACTCAATCCATGCATTCGCAAATGGAGCTTGGCTAGGTCTCAAGATTGCTGGAATGATCCTTGCAACACTGCTGTGCATTATTGCTCTACTTGGATTAGCCAATAGCCTTCTCACTTGGTGGGGACGGTATCTCAACATCAATGATCCTCCTCTGACCGTCGAACTCATCGTGGGATACATCTGTTACCCCATAGCCTTCCTTCTTGGTGTTCCACGAAACGGCGACCTTCTCAAGGTGGCTCAGCTGATTGGTACAAAGCTTATTGCGAACGAATTTGTTGCGTACACCGCGCTGCAGACAGACCCGGCTTATGCGGATCTGAGCCCTCGGAGTAGACTCATCGCGACAGTGAGTTGAATGTTTTTTGATCCTGAACCCTCTGTTGATGACGATGAGCTCGATGTCCTGACTCCATATATCAGTACGCACTCTGCGGATTTGCCAACATAGGCTCCTTGGGAACGCAAATTGGTGTGTTGAGTCAGATCGCACCCGGTAGGAGCGGAGACGTTAGTAGGTTAGCACTGAGTGCACTGATTGCTGGCGCTTTGAGTACTTTCACTAGTGCAAGCATTGCCGGTCTCCTGATTCAAGATCAAGGCGCATATGTCAGTCCTAGCACAGCAAGTGGCTAGAAGCCCCGTTTAGTATCCCATCCTCTATATGTGAGGCGATCTCCCAATAGGTCGGACCCAAGCAACTTTTAGCAGAATCAAATCTTTTGAAAGAAAGTGTGTGCATCATCATTGGATATGCCCTGTCCTTTGCCACGCTATGCTATTCCGCCACCTTGACCCACGCCGGACGATCTGAATCCAAAAGGCCCAAGAACCAGTTACCAGGCAGATAGACCCTGAATCAATGATTCCACGATCTGACGTTCCACATCGAACCTTGCCAGAAAAAGCATTGTTGCGTCCGACTCATTCTTCAGACAAATCTTGATGTCGAGCTAAAACTAGCCTCTGAAACTCTGCCTTGTCACTGTCCCAAAGCTCAGCCGCTCGACCATTGAGCGGACTTGCACTAGATTTTGGTATCAGCATCAGTCCATGGATGGAAGCGGCATCCGCACTTATTCGGCTCTCCCAGAAGGCTCTGCAAGCTCAGCAACACGCTCTGCACGTTGTAGACCGCACTCCACTTGTCCTTCAGAATATCCAGACAGATCCGTCCTGAAAAGTCAACATTGGGGTGATAGATGGGGGTCTTGAAGAGAACGGTCGGGGGCGCGTAGGGGTAGTTGGATGGGAATTCGAAGGAGAGCTTAAAGGTCAATTTGGCGTAGGGAGTGTCGTCCGGGCCACCGATGGTGGCAGTCCAGAGGAGGAGGTTCTCTGCTGTGGATGGAAAGGCTGATATGGAGGGGGTCGGGTGCATCATTAGGTTCATCAGCTCTGTCTGCAGGCTAGCCATGTAGACGCAATGTCAGTCGACGACTTCTTCGATAGGGCTCTAGGGGGGGAGATACCGTTTTGTCACACTCTGCGCATCCTGACGCCGAGAACCTGAGCCAAGCTTGGAAGCTTCGTGGACCGAAGGCTGGCCAGGCGCCGAATTCTGGGTGTCTTCCATCATGTAGTCGGCCATGGCTACCTATGGAACACTTTTGGGGAATGCGATACCCTTTGATTGTGTGCTGTGAAGACAAAGACAAGCCTTTCCTTGCAGCTCTTTGGAAAAGGATATACTGTAAGCGTCTGCAATGCAAGAAGAGGATTTTGTGGGTAAAATCACGTATTCAGGAAAGTAGGGGGGAATAATCAGAGCTCCAATATGGGATTTCGATTGTTTACATGGGTCGGAGGGGCAATGATGATGTGCCAAGCATTCGCAATTAGCTTCAAATAACTGCGTAGTTCTACACCAATGAATCCATGTTTGTGATCGAGTGTTTGAAACGTGATCGTGTTGCGAACGCGACGTGCGCAGACATCGTAGCCAAGTGTTTTGAAGATGTGAGTTGAGGGAACACCTTGGCAACAAGGACTCTCGTAGAAGACTTCAGTTGAAGAGTGGCTCAGCTACAATTATGATTGCCCACTCGCAACTCGCTCCCTTGCCCAGCCAGCTACCTTTTCGCATTGTCTCCAAGACGATTGGGCAAGGAGCTTACGCTTGGTTGGTTGGGCTTACTCACTTACATCAGCAAGTGAATATGGGCTGATCGACATCCAGCATCAAAAAGGCCGCTCCCCCTGATGCTCCCAAGCCTGTCTTTGCCGTCAAATTCATCAACAAGGACTATGCCGTCCGCCATGGCCGGCTCACGAAGAAGCAATTGGACGTCGAAGTCAGCCTGCACGCAAGTTTGAAGCAGCATCGCAACATTGTGGCATTCTTCGCCAGCGGTGAAGACTCACAATGGCGATGGATAGCGATGGAATTGGCTGAGGGCGGGGACCTCTTCGACAAGATTGAGTCGGATGTTGGTGTTGGCGAAGACATCGCGCATCTATACTTTACACAGCTCATCAGCGCTGTGACCTATATGCACAGCAAAGGGGTCAGCCATCGCGACATAAAACCTGAGAATATCCTGCTCTCAGCAGAAGGCAACCTTAAAATCGCCGACTTTGGATTAGCCGCGCTCTTCGAATACAACGGCCAGCGAAAATTATGCACTACGAGCTGCGGCAGTCCGCCCTATACTGCCCCGGAAGTGGTCACTTGTGATCACAAAGAGAAGAAGAGGTTGGATCACGGCTACCAGGGCAATTTGGTCGACGTCTGGTCATGTGCTGTTGTTCTCTTCGTTCTTTTGGTTGGCAATACGCCATGGGATGAACCGCTCGATCGCAGCCTTGAATTCAGCGAGTATGTGAGCACGGATGGGCGCCCAGACGATGAGCTTTGGCACAATCTGCCTGACCAAACTTTACCTCTATTACGAGGCATGATGAAGGTGGAACCCTCGGAACGTATGCCACTGCAGGACATCCAGCGCCATCCCTGGTTCCGGAGGAGCAATCCGTACCTTGGCTCATCTGGCGCGCTTGCAAATCCTGTCGGACTAGCAACCCAGATGTTCGAAAGCATGCGCATCGACTTTTCGCATGATCCGGTAGCGTCGCAACACAGCCAACGACCTGCTCATGGTGCCGGGCTTGATGCCATGGACGTCGACATTGTGAAGGATGATAACGATGCTACCACCCCTCGACATGAGATCATGTTCGACCGGGAAACCAGGCTTGAGAGTTATGACGCGCTCTCGAATGTCCCTAGTATTGGTAGCTGGGACGAGCAGCTGGCTGAAGAGCCAACTTGTTCCCAATTCTCCAATGTGCCTCGCGTACCCTTAACCAGAACGCAGTTCGCTCGACAATTTCGGGACATTCTTCCGTCTCACTCCCTGACTCGCTTCTTCTCCTTCTGGCCGAACGAAAAGCTGCACAGGACCCTCTGCAATGCCCTGGAGATGCTTCGCATACAACCCGCAGCAGCTTCGCAGCTCTCAGGTGTTGGAGACGGCACGGCTTTAGCCCCCATCAAGATCAGATGGACGGACGGACGCAATTGCGCCTTGATTGGAGATATCGTCATTAACAGTATGATGGGCATCCATGGGCAGGTGCTTGAGGTGAATTTTGTAAAGGCAAAGGGAGACCCATTGGAGTGGCGAAGGCTGTTCAAGAATGTCGTCGTACTCAGCAAGGAGGCTGTCTTCAGACCTGACGAAAGCATGGATTCGCTCTCACAGATGAGTGTACAGTGACACTTGTAAGTTCTCATGTGGGGGTACAATAACACAGGCGATCCATCGACTCCTCGGCACTTTTCGAATGCTAGAGTGTCGAGACACTAGACAATTCACCACTTTCAGCACTCTAATTTGTGCTTGTCAAACCAAGCGCTCTATGACTCCTCAAAGCGAGTGGCAAATTCAAACACCTGTTGGTGATAGTCCAGCGACTGAATCAGACTCCCCTCTACTGTAAGTGTCAAGTGAGCAGAAGGACAAGTGCAATAGATTCAAGTGAAGCTTGCAATGCAATTCCGCGTAAATGGGTAGCTTGAGCCTTTCAAGCTCTTCAATATGAAGGCAAAGCGATAACTAGGTTGGTGGTAGATGAGAAACAACTGCCTCACCCTTGGTGCTTTCCTGAATGGGACATGTAGTGCAATCCACCATTGAGAGTTTTAATGACCCTTCATCCTCATCAAGAAGACCGTCTCTATCGGTCATGATAATCATATCATACCGTCGCAAACAAGAACAGGGTATTGTTGTGTTGTTGCTGTACTTTCATCACGCCTCGATGATGACCGTCGCGACTTGTTTTAACCCCCTCGCAAACCTTTTTCTTCTTATATACATTTCCACCTTGATACCCAAGCGCCACTTCATACAAGTAAGCCATTGGCCAAGCTCTTCAGCTGACACTTCTCATCACGTTGTAAAAGATCACTTGCCTCTACATTCATTCCTTTCCATTCATCGCTCAACAAACATTCTCTCAGCAGCATCACTCTAGTTCCTCCAATGCCACCCATTTCTAACAAGATTGGGAGACTTTTCAGGAGGGAGGAAGAGCAAGAGCGCACACCTCCAAAAGCGTTGTATGACGACCTCGAAAGTGCACACGAGTCAATTGCTCGGAATTCAAGCTCATCTCATCTTCCAACACCTTCTCCAGTTCCGGTGCCCTCAAGCCTTATGCTTCGACCTTCTAGTCCCTCGCCAATTCCAAAGACTTCCGTGAGAGGACTTGCTTCGCGTTTCAACTCGACCCCGACTCCAGTCCAGCCACCCAAATCCTCGCCCATCGGCCTTCAAAAGGTCATCATACATCACAACGAAACACGCATGAGGCCTCAGACGCTGGGCCAAGCCTCGAATATGGCTTTGACGCAAAGCTCGATCATGCCGGAGTCTGATGCTAGCGACTCAATAACCAATGATGGCTCGCCATCGCATCGGCTCCAACCGCTTTCATCCAACTCAAAGACCCTTGGCCATGAACATGAGCAGGTCTCACCCGACGCTGATGGTCATCTGATGGTCATCACCAGGGACGACGGGCCTCAGGGACTGGTGACGAGCGACACTGTCGACAGTATCCTGACGAGTTATGGTCAGCACCCCTCAGCACAGTTGCCCGGAACTCCACAACGACCAGTGTCTAGCAACATTGACGCCTTTGCTGTTCGGGAAGCTTCCACGACACGAAATGAAGGCTCAGCGGTATCTTCGCAGCCAGACTTTGAGATTCACAACTGCAACTGCGTAGAGTCTAGTTTACCGAAGCACACATTTACAGCTTCGGACCCGTCCCACCCTCTGAGCAATAAAGAAGGAGCACGGGTCGATGAAGGCGACTACCACTCGTCTAGAATGCATGCATCGCAGAATTTCAGGGCTATCCCGCTCCCAAACTTGCAATCATTTGCTTGGAGTCCTTGCCCAAGTGAATACTCAGAAGAGGACGACGTGAGTGCCTTTGATCATAATAAACCTGATCTCCGCGAACCGTCAAGGTCAAAGTCCAACGTTCATATCATTTCCGAACGTACAACTTCCCCATCAGGATCTTACGGAAACACCCGCAATCTTCTAAACCTCTCAGGGTCTGGGACTTCTCGAGATGCAAGTTCACACAGTCATGTTGCCCAAGCATCTTTACTGGGCGTTGATCCAGGATTACCGAGGAACATACGCCACTCCATAGGTCCCTCGACCGCTGACAGTCATGAGCCAATCTATCACAAGACTGGACGCTTTTCTGGAATCGTCTCAGACGGCACATCATCGCGTCCAATGTCGGAGGCAGAGATGGTAGAATCTTTGAGCGATCTGGTGAAGGCTGCTTTAAGAGCGCCAACTTCGAGTGGCGCCAGCAGTGTGGCGGAACCGAGAAGCTCTGTGAGTGAAGGGAGAATACTGGCACGTCAGGCGGCCGCCGCGTTACTAGGAGCGCGTGCAGGAGATCTTGCAATAGAATTAGGGCTTGCTGACAGTCTGACGTCTTCGTCAACAAATGGATATCATGCCACTGCTCCTAGTGGCCGCAAAGATCGAGGCGATTTGCACAAGATTACAAGTGGGTCCAAACCTCGCTCAGGGACCCCGCCGGGACTTCGTAGAAGGAACACCCCCCCAAAGTCGAATGAACTTTGCAATGCTCGACCGCCGCTGTTCAGAAAAGATAGCAGATTGGCCAGGGCCGCCGCGGCTGCAGGGGTGAAAGAGCACGGTCGCTTGGGGAGAGCGATGGCTAATTCTCCAGAGCGAGATTGGATCACAGAGACAGACGTGAAGACTAGTGGTGAAACCACGGGGCTTGTCAAAGATGAGACGACTACCAGCAGCAGTATTGCAGACATGTCAGACTCTGTGGAGTTATCGCACGACAGTCAACAGCAATTGGAGCTAAAGGGCGCCAATGGAATCCCTACCTGCCCGAAGCATCCGCGATATCATAACTCCTTTTCTCTTCACAAGAACACGAAAACTGGATTTGTCGGGCTAACTCAAGACATTCTGTCGAGGGAAGGGACTCGGATTCACGATGATCAGAGTTCATCAGATCGAAGCTTCACAAGTCCTGGTCCAGGCCCCTTCTACCAGCATCCACAGCCGTTGACAAAGGACCATCCGCACCCAATGAGTACTTCGCCGCGGATGACACCATCCCGTGTCGAGCTCAGGCCAATGCCGCAGGAGCACGGTCAGTTGCCAACGACGCACGAGAAGCGCCTGCAACAAGAATTGACTGGCTCAGACATCTCCTATGTCTCGAGTGAGTTCGACGAACAAGATGCCCACGAGCAGTTTCACAATTCTACAGGCAGTGTGTTCCAGTTGAGTCAAGCCCCAGACCAAGAACAGGAAGAATCGGTTCCACTGAGAAGACTGCGTCGTTTCCCATCGTCGACATGGCTGAGCACAGTATCCGAAGCGCAATCTCCAGAGTCCTCACCTCGCGATCGAGTGAGCAGCTTCCAGAAGATGGCATCAGCAGGGCCCAGAGGGAACGTGACGGGAACGCTTGACGGGGATGGAGCACGGGAGGTTGGCAGTAGCCTCGCGGATGCAAGCAGCCCAGTCGCAAGATTCTCAAGCAGTCCGCCGGTCCTTGTGGGTTCGCCACCCGAGCATCTGTTGAAGTCCGCAAGTGGCAACGGATACACCCCCATCTCAAAACCTGGAGATGCTGTCCTAGCTTTTCATCGTCATCTTGAGGGCCATAATGTCGACGAAACCTCTGCTTGGATGCAAGAAGCCTCGCGGGGCCAGGATTCCTTTGATTTTATTGCGTACGATAGCGATGGCAAGCCTTCTCCTGCTTGGGAGGACTCTTCCTCTAGTCAGGCCTACCAACGGCGGAACAGGACAGCTTCTGGGTTTGGAAAGCGCTATTTCGAAGGGTCTCAGAAGGCTAAGCGCGGTTCATCCGAGGAGGACGAGAAGATCGACTGGCTCAAATATCTTCGCCCCAGACGAGGCACTCGACGGCAAACCGATCGTCATAGCTCTCCAGGTCAGTATGCAAGCAATGACATCGCTACACGAGTAATCACCAAAGGCTTGGTAGCAGAGCCAACGGATCCTAGCGCAGACACCAACCATGTTCAACGCGATGAGGCTTTCGAGGATATTGAGAAGCGCCAGGACGGAACGTTGGAGATCTCCCCAACTCGCGCTCGCTCATCTGAGCATGACGCTACCGAAGCAACTCGGCCTATCTCGTTCAATGGTACTGTGTATACCAGGGTGCCGCCCCCAATACTTGACCATCCGGTGTACGGACCCAGAGATCGGCGCAGAATTGACTCCCAATATGCGATTCTACACGCCGGATTTGACGCACGTCAATCATCCCCGCACCTGTATGGTTTTGCTTGTGAAACAAATTCTGGGACGAAGCGATTCTCGATCCTATTTGGAGGTCTTTGCACCGTGCTCTTCATCCTCGGGCCACTGTATGGGCATGGACACCTAGACGGATGCATGAAATGGTACTCAGATGGACGGTGTCCGGCGTTCCCGAGGAAATACAAACTCATCGTGTTATTGTGCAGCTACATGGCTATCGTCCTAGTGGTGGTGGGCCTTACCTTGGCAATGATACTCATCAGCAGATGATGAACGACCCGGTTTGTGGAGGATGCACAGCCTCAAAGGTATGAGCTGCTCAGCAGAGTACCGCAGACGAAGATCGGTCAAAGGCTGCCGGATGAAAAAGCAGTAAGCAATGAGCAATGTTCGACACGAGTTTGCATCTCAGCGCTGGAATAATCTTTTGCAAAGGATACACCTGACCTGGTAGAGGCTGTAAGAAGAGAACGGAGCAAGGAAGACGGCATCTTTACTATTGATCTCATTGCTTGAGTTTTGTGTAATCACCTAATGGACGCAACGAGGCTTACACAAGGGGTGACTGCATGTTACCATAGATTTCTCGTGCTGTCCATTTCAGGTCAAACCAAATCAAGCCGCATTTGAACAATATTAAATGTCTATCTCATCCACAGAAGATAGCCAGTGTACTGAAATATACAGTTATATGCTCTAAAATACACGTATCATGCGACTGTCTCGAGTGTCTTGGCAACGTCTACAACAATACAACAGTATGCTTGTCGCCTAACCCCTACAACAGTAAGGGCTGACGCCTACCACTACGACAAGGTGGCTTGGGTGGCGAGCCCAGCAACCCTGCTTGACGAACGACTTGATTGTCGGAGACGTTAGCTATGCTATTAGGCTGTGCTGCGACGTTCACCATGGTGGTCCTTCGGTCCCTCGGGTACTTCTTGTTGATCTGGAGTAGTAGGAGAGGTGTACACGCAAACGAACTGACGATTTTGCATGTGACGAAAAGGGTGCACGTACATCCATATCCCTGCATATCCGTGAGTAGTGCAGTCGAGGTAATCAGACGGGTTTTTGACGAACCCGTGTTGATCTGCTATTCAAATGTTGCGGACAGCCAATGCTCTGCATCAAGTAGATCAAAAGTTCGCCCGAGCTGCACAACATCCCAAATGCTTCGACAGTCGCTGAATGCGATCTGCCGATCGCTGCCAACTCAAGCGGTGAACAAGCTGCATAAGACGACAAGTGTTGGGCGTTTGGGGGCTGCGATACCGATGCCCATTGGCCGATGTATCATCAGTCAATCGCTCAATGCGCCGTGGCGCGAGGTTTGGTGGGGTCACAAATGAAGGAATTACAGCCTTGTGTAAATCTGCTCTTTGGATCTCGCAACTCTTTCGCAATTGCTTCATTCAGGCTCGGTGGATTCGCAATGGAATGAGATACATTTAGATGAGTCTGCTGCTGGAATATCAACAACGGTCCAACTCGTCAGACTTCCGCATCATGCTCAGAGATACCAAGAGACCGCAAAGGAAGACAGGCAAATCAAGGTCCAAGTCTGTACTCCTGGAACCACGTTTGAGTGTGTCATCCTCCCAACGCGCCCAGGAGAATGTGGAACTTCTGCGCAGTCGCTTGTTGCTGCCAGAAAGCACATACAAATATGCTCCCCTTAAAGCAAACGAGATTCGTCTCCTCCATCTTCTGGGAGCACAGAACAAGGGCGACATGATCAACTGTGAGCTCAGAGTTGCAAGACTTGATGATCCTGAGCTCAAATATGAGGCGCTCTCGTACACGTGGGGCTATGAAGAACCCACAGACGTTATTTGGATTCAAGGAAGAGATCAAGCATCATCCCAGCAGCCAATTGTTTCATCACAGCAGCCAACCTCTTCGCCGTCCCAGCGGCCAGCTCAACGGGGAAAGCAAGTGCTCCAGATGCGGGCGCGAGAGATCATGTTGGAAAAAAAAGAAGAAAGGACGGCAACGAAAGAGTTTTACGTGAGACCAAATCTCAGTGATGCTTTGCGGCATCTCAGAGATTATCCTTCAGACCCATACGAATTATCGCCAAAGCAACTCGAAACAACGGTTCTGTGGATTGACGCCATATGTATCAATCAGGTAGATCAAGAAGAGAAAAGCATTCAAGTCGCGACTATGGCAGAGATATACGAGCGTGCGCGTGGCGTCTTCATCTGGCTGGGTAAGGAAGGCGAGGAGAGCAACATCGGTATGGAATTTGTTGATAATATACCCTCCCTTGAGCTTGAGGGGATGCTTTCTGTCAAAAATTCAAGTGCCCAGCAGTGGAGCGCGTTCATGTCTTTGATGAAGAGAGAATGGTTCAGTCGGCGGTGGGTGGTCCAGGAACTTGCGCTAGCTGAGAACGCATACCTGGTATGCGGCGAAAAATGTGTCAACTGGGCGGACTTCGTGATCGCAGTCGAGTTCTTCATCGAGCGATTTGATGAGGTCGCTGCCTTGTATGTCGACTCAGCTGAATTCGAGCAGAGAGCCTTATCGTTAGGAGACATCAAGGCCGCCGGCGCCGGCAAGATGATATCTGTCACCAATGACTTCGTCAGACGATCGGGTGAATGCCTCAAGTCTCTAGAAGCTCTGGTATCGGAGTTAACGATGTTCGAAGCTGGCGACCCGCGTGACACTGTATTCGCTCTTATGGCATTAGCTCGGGATATCCCAGTGAGGGCCGGGAGGCCACGGAGTAATCGGCGGAACGAAGCAGCCTCTCTTGCAGACTTCAAAGCTGATTACAAAAAGAACATTTTGCAAGTCTTCAAAGACTTCATTGCGTTCAGTGTGGTCGGCTCAAACTCATTAGACATCTTGTGTCGAAAGTGGGCCCCTCATCGGAGGGTGAAGCGTCTGACTGTCCCCGAGCGCGTGGAATTCCGTGGACGAAGACCGCCAGCAGAAGAAGTCCAGCTTCCCACATGGATCGGTCTTCTGAAGGAATCCGCATTTGGCATGCCCCGGCCAGGACCTCAGACACGCGTCGCGGGCAATAGCCTCGTGGACACACCTGACAATCGAAGGTATAAAGCGTCGGGACTGAGGGCCGCTGAAATCCTATTTGGAGAGGTAGAGACAAACGAGGAGGAGGGTAAGTGTGTCAATGCAGCAATTCACAGACTTTTAAATGACATGTACAACAGATTTCAGATCGCTAGACTTACGAAGCAACGACCTCTTGTCTAATCCCTCGACATTCAAGGTAACAGCGACGGAAACCTTGGAGCCGAATCGTGACCGTAAATCGGACGGAACACTCTACGTGCAAGGACTCCGAGTCGGTTCCATTCAAAGGATTTCGCATCGGCTTTATGAGGGCCTCATACCTCGCGAATGGCTAGCACAAGGCGGTTGGACGGAGGAGTCTCATGGCGTTGAACCAAGCGGCATACCGGAAGAATTATGGCGTACTCTCGTTGCCAACAGGGCGCCGGGTGGCAGGGATCCGCCCCTATGGTATTCGGTAGCATTGAGCTGGGCTATTGAGCGGCGTAACGCCAATGGTGACATCCACACGTCTGAATTGATTCGTCGAGGGCAGCCACAACGGATGGTCGAGTTTCTCAAACGAGTGCAAGAAGTCATTTGGGATAAACGCCTTTTCCAGATTGCTGACGGCACAAGCGACACCTCGTACCCCTTGGGTATAGCACCCTCATGTGCCGACTGGGGGGACATTGTGTGTGTGTTGCTTGGCTGCAGTACGCCTGTTGTCCTTAGTCCGATCAATAAAGCCGATCCACGTTGCGGTTACAAGTTCGTGGGCGAAGCTTACGTTCACGGTGCGATGGACGGAGAGATTATGGGGTCTCAGGTCGGAGATATCAAGGAGAAAATTGAAGAATTTTGTCTTGTGTAAATCGCTGCAAAGCGTGAGAAAGGCGATGTCGAGGACGATCCGCGCTCGAGATCCACCTTCGCGTTTGATGGCGATGTATCCACAAATAATGCATCTGCGAGTGGAATAACATGGCGTGCAGCAGGCGTCGCTTTAATTTGACCATGAGGGGCGAACGATGCGATCCACTGCTTACGTCTCGTATCGCATGCATGGGTGATTAAGACGAATATGCCTGTTCGTGGGAGCGGATGCGAGGTGACAAGCTCCCTAAGGGGCAAGGATGTCTGGCATCCTCAAAGCAGAGGATAGCCAAACGCAAACATGATCGATGGGAGCTGGTGAAGCGTCGATGTATGCAAATATCTCGTACTGGCGATCATTTTAGATCAAACCAAATCAATTCATCTCCGAGCGTCATTGAGTGTCCTTTACAGTCGGGACCATGGAGCAACGCAGCATGAAGCAGACTGTTTGTTTAAATGCGAATCGGAGGTGAATACAGAACCTTGCCAGGAACGCGTCACACAAGTCCACCCGCCGCTGCCAAGCGCGCTTCTCCTTTGCCTTCACCAGCCTTAAAAGATCTACAATACCCCTAAGAATATTGCTACATACGAGTTCAATGTCTGAGTGGGTTTCAACTTTTATATGCTGACCCTCGACTACTGCTGAGCAATCAGATTGTCAACAGCGCTTCAAGTATGGCATTCTGTATCACATTCGGTACCCAAGGTATGTCTAGACCCAACGATGGCACTACGCTGTAACCCAATTTGCTAACATCCACCGCTTCACAGAATTCACCAGTCAACTCGATGGTTATCAGGGGGTCACGGCACAATGTCACAACTGTGCGCTCGCTCGACAGTCTCTCCGACGAAAGCTAATGCAATATGTTACAGGCGGCAACTGGTCTGCGCATTGTATAACAAGATGGCCATGGTTCACAGTTTGCTTCCTGGTGAGCTCTATACCTCCAGACCTTAATCCTTCGATATCTCTTCTAACACGCGATACTCCCTCTACTAGCCTGTCATTCCTCTCGCAACGCATAAGTACAAGGAACTTAGCTGCCCGATTTGTCGGTTCACACAGGATCTCAGGCAAGTCGGCCACCCCCAAGCAAACACAACCTCTTCGCGCAATCTCAGCAATGTGTCTGCTAATCTGTGATTTCGCACACAGCATGCGACCAGATGTTCAGTCACAACACCAAGGAGGGCACGGCAGTATGATGCAAGGAGGACCACCACCACCTGGCATACCACCGGGACACGGAGGGCCGCCTCCTCAGGCGAGTGGAGGGTTGCAATACAAATGAAGAGATGGTATGAGAGCAAAGCGGGCAAGCTGCTGTGTCTTGCTAGATTCTCAACGGCACGTTGCATCTGTACACCATTTTGCATACAAGCGGACGGCGTTTGCAAGGGCAACTGGACTCACCGTCAGCAGAGGGATACACGGTCAAAGTTTGGGTTGTTCAATCAATTTCTCAATTTGGAGCTTAATTCACACAAAGCGTTTCTGGATAGCGACAGCGGCCGTGAATTTCTCTCCACGTTTGATCCATTGAAGCCTGGCGCTCGATAATTTTGGTGAACACTGCTTGCCATGCCGGTGGACTGCAGTTGTATTTCCACAATTCCGATCGATATGCGGACGCTCTCGCTTTTCCCATGCTCGTCTCATGCACGACTTGTGGAATATGTACCTTTTACTGCTGCTTGGAACCGACCATCAGCATCCTCGGATTAGGCGGATGGCGTTCTATATAAGATCATAGCTGATCGCTAGCCCCCGATGCAGGAGTCTAAGACGCTTTATGTATGCACAGCAACCAGATGCTGCAATGAGGAGTTCTAAATATCCAGTTCTAGATCTCAACCAGGCAGGAGGCTCCTCGGAAATCAGCTAGGACGCCGATTTCGACGCTAGTAAAACTAATGCGAACATTTGACGCTAGGTGATTATACGCTTCTGATAACGCTGATAAGGCCTTTTACATTCTCTTCGACTCGATATTTGACCAATGCCAACATCAGGACAATCTTGCTATTACAGGAAATGCAGTGAACAACGGCCGAGACCCCTGCAAGCTTCGTCTAGCAATTTCTTAGACTCACCAAGAGGGAGCATTAGATCTGCGCTCTAAGCGATCCTTAGTTGTGGACGATGTTTTAGCGACTTCCGGTTGTCTAGAGTAAGATATGAAGCACACGAGCGTGGGGCTCGACAGGCGAGATCCTAAGGCCAAGAGAAGATATGAATGACTAGTCGTTCCATTGTTTCCTTTGCTCCACTAACGCTCTTCTTCCCTTGCGTACTTCGGGGTGTTGCTTCTTTGCCATTCCTCTGTTGAGGTATCCATTCTACCTGAAAAGAGAATTGCAAACCCTCCAAACAAATCGATCTTCTCTTCTGAAAGTCCCTACACCTTGTCATATGCTTTGTCCCTGATTGGTTATTGCTCTATATCACACATTAAAACATGGCGGTCTCTCCTCCCCTTTCACAGTCGGTGGGCTACGGTATTGTTCTGGGCCTTGGTTTCCTGTTTGCCCTCGGCATGATGACTACGACCTGGGTCCTCAAGCGCTACAACAACGAAGTCCAAACCAGCGAGATGTTCTCCACTGCTGGACGAACCGTCAAATCAGGCTTGGTTGCATCTGCCGTTGTATCATCTTGGACATGGGCGGCTACCCTGCTTCAGTCATCAGGTGTGGCTTACAGATATGGGGTCTCTGGCCCTTTCTGGTATGCTTCCGGCGCAACGGTACAGATCTTGCTCTTTGCAACGCTGGCTATCGAGCTGAAGAGACGTGCACCGAATGCACACACCTTTTTAGAAGTCATCCGCGCTAGATACGGACTTTATGCCCATTTGGTGTTCATTGTATTCGGCTTGATGACGAACATTCTTGTCACTGCTATGGTGAGGGATCTCGATTGCTGACCGGTCCTGTGGAGACTGATTTTGCTCGTAGCTTCTGACGGGCGGCTCGGCTGTTGTGACTTCGTTGACGGGTATGCCTACCGCTGCAGCATGTTTTCTGCTCCCTCTGGGTGTGGTAATGTATACCATTATGGGCGGCATTCGTGCCACTTTTTACACTGGTAGGTCTTACGTTTCGCCTTAGCCATTAGACAGCCTCCCTGAAGCAGCCAATTTATGGTAAACAATCCGGGATCAACCGGACTAACCAAGAAGCTGGCTGATATGGCCTGCAAGAAGACGTGATACGTAAAGCACGTTCAGCTAATCGGTACGAACAGATTATGTGCATACCGTCATGATAATCGTCATCATCTTCATC
Source organism: Niebla homalea (assembly GCA_019925105.1). Classification (NCBI taxonomy): domain Eukaryota; kingdom Fungi; phylum Ascomycota; class Lecanoromycetes; order Lecanorales; family Ramalinaceae; genus Niebla; species Niebla homalea. The sequence continues at coordinate 813,571 of JAHGAU010000009.1, forward strand.
TTCGCTTTCACGGCCTACACTACAAATGCCAATCTTGGTAGCCCTGGCAAAGTGTACGATCTTCTCAAGCAAGCAGCAACAGACCATCCTGTGGACGGTAATACTCAAGGCAGCTACTTAACCATGAGGTCCAAAGAAGGTGCTATTTTTTTTGTGATCAACATCGTCGGCAATTTCGGTACGGTTTTCATGGACAATGGGTATTACAACAAGGCCATCGCTGCCAGTCCTGTACATGCCCTGCCAGGATACGTCATGGGCGGTCTCAGTTGGTTTGCAATCCCTTGGCTTGCTGCGACTACCATGGGTCTGTCCTGTCTGGCCCTTGAATCCAACCCTATCTTTCCCACGTTTCCCTCTCGGATGCCCGACGCAGATGTGACTGCTGGACTGGTCTTACCAAATGCAGCCGTTGCATTACTTGGAAAGGGAGGAGCCGTAGCTACGCTTTTGCTCATCTTCATGGCGGTCACTTCTGCAAGTTCGGCAGAGTACATCGCGGTAAGCTCGATCTTCACCTATGATATTTATCAGACGTACTGGAACCCACGCGCGAGCGGCAAGATGCTGATCAACATGGCACACTCGTTCGTCGTCATCTACGCCATCCTGCTGGCCGCCTTTTCGACGGGCCTCTATTACATTGGCATTTCGATGGGCTATCTTTACCTTATGATGGGGTCTATTGTATCAAGTGCGGTCCTTCCCGCAGCCCTTACATTGATGTGGAAGCAACAGAATTTAATAGCTGTGACTCTGTCACCTATCCTTGGTCTTGCTTGCTCACTGATCGCCTGGCTTGTGACAGCAAAGAAGCAGTACGGCAATCTCTCGGTTGCCAGCACCGGCAGCAACAACCCTATGCTTGCAGGTAACGTTGTTGCTCTCCTATCACCTTTGGTGTTTGTCCCGGTGCTCACCTACGGCTTCGGTGTTCAAAACTACGACTACAAGTCTATGGCTGCCATCCGTCTCGGCAATGACGACGACATTGCCACTGCCGCCCACACTGATCTCGAGCTTATCCCCGGCGCGGTTGGCGCAACGCCCGAAGAGACGGCAGCCGAGCAAAAGAAATTGAGCCGGGCCTCAATCATCGCCAAGTCACTCACCGGCTTCATGACAATAGCCATGCTGGTCCTGTGGCCCATGCCCATGTACGGCACCGGCTACGTCTTCAGTAAGAAGTTCTTCACAGGCTGGGTCAGTGTGGGCATTCTGTGGCTTTTCTGCAGCGCGTTCATGGTCGGGCTCTTCCCACTGTGGGAGGGCAAATCCAGCATGGCGCGGACTTTCAGGGGCGTGATGAACGACATCCGAGGGAGAGGTGGTGCTGCAAAGATGAGGGGAATAATTGTGGAAGGGAGAGAAGGAAGTGCCAGCGGGTCTGACCGGGGTGTGGAGACGCAAGCTGTATCGGTAGGGGAAAAGCTGGGTGAAAAGAACGTCAACATTGGAACAGAGCACCCCTAGATCAGACCGGAGTCAAGCACCTCCGGATATTTTGCACGTAAAGGTGGTTAAGGATACCCGTGGAGAAACAGCTAGTCTGCAATGCTAATTCATGATCAACGTGATTGTGATACTGCTTCATACATCCACGCCCTTGCTCCAGTTCATAAGTGTGCGCTGCTGAAATCGCTTCAGGATGCCAATGTACAGCTGCAGATACTTCACCTAGTCGCTTCGCAATAGCCTAGCCGAGGCTATTGGGTCTTGAAAAGCAGAATGGCACAATGTCCCATGTAGAAGTAGATGAAGTGTTTGGTCTCTGCGGCATCACCAAGCTGGTCAGCAGAATAGAATTAAGGTGGGCCTAACCAAGTAGCATTCCTCTCTTCTCCAAACAAAGGATGTCTTTCTGGGATATAGAACAACTCACCATGCGTAACGAAGCTCCCGAAATTGCGGCCAACGATGCAATGCCAAGTAGCCCCGAATCGCGAGTCGAATTCTTTCTTGATGGCTTGCGCTATATCTTTTTCTATGGTGTGCTTGTCCATGGCATCTCGGGCAACATCAATCGATTGCTGTTGCATCTCTTCGGTCTATGTTGTACTGTCAATCACTGCTCCTGCCGCTAGGCTCTTGAGGGACAAGGAGGTTGAAGGGGGCAGGGTCGCCAATGCGAAAGGGTGAGACGCACCATGTCTGCAGATTTGACCTGCGCTGGAGACTTGTTAGGGGTGCAAGCAGCGTGAGTTCGGCAATAGCGAAAGACTGAAACGTACCCTCCATATCCTTCTTCTCTAACGCCATTTTTTGCAATTGACAGTAGATTTCAGGTGAGAGAGGAAAGAGGTCCAGGCGTTGCTTGCCAGATTGGATAACAAATAGTTGGCTTGGTAGCTTCAGAACGTTCTGTGTTGGTAAAGCTCAATTGTAGCAGCTTGGCATTGTTCATTCGACTTAAGTGCCCTGATGAGGCTTAGCTTACTCAGATATTGCCAACTTCGGTATAGTACGGATTATATTCGCCCTAATAGGCTAATCTACGCACAAGCTCGCGTTTCGTTGTCGCACAGTACAATTTGCTAGACGTGTCGGTGACTTGAATGCAGCAAAGTGGAACTAGGAGAACATCATCAACACCAATACAAGCACATAATCATGGCTCCTGGTACTTCTTCCCGCATATTCATCAAGAACCTGCCATCGACACTGTCTCCAGATGACTTCAGGAGACATTTCTCGCATCCCGCACTTATCACTGATGCAAAGCTTCTACCCCAAAGGCGAATTGGATATGTGGGCTATAAGACGGACGAGGATGCTGCGAAGGCAGTCGCGTATTTCAACAAGTCATTCATGGGCATGGCCCGGCTCAAGGTTGAGCTGGCCCGATCAGTTGAAGATTTAGAACAATGCCAAACCAAAAGATCAAGACAGTACGGGGCAGAAGTCCAAGCTACTCTGGATTCAAGATCCAATTGGAGCGGGCAAACGTTCGGACCAGGCAATCTTTCGCATTCAAGATCCAATTGGAGCGGGCAAACGTTCGGACCAGGCAATCTTTCGCATTCAGATGCAAGCCTTGAGACGGGCAAGGAGAGCAAGTTGCACGATTTTCTCCAGATCATGCAGGCTCCCTCTCAATCGAAAGTCTGGGAAAATCAGGACTCAACCAATGACTCCAAAAAGGCAGCTGCGGATTCCATGCAGATGAACATGCCAGAACCCGAACCAGATAGCGACACAGAGTATCAGCACGTATCGAAAAGGGCACGGAAAGCAGAGCCTGGAATCTTGGAGTCCCATTCTAAACTAGTCAGTCCGCCAAAGACCCCCATGGTAGCTCAAGACGGGGAGAAGGAAAATGCTCATGTGGATGATGGACCGTCAACTCAAGGCTCAGGCCAGGAGCCATCTGCAACGTCAGATACGGATTGGCGGCGATCAAGAACAAGCAGACTGTTGGGTTTATTGGATGATGATGAGATACTTGAGGAAAAGTCAACAGATGCGGCAAAGCATGGCATCACCGCTGTCGATAGGAATGCGACAGACTTGGAGCCACCGCTTAGGGTTGCGGAGTCTTCGCCGATCGTAGAGAAAGGTCAGGGTCTGAATGAGAGGCTGTCTGCTGCTCTTGTTAAAAATAATGTCGTGATGGAGAACGGACGTCTCTTCATCCGCAATTTGACTTATTCAAGCACGAGTGAAGATTTACGGCATCACTTCGCCAATTACGGGTACCAAGATCTTGTCGAGGTGAGCCTCTTTCAGTCGAGCACACTTCTAATTTTTTTTTTGCCTGATGAATTCCATGATAGGGACAACTTATGCATTGCACATGATTTCTATGGAAAGAGCGTTTTAGTAGATGCCTCTACCTTCTGATAATGACTCAGCGTTACGGATCATGCTTCCTTGCTTGAATCTAAAAGCTGACATCGTTTGCTAGATCCATCTCCCACGAGACACAAGGAGTGGGAATAACAAAGGTTATGCCCATGTCCAAGTTAGAGACCCAACTATTGCAGTCAATGCTCTGCAAGATCTAGATCAGAAGCCTTTTCAAGGCCGTTTATTGCACGTTCTACCCAGCAATGACAAACGTGCGGATGGCCTTGATGAATATGCTGTGTCGAAGCTTCCCCTTAAGAAACAGCAGCAGATTAGGAGGAAGGCCGAGGCCGCCTCATCCACTTTCAATTGGAACTCGATGTACATGAGCACTGATGCCGTGGTTTCATCCGTCTCGGATCGTCTCCAGGTGTCCAAGACTTCGCTACTAGATCCTACCTCATCAAGCGCCGCGGTAAAGCAGGCACTTGCGGAAACCCACATCGTTCAGGAAACCAAGCAGTATTTCAAGTCTAATGGCGTCGATCTGGATGCTTTTAAAGACAGCCAGCGGGGTGACACTGCTATTCTCGTCAAGAATTTTCCTTACGGCACTAAGCCAGAAGAAATCAAGCAGCTATTTGAAACGTACGGCACCGTGTCGAAGATATTGATGCCGCCGTCTGGCACAATCGCAATTGTAGCCTTTTCCAAAGCAGACCATGCTAAGTCGGCCTTCAGTGCTCTTGCATATCGAAGATTCAAAGACTCTCTTTTGTTTCTTGAAAAAGCGCCAGCAAACTTATTCCATGGCAATGGTTTTACGGACAAGGACCGGGATGCGAAGACCTCTAAGGTATCGGCCGGGGAGCTCTTGGACGAACCGTCTCCTCAGGATTTGGCCACTAACGCATCGACCCTGTTCGTGAGGAACTTGAATTTCTCGACGACCAGTGAGATGTTGCAAGAAACGTTCAAGCCGCTCAAGGGCTTCCTCTCTGCTCGAGTAAAGACCAAAACGGATTCAAAGAAACCTGGTCAAGTCTTGAGTATGGGCTTTGGGTTCTTGGAATTTCGCTCCAAGCAAGATGCCGAACACGCCATGAGCGCAATGGACGGCTACAACTTGAGTGGCCATCAACTCCTCATACGGGAATCGAACAAGGCGATGGATGCTGGAGAAGCAAGGAGGAGGGAGGAGCAGGCGAAGAAGATGGCGGGTCGGAAGACCAAGATCATCATCAAAAATCTGCCATTCGAGGCCTCGAAATCCGACATTCGATCACTTTTTGGGGCATATGGCAAGTTGCGCTCCGTCCGTGTCCCCAAGAAATTCGATAGCTCGACACGTGGATTTGCTTTTGCAGACTTCATCACTCCAAAAGAGGCAGAAAACGCACTGGACGCGTTACGAGACACGCATTTGCTTGGCAGAAGATTGGTACTTGAATTTGCCGCCGAGGATGTGATTGACCCAGAGGAGGAGATTGAGAAGATGCAGGGCAAAACCAGCAAGCAGAGCGATAAGGTTGCATTGCAGCAACTAATCGCTGGTTCGGCCCGCCAGAAGTTCAACGTCGAGGGGGATGACCAGGATAGCTAGGATGATCCCTTGGACAGTGCAGGAACGCTCGATCAGAGACTCCTTGTCGTTCCAAGGACCCCTCGACTCACCTTGAATGTCTCCCGAGGACAGCCCAACAAGGCCTTTTTGGTCCAGTTCTCTCGCCAGTCAGTCACGCTATACACTTGTTCTAGGTGCGTCATTCCTCAGTTTTGTTTGTGGTCTGTCTCGGCGGTTGGGCAACCCTTCCAAATGTTTACAGGCCTTACGTTCTGCATTATCCCTTGCTTCTTCTCCTCGGGCATTTTGCCCTTTATTGCGCCATGATTCACTTTACTTGAAGATACCATACAACAATTGCCGAGGACAGTCTATCCAGCTTGAGATGTTGTACATCGATGGGGTCATCCCAAGGGGCTGGCACGGTTCAGTCGTGTCTAGTTGCCCTGTCAAGAAGCAATCTCCATATACTGTATATGTTGCGTCGGTCCTGAACAATCCAGGTAAGATGGGCTCTAATATAGACAATTGAATGAAATTGTTTAATGCATACCTCCTACCACATTCATTCCTTATTCTTGCTTACATTCATGGATCCATACCAGCATCAACGCGTCCTTCCATCTAACGGTCCCGCCGTCTCACCTGAGGCAAGCTTACGCTTTGACTATAGCTATGACAGTAAAGACTCGAGCCAGCATGCTACTTACTCAGGCCACCACGAAACAAGCCATAGCCTCGTCGGATGCAAGTCAGGTGTCCTCCGAGATACTTCGGGGAATGTTGGATCTCAGGAGGAAGTCGTGCATAACCCTCATAGCATACAGCTCAAACATGGACTCAAGTCCCCGTCTTCCCCCCGCAGTCCACCAATTTATTCCGCCCAGGCTGAAATCAATCGGCAGCTGGAGCATAGAAGGAGGCCAAGATTCACAGCCGGTGCACTCAACCTAGATCGTTGCGAATTGGAAAGTCCACGCTACAGAGCTTACCGCGATAAGCAACGCAAGGCTAAGAAGGGACCACCCGGTCCTTGGACGGACGACGTTGAAGGAGCCTTCCAAAATGGTCAGCCCTTTTGGTTTCGATAATCGGTTTACTTACACTAACAAGATATTACAGCGCTGCGCCTTTATGCAGGGAGAGGGCGCAAGAAGGAGGATTGCATGGGCAAGTTGATGGGGGGAAACGAGTTCATCTCCTACGAAATCAAGCTCCAGACTGGTAGGGATATCGACCGCAAAATGGTATCCAGTCATATTCAAGTCTTGAAGGGCCTGCTCAAGGACAATGGAAAATGTCGGTTTACTCAATCTTCCAGCCTCCGGAGGGACATCGAGCTAATTGAATGCCCCAGGGATGAGGCTGATTCGAGGCATTCCCGACTTAGGTAGGGCACCGAGGGGGCAACGCAGTCGCGAGGCAACTCGAGCAGCCCGCCCGTCGGCAGGACGTGTAACACATGAGCGTGAAAATCACTCCCAGGGCCTTGATGCTTTATATCGGCGTTCTCTTCCCCCACAAATCCCGCCAGGACCCACCATTCGCTCAGTCAGTTTTGACATGCGCCTCTGTGAAAGTTGTCCCGAGGAGGAAGGTCGCAAATTACCAAAGGTCCACCACACATACACCCTTATTCAAAGCGAAATGGGCTCAGAATGTCAGTATCTCGAGGATCTCCTAAAATGGCACAACAAATTTCCAGGTCTGGATCCCTATGATGAGGCAGGCTTTCCTACTCCTCTGTTCTTATTTGAGGCAGGATTACGACTCATTGACAAGTTCATCAAGCGTTCGAGAATCGTGATCAATTTCTCCATCAGGTTTACCGGCGGCTCCATCCATGACAATTGGTACTTGCAGACCAAAATCCACGATCACAACGGCTTTGTTGATGATCACATACAAGAGGATCTCTCATTAGGCTCGCTGGCCGATGGGACACTTCAAATCAGTTTAGCTCTTCGCGCAGGTTTCTGGGTCCACCTCTTCCATGGATTCAACGAGGAGAAGCGGGAAGCCCTGAGGACTGGGACTGCAGATCGTGTCCGACGAGTAGAGCAGAATCATCGCCACTATCTTGAAAAGATTTACGTGACCCAGGAGCTGTGGACCACTTCGAGAGATGACCCCACTAATACCAAACGGATGGCGGTCCTCTTGTGGCAGTTTCACCAGACGGTGCAGGATCAAACCCCTACGACTAGCTGGCGTCGCTTGATTCCACCGCCCGCTCGCCGATATGATCAGATGCTCAAGCCTTCCGTCGTGCAGGTACCTTTGGAGTCGGAAGATACATCCTGTCATGGCGCCATCCTTGAGCAGCCAGATATGAATGCAATGCCAAAGATTCCCGAGCAGATCCTCTGGAGGGGTGCCTTGCCAGAGAGTGCCACACAATTATCCAGGGGTCTCGATCAACCACCATCTAATGGCAGCTCTCCAAGGACAGACCTTCATGGCGACGGCAAATCCTCCTTCCCATCCTCGTTGGCAACATCCTTTGACCCACCATCATGCGACCTGGACTATGCCACCTCCGTAAGCCAACAGGGCTCGTTCGACTCACAAGACGGCGTCAGTATGTATCCATATCTTGATCCGTCTCCGCAACAAGAAGGGAGCTATGACCCTCGATTGCTTCAGATGGACGAGCGGGCTTTTGAGACCCAAAATTTGCACCAAAGTCGTGAAATGTACGACGCTGTAGATGAGACGATCTATTACCCTCAGGGTCAGTCTCAGCCATTTGTGGGTAACATCTCTGAGTTTCCTTTGTTTGAAGGCCCGTACGATACTCAGATGATCGAAAAAATGCCTGTGTTAGAATCGAGGCAGCACCTGGTTGCTTACGAGCCTCTTATTCCGCAGCTGGACATCCCGGAGCACATGGTGGCATCGGAACATGGCCATGCACGGGTCGCGGAGGCGACAAGCCCTGAAACGCCAGGTGAGATTCCTTTAACGGCGCCCCGTGCACAGTCCATATCGCAGTCCCACATCCTACGAATGCAGCACTTGGAGGATATGCAGCCAGGCTTCGTTCTCCCAGAGGATCAAGTATCACCGACTGGCCCATCGCCAGACGGGTGCCCCATGGTGCAGAGGAGTAACAACGTAGCTCAAGGCGAAGAACAGCCAGTCCTACAAGAGGAACAGCTAGCCGATTGGGAATTGAACTTTCCAGACTCCCTCGAAGTGGCACCCCCAGAGTCCCTTGACCTAGCCCCGGCACTGAAACCCCTTCCGAACCCAACAACCATTGACGGCGATAACGATGAGAGCTATGAGTTCCTCCAGGGAGCAATGCAGCGGTTGGAGGAAGGGTGGGAGCCTTTGGAAGGCGCGATGCCATTGGTGGAGGAGTCGCAGAAATGGATCGACGAATTGGCGCACGAGGGGCAAGACGGGGTGATGGTCAAAATGGTGGATGCTGGGCGGGCCTCACAGGAGGGTCATGAGACGATAAGATTCATCAAGGTGGAAAAGGTTGAGGAGGAGGGTGTGCATGGGGAATGAGCTGGGCGCGTAGGACTCTTTTTTGGAAATCCTTTGACGAATTTGGGGGGGGGGTTGGCAGATCTGGGTACATCTAAATGTCAACGCCTTCGGTACAGTATTCCTTGGGATTACAAGCATCTGACATTGAAGTATGCACCGACGAAGACCCATATCTGTTGGCATTAAATACCTGGCTAAGGGTGGCATGGCAATTGTCCCATTGCTTTGTATTGACGCTCGAGCAAGTAATTCGAGAATCTGCTCTATATGGTACTTTTGACTTGCTGTTGTACATGTCGAATACGCCTTCGCGATATGCCATGCAGATAAGAGCCAATTGGCCTCCCAATTTTACTTTACGTACCCCGACTTCTTCTTGCCCCCGTCTGTCGAAGAAACCAATCTTCCCTTTCCCTCCCCTTCTCCTCTCCTCATAATCAAGGCAACCTCGGAAGGCCAATTAATGCTGATCCTTCGCGATCCCTCCCTTCACCCCCGGCGTGATCGGCGCCTTCTTCTCCAAACTCCCACCACCGCCAGGAACCTCGGGCTCGGCAGCGAACTTCTTCAGATCGGCCATACTGACCCCATTGCTCAGCGCGCTCTCGTCGGTCGCGTGCAGATAGACCTTGGGCACGACGGGGTCCTTCTCATCCTTGGCGGCCTCCATGGCCTCCTTCCAGCGCGTGGTGCAGAGGCACCACTTGCAGCCGGGCTCGAGGCCGACGGCCCGGAGGTTGTTGCCCCGCGAGGCGGAGAAGTCGAGGAATTCCCTGGTGAGGAGGCCGGCGACGGCGTGGTTGCCGCCGTCCTCGGCGCCGACGCGGCAGTAGCCATCGCGGTAGAAGCCCGTCATGGGGGATTGGGAGAAGAGGGCGAGGGGTTTTTTGAAGACTGGCGCTCATGTGCAGACTCATCAGCAATGTGACCTTCCCTGAGCCCCACCCGTTTTGGAGAGGAAGGACGTCAGAGGAAGGACAGGTTGTACGGCTTGTGAATGAAGGGTGTGGGGACTGTTACTCACCGTTCAGGTTGGAGTTGCTTGGCTTGGTGGCCATGATATCGGGCAAGGGCGCTTTGATGTCGGGAGGGCTCGAGTACAGGTAGTGGTAGGCAGGCACGAGGAAGAGGAATAGAAATGGAAGCAAGAATAAGATATAGGTGATCCTGTTCTCCTGTTCTTGCTCCTTCTGTCTTTGTCTCGAAGTCGGAGGCTGGGACATATCAATCACAAAAGAAATGTTTACTTCCACTAAGCTTCCTTCTTCGGTTTCGGCTCTTGCGTATGATGACGTCGAGAGATCTGGAGAGAGTTGTCCGATCCTTTCAGTAGTAGAAAGGGACCACACATACGCAAGACATTCCACGTTTTACAGCAGCTAGTCTCGACCCCCAGGCTCCTGAATGTTTTGATTGGCTACCCACAACAGTAACAAAATGTGACTAGTCAATGTTGTACGATGCGATACCATGTGGGCATTACGAGCCACGCTGTCTGATTTATAAAAGGTTTTCATTGAATATTCATTGCACCTCAGTGTCACGTCTTCTTCCTCGTCAGTCATGCTACAGGCGTGCCTCTTTCAAAACGCCAGAATTTGAGCCGTCTTACTGAGGCATTTCAAGGAGCCGATTCGTAATGGAAATCGGAAATGGCTATTCATCATAACCAATGTTTGCGAACTTCCTGTGAGATTCTCTCCTTCACCTTAACCAACCGATGATGCATCTTTTCCACCTTTTTGATTTGATCCGGGTGACCGTCGCGCTGAGCTTGACGGTATGATGTCTCATACTCGGGATATTCATGTTGCTGGAAGCTCTCGATCATCTTCAGGATTTCCGTCTTGACTTGCTCCGACGAGGCAGGGCTGGAACCGTCGGATGGCGGTGGGGTGAGTTCATCGGCTCTGGAGCGTTTCCGAGCTCGAGGAGGTTCATCCTCGGCGCCTTTGGGGTGAGTTCCGGCTAAAGGATTCATGTGGTCATGAATGCTACTGTCGAGATCATTTGCCTTTCGTTTCAGGGAGTGATCCGATGCATTTGGTTGGTGGTCAGCAGTCCCAGTCAGGTGCGTTGGATCGCGGCCTTTGGATTCAACATGTGGTGTCGAAGAGACCGACATATTCTCTTCGTCAGCCATTTCGGAAGCGTTGGTAGGAGGCGAGGAACCTAGTGGCGAAGGCTTGTGGGGTGAGCTTAAATTACGCGGTCTTGAAGACGGTGTGCTCGACGGAGCACTGCTCGAGTTCACCCCATTTTGAGCTTCACTTTTGACCGAGGTGGGAGGCTTGCTATCGGACTTCTCATCTGGGGCTTTTTGTGCTGGTCTAGCTCTTTTTTTGGCTGGGTCGGAGGGGATTCGACCAGGAGTGGAGTCTTTATGGTGATCATTTCTGCTTGGAGCACTCTCCTTCCCTACTTTTGAGCGTGGATGCCCTGCTTCTCTGGAGCCAGTCTTGTCGGCAGATTTGGGAGCTTGTTCTGGTTTGGAGTTTGCTCTTGTCTTTGCAGCCTTCGATGTAGAGGCATGGGCGCTGCTGGGTTGCGGCTTCCCCATCGCTTCCGAGCGTTCTAGATGTTCTTTGGACTGTGCTGCCATTGATGCCTCCAGTCCGTCTTCTTCATCAGAATCATTGACGAACTCCTCGGAGAGTGGCAACTTGGGCTTTCTGATGGCTGTTTTCGTGTCCTTGTCCTTTGCCTCAGTCGACTGATTTTTGGGCCCCTTCGAGGACGTTCGTTTCGGTTGAGTCGTGGTGGGACTCGTCTTGGGTCTTTTGGCAGGGTCTTTTGACTTCGCACTAGCTGCAGAATCAACGCCGCCATGGGGAGCTTTCCGTTTTCGATCACTTTCCGTTCCGGATGAGACCTTGTGAGCCTCGTCTGGGTGCTGGACATGGATCTTGGGCGTACTACTCTGAGCAATGGGACCCTTGTGTAGGTGATTCAGCTTCGACAGCGTCTTGCCCTTGCCGCGTTCCGCCTTCCGCAATAACTTTTGGAAGATGGGATCCAGCGCGCTTATACGCATTCGATCCAGGGCAGACACTGCATTATCAATTGCTTGATCTCGTTCCACTTGAGTCGCATACTTGAAGGCCCAAACGTCCAAATCCTTGAATGCTGAGTCTTTTAGACTCCATTTGGAATCTCCGTCCCTCCGTTTGCCCACTTTGTTAAGCACTTCCAAAATCTCGTCATCTTTGCCCTTCAACTTGGAAGAGAGCTCTTGTGCGGAAAAAGGTTGACTTGCGAGAAGGTGGATTGTTGGCATTTTCAAAGCTGTTGTCCTTTGAAGCCTACACTGAGCTGCAAGGACATCCCTCTTCACAGACACAGGGGGGCGAACAGGCCCATTTAGAGGAGTCGAAGGCATTGAGCGGCTGACATATGCTTCGTGTTGCGACGGAGGACGGCTCTGGCCAAGAGATGGAGTTGCGTCTCTTCTTGTCGATTGCTGTTTGGCACCATATGCTTTGTGCTTGGACTTGGGAGTGAGAGAGTTGGAATTGGGTAGGAATGTGATCCTAATTCATGTCAGCAGGTGTAGGGTTTGAAGATCTGCCGGAGGCTTTGGAAACTTACTGCTTCGACTCCTTGACGTGTTGTGCGGAAGCGAGAGAGGATTGTAGTGTTGTCAGGGCGTCGTCAACCTCAACGAGCTGTTCTTGAGCCTTTTGAAGGAACAACTTATGGCTGAGTTGACCGGCAATGGACGCAGGTTCAATGTCTGTATCGGATTGGTCATAGACGTAGGAAGGATGGAGTGACGGTCGAGAGGTGAGCAGTCGGCTTTTGGATCCATAATGCAGTGACTGTCAGGAAATTCACAGTGAGTTGTGAATACTCGATGAAGTGAATATTCTTGTCCATGTGCGAACTTACAACTGTTTTCCCAAAAGACAAAAGGGGATTCTTGCCATGACGTGCTGCTTTGATAAATTCATGAAGCAAGGCATCGCTCAAGTCTAATTGTATGACTTGTGGAACCTCGGAGTTGCTGCTTGATTCACCACCAGGAGCCGGGGGGGACAATACGAAACCGCTCTCCGGGAGGGTGGGGATGGCCATTGCAAAAAGATAGAAGGCTTAGGCACCTTTGGTGCGCAATTATGGACCGATAGATAGGTTATACATGATAGCTAGAACAGGATTCTTGATAGCATCCAGAATGCATGAAGGCCATGTAGCTGACGATTGGGGATCTGTTGATCGAGGCATATGACGGTATACTGACCGTGTGATCGAGGTCGGAGGGGCTTTCAGACGAGGCCTAAGGTTGGTCATGAGAGACCAAGTCACGACCGAGACAAGTTGACAAGGAAAAGGAAAGATCAAAGAAAATGGATGAGGAACAATGCAAGTGGTGACGCCGGGGAGACCGAGCGAGTGAATGCGTGGGGAAAAGCAGGCGGACTCTTCACCGATAGACGGGCTCAATAGGGTAGGTATACCATTTCCTAGTTCTTAGGGTGCTGCGGAACCTGCGGTTTACTAAGATCCGGTAAAGGTTTAAAGACAAAGGAAACGCGCCTAAAGGCTAGAGGGCAGTAGAGGGCCTAGAGGCACCAAAGGACAAAGGAGAATAAGGTATCATCAGCGTGAGAGGACAAGGCGATTCCTGCATAATTATGGTTGATTACTCTTTATGATTGGTCTTTGCATTTGCTTTGTTGGCTGCTTGGAAGCCTTTGATTCGGTAGAAGAATCCCATCAACTTCTACGTTTGGACCCTATTATGGGAGACTTCCATTCACTGATGCACATGGGCCATTTGTCTTGCCGAGCCTTCCAGCGATAGGTTCAAATGGTCACTTGGTCAGACCCTCCGGCCGCACGTTTTGCTACTTTTGCGGAAACTCGCATATCTATCCCGCAGTCCTCGCCTTTGCACGCTCCTCATTGTGTTTCCGACTTCCTTTTTCGACCAAGATCTCTGCTTCGACCACCCATACGGAATATGTGAATATCCAACTCAGCTCGACTACCGGTGGATCGTGTCGACCTCATCCGTTGAACGCCCGGGCAATCTGAAGGAGGGCGTTTCAATGGCTCACTTCGCCTCATTCATTCCCGTGGGCGAAAATGTCCAACAACAGCCAAGCACTGCTGACGCTGACTGTTTCAGGTACCAGGTTGACAAGACTAAACCGTCAGTTGGTGCTTCACCAATTCCCAAGATCTTGGCGCCAGTCCGCCACCCGGGTGAGACATCCAAACTCCCGAACTGCTTGTACGATGAAAAATTACGTACATGGAACTGCAAGCTACGGTTGACGCCCCCGCCATTCCCGCCCCTGATCGGGAAGTTTAAGGTACGGTAAGCTGATAGCAGCCGGGGAAGCGAGGGTCACGTTGTATGACAATGAGCAAATGGAAATGGGATGCACTATTGCTGAAACGGGTTACAAGGTGGACGATGATACTGCCAGATGTTCATGCATGTCAACAACAGCGCAAAACTGGATTCCAACCAATCAATGTGGACAGCTAAAGCTTCTCCTCATCAATGTAGGGGACAAAGCGAAAGTCCACAAAGGCAAATCCAGGCCCTTTGCCGTCTTGCTCTGTTTCAATCATGAATTGCAGGCTAAGCACGCCCTGCTCATCGCTCCTTATACTGACCTTGTTTGCAGCGGCCATGGCTCTGCTTGCACCTTTGATCAGACTGTATTTGTACGTGTTCCTAGTAGGCCTTGGCACATTGAACGTTTCCAGCAGTTGAGCATCTTTACTGAACTCTATCGTGGCCGAGCCTAACGGACCGGTAGATGAAAGCATGAAATAGGGTGCCTGGGTTGAGGACGAAATCGTCAGCCGCTTTGGAGAAGTAGTAGAGATCTCTTGTACGGCGTCATGGAGCCGATCCGCCTGCATGATGATCTTCTGTGCGATAGCGTCTTTTTGAAGTGGAATCTCCTCCAGGTCAGAGGCCTCGTATGTTGTGAGCTTGCAATTGGTCGTCACCCCTGCTTCTTCTAATATGATGCAGAATGGATCGCCCACTGCTGAATAAGATAGGCGGCAAAGCCCACTCATACCCAAAGCTTTCTGGGGCTCAAAGCTAGAGGTGGCTGGAGCATGTCGTGTAGACCAGCGATCCCTCGCATTGATGTCGCTGACGCCAAAGATCTGAAGAGTCTCAAGAAGGGACGACAAGGAAATATCGAACGGTGGGATTTCGACCTCGTCATCGTCCTCATTGCGGTCAGGATACTGCGCAGACGGCGGATTGAAGGCGTAGGCCGCGAATAGCGCCTTGTCTATGAAAGCAATACCTTGCACCGGTGAGACAGAGGGAAGCCTTGTCTGGTAGTAGATCCTTTACCTTGCATGACCTGCCCATCCTCCACAGTGAAGCGCAAGCCGTCCCTGGTAATCCTGACATGTGCTTTCGGGGCGCAATTAATGCAACGGAGAAGATTGAAAAGCTGTCTTGCGGAACCGGATACAGCATGGAAGATCGGTGGAGCAATCCCATCGGCAGGCTCCATCTGTCGCAGCCTGTTGGCCCAGGCCGGACGCAGCCACCTAGAGCCAGGAACAAGGTATGATAGATGGGATTGGTGATATTTTGTAGTTTGTCAAGCGGCAGCAGGCGACAGATGAGCTTTTTGGTAGGCTGTTCGCTGGTTCTTATTACACGTATACGCCGACCGCACAGATCATGTACACAGACCCAAATCTTGATCATGTGTCAGCAGCTTCCTTTCAGGTGCTTTGGAAAGGCCTTACCCGAAAGCTAGGGATGCGGGCAATCCAAGCAATGGTATGTTCTTGAGGGATCGATCTAGAGCAAGTCAGCTGCTAAATGAGATACATGTCCGGGACGAGCGCCTACTCAGGCCAAAAAGTCCCGTAAGAATGAAAGCTACACGTTGTCAATATAGAGGAACAAAAGCTCAAGCTCGTGACGGACCGAAGAAGAACAGACTGAAGCCGACGAGGAATTGGTTCTCCTTAGAGACCGCTGGATAGAATGGACTGCCACCTGCTCCCTCCCAAACCTCGTGCAGAGACATTGGTGATGAGGAGTTTCCACTTCGAGTCCGATTGTATTCTGATTGGAGTATGTGGGAGGGTAACGAGGGTGGTGCAAATGGTGGTTGAAGCGTTGAAGACACCTAAAGCGCATTTCTCGAAAACATTTAAGCGCATCCTCTAGTTCTATGTTGTAAACGCTAAACCAAGAGTGAATCCAATCACTTCTGCGCTAGTCTTTCTCCAGCTTGCAGTCTAATCATCCCCCGCATAAGGCGAAGGACACCACGACGACCAGCGTCCTTATGATCTAGCTTGCAAACCTTCATCATGGCGCCTATGATACTAGAACGTATGCTGTGATGCAGACAATGCCACTGTGACCCGCTGACATCAGCTAGAGAATAAGCGCAAAGCAATCGATCAGCTAGACGGCGCAAGCCCTGTGAAGCGCATCAAAGACTCTGAGTCGAGCACCGTCAGCCCAGATCCTGACCGCAAACCAAGGGTTGTGCCCTTTCCAGAGAAGGTAATACGATCCGTCCGAATCGAGGGAAGAAAGTGGACCGTGCTAACGCCTGCTTTCAAGCCTGCCGATGCGGAAGAGCGAAAAGGGGATATTGAGTTCCGCGTTGTCAACAATGACAATACCAGGGAAAGCCTCATCATCCTGACTGGATTGAAATGCATATTTCAAAAACAGTTACCAAAGATGCCCAAGGATTACATTGCTCGACTCGTGTATGACCGCACGCACCTTTCAATGGCCATCGTCAAGAAGCCATTGGAGGTGGTAGGGGGCATCACCTACCGGCCATTCAATGCCCGTGAATTTGCTGAGATCGTCTTCTGTGCCATTTCGTCGGATCAGCAGGTGAAGGGCTATGGCGCTCATCTGATGTCTCATCTCAAAGATTATGTCAAAGCAACATCCCCGATCCAGCATTTCCTCACCTACGCAGACAATTATGCCATCGGATATTTCAGGAAGCAAGGATTCACAAAGGAGATCACCTTGGACAAGCCCACCTGGATGGGATACATCAAGGACTATGAAGGGGGGACAATCATGCAATGTACCATGGTTCCCCGCATACGCTATCTGGAAGTTGGCCGCATGTTGCTAAAGCAGAAGGAGGCCGTATCAGCCAAGATCCGCGCCTTTTCGAAAAGCCACATCGTTCATCAACCTCCCAAGGAGTGGAAGAGCGGCATCAAGCCGATTGATCCAATGTCAATACCCGCAATCAAGGCTTCAGGATGGTCGCCGGACATGGATGAGCTTGCACGGCAGCCTCGGCATGGCACTAATTACAACCAACTCTTACATTTGCTGAACGACATGCAGAATCATACATCCTCCTGGCCTTTCACGCAACCCGTCAACAAGGATGAGGTTGCAGATTACTACGAGGTGATCAAAGAGCCGATGGATCTGAGCACAATGGAGGAGAAGCACGAGAAGGACATGTACCCCACTCCAGAGGACTTCATCAAGGACGCGAAGCTGATTTTTGACAATTGCCGCAAATACAATAATGAGACGACACCCTACGCAAAGAGTGCGAACAAGTTGGAGAAGTTCATGTGGACTCAGATCAAGGCAATCCCAGAGTGGTCGGTAAGTGCAACGCCGTCCTCGAGTAATAGTGATTAATGCTAATACGCGCCTTTGCTAGCATCTGGCCGAGTAGTGCCTTGAGAAACCTGCTATGAGTGTTGAAGCGCGGGGATGTTGCAACGTTATGATACCCACTAAGTATTTGATAAGAGTTTTGATGAATCATGATCGCGCCTGCCCTTGAATCAAGACTTGCTTTAAGTTCTTTGCTTCCCCTCTCCGATTCTGCACACTTCCATTGGTGGACTTCTTCTGACCTCAATGCCGACACGGCTCGTTTGATATCTTGAAATCTGCCGCAGGGTAGATTGACTTTGCTGTTGGGTCCAAAAACCCTAGTCGTCTGGTGTAGAACATAGTATGCGTCTTTTCATGTGCTCCCTAAATCCTTTGTGGGTGCGACCTGAGACTGAGAAAGTTGCTCTTGCAAGCCTGGGCATCTCTCACAGGGTTTCCATCTTTCTTCATCTCTTGCCGAAGCCTTTGAACATGCCACCCCCTCTCTTCGCGTTCTTCGACCTCAGTCCCAAGCCAGCATCCTCGACCTCCATTTCATCATTCTCCTCGCCCACGCCTCTCTTACCCACCGCTTTTCCTTTGCCACTGTCCTTCTCCTCCATGACTTTTGCTATAGCCTTTTCGTTGGCGTCATCTCTCCTCCGCTGTTTTAAAGCCTTGCTTCGCACCTCCTTTGCCTGGGCCTCTAGCCCAGCGAGCACGCTAGCACATCGGGCATCCCAGTCATCAAAGACGGCAATCATCTGAGGCACGCTTCCTGGTTTGACATCGCGCAGAGGCGCGACAGAGCTCACGTCAACGCGCTGAGCCAGAGTGTCGAGTTTTGCGGTCAGCAGACCGGAATATATGGCGCTGATCACTAGGTCTTCCAAGGCTCGGGAGGAAGGGAGCTCCAAGACGTTTCGGAGGTGTTCATAGCTTAGCAGGCGGGGAGTACGCGCGAGAGATACCAGGGTGAGCTGCCGCAGCTTCAGAGCCTGAGGGTCAGTCAACTTGGGTAAGTCTTTGGTGTCTGCACGGCTGAATCAGTATCCTCGAAGGCCGGTGGTGGAAGCCCCTCCAGAGGCATCGTACCCTTGTAGTCCTTCCATGTTCCCCATGAGAAAATTTGGAGCAAGGTCAGGTATGGAGCTTGCTCCGGGGCTGCACTCTGCAACGCCTGTATGTTCGGGTTTCGAAGCAGCTCAGCGAACACAAAAGTGTTCGAGGCCGCTATAGCTTGCGAGATGACCTGTGTAGCTGCTTTGGGGGCGCTTGCGGATTTTGCGAGGGCAAGATAAGGTTCCAAAGCATTCAGGGTTTTCTGCTGTGTCTGATCCATGACAAGCTAATGTTGTGTCCGAATGACGCCTTATGCATGAGCAACGATGGAATCGTTCCTGATGAACGTAGGGGAGGATAAGTAGGAGAGGTCGTGCTCCTGTTGTCAAAACCGTGTACTTATCGATAAAGATTTTAAGTCATGTTATTCTGTCAAATGAGGTTAGCGTCCAGAGCAAGGCCCATCGCTGACCGAATCACCCAAAAGAAATTGAACACGATGTACGGGATACTCCGTATGTCAAATCTGACAAAGCATGAGACATTTACAACTAACGTTCTTTTTCCTCCATTCACTAGACCCTTTGTATACATCTCTTAAAGTCTTTGATGGTAGACTTTCTCTGGGCACATTGTTCCCAAGAACTGACCCCTGAATACCACGTTGCCGAGAGCTCTTGGGATGTATTCCGTACGAGATCGGTATTACACGGCGAATTAAGAGTTTACGATGATACGACCCACACTCTACAAGATCCAACATCCTAATAAACTTATTATGACACCGTGGCTCGACCTGTGACCCGCGCCAGCAATCAGGATGGCCAAGTCGACGCACATGGCGACGACGACGCTCAGGGTTCAGGGCATGACATGTGGTGCATGCACTTCCTCTGTCGAAAGGGCTTTCAAAGACGTCCAAGGCGCGGGGAATGTCTCTGTGAGCTTGGTGACAGAACGAGCAGTCGTATATCATGATCCTGGAGAGCTCTCAGCAGAAGCTGTGATGGAAATGATTGAAGATAGGGGCTTTGACGTGGAAATACTGGCAACAGACATGCCTCAAAATACGAAAAATGTCAGGCAAACCACCATGGCGGATGAGAGAGCTACGCAAGCTTCGATCTCGACAACCACTCTCTCTGTGAAGGGTATGACATGTGGAGCGTGCACATCTAGCGTGGAAGCAGGCTTCAAGAACGTTTCTGGCGTCAAGACCATGAGTGTATCCCTTCTCTCGGAGCGGGCTGTTGTCGAGCATGACTTTTCAGTGATTAGCTCTGCCGCAATAGCGGAAATCATAGAGGACAGGGGATTTGATGCTGCTGTTCTGGAGACCACAGAGGCGGATTCCCGTGCAGGACCTGCTCTACAAAACCCGATAGATATCCCAAGGAAAGATGTTCTTTCAAGCACTATTACCATTGCAGGGATGACGTGCGGCGCCTGTACAGCAGCAATTGAGAATGCTTTCAAGGACACCGAGGGGCTCGTCCAGTTCAACATCAGTCTCCTAGCCGAGAGAGCAGTGGTCGTACACGAGAGCTCCAGATTATCAACAGAACGGATTATGGAGATTATTGAAGACCGGGGATTCGATCCTCAACTGTTGTCGTCTCAAAAAACGACAGACGAGCAAATGGGAGCATCGAGGGCGGTTCAACTCAAGGTCTTCGGGATACCCTCTTCAGCTTCCGCCACGACTCTAGAATACTCTTTACGGATGTTGCCCGGTATCTCGTCTGCCGTTATCAATTTGGCTACATCTCGGGCCAATATCCAGCACAATCCATCCATGGCTGGTCTCCGTGCAATTGTCGAGACTATCGAGAAATCGGGCTACAATGCACTTCTGGCAGACAATGATGATAACAATGCTCAGCTCGAGTCGCTTGCCAAAACGCAAGAAATCCAAGAGTGGCGGCACGCGTTCTGGTACTCACTTTCTTTTGCCATCCCAGTCTTCTTGATTAGCATGATCATACCAATGACGCTTCCGAGGCTTGATTTTGGCTCTATTCGGCTTGTCCTCCCTGGTCTTTATCTTGGAGATGTTCTCTGCCTTCTACTCACCATTCCCGTTCAATTTGGCATCGGTAAGCGCTTCTACCTGTCATCTTACAAGTCACTCAAACACGGTGCCCCGACCATGGATGTTCTTGTTACCTTGGGCACATCAGCAGCCTTCTTTTTCAGTATCGCTGCCATGGTGGTTTCAATCTTCATGCCGCCGCACACTCGCCCTCAAACTGTGTTCGAGACCAGCACTATGCTGCTCACATTCATTACCCTAGGTCGGTATCTTGAGAACCGAGCAAAAGGTCAGACATCCAAAGCTCTTTCTCGGTTGATGTCTCTTGCGCCTTCAATGGCTACTATCTACGCAGATCCTATTGCAGCTCAGAAAGCAGCCGAAGAGTGGTCGTCTGCTTCCAAACAAATGTCGGAGAAGAAGTCGAGCTTGCCTGATGCCGAGATAGCGATCGCGACAGAGGAGAAAAATATCCCAACGGAATTGATCGAAGTTGGAGACATAGTCGTGTTACGACCTGGCGGACACGTACCTGCCGATGGAGTGGTTACTCGCGGACAGGGGTACTTTGATGAAAGTATGGTCACTGGTGAAGCGGTGCGAATACTAAAGTCTCCAGGAAGTGAGTTGATGGCAGGGACTGTCAACGATTCTGGACGAATTGATTTCAGAGTCACCCGCGCTGGTCGTGACACGCAATTGAGTCAGATCGTCAGGCTTGTACAGGAGGCACAAACAAGCCGTGCTCCCATCCAACGTATGGCAGACATTGTCGCTGGCTATTTCGTACCCATAATCATGGCGCTTGGCCTTCTGACCTTCGTGTCTTGGATGGTTCTGAGCCATACTTTGCCGGAAGAGAGAACGCCAGACGTGTTCCGCCATGCGGAAAGCGGCGGCAAGTTCATGGTGTGCCTCAAGCTCTGCATTTCAGTCATCGTTTTCGCGTGCCCTTGCGCGCTCGGACTAAGCACTCCAACTGCCGTAATGGTCGGAACAGGTGTAGGAGCTGAACAGGGTATCCTCGTCAAAGGCGGCGCTGCGCTTGAGACTGCCACCAGGATTACTCACATCGTTTTCGATAAGACCGGCACTTTGACGATGGGAAAGATGACGGTGACAGGTGTCTATACCGAGCCGCTGTGGGACGATGATGAATGGCGTCGAAGACTCTGGTGGTCTCTGGTTGGCCTGGCAGAAATGGGGAGTGAGCATCCGATTGGCAAGGCTATAGCTGACGGTGCACGAGAGATGTTAGGACTCGCACCCGACGGCGTACTTGACGGTACCGTTGGGGAATTCAGCGCCATTGTAGGGAAGGGTGTTTCAGCGACTGTCGAGCCGTCAACCTCAGCAGCTGTCCAGCGGTACAAGGTCCTTGCAGGGAACAGGACGTTTCTTCGGTCTGAAGGGATCGCCATCTCGCCAGAACATGGTGAAGAGTCCATCTCGACCATGAAAGGGGGCCGCGCTCAGGGCAACTCCTCATCTGGTACGACGCATATCTACGTTGCGATCGATGGCGTTTATGCTGGCAAATTGCTGCTGTCGGATAGCATCAAAGCTAGCGCTGGTGCCGCTGTCATTGCCTTGAGCAGGATGAACATCACAACGTCCTTGGTGACTGGCGATCATTCCAGTACAGCTATCGAAGTAGCGAGACAAGTAGGAATCGCGAAGACAAACGTTCACTCCGGGGTATCTCCTGATCAGAAGCAGAGGATCATCAAAGACATCCAAGCCGGAGGGACAGTGGTTGGCATGGTAGGCGATGGTATCAACGACTCACCTGCTTTGGCCACAGCAGATATTGGAGTAGCGCTCAGCTCCGGTACGGATGTGGCCATGGAAGCATCTGACATTGTGCTCATGAGGCCTGAAGATCTTTTGAGCGTACCCGCCGCCTTGAAGTTGTCGCGTACCATCTTCGGCCGGATAAAGCTGAATCTCATCTGGGCGTGCCTATACAACCTAATCGGTCTACCTTTTGCTATGGGAGTGGGTCTTCTGCTTCCCGGTCATTTTATGCTTCCCCCCATGGCAGCTGGGGCGGCCATGGCAGCCAGTAGTGTCAGTGTTGTCGGGAGCAGTCTTCTGCTCAAGTTTTGGTCCCGACCTAAATGGATGACCGTCGAGCGGCTTGAAGCCATGGGACCAAAGGGTGACTCGCTGAAGCGGATGAGAATGGGTCGCGACAAGTCCTTTGCCGGCTACTTTGGACTTCGATCCATTGTGCGCCAAGCTCGCCGCACGGTGCAGAGACCGGAGAGATTTGAGACACGATATGTCCCTCTGCAGGATGTAGAGGCTGTATAGTATTCTAATAGTGGTTTCCTGGACAAAGCGTGACGAAGGTAACGAGGAATGACTGGGCAGCGACTGCATTGGGATCCATCTCATATGGCACGATGGATTCCCTTTTAATTTGGATACACTGTCTTACATAAATAACTTGTCATAAATGCCACCAATTCCCACTTCAGTTCTTGCACAATATTAATGTTGGCGTCGAAGGGTTTTTCAAGCTGGGATAACGCGAACCTGGAGCTGCCTGTCTATGTTGTATGACGTAGGTTTCAAAACAGTGTTCTGCGCCCAAAATTCTGATCTTCCTCACATCATTCAACATGACTACACAAGACGCCATCCCTCTTGTCATTGGCTTGTGCTAAGTTCACAGTGTGTATTCGAGCTTTTCCAAACCATGGCACCCCCGAATAAAAACATGGCTGCGATGGTAAGTGCAAAAGGGACAAAGCTTAGATCTGTGTAAAGTAACGAGCGTTGACATCTGCTAAGGCTTCAAATCCCCGTTACCAGCGTCAATCACAATCGCGGCCTGCTGGACTCCTTCAGCGCCAGTCATCCCATTTTATTACTGTGGACAATGTTCTGCAACACGCCTACGATATCCCATCCATGCAGCAGCGGCAATCAGATGGCCCACGGCCTCGTGCTCCACGTACTGGCTCTGGACGGCCAGCAGATCCACGACTTGCAGGCCGTATGGTCCCTCAGCTTGGGCCTGCGAGGAGCACCAAAGTCAGCGAAAAGCTGGTCCTGCTACCGGAAACAACCCCCAACGAGGCAGCAATCGAAGAGAAGGCAGACTACGAGGAGGATAATGAGGATATGCCCACTCGAGATGATGAGGAGGCATTGCGAAAGAGTGGAGGGCGGAAAGGCAAGAGCTACGCCGAAAGGCTACCGAAAGCGCGCAGAGCAGAGAAGTTGGCTCGTGTGACGGCCTACTGTACTGCGCAGGCGTACAAACTGAGGAATACTGCATTATTCCTGAAGGACCGGCATAGGGCCAAAGCAAAGCTTTACGACGATTGTCTATACGTCGTTTACCATTTGCCCTTAGTACCTGGAAGCGAAGGTTACCGTATACGAAGCAGTCCGGTGTTGAAAAGTGCCACGGGCAAAGCCATCTTTGACGAAGCGATTGAGAGAAGTGAGATGCGGGACTACGGCGAAGGCTACTTCGAGGAGAATGAGGGTGAGACTTTTGTTGTTCACCATGACGGGGGAAGTCCACAACATGAAAGAGAGCTCTCTGAAGACGCCCGCCAGGATGGGGATCCCCTACCAGATGAGTCACTGCAACGGACATCATCTCTGACGCATCACGCATTCGCCTTTGCTGAGATGTTCGTCTTCTCGTATGGCGTGGCCGTCTTCTGGAACTTTACCGAGCGGCAAGAAAGAGACATCCTCGCCGACCTCACCTTTTCCGAGTCAGACACTGGCTTTCCTTTACTGATCAGGCCGCAAGCCGAGCAAGATTTTGAGACAGAAGAGTTTCACTTCGAGTACTCGCCGGAAACGCCCAGGCCCAGAGTCTTCAATGACATGATTACCCTTCGCAGCGGCGATCATATGATCAAGCTTGCCATGTCACATGCGCTAGCCCAGAGCACAAAGCTATGCTTTTTTGAGCAGCGTATGGAAAATCAGATGGTCGAGGCTCAGCACATTCCCAAGCGACTCGCATTGACTGGGAAATTGGGCTTGAAACGGGAGGAGGTTCTCAAAATTCTGGGATCATTGTTCAAAAGCCGAGTGGATGTCAATCTTTCATCAAATGTGCTCGATGTGCCCAGCTTCTTTTGGGAGAGTGAGCCTACACTACATCCGTTGTACTACGCTGTGCGTGAGTACCTAGAGATCAAGCCCAGGATTCAGGTACTGAACGAGCGATGCCGAGTGTTCCTGGACCTCGCCGAGATTCTCAGTGATTCGATCGCAGACAACAAAATGTCGCGACTGACTTGGATCATCATCGTGCTGATCGTTTTGTCAATTTGTGTAACCTGCTCTGAAGTGTTCCTCCGCTTCGGCATGCTATCAAGTCACGGATCGAAAGGCAAAGACATTCTGGCGGCATGCCTGACAATATCTCCACATCGCAAGCCTATCGGGTGAGACGCATCATGCAGGATGCCATGTGATTTGAGAACGGATCTGAGGGCACCCGCTACCGACCAGGTTCAAAACCTTGTTCGTCCGACGGCATCGTCCTCCATATCAAAGACCTATACAAGCCATCGAATGAGCTGAAGACATATTACAAGGCTGACCGATTGGGAGACTATAGGGAAGGCGGTAAAGGTGTCCCATGACAGCAGCGAGAACGAAAGAATTGTGGAAGTTATGGGGGACTAGGGGGATTTGGGCGCCAGGAAGGAGAAGAAGCAGACCGTCTAGGATCTTTGCAGAGTGCCACAAGACGCAAGGCGAGTGAGGTGAGGCTGGCCGAACGGAGGAGGAAGACAGTGTCACAGTGATCAACCAAATAGAATTCTGCTACTAGTCCCCAGATATTCACGCTGGATATGTGGGGAACGATTTGGGCTCATGGCTTGGATTCTAAAGCATGGCCGACACGTGGAAGTAGTGACTTCGGAGCATAAAGTGTAGAGGATGAGCGTGACGATATTATCATATTGGCATATGGGATATTGAGACTAAGCTTAATATGGGCTAGTCTTGAGAATTAAATTAAGACATTGGCACATTGGAAAGTTGACCCGTTCAAGAAGCCCTGCAGCCCATCAGGACCATCACACGTCTCATACCGGTACAGCCAGCACACCACTCACCTTCACTCCCAACAACACCATCTGACAATTGCGAGAATGCTAACAGCTAGCAATACCATATCAAGCTACTGTTCTTGAAGTTATCAAGCATCGGACAATCGGCTTTGACCAGGGTCGACCGTTGTCCGTCCTTGGGTAAAATCGAGGTGTCGATGAGGAAAGGGAAAAATTGTCAGGAAATTGCGACAGTGATAATTTGAATAGAGTGACGTCCACCAACTGCAGCAAATCCTCCTATAAGGCTGTTGCCTGTGTGGACAACATCACCCTTGACCATGACGACGCCATCACCCCACCCAGATCCCAACCGGAACCGCCTCCCTACCCTCTTTGAGGTCCTCAGTCGCCGAACCATGGCTCCCGTCGATCTCTTCTCCTTCTACATTTACATGCGTGATCAGCAGAGATCGGTGGATTATCTTGATTTCTGGTAGGCATTCTTCCCCATCTTACCGTGTTTAATCACAATATCGCGGTCAATACCCAGGTTGATTGGAAGCTTTTTGACACGAGGACTACAGGCTCGATGTATCTCAGCACATGTCCCTCTGTCGCCATTATGTCCGGGAGTTGCGACGGTCCGTGCTTGTGGAGACACCTGACCTTGAAAAGCAAGCCTCGAAACGATCTTCCTACATACTCGATCACCTTGGCGACATGAATGACCCCTCAGGGCCATCAACAAACCTCAACAGCGATGAAAAGATAAAGGATCAGAACCTCTCGGCCTTTTTGAGACAAGAAACCGATCTGAACGGGAACAATGCTCACCCTAATGGCGGGGCTCATCACTCTCCTCAGAGTAGCTTGGGGTCGCAGCAAATCGTGCAAAGAGGATCAGGTGATCGACCATCCAATGGCACAGATCGAGAACGGCCTCCCCGACCAAGCTTCATGACGAATGGCTCTCCCGGTCGGACGGATTCAAACTCGCCTGCTCACACCGTGGCAAGGGCCGATATCCGGGCCAGTGCAGAGAAGATTCTGTACACATACCTGTTACCAGGCTCCGAAAGAGAGATCATTCTCCCCCAGGGCATCCTCTCTGATATCACCAACTCGATCGAAGAAGAAGGGCGCGACGATCCTGAAGTATTTGATGCGGCCAAAGACTACACTTTTCAGGCCATGGAAAGGGATGCCTTTCCTGGCTTTCTCCAGGCCAAAGCATTCGGCAACTTGGTCCCACCGAGCGCTTTCTTACGATTGATAGTAGGCCTATTGGGCTTGCTTGGCGCATTGTGGGCTGGATTCGCGTGCATCTTCCTGGACAAACCTAAACACATTCGATGCTGGGTGAGTCTATCTGTCCCGCAGTCCCTATCCGCGATACTTATCTTTCTCTCATCAGCTCATTCTCCCTTTCACTATCGGCGTCTATGCCATTTCATCACATCAATACCAGATGGACCCCATTCTGGCACTTGCAGGTCTCAGCGAGTACACTTTCATGAATTGGGCACGGGTCAGGGAGCCTTACGTACGCCGAATGCTCAACAAACGAGCTACGATGGTTCTCTCACTTACCGTCCTTATTGGAGTTTGTGTCATCGTTCTTTTCATCTTCGTACCCGGTAAACGGCTGTAGTATTCCTCTCACCTGGACTCTTAAAGCGGGAGACTTTTCTTTGTTCTTCATGATACCCAAGTGGCGAAAAGGGGTGTTGGTGGCTGGACAGGCATGGCGTAGCGGAAAGATGATTGTCCCTATTTGATTACCCATTGCAGGGGACTGTCAAGAGCCAAGCGACGACAGCTTGGCTGAAGTTGAGCAGGTGGGAGCAGGTGGAAGCAGGGAGCTAAGGAGCTAGGAGGCAATTGAAGCAGCAATGAAACACCCTACTGTCGCCATCGAAACTGGGCGTCTTGGATAGATGATCGCTCACATCTCGGTTGCTATCTGAGCTAATGAGTAACAGGCGGGATCTCACGCCTTGTATTTCGAGAAGATGAGGAAAGGTCAGTGCTACGTAATGATTAATCTGAGACTTAAAAACTTCGTTCAGTTCTGCTTCCTTTGGCGCGCTATCTGTCTGCAGTCCACCAAAGAACAAGTCCAGCTGGAGTCCGTATCGTCACTCAACACCCGGGCCCTCGTGGAAATCTCCTCCCACCAAGCATGTTCAATCCCTTCTCTTCCTACACATTCACGAGTGTGAGTACTGATTGGCTCTTTGGGAGAAAAACCTACATGGAACAGACTGCCATCTCGCCAAACGGTGCTGGAGAGGTTCCCGGGGAGGGTGATAAGGAAGTGTCATACATCAAGAAAAATTTAGTAGCAGTCTTGGTCTTTCGTCTCGTCCCTGGCTCAATGCAGTCTCATACCGAAATGGGCCGACGATCTTGAAGCAGTGACAGGCGGACAACGAGGGAAAGCAGGAAAAGGTATGACTCACCTGAAAAGAATGACAGGGTGAAGCACCCTCCCCACCAGAGTAATCGGAATCGAATTATGCCCTCCCTCTCAGAACCTCGAAAGGTCATCGAGGTCGGACACGCTGCGTATTGCACTAAAGTGTCACCCCTGGCCCCCAAAAGGAGGCAAGGGCACAACAATCTTCGCGACGGCTCTCCCATAGGAAAAAGAAGGGAGTCAAGAGCTCCACATGACAGCCTGGACCCGAAGGTCACGGGGATGTCGTAGAGTCTGCTCTTCCCCCTCCTTCCTGCATTTCTGATGCCTAAATGTATCGCGCCCACTTTCGTGGGGGGCCCGCAAGGGCGGTGACAAGGCTTGACTCGCACTTCCGAAGAAGGTGAAGAAAAGCGTGGTACGGTGATTTGAAGATTACTCCGAATTTCTCATTTGCCATTGGTTTTGGTGATAGGCTCAAGTGTTCCGAGGAAGACATGGGCCATATCCGTTTGTGAGCAAAGAAACGCAGCTTTGGTGGTGAGGGTACTTGGGAAAAAGGAAAAAGAAAAGGATGAAAAGACGATCGAAAAGAAAATCATATATGTGGGACAGGATCGCTGCCGGAGTTTCCCCGGGCACAAAACGCGAATACGGTGACACTAGCTAGCTTGCTAGCAAGGCTTCTGGATTGTCCATGAAAGATCTTATCCTGGCTACGAATCGACTTGGTATGAAGCCAAAAGTCTTGCATTGGCTCGTGGTGGCGCTGCAATTTACTTCATCACCTCGCAGCCTTGACGCCTTCCTGATGCCGTTTCCACCTGTCCCGTCGCTCCCTTCCAAAGTGCTACTATTCACAAGCAGATACCGTACGCCAGACTCTTCGCTTCTTCCTCGAATCAATGAGGCATATCAGAATGTACCCTTTCTAGCCTCATCCTCGTTGATGTACAGCAGAACATCCAAGTATGAAAATGTTGAGAAATTACTTTTGACGATGCAAAAGGACCAAACTGCAATCAACCCAGACTAATTCGAAATTTTTCGTAAAAGAGACGCCAAATGGTGTAGATGTTGCGAATTCATTATCTTCAGCGCGAGACGTGCGAAGCTTCCCCCTATGGATGATTCGATGATGGCACAGCATCTGGTCCAGCAGGTTCCGCAGCCTGTGAAACTTGCACGCCTTTCTCAGATGCCTTGTCCGCTTCTTCAGCAGCCTCGGGTATGGTGTGACAATAGCGCTTGAGCACCTGCTTTAGCGCTGGCCGCCGAATTGGTTTAGGTAGGAAAAAATTCATGCCAGACTCCATGCATTCCTTGACATTGCTTTCCTCCGAAAAAGCAGTCAGGGCAACGATGGGGGCCGAGTATCCCATTTGTCGGATCATACGAGTACTTTGTATGCCATTGAGATTGGGCATCTGCACGTCCATCAATATGAGATCGAAGAACGACTTCGAACCCATGCTCTCTTTCACAAAGTCATAGGCCTCTTGCCCATCCTTTGCGACAGTGACATCTAGGGAAGTCAGCCTCTTGCACGGGCGGTTGGGGACGCAGACGTACCATAGATATCCTCTTGCTTTAGCATTCGGAGGACGACCTCTTGGTTAACTTTGTTGTCTTCTGCCACCAATACACGAACCTTGCCACCGCTTTGAGCTGCCTGAGCCGCAACCCGCTCCATTGCAGCCAGCTGTTTCTCAGGCTCTTCCAGAGGAGATGTCGACGCAAAGTAAGGAGCACTGAAGCCGACCAGTCTGGGCTGAGACGGTGGATCTAGGCTTGTAATGGCAGGAGGGATACTATGGGTTGAAGTCGCCGACAAGTCAGACGATGACCTACGACGTGTGAAGGCAGCACTGTCAGACATCGTCTCATGATTGACGCTGGCAGGTCGAGAATCGCCCCTCGAGCTGGCGGTGCTGTCAGCTCGCTCTTTAATGAAGGCGAGGGGGATGCGCATGGTGAATTTGCTGCCTTTCCCGACCTCACTCTCGAGATAGATTGAGCCTCTCATCAAACTGGCAAGTTGAGAACAGATGCTCAAACCGAGACCAGTGCCTCCATACTTTTTGCTCAGCCCAAGATCGCCTTGCATAAATGGCTCAAAAACTTTCTGCTGTTGAGACTGAGGGATGCCAGGACCTGTGTCTTCTACTTCAAATTCAAAGAGCAGGGGCCGCGCATTCATAGGCACAGGCGAAGGAGATCTGTCGGCACCAGTAGAGAAAGCGGCAGACTTGGGCTCGGCCCCATTGATATGCAACGCAGTATCCGAATACTTGGATCCGTTCCGTCCTGGCCGCATCGGAATGATTGAGGAACTTGAGGAGGAGATGACTCTGCCCATGACACTTCTTTTCGACCCCTTGGACGACTGCCGTTTTGACTGTTTGGAGCTTAAGGAGTCCTTGCGGCTCCCCTCTCGCTCCGGTGCGTCTCCCAAACATCTGATCCGGACTTCAACTGAACCGTCCGGCGGGGTAAACTTGAGACTGTTGCTGACCAGATTGATAATGACCTGCAAGATCCGATGCTGATCGCCAAAAAGGAACATGTCTTTGATGCGACCAGTGCCATACGGGCCGCAGCCGGCCGGCAGAGCAGCTCGAGGGACACCGGAGGCGCATTCGTCCATGTCTGATGGCCCCTGATAACCTACTCGAAGGTGAATTTGACCTTCAGTGGCTTGCTTATCGAAGATTGACAACAGCTGAGAAGTGATCTCAGCAACTCGAAACTCCTTCTCATCCAAGGTCAACTGTTGACCCATTTGATTCTTAGTGAAAGTGAGTAGATCCGTGAGCAGATGCAATAAAAGATCACCCGACTTGTAGATGATGCCCAAAGATCGCTTGATCTTTGCAGCATCTTCCTCTTGTAGCGACACGGCGCACATGCCAAGTATCCCATTGAGCGGCGTCTTTAACTCATGACTGATGTTCGCAATGAAGAGCGTCTTACTCTCGTTGGCGACTTCGGCGGCCTTCTTGCTGATTTCCAATTCCTGCGTACGCTGCCTCACCCTTTCCTCGAGGCGGGCATACTGCATCGTCAGCTCCTCGGACATCTCATTGAAGGTGCGTGTAAGGTCTGTGAGCTCATCGTGCACAAAGTGCTTCCCGTCCTGCACTTTACCAGGAATACGGAATGTTTCGCTGCGCTCTCGATGTTTCCGAATCTTGGCATGGGCTCTTTGCTTCGTTCGCCAAGATGTCATCTTGCCCAGGAAGCCTTCTTTCTTCGCTAGCGTCGTCAAAGTTTCGTCGTCGCCTGCGTCATGGCCTTCATTTTCTTGTGATGACAATGAGCGAAAACTCCCGTCATCAGATGAAAACCTCCCAGGCTCCACGGTCTTCCGTGTCGCAGCCCTCAGTCTCCTAATTGGCCTCACTGAGAGATGCGCAATGGGAAATAGGCACAAGAGGACAGCGCCAGCGGTGCCGAAGACGCAGGCAAGGAGTACATCTCGGAGGTGTCCAATGGGGGCCGTCACTTCGCCGTGCGACTCTTCAACAATCAATGCCCAATCCGCTATAGTGGACATTGTGCGTGCGTATCCAGCAGACACTTGACGACCCTCTTCGTTACGTGTTTTTATCATGCTTCCTGCCAGATCTGAGACACCTTTACGTGAGGGATAGGCTGCAAGCACTGCAGGGTATGCCTGCATCTTGAAAGAGGGGTTGAGGGTCCCGAATGAGCGATCTGGGTGCCTGGTGCTCCTAGAAGAATTTTGCATAGGAGGAATGGCAAAGGCTACGTCTTGATCTTCCATGATCCTTTTCGCCGCGGTTGTGCTGTTCTCGGCCTGCCAAGCAGCTGGCAATCGCTGATCTGGTGTGTTGGGCGCGATGATCAGAAGCTGGCCAGTCCTCCCTAACCCTTGCGTTGCTTCCGCTATCTGTAGGACTAATCTTGCGCTAGCAACGACGGTCAGCCATCCAAGAGTGTCTTCCGGCGATGTTTGGTTTATGATTGGGACCGTTATTGACATCAAGCCAAATGTTTCATTGAGAAGCCATGGGCCAAGAACAATCGACGCATTAGTAGCAAGCACTTTGCCTGCGAAGGAGGCATGAGACTCATTGAAGGTGCTGTTCAGGACTGTCGAGCTGAATTGCAGCTTTGGATACAAGTTGGCTGGATAGCCCGTACTATTGTCGCCGAGGTATACTGGAGTGCCATCGGGGCCCGTAAAAGGCAATGGTATTGTATCCGATACATCCTGACCGGTAGTATTGAGCAAGCCGAAAGGGTCTCCAGTACCAGTGGCATTCTTTGGTTTCACTTGCGCCTGCAACAGCAGCGCTGAAGAGGCCCCTTCTCCCAATGCACTTTGCAAATCTGATGCGGCGCGCACCCAATTGGCATCGGTGTTATTGCCTTGGTTGTAGCGCTGCAAAGCGCTCTGCAGTGCTAGCCTCGTCGAAATAGACTGCACGCTCGACAGAAGGAGGAAGAGATTCGAGTTGAGTTGCTCGGCATAAAGTGAGGCTGTGAGCGATAGACTCGAAGATCTGCTCGATGATTTAGCAGGCAAATGATTGGATACCGGCTTTCAACTCTCGTACCTTATGCCGATGATGAAGTTATAGTTGGTCACCCACTACATCGCTTGTTAGCGACGAATGATTGCCTATCAACAGGACATGCGTAGACAAACCGTTGCAACAGCTACAACAGCCAGGGCAACAAGCGTTGTGAATAAGACCAGAAGACCCAATTGCTCTCGAATGCCAATCCGCATCTCGACGTCAATATGCGACCGCCCTCTTCCGCACCATTTCGTATTACAGAGACCCCAGGCGACGCTAGCAAATGCGAGAATCGCCAGCAAAGCCCGAGCCCATGGCAAGTAGAACTGCCAACGCGGATTCGCCTAGGCTATACTATCGGCTGTTCCATGCTACGAGTCAGGTGGATATCGAATGGTGGCTGTCGATTGCAGCACTTTATGCCCAAGACCGGAGCAGTCGCGTTGGACAATTCGGGCTGGATGCAACCCTCTATAGATAGCAGGATTGACTCCAACAGTGAAGTGGGCGTCGTGGACAACAGAAAAGGAGTGTGAGTAGCAAATCGTCGGATAGGGCAGCAGGTCAGATCCAGCCCTCTTGTACCGGTGGATTACGGAGGTACAATTCCAACCAACCCATAGGTCTAGACTTTAAAACCCCCCACAGGCCATAACTTTCCTTGGCGAAGCTCAATTGCAAGTAAGGTAAGAAAGGAGGCATGGGCCGTACCGCTATTCTTTTGAGGTAAATTATGAGCTTCAGCCATCAGTCATACTTTCTTGATACAAGTCCAGTACGGGAACACTGTCATGCATCTTACGGTACTGACGTTCCAAAGCTTTAGTAATTCTTTCCCACGCCATGCTGCCCTTGCCATGAAATCAGTTTTATTATCTGCTGATATGCTAAATAGGCTCTGTTCAAGGTGCCCACATTTGAGCTACACACAAGAGCTGATGAAAGGCCAACGTATTGCGTAGGCAACTGTCCATTGATGGAATCCACAATTAAAGGTAAAACAGATTACGGAACCTGTCCCCCAATGCCGCTGTACCTGCCTCTTGGATAGTGTGCTCGAGAGCTGTGAATTCGGCTTCTTTGCGCCAACGCCATTCGTCCACTAATCGGCCAATTCTCCAACTTGGCTCTCTTCAGTATCTCGAGTCTGTATCTTTCGTGCGTTTTTTCGAGCCAGGCCGCTTTGCGAGACAGGCAGAATTGACAAAGAACGATGTCTGATATTGGCCTACGGCAGAGCAAGATAGCTCGGTTTCGACGGCATTTGAGGTTATGGAAGTCGAAGCCTGAACAGCAAGGGTGAGTTGGAGATTGATAGGAGACGTGTTGTACTCCGATCTCAGTCAGCAAGCAGCTCCTGGGACAAGAGGAGCTCGA
Organism: Niebla homalea; assembly: GCA_019925105.1. Taxonomy (NCBI): domain Eukaryota; kingdom Fungi; phylum Ascomycota; class Lecanoromycetes; order Lecanorales; family Ramalinaceae; genus Niebla; species Niebla homalea. The sequence goes on from JAHGAU010000009.1 coordinate 847,503, forward strand.
TGAAACACACATGTTTCCCACTCACTGCAGTGAAGGTGAAAATGGATTACAACGTAGCACATGCCGATGCTTTGGAGGTGCAGCCAGGATTTGTGCGCCTGATTTGGGATGGGTAGTGGTATGTTCTCAAGGGTAAGCAGAAGGGCGAAGTTGGCTTGCTTGAGTGAGCAGAAATGAAGGCCATCTTTCACTACAAATGACAATTTCTTTGTTCCCTTGGTGGTTGAGTGGTGACAAACCAGCAAGGAACAAAGATTGATAGCATAGGGGACGAGGTTGGTGACCAAGACCCCCCTTGATGAAACAAGTCTACTGTCCCGCCTCTTTTGGCGCGTATGCTGCGAGCTGAGGGTCACAATGGTAGTCATTGTCTTGTTGTCTTCAGACGTTACCTGATCGCTGCATATTCTCAATCAGCGCTGGCGTAGGATTGTTAATCGAGTCTGGAAAAGGTCACGAAAATGGCTTTGAATGATATGCACATTGAAACGATATTTAACTGGACCATTAGACAAGGCCTGCCGCCAGTAAAGCCTACCGATACGCGGTCTAACGGGAGGGATTATTATTATTGCAAACGCGCTCTCTCTGATGAGGATCGGCCGTGATTCTGGGCGGCTTTCGATTCAATCTAGTTTTACTCTAGCGTGTCTTCAGTGCAGCCAAGCTATCCCGGCCACTCCTCAGTGGCCACTCATCGCCACCAGCCTCCTGTCTTCCCCCTTTGCTTAAGGCGCGAAACTCGTGACTACTTCGTGTGAGAAACGCTGCTTTCCCAGAGACGTTCCCGCATTGTACGTCGAAAGATCGAGATATATCCTTAATGTTTACTATGTGAGTCACCGTCGCGTGTCTGAATTATTTTCACCGATGCTTTAGCCCCCTGAAGGCAAGGCTTTATCTTCGGACCTGTGAATCTCATTGCTCGCCTTAAAGAATGATTCCTCAGGAAGTTCTCCAGTCCCAATTTGAGCCTGGCAAGCAACTCTCCATTACCCGCCTTGTCCAATCAAGCCACTGTCGCAAATCTATGTGTTTGCTTTTCATGCCGCGTTGAATAAGGAAAGCAGATAAAAGTTATCGTTGTTCTTGAGAGAATGTTCCTGTGCCATGTCGTCGCCCTCGCGCTTCCTTGAGATCTGGCGCACTGAGGGTACTCGAGATCATTATCTATCTTGCACAAACCAGGAGGATCTCGCCTCGCTCCGCTTAGTCTGTCGTGAACTCAGCGTCAAGGCAGCACCTACTTTGTTCCGGGAAATCAAAGTACATTTCCGAACAAGTACTTTCACAAAACAGTCTCGAATGGTATCTCTTGAAAGGGTCGGGAGCCATGTGAAAAGCTTTCACTTCATCTTCCCGCACACCACCGACACATTCCTCGCACCTCTCATTGATACCGAGACTGGTGAGCAGGTCTCCTTTGTCTATGAACCACAGACGATAGTCCCAAGGGATCCAGCACTGAGATTGAGCATGCCGAGCTATGGAAGCTGGGAATTGACCGATATTCTCGTCAAGCAATACCCACCTCTTTTCCATGCCGCCGCAAACGTGCCCTCCTTCATAAGGGCGTTGGCACTGTTACCGAATCTGACGCATGTGATTTTTACGTGCCCTGGTCAAGACTCAAGCCAGCGCTTCCGTCGCAGCATCGTGGACTATGCCTTAATATCAATGCGGTTAGCCATCGAGCAGAATAGACTGCCATTATTGGATAGTGTGTCGTTGTTGGGGATACACATTGGAGCGTTGGTATACTTGAATCCTGTAATGGGGTTTGGTGCACTCCCGAACTCGTTACGGCAGTGGAGGAAGGTGAAGAAGTTGACAGTGCATTTGGAATGTCAAGCTCCGACCGGTTTGCTCCCTAAGGACCAATTAAAACACCTACATGCGTATCTCGGGCTCTTCACACCTTCTCTAAGGCATTTAGATTTTCGCTGGCTTGGCGAAAGGCACGCCTTTCCAATGTCACTCAACACAGAGGGCACGTTGGCCCCAGGATCTTCATTGAGTTGTCGATCTACGTACCGCTCTCCACTCAAGCCTCTTCGATTTGCTCGACTTCGAAGACTGGCAGTCAATAACACTATCGCGGACGCCTGCCAAATCGCCCGTTTTATTGCACGCCACCATGGCGCAGTGCGACACACGAAGAAATTGAAGCTCTTCTTTGACGACACCATCTTGCGCAGTGGTACTTGGGAACAGGCCCTGGAGCCATTGACGCAGATGAGCGGCAGTGATAGCTGGAAGTCGTCATCAGAAGATTCAGCAGTCGAGGCGACTGAAGAGTATATGGTTGTACCCTTGATGCTCAGCCCTGCAGATTCAATTCAGGAGCAACAAAACAAGATATGGGACGATCAGGCTCAGTCGGGGAGCGATAAACCTCGCCACAGCGGTATCAGCAATCTGCAAAGGGCCGGGAGGAGGACGAGGGAGATACTTTTCGGCACAGAAGATCACATGCGGAAACTGCTCAGTTCAAGTTTCCTCGGCTGGCGTTAGCATTGTACGAGCCATTATGTTGACGTACGATGTTATGTATAAGACGGACACATGGACGATTTTTAGCATCCAAAAGCGATGCTGCTTCCTTGGCCTTCTTGAGCCTTCTACCCCTATATGCGCAGATGTTGGCCCCTTCACAACTTTTTTTGTAACTTTTGTCAAAACGACACTTTCACCCTGCACTTCACAACCAGGCTTTCACTATGGCTCAAAGTATCGGGATATCATCTTTACAGCACGTAAAGGCTCTAAGAAGTATACAATAGAATTTATGAAGGCTTCAGCGCTCCAGCCCCGCCCCGTACTTAGCCCGCAACAACGGTGATTTTAAACTACTACCAGCTATACCCTCAGCATGACTCGAATAATTTCTTGACTTTTTTAACACGTTACTTCAGACTATAGACCTTCGATCTACCGACTTGGAGCCAGGTTAAAAGCGTAGTTATAGAGTGCAGGGTGGAAACGTGGTTTTGATAAAAAGTTCAAAATTTCGATCCAACATTTGCGCACATAGGGGTAATTCCACACCGACCGTTGCTGCATAATTTCCACCCTTCAATACTTAAAATCCTCTTGGATAATTAAGAATTTGGGTTCTTTATTTTTGTCAAGTATTGTATGAAGCTCTGAGAAAAAGTAACAAGTCTTTTACGTCCTTCAATATTCAGAAGACGCTGAGTTAACCGAAATATTAGAAGTACCGCATAAAAGTTTAAGGTAAAAGTGGATTCAAAACGCCAAGGAAGTGGCACCTGTTTTAAAGGCGTTAGCTCTCTTTCTACCTCGGCATGCGTTTGGGGATCGGACCCAGGGATGCTCATAAGCCATTATGCCATTCCTTTACATTGGCTTATGCTGGGTCACTTCACCTGAAGACACGATAATCTTGCCATCATAGAGCGCCTTCGCTTGGAAGCCATCACATCTTCTGTACCCTAAATCCAACGTATCCTTGGTTACCGGCAAGGCCAATCATCTGCCATGTCTTTAAAATCAGGTATGCTTTGCTCCTGCAAAAGCTTCATCAACGAATGCTGACATGGATCAACTCGATAAGACAAGTTTCCCTCCTCCAGCGCCTTTGATCAAATCCACAGTTCTCTTCAATCCGATGCTGCTGAGCGTAAAGATGCCGTGAAGAAAGGAAATGCGATCTTTTCATTCAATTTGAAGAATAATTCCGGCGAGACCGAAAGCTGGTTCATTGATCTGAAGAAAGAAGGGAAGGTTGGTAAAGGAGTGGCTCCTGAAGGAGGGAAAGCAGATGGTGGGTTGCCTGATTCATCAAGTGCAGTTGGTCGGCCTGGCTTGGGGTGGTGGCGATTAGAGAGATCGTTGGTCGGACAAGAACTTTATGCTCTTAGCATGGGCTGACGGGCACATTCTTAGTCACCTTATCACTATCTGATGACGATTTCGGAAAGATGGTGGCAGGGAAGACACAAGCTCAGAGATTATTCATGTCAGGCAAATTGAAGATCAAGGGCGACGTAATGAAGGTTAAGCGGAATCAGCGCGTTAAACATCAATTACTTTACTAACGTATTCTGGTAGGCCACAAAGATGGAGCCAGTCTTGAAGAAAGCCCAGACGAAGGCCAAGTTGTAGATTGCGAGTAAACATGATTACAGATACTATTTTCGGTGCTTCAATCACCACCAGCTTGAGCTATCTCCTCAATCATCACCATCACCCGTTGTTCCCACGCGGGCGATCATGCAACCTATAATGTCTGGCATCGCAAGGCACCTTCACGTTTGCGCGTGTCCCTTTCAACAATGCAGACTGAGTTTAAGAACTTGCTTCCATCTTGTCAGTACGTTTACAGGGTATCTCTCATCGATCAAAACAGCCGCTCTTCTTCCCACTGTTTCGCGTCTTCTGGAATTGGCACAACAGCGCTTTTGGTTCAAATGAGCACAACTCCGTCCCAGCTCAAGCCTTGGATGCAGCCTCCTTTGATGCTGACTTCTTCTTTGCCTCTGGTCATGTGACGAATGCGCACACCACACCTGGGGCAAAAGTAGCAGTCCTTGATGTTGCCGGCATTGTAATTGCGTGTATATACCCCGAGTGCTGAAGTGGTCTTGGAAAGGTCGAAGCGTGGGAGGATGGCGCTGGTGCCAAAGACCAAAGCCGACTGAGCACGACAATCCGAGCAATGGCAAATGAAAACAGCTTGAGGTGGGCGCGGAGACTTGGAGTGTTGAACCGAACGAAACCGCATTGACATCTTACATCCATTGTGGTTCGTTAAAAATATTAATGTACTACAGTAAGTATTGGAGTCAACTCGTTGTGTTGTGAGAAAACGCGCTGCGACACGCTAGCTTGGAAGGGCTAAGTGCACTAAGGGTCCAAAACGCCAAGGAAGTGATTAGCAAAATAAAATACAGAGTACAACGAGAATCGCAATCAAAGACATTTCATTCACTTCATTCTCCATTCAGCTGTTGAAACGTCGCAGTGGAAAGCGAGAGGATGCAACTGTTACAACGGCAGAAGAACTGCATACACTCCTGCACTGAGCACGGACAACGGTAACATCTCGTAACATCAAATGCCACTCGCAAGAAGTAACTCGGAACACTATCCACAACACTTGCTCCTGCTCGCGAAATCAGCGCTTTATATCAAGTACCGGTCAGATCTGTCAACATCGAGCCATCATCAATTCAACACTGACTCCTCATTCAGATCCGTCGGAAATCATGTCCAAGCAATTCGCCGACACCTATCTTACGAAAGACGGCAAGCGTGCTGAGGGTTGGGGCGGACCGGCTTCTCAAAGTCGGCCAACGTCTGCTCAGATGGCGAATCGAAAGTAAGTAGACGTCTACATCTTTGACACGTCCTCTAGAGCATGAAGGAAGTGCAGCTGCACTACGTACGATATTTATACCTGAGAGCATGTGCAATGATGTACCTTGCATATCACAGAGGTATACAAGTGTCATTCGGGAACGCAACACGCAGCCTCTGCAGGCCCCGACACAATGAGCAGTGTCATTAGTTCCAAAGCTAACAGTCACTCCGATAGGATTGCAGTACCACGTGGAGTCCGGCGCGGTGGTGCAGCTCGCCCAAGACCCGGCTTAGGAGCTACATCAGCATCCATGCAACAGCAACAGCAATCTCTTCCCAATCTTGGACAAGCAAGCCCAAGTATATCAGGCGGCTTTACCTTTGGTCAACAATCAAATACAGTGGCGCCAAACCAGACCAGCCAGTCCTTTCCTCCATTCGGAAATTCTTCCGCCAACACCGATAACAATAACACGGGTGCAAATAATTTTTCATTCACGGCCCCGAGCACTGCTTTCAGCTTCAATGTCACACCTGCAAACAACCCTTTCTCGAACCCCAACGTTACCACATCGATGCCTTCTCAGACTAGTGGGTTTCAAGGCTCTATCTTCAGTCTTGAAGCCACGCCAGACGTAAGCCACAACGATGCGACTGCTCAGACGACGCCCTTGTTCTCTCAACCAGTTCAAGATACGTCTGACCCTTCCCACTCGTCATCGGACCCAGCTTGCAACGCCACAGCAAGCACCTTTACATGGCCTTCTGCCCAACAGCAAACGAGTCAAATATCAAATCCATTTCAGCAAAGTCTATCCGCCACCCGGCAGCCACCATTATTCTCCCAATCCTCCAATGCCGCCAGTACGGTCAAAGACTCGTCATCAAGCATCTTCGCAAACCTGCAATCACCCTCGAATCAAAACGACGAGAGCAGCACCTCAAAGCAAAATTACGACATATTCAGCCACCTGAAACATCCAGGTTCCACGCAAAGTCCAGCTTCCGAAAACCCTTTTGCAGCGAGCATTGCTAAGTTTCAGGAAGACCAAAAAACCAAACCAGCAAATGTGTTCAGCAGCGTCAACCAGTCAGCGAACCAACCTCCCTTGAACCCATTCAACCCATATCCAAAACTTACGAATGAACCAGAGCGTAACTCACCTGCAGCGGACTCGATGAAACCCTCTCCAGATGGTACACCACGGAAGCCAGGTGGGAACCAAGTGTCCGATCCTGAAGCTTATGGCAAATCTGTAGATCGAACTTCGTCACCTGTCTCAAACGATACTGCCAGTCTATTCGACAGGGTCACTAGGCCAGATGCTGAATCACCTGCAGACACTTCACACAAAGTATTTCAGAGCGCCGCCAGCCGAACCTCTGGACCCAGCAGTTTCGGGAAGGATCCTCAGTCCGAGCCAAGCGCTAAGCTTTCCCCAACCCTCGATGGCGCTTCCACGGCAGATATCACGAAGGAAACGCAGAGTGGCGCAACATCTGCAGCCAAAAAGCCACATTCTGGTCAAGCTGGTGACTGGCAGTTCGCGAAGGCCCGACAAGGGGTGGAGTCCGCAGCTAACTTACAAGGTTCAAGTTTCCAATCTGATACGTTTCCAAAGGCAGAAAGCACTACTTCTTCCGGCGACTCATCAAATACGCGACCAGAAATCGACTACACAAAACCCCATAATGAGGCCTCTACACCAGGTCTGGATTTGTTTTATCGGCCTTCTATGCCTCCCATCCAACATGGTGATCGCCGTCGACTCACAATCGCCTGGCGTCTTCATGCTCTTAACGAGGGCATGATAGATTACCTAGAACAGTATTATGAGGGCGCAGACATAAATTTGTTGAAGGATTTCTGGCAGTATAAGGTGGGGGCTATATTTCTCGCTGGCGAGGGTCCCGTGGAGTTGCTACCAGGACGGAAGAGATCTGCGTCAGAAAGCACTCCGTCGGACGTACATCAGCCCAAAAGAGCAAAGCTTGTCCCCAGTTCTATATCAGGATTGTTATCGTCAGAAGAGCAATCTGCAAGTCACGAGGAGACCATCGCGAACTCCCAGCAAGCGCAAGTTTTGCAGCCCTGGCCGAGCACGAAGTCCAAGAGGAAGGCCGATGAAGATCCTCCTGATGGAGATATGAGCACGAACGGCTTGAGCGCCAAGCGTGTTCGTGTGACAGAGGAGTCGCCATTGAAGTCTCAGACCTCCAACCTCTTCAGCACCATCCTTGACTCTAAGCAAGAAGATCGTTCTCAAAAAGGTGATGTTGCAGGGGCAACCCCCGACTTCAGCGTGAGCACAACACAAGCTTCTGGCCTTTTCGCGCCACATGCAGGCTCTGGTGCAAGCTCTGAGAGGTCCCAAGCATCAATTGTCTCGCCAGTCAAGACCAGTGCTTCGCCATCAAGTCACCCCAATAATTCAGGTTCTTTTCCCAATCCATTTGCTGTGATGGCCTCACCTGCAAGACAGCCCACAAACGACAATGTTGACTCCGTTCCAGAGCCGGACTCTGCTGGAAGCCAGGCCTTAAAGCTTCCTCAATCTGGGAACGCACCACCAGGTGGTTGGATCGCTCAATCTGGCCAGATTGCCCAGCAAGATGAAGAGAAGGCCAGTGAGATGAGAAAAGAAGACGATCATGATTCTGATGAAGAAGATAAGGCAGCATGGGAGCAGAGAGATTCAGAAGCACAGCGGCGCAGGAAGCAAGAGATTGCAGAAGCAACCAAGCCCGAAAAAAATTTCATTTCGGACCTTGGGACTCTTTCGTCTGCTCCTGAAAGTCGGAATGAGAGTCCGTTAACCGTCACGCGCCAGCCAAAGCCCAGGTCTATCTTCGATACGACTCATCCAGCGTTCGGGCAGAGCAGCCCCCAAAACATATTCGATCACCTTGCCAAGGAAAGTCACGATGGAGGCGGCAGTAAGCATGGTGACGCAGACGATGACCACAAGGGCGGGCATGATGGTGAAGAAGAAGAAGCGGAGCAGCTCCGCTCGCCCACGAAGACAAACATGTTCGGAGACTTAGCGGCACCGGCGCCATGTATTGGCCGTAGCCTCTTCGATCGAGTGTCGAAGCCAATTGACGATATGTCTCAATCAGCTTCTGATGTGCCGAGCAATGCAGGTTCTCAGACGGGTGATCATACTTGGAAAGTTGACAGCCCTATTAAATTCGGGCCAGTCACGTCTAGTCCGCCTGATCCATCTGTGAACATTGAATCCCCAAGCCCTTCGAAGAATCCTTTTGGCGGCTTATTCGGTGCGTCTAATATGTCAGCTGGCAGCGACAGGACACCCAAGGCGGGTTCTGGTATTTCCAGCAACCTACCGTTATCAGCTCCGTCTGGCGTTGTCGGGTTTGGCTTTACCCCTGTGGAACCTAACGCCCGCAATCTTACTGCGCCCTCGAATGAGTCGTCACGTGCCCCATCTCCAGGTCTGACTACGGGCGATAGTGCGGCGGAATCTACTGCAGACGGGGTTGATGAATCTGGCGAGCAGCACTCACAATTGGATCTGATGTCCGGACGTGCAGGGGAAGAGGACGAGGATGTGGTATACGAAGTAAGAGCCAAAGCAACAAGTATGGACTCGCAAGCAAAGGAGTTCGTGAGCCGTGGCGTTGGGCCTCTCCGGATCCTCAAGCACCGAACGACCGGGCAACCTCGTGCCCTTCTTAGAGCAGACCCGGGCGGCCGAATAGCGCTAAATAGCGGGCTCATGAAGCAGGGGAAATATCAAGGTGTGGGAGCAAACACAATTTCAGGGCCATTTGCAGATTCCAAGGGCGTTGTTGGGGCGTGGAGATTGAGGGTGAAGACGGCTAATGAGGCTACGGAATTGCTCCAGGCGTTGGAGCAGAATACGCCCTCTGGGGAATGATCAATCATCCTACTTGCTATGCCCATCGGGAATCATTATTTCCACACAGTGGCAGGCAGGGGGGTTTTAAGGCGGAGTATGTAGATCATACCACTAGTGTGGCATCAATTTGGAGGCCTAACTAGCATAAGGGCCAGACTTATCCCGCCTCCTATCCACCGTTCGCAAGAAAGATCCAAATCAACCAGCATTTCCAAAGCAATGAAATTGGCTGCTTCTCAAACTATTTGCCTTTATTTGCAGGTGATTCGTTGAGTGAAAACACACTGGTCTAATCATGTTTCGTTCCTGTCAGAGGTATCGAGCCTCACCTCTCCCTTTGAGAGATCAGGATAGACGTCAAATCGCCTCTGTGTATTCAACGGGACCCCTTTTCTGACCTCTTCTATCTTGCCAGGCAGAAGATCGGCATATACGGTTTCCTCACCCTCGCCAGCTTCAGTCAGCACCCCAGCATTTGGATCCACGATCATGCTATGACCCCAGGCATTGTACGATGCGGTCATGTCTCTTGCAGGACTGCAGACGCCCACATATACCTGGTTGTCCATCGCTCGCACCCTCGCTTGCAGCGACCAGTGCAGGGCTCCGGTGGTCATGTTGAAGGCTCCGGGATACACAAGGAGGAAAGCGCCACGTCGAGCGGCAATCGTGGCCATCTCGGGAAACCGAATGTCATAGCAGATGGCCATGGATATCAGGCCGTACGGGGGGATGTTCACCAACGTCAGCTTGTTGCCAGGCGACAGCACTTCGGACTCGCGGAAAGTGATCTTGCCGGGGATATCGATGTCAAAGAGGTGTAGCTTGCGATGCGTGGCCAGCAGTTGTCCTTGAGGAGAGAAGAGCAGCGCAGTGTTGTGATACTTGTCCGTTTGAGGCACATATTCGGGTATACTTCCACCAAGGATGTAGGTTGATGTTTCGGAAGCAAGGGTGGAGAGTGCATGGAACGTAGGCGACTGGTCCTGTGAGGGGGGGGATGGCAATAGGGTTTCGGCGTACTTGGGGAAGTATTGGCAGCCGTAGGGCGAATTGAAACACTCGGGTAGAACAATGAGGTTGGCGCCAGCCCTGTGGGCTTCAAGGACCCGAGAGCGCGCATGAGCAAGGTTGGCAGCTTTTTCAGGCCCTGCAATTCGGGGAGGAGAAGTTAGTACCACCAAGCAGGAGCACGCACCCTTTGGTTTCAGGGTCGTGAGCTTTGGAGGTTAGGGTGGGGCGTGCCTGCTGCGAGTTGAATCAGAGCCAGCTTAAGGGGCTGCTTGAGGAAGCCCGCCATTGCCACCGGGGTGCAATCGCCCAGTAAGATTGCTCCCGTATCTGACTGAAGTCGATCTTCGATTGAGGTCTGAGTGGAAGCTGTGATTGGAGGGTGTCCGATAGCATGGCCTGGAATGTCGTCCGGCGCTGCCTTGCTGCCCCTCACCACGACATGTTAAGCGCCACAGCGATGCAACGCCACAAATGCCAACGCCACAAATGCCAACGCCACAAATGCCAACGCCACAAATGCCAACGCCACAAATGCCAACGCCACAGGCCGCACTTGAGGGGCCAATCCGGCTAGTGATAGCTCATTTTGGGAGTGGAAACGGTCCTTTCTTTCCCAGGATAGCTCAAAGGTCGAAATTCTCGAGGGAAAGTTGAGGGAGCAGAATCCTCCTTTCCTCGATTCCAGAGCTCAGTCAGGCTCTCCCTCCACTGACCACGTTTCTCCCTCCGCTCTTCCTCTGCCCTTCGCGTTCTCAGCCTTAAGTGTACCTCCTTTTTCTGTGTCTGGCAGTCTGCCATTCCCAGAATGGGGACCCTCTTCTCCAAATCAGCGAACGCTATGTTGGAGCGATCGGGTTGAAACGAGCTATAGTAATATTGGCGCTGTATATGGGACTGGTGGTTGAGCCCGGAGGGTTGGATGCGAATGCAAATGTCTTTTTCGGGACGAGGTATCGACTGCTGATCCCGCACAGCGGCCCTCTGCTGAGACGTTTGTGGAATGGCGAATCGCAGGGGGCTTGCTTCGATCAATTTCTTGGCCTCATATTGCTCTTTATAGACAGCTATCGCCAGGTTGGGAGCTTTGATTGCCGGATGATATCGCAAATATTGATACGTCACGAGATCGCCATATTGCTGTAACAGAGTGAGAATCTGGCGGCTCGCGTGGATGCCTGCTGGACGAGGATGGAGATTCAAGTAGACTGCACGACCGGCGGTATGGGCGTACGACATTTGCCTTTGAACGACCCTCATCGAATCCCGCAAGAAAGCTAGCTATGGATGGTCGCTGGTCGCTAGTCGCTAGTCGCTGGGATGGATGCTGCAGGCTGCAGTATCACAGTTCATAACCTATTTTAGCGCTCCCAGAAGTCCTAATTTATCTCATACAGCTTCAGTAGTGACTACGGACTGGAGTGGTAATTGGTAAATTCTAGATTGGATCGACGTGGTGGGCGCCAGTCGACATCCGTTCCCTCCGCCAAAGGTCTAGATGTATTCAGAATTGCACTGGCAGGTGATGCTCGTATCATCCACACAACATCTCTCTTCTCCCTGCTGTAGCGAGTAACCGCCTACCTTTTAGCCACTCTCATATGTCGTGGTGTGCAGCAGCCATCAGCCACTTCCTCTGGCAAACAGCTAGTGCGTTGCAGAAACTTTGGCATGAGGATCCAGACAGACGTCTGACTATGAGAGGTAATTAATGTGACCGCAACGGGCGGCGCTACAACACCTATCATCTGTCTCGAGCCTACATGCACGTACTGTACCCTACTTCCATTTTTGGCCTTGCAAGAAAACACCCGTCGTGGTGTCAGACTGAGCCCTTTGCTTCTTTGCTTTCTCCACGCTCTCTGCCGAGAACACAAACAACAAAATTCGTTGTTCTGGAGCTTTACCTTGTCATGTATTCATGTTTTTGCGCTTCAATATCACCCTGTGAATACACCCTGGGATTGTTACTTTTGCGAGTGTGGTTCCTCTGGGATGGCGGAGGGCTTCGCTCAGCACTCTGCCCACGATAGTATCCGAATCGCAGAACCTTTTCCATCTTTTGCCTGCCACCAGACGTCCGAGGCCTCTCCATCATGCTTGAACTCGGACTTCACCACCCTGCGCCATCTTTCCTCCCTGCTCGGCCACCAGAGTCTGGATTCTCCTCCAACATTGCATGATTGTGTGCAGCCTCCAACGCAGACTTTTCCTGCCAAATCTTCGGGCAAGACTTTATCGTGCCCAAGGGTCTCATTGCGCCGCCACCCCTTGTCTGCTGACCTAAGACGGGTCCCACAGCTGGTGGAAGATCTTACGGGTGATAGGCAAGCTTCGAGTGACTCCGACCTTGCAGGGTCCTTAAGTGAGTCAACGAGCACGCCCTCCATACCAGTAGACGAGACTTTTTCATCAAACAACTGCTACTTCAATCGCTCGCACCTACCGCCCAAGACCAGCATACCTGATACTGAGGATAAGCTTTTCCAGCATGCAAGCGACGCTTTTGATTTCGACTCGCAAAGGAGCCAATCTGGTCGCATCATCGTCAGCAATCAACTCGGAGGAAAAAAGGGGAAGGAAAATGAGACCGATTAGGTTGAGGAGACGCAAGGATGAGCAACAACGCAACAACGCAACCGCCCTTTAACTAGTCGAATCCGGGCATGAGGGAGTCCCCGGGTGGATCCGTGAGAGCTGTAAGGTGACGCAACGGAAGGTCTTTCAGCTCAACAAGAACAGATACTGGTGCAGCGACGCAATTCGAGCTAGGATCGTCCGGACGCTGGCAATGGCGCAAGCATTCCTGGGGTAAAGAGTGCTGCAAGACTCTAGTATGGGGCAGACTGGCAATGATAGAGTCCGACAAAGATGTATTAGGTTGCCCGATTCCTTTCACTCCTCCTCACCTGGGTGTCAGTGCCGCTCTCGTGCCTCATATTTCGCCTATTCTGCTCCGGCGTTCGAGCATTCACATTGAGCCTAGCCTGTTCCTTGCCCTAATCTCACTCCATCTGCTGAGCCTGCCGAGCTCAAGGACATTCATCCTTCTCGTCGTTCCACTCGGATTGCCAATGATGACCGGCTTCCATTCATCCTCTGGTCCAGACAGAATGTTGGTCCCAAATCGTTGGGAAGGAATGATTTGCACTGTCTTGAAGCGCCAGAGGACGCCAATAAGCAGCAAAGTGAGAATGAGCAGTATCCCGGTAATGACAGCTGTCGCCGTCTGTGCTCCGAGGTGCCTTTCTATCACGCCACCCCATCCCGTAGCCCCGGCGGCGATCAGGAAAGCGAACGTTTGCGCGACGGCAAAGGCTGCCGTAACTCGCGGGAAGCAGGAAAAGTTGGTGCGCTTCTGCCTAATCTCTTCAGGTAGTTCGCGGCGTGGTCTGCCCGTCATGCCAGGTTGCAGATCAGATGTATCGAAGTTCTCCATCATGAGCCCATTGCACTCTGCTATTGCCAGATTGGAAAGAAATCCGATCAGGCCGGCGAAGAGGATGGGGGTCATGAAGTGCACAGTCCCATTGGAGGCCAGTGTGTAAGCGAGACCAGCGAAGGGCAGCGCGATCATGAAGGTGGATCGGCGAACGAGATGAGACGTCCAGGTAACGCGCTTTTGAAAGGTCATGCTGTCAGTCCTCTGCTTGTGGTGCCTTGCGCGGCTGAAGAGGCCTGCCTTTTGGAAAGGAACAGCAAGTAAGGCCGCGAGTGGAACGAAAGCGACCCCTAGTCCAACGTATTGCGGATGGAAGATGTAGTATCTCGATAGCAATGCTCCCAAAAGCTGCAGCTACGTTATCTCACATTCGCTGAACTCGAGGGAAAGGAACTTACCACCACGATCATCACCACCTGTCCGTAGATCCACCCTTGGTAGAGCGCAAGAATCAAGAATCCAGGCTGCTTCAACATCCGTACGCACAAGACGTGACCGGCAGATACTTCTTCATACCAATTCTTGGGACCGGTGGATTCTAGATGCATCTTGATCTCGCCTCGAGCAACACGTCTCGATACATCAGTACCGGTGCGTACTTCTGCCATTGACCGTCGATAGGGAGACCTGCGAACCTCAGGTACCATAACGTTGAGGACTAATACCACCGCGTTGAGTGAAATTGTGAGCCAGAAGCCCCAGGACACACTGATTCCACTAATTATGCCTGCACCTATCAGGAATCCAAGTCCGATGGACATGATCGAGCACCAGGTCCAGATTCCGAGCCAGGCACCGATGCCCCCACCATGGCGGCGAACATCATTATTGTCCACAAATTCTTGGTGAGGATTGCCGCTCTGAAGCGAGGCACCAAAAAGATCGAGCAGCGTAGTCATGAAATTGATGTTTGCAAAGCCCATTACTAGCCCTGAAAGAGCCCTCGGCAGGAGAATACCGACTCGTGAGGATGCAGCATCAGGCGAACGAGAGCCGTTCACAGCTAAACCCTGCGGAAATTGAAGTGGCAGAAGGATGGCGAGTGCGGCCAAGGTGTATGGCTTTCGCCCATGGAGGAGTGGCAAAGGCCAAACCAAAATTGTTGTTATCGCTAATCCAAGGAAGAACACCACATTGCCGAGTATGGTATAATGGTGTTCATCCGCAAGCGTGTACTGGATGGCAGGCACTTCACCAGCATATATACCAAGTATCAGCCCCATCAATGAAGTGGTAATGCAGGTAACCGTAGCAACAAAGCGCTTGCGACTTGTGCTCCAGTCACGGGCAATAGGCCTCCGACGGTGAGAGCGACTTAAGCTGAATCCATGCGGTTCGCGTATACTAAAATGGTGCCGATCTTTTAGATTGAAGTCCTTGCGAGCCGCGTCCTTTTCATTTCTTCGAGACGCATGGGTCTTGACCACTTTATCTACCAAAGGCGCCGATGTATTTTCACCGCCTCGTGCGGAGGGTAGTATTGGCTCTTTAGCATCTTGCGTGTTCCCAGCAGAAAGCTCTCGGACAATTGGATGATACTGTAGCGCTGCAGTCACATAATCAGCTACATATGGTAACCCATCAGACTCGGATCCACCGCTGGACGTAATAGTATCACACGAGTGGAGAGCCTCCTTCGCTTGCCGACGCTTTCTCGGCATTCGAATAGAAGTAGATCGAGGGTGGATATGTGGTGGACGCTGTTGAGCTCGATGGCTGCCCTGATGGACACGTGGCTCCTGCTTCTCTTTGTATGACGCCTGGGCGTCCGGAGGTTGCTGAATCTGTATAGTTGCATCGCGCAACGGGGTATCTTCCAGCGCCCAGTCTTGGGTAAGGGTGGTCTGTGCAACATGTAGGGAAGCTGAACGCGATCGAACACTTTGTGTTGCACTACTGACCTCCGAATCAAATGTCATATTCTCGTAATATGTAAGGGCCCCGGGATCTTCGCCACCATAGGAAGATATCGTTTGCGTCCTTGGGGCCACTGTAGAACCCGGGGATTGGTCGGGTTCAGGACCTTCACTGGAATCGCATGGGCCCTTATTATCTAGCTGTCGTTGAATCGTTGGCTTGCTGGTCTCTTTGCCATCTCTGCCATGTCTCGAAAGATCCCGTCCGCTTGGCTCGTTGCCATCGGCAACTCTGAGCTGCTCGGACTCGCTCAAAAGATGTCTCTGGATAG
Organism: Niebla homalea; assembly: GCA_019925105.1. Taxonomy (NCBI): domain Eukaryota; kingdom Fungi; phylum Ascomycota; class Lecanoromycetes; order Lecanorales; family Ramalinaceae; genus Niebla; species Niebla homalea. The sequence continues at coordinate 863,353 of JAHGAU010000009.1, forward strand.
ACTCAGATCTCTTTCCAATGTTATTGCTGCCAGCTTCGTTTCCGGCCATCGACAAAGCTTCCGTCAGCAGATTCTCGAGGTCCAGAATAGCTTTGGAGAAAGACTGATCATTTGTTTGCTGTCGCCGCACCATGTGGAGAGACCCGTTACTGTCTGCGCCGGCTCTTGAAATCATGTTTGCGTCAGCTGTCCATGGAGGTCCCTCGTAGATTGACTGGCTTCTTTCTGCAACGTCTGCTCCTTTGAAACAACTAGGTCTAGCAGTCAGATTTCTTGACGTGATTGTAGCCAACAGCTTTTCGCTGTCTTTGCGACTGACAGCTTCAGACATTCCTTTGTCGGTCTGATTCTCGCGATTGGACGCTGGGACCAAAGATGGAGAGGCGGATACATTTTGAGAGTCTGAAGGCCTTGCGAGCGAAGATCGTCTCTTACTTGGCGCCTGCAAAGGGGAGGATTGCACAGTCGAGCGCGGCCGATCGCTTGTTCTTGAAACGATGGACAGGGCTCTGCTTATGGGCGAACGTCTGATGGAATCCTCGGTCTGAGATTGAATTGATGAAAATGAACGTCTAGGAAGAAGCGGCGCTGTTTCGCTTTGCTCCCCCACTTTCGGTGTCAGGCGGATTGTACGGAGGCTGCTAGACCGGTGGGGGATATTGTGTGCGTCATCTACAATTGCGTTGTGCCCCTGCGGCGCCGACTCGGCCCCTGAGTAGTCGATGTGGGGGACTGCTTTTCTGACAAGTGACTGTGCTCTGATACAGCGTTCAGTGCCGTCGTGGCAGCTGCAGTTGAGTTCTCTATAATCAAGCCAAGATGGTCTTCCAGGTTCAATGTGTCATGGTCATGACCTTCGTGGTCGGCATCCTGCACTTTTCGTCGTGAGTTCGACGCCACATAGCCCTCTGCTGTTTTTTCGGATCGATAGCTTCGTGGTATGGGAGACGGGTCGGGCCTCAATTGAGCATTCTTTGCAGGGTCGTGTTGCGGTGGAAGTATGCGTAGAGAGTATTTTGGAAGACCGCCTGTTTCATAAGGGCCGGCGCTCGGTGCATCTACATGATGTGGCCATTCAACCCTGCGCGACTGACCTCCGGGAATCGAAAGGGTGGTAGCCTTCTGGTCGATGGATGAATCTGTAGAGGGTGAAGGACCATCGACACAGAGCATCATGTCAGCCCGAAGGTCCAGCTGACTTGGCTGTTTGAGAGATCGCACCGTCGCGGTGCCCATCTGGTACTTGAACTTATCTGACCTGGCGGATACCATTCTAAACAGTGAGGGTTGAATTTCTGTGGAACCCAAATCGGGTTCGGCAAGGATCAAGGCTGTCGCTCTGTACAAAGCCAGCCTGCTGGCTGGGCAATAGAAGAATAAGGAAAGAATAATGTGCTTAATCACTGTTCGAAAAGGTTATGCTGTGAATAGAAAAAGACGCGGGTGCTCAATGATCTTGTATGAACTACGAAAAGATTGGTCCTGCAACGACAGGAAGGAGCCGGCGAGAATGATGAGCGAGGAACATTAAGGACATATGGTGTATCATCATTAAATAAGAAGCACCTTCCTCTTTCGATGCAAGAGGCCACGGCAAATCGGTCGCCCAACAGCAAGAAGATTGCATAGCCGTTCCTCTTACAAATCTTGCATTCCTGAGCATCATCCCCTTTGAAACGAGTACGAAGAATATTCAGCCGGTAGCTACTTCCCCTTTCGATGCCATTTATCAAGGGCCAACAAAGTCGAATCAAGTTCATGACTGACTTGGAAGCACTCACATTCAGAACGCAGCTCAGATCCAAGTGCATATCTGTAAAACCACCTGAACAAAGCACGTGCTTTGAGAATAATCATTAAGGAAGGACGCACCACCCCCAGACCGCGCGGCAATAGCGCCAGCAAAACGTACGTACTTCTTGATCACTCGCTTTCGCTCGCAGGGCATTTGCAGAGATCCAATGTCGCCTTGCGGATAGGCAATGGGCAAAGACAGTGTCGGTCCAGATTATCTTGGTGTAAGTAGGTGGAGTGGTGGAGCCCGAGTTCTGTGCTACCCAATTAGTCTCCACGCGTGAGTAGCGACCTGCCCATAATAGTGTGAAGACAGGGCAACGGTTCATACCTGATCGCGCCATCGACTGCAAAGGGTGACCCGAAACATATGCCCACAGGGAGTCTTTCCTTGGTGAGCCTAATCGTGTGGATACCTTTCGCAAGGGACTCATGGTCTCTCGCGATGTTCCCAGGAGCTATACCTGCTGATGTCAGCATGAAGTCGATACGACCTAGACTGGCATCACTTTCAGTTGTGCCAACTAAGCTTAAAGATTAGACTTTCTAACCAGATGGCCGCTGTCCTCTTGCAGCCAGCTCTATCTCGTTCCAACGGAACAGGCGCAGTCGGCAGATCATGTTCATGTTGAGCCGGACCTCTAGAGAGGCACCAGCTTGATCTGGCGGCCTTTCCACGAAATGGGACGATTCGCGATGATGTCATAGACTCTCATCCTGACTGGCGCTGCGATATTGCCGCTTCAAGCAGTGCAGATGGTACATGCAGAGGCTATGGCACAGACGAGTGAAGTGCCTGTACTTCTTTCTCTTCCTCAAGATGAAATTAGTCGACCTTGATCGCTCTGTGTCGAGTCAGGTTCCGCCTATAGCTTAAATGACCAGGGACGCCTACCCGTATATCTTCTTGATGAAGGTATAAGCAGTTAGGAATCCGACTGTTCCCATCAGCAAGCCGTAGACAGCGCAGCCGAGTCCGCAGTAGCAGAAGAAGAGGATGGTGCTTGTGAACCCCTGGGTGTGTAATTTCGTCCAGTAGAACCAGAGGCAATACATATAGATCCAGATGGCAGAGCCAGCACCTGTCAGTATGCTTTGCCACCACCAGTGGTAGTTCTCCGCACATAATTGTACGTATGTCGCAACGATCGTGACCTCCATGACGGTGACAATATTGACAAAGGATACCACAGCTATCAGACCCGTCAAAGTTAGCGCTCGTCAACCGGATTGGCGGCTAGACAGAAGGGTGAGAAGTAGGAGAATGGATCCGTTGCCAAAGCGAAGTTGAACGTTTCGTGGCGTTCGGTAAAAATACATCGAAAACCTTGACAGCAGCCATCACTTACAGAGAAATCCGAAGACGTAATAATATCCTGACTTGTCTTGCCATATGCTACGAAAGACGAAGAGCAACTCGATGAAGATAACAGCGAATGGCACGAGACCAGCGAGAAGGACACCGTAGGCAGGCGTCGTGTACCATGGCTGAGATGGGATCGGACGTGGGACACTGCTCGTCTTTGTAGGATGATCATAAGGATTACTGTAATGGTGGGCATACCAGCTGCCAAAGTACACCAGTGGTGATTGAATCAGCAGCCAGAGTGCAACAAGACCAACAAGGGTGCCGAAAGGGAGGGCTGTGCTAGATGCCTGAGCCCACACAAGCAGGTTGAGAGTGAACATTGACATGAAAAGCGCGCCAGGAAAAAGGAGGGCGGTCAGAAGTGCGTTGCGTCGCCAGTCTAATCCATTGAAGGTCTTGTAGATTCTCGTTGATGAGTAGCCAGACAAAAGACCTGCTGAAATGTAGAGACCCACGCCAAAGCTGACGAAACCGCCGCGGAAGCTGGGATTTAGTACCCCAAAGGTACTCAAGGTCAGTAGACCAAATGCCATGAATACCAGCTGCGTGCCTGACCCAATCATTGGTCCTAGAAAACCAATGGCTCGGGGTGCACGGAATACGTCCCCGTGAAGGAGCTTCCATCCCGTGATGTCCTCGACCAACTCTTCGTCTGAAGAAGGGACGTCTTTCTCAGGTTCTGAATTCTGATTCAAGAGGCCTGTAGTGAGGGTGTCACGGGAGTATTTGGAGATTCTGCTTGATTTTTTGGATTTGAGCTTCAGGGCGCCTTCTTCCGCGTTACTATCTCGGAGTAGGGCTCGACCTTCTCCCACAAAGGTCCTAGCAAGTATCATGACAACGACGGCCGTGAGCAATGAGCTGATGACCAAGGAATTAATGATCGCGAGCCAGTGGATACTGTTGCCTTCGTCTTGGTTATTAAAATAAAGGTCCCATCTCCGCGACCATTCAACTCTATTGTCTTCGCGAAAATACACAGAGTATGTGTACGGTATGTTGAGCGTCATTCCATCGTCATTGATGGCCTGGGTCGGAGAATAGGAGGATAGAGGATGGTCGTCCGTTGTGTCAGTGTTGTTCAATGCTAAGAACAAATCCAGGCCATTCTCATCCCCATGAATGTCTTGAGGGCATCCATCGCGATCTCGATGGGCTGCCTCGATGCTCCTTGTGAAGACCTCAAAGCCAACAATGACCCTACCCCCCTTATCTCCAGCCTTGCCAGGTGCTTTGCGCCAACGGAAGACTAGTATCAGGTGGTTGTGCAGGAAATATCTTGGTTTGCCAGTTGCGGGCGAAATCTCTTTATAACCGAGCTTGAAGCCAGCGGCGTAGTATTTGTGGCTCTTGTCCACGGTGACGAAGCTTGTTGCGCCAGGGAGATTGTCCACTATCCACTCAACGACGTAGCCGTCATCGATGAGCTCTCTGGCCCTTCCAACACCATTGCGATCCGTGTTGTGATTACAAAGATAACGGCATTCGCTATCCTGGCCCATAGCTATGTCATAGTCCGAAGTCATGATCCTGTCTCCACGAAGGACCTCGCCCAGATTTAGAGAGACTCTTTTGCCACTGGTATGACCTGCGTGGATCTTCCCAGAAGGAGGACATACGAAGGGAAGTTCGTAATAGGCATATTGGAGCTGCGTGTTGTCTGAATAGACCTTGTTCACGTAAAGGGGAATGGCCTCATTTTCTACATAACTTCTGATAGACCATCCTAGGACGCAAAATGAGCTTTCGGTCTTAGGTCAAGGTACGCTCGAAAAAGCTCACCAGGTATATAAAAGGCTCCAGTAGATGCTATTGCACACCAGAGGCTAAACAGTCGGGGTAAAGTGCTTGAAAAAGCTGCGCGCATTCTTCTTTTGGCCTCAATTCAGAGTTGGTCTTGAAGGACTGTGGTGTGACGCGGCATGGATTCCAGTCTCAAGGTGTGAGTCGCCTCCTTCCTAGCTTTCATACCAAGTCATGGGGAACCCGGACCAGAGGGAACTCGAGTGTCTGGTGGCGTACTCTGTAGCGATCATCAACCAAGAGTTCCTACACCGAGAAACACAATGGTGTGAAAAAAAGAAGCAGGAGGAGCGATAGCGTCTAGTACCGTAACAATCATCCAGGGAAGGACACAGGACCAGAAGGTTATAATGAATCTTCTCGCACACTTACCCGTTGATCTAATCCGTACAAGCGGCCAATACCGTCTAATACCGTCATATAATTTACGGTACGGTAAATGAACTCACGATATCGGAGAAGTTGCCTATCTAGCTCTGGACCGAGCTGGCTCAGGAGCTAGAGAGTAACTTACTATTAACCAATGTACAGACGTTGCTCGTCAGGTTTTCCGTATGGCAGACAATGTGTTGAATGAATACCGTTCCTACTATCTCTGTTCATTGTTATCATCTCAGCTCCCAACAACCGCCTTCAATAATCCAATTGTTGTACCTGGATTATCTTTCTCTTTATGCTAATACCATTGTTCGTGATAACAAAGCTATCTACTGCATATACCACGAATAAATCATCTGCCGTTTACGGATGATGAAATTCTGCTGGGTAGGTAACCAAGGTATCTGCAGGATCGTCGTGCACTCCGTACCGTGAGCCGTTCCTAGTCTTCCTGAGAACCAATGGCCCGTCATGGTACTCACGACTGCGATGCGAGCAAGACCCGGGTGCAGGCTGGTCAGTTCACGACATTTACCAGGTTCGTGCACCCATGCATTGACTCGATTGTTCCATCGGAGGATTTCCACCTCGTGCCAAGGGAACTCGTGCCCAGTGGAGGTTTGAAATGGAAGTTGGCACCAGCACAGGCTACTGTGCAAGATGAGTCTGGGGTTAGAACAGGGACTGAAGACGTGATCACAAGCTTGCGAGCAGATCTTGACCATATGCATGGTAAGGTCTCACAGCTAGAGAGCTTCATGAAGGACTTCATTGATGGCTCGCCTGTATCAGAAAGACACTTTGACGACAAAGTGGTCTTGGCAGCGCGGTCGGATTCACCAGCATCTCAATTGGTCTCGCTCAACTCTATCACGGTCCAGGATTGCAGTTTCATTGCTGGAAAAGGCGGTCAGAATGATCAGAATGGGTCTTCGCGCAGCGAACACCTTGCAGACCGACCTTTGAGAAGGCGACGTTCCTTTGGACCATACGAACTCTTTTGGATGCAGAACAATCCATATGACGCCACTATAGATAGTCGGGATGCTTCACGCGACGCCTTCAACAAGGATGATAATGACCAAGATCAAGGAATGTCAATATCGGCTGTTTAGAGAGAGAAACCTTCCCAGCCGTGTCTCCCCTTCATAATGCGCGCATGCATCTTGCTGAGCAAACAAGAAATCCAAGATACCAGGATGCAAACAAAAAGCCATAGTAAGACTATGCATGCTTGTCATCTTAGAAGTTGGCTTCGGTGTCTCCATGATGGAGCCCTCTTTGCCTCGAGCGTTAAATCACCATGGTAGAATTGGCAAAGCCTTAAGCCTACACTCGAGGGCCAATTGCAGGAGGCTCATTCTTCGTTCCGTGTCTGCGCCTGAAGGACGCTCGGCCATATGATAAGTATGTAATTGTGGTGGCACCGTAGGGCGGGGTCTGAGCCAATTAAGGCTGTAATTTTGTACGCCAAGCAGCCCTGCGGATGCCGGCTATGTAAATCGAATAGGCGATCAACATTCGATACTTGTACTCCTCCAACTCCTTCTACCGTACTGAGATAGAAAACAATCCCGCCACTCGGTTGCCAGACTTGCCAACCTCATCCCTGGGTCTCTCCCCTCCTATCATACAACTCTTTCAGCGCTCTTGCCGAATCTATCACATTGATCGCATACCAGGAAATCTCGTGCGACCTGTCTTACGATTTATTCCACAGAATTTGACCGTCACTTCAATCACAAGAGTCTATCCTGAACATCAGCTTCGGTGTGGCCTACTTATCTCTGATGTTCATCGAGAAGAGTGGTTCCTAATCATCATTATGAGACTCTCGCAGGCGGTTGTCGCTTCCCTATTCATCTCGGGCGTTATCTCCGCTTTTGCCACCCGCCCAAAGAGATACAGGGTCGCAGAATCATTACAGCAAAGCGAAGACCAAGATGAGGGGTATAATGAAGCGCCGCAACCGCTTGCTTTTCGCTTCAACGAGGAGCTCCTCAGCTATCTAGAGAAAAGAAGAGGTGGTGGAGGCTCCGGTGGAGGAGGTGGTAGAAGCAGCGGCAGCTCATCCTCTGGTTCATCATCGTCAGGATCATCTTCCTCTGGGTCTTCTTCCGCTGGAAGCAGCGGTAGCGGTAGCGGTAGTACCGGCGGTTCACGAAACACCGGCACCGCAAGGTGAGAAGAAACCTTTCATAAAGCGTTCCACTCCAATACTGATTTAACGCTCAGTTCTTCGTCTCAGGTACCACCTTCTTATGGTGGTGGCAGGTATTATGGCGGCGGCGCGGCCACGCCATATCGGGCAGGCGGCCGAAGCCCTCTCGGTGGCATCTTGCCCTTCGCCTTAGTTGGGGGCGCTATCGGCGCTGCAGCAATTTTCCCTGGCCTATGGCTCTATGGAGCCTACGAATACAATTACGACCATCGCTACAGTTTCCGGAATCGCACGAATGATACTGCAGATGGCAACACAACCCTTCCCGTCACTTGCCTTTGCCAAAAGTACTCAGCATGTGGTTGCGATGATAATGGAAATAATACCTTCTTAGATGGGCTTGTGGGTAATGGAAGTTACCAAGGCCTGAACAAAAGCTTGGTGACTGTGCAAAACGTAAACGGGACGAGAACTCTCGTCCTCAACGGCACGCTCCCAAATGGCACCGACACAAGTTCCGCATCAAGTGCCACAACCACCAGCGCCGCAGCAGCTGTCGGCAAAAGTGCACTCGAAAGCAGTGGATTCTGCCTCGTTGGCGGCATTGTGTGGTCAATTCTGTGGTTCTTGTAGAAGACAGTACGGCCTGGACGTGCTCAAGGCAATCCAAGAAAGTGCAAGAGAATCCCCAGGGAAGGACCTGCAGAAGCAGTACATGTGACGGTGGGAAGCTTCAATAGGTATCGTCTTCACTGGCTACTTCTCTCGATGTACTGATCTGGTCCTCTTTGTGTCTGGTGAATATGGATAAGGCGCTATTGTACATAACCACGAATCGAGCCTTGTATTATCAAACGCGTTTAAGATTATATACGAGGTCACGACGCCGCTGTTGCTGCTTGATCATTTCGAAACTCTGCCAACGCCTTTTGTTTGGCTCATACTGCTCTTCTCCCAGTCAGTCTAAAGAAAAACACGGTAACGCAGCATATCAACGCCCTAGGTCTGCTGGAAGTGGACATCTTATGGTGCCAATATCATGCAGTGGCCTAAATTTTCACACCAGAATCCTGCCGTCGCCGTCCACAGGGAAAGTGTAGGTTTCGTGTAACAGCGACATTCGCTGCATCGGAAAACCGACGACGTCCTCGTTGAATGCAGACAGAGCTTCCAATCTTGCACAAGGACTACTATGAAGATGGATTTGGCATTACGCGAGGAGTCTAGATGATTACCAGTAGACCACTGTACATCTACTAGCCTGTGGGGCAATTACAATCTCGTATCAAGAAGGGAGGGACTAGGTAGCGAATGTTGGACTTGATAGCTCAAACGTAGGATAGAGCCTGGGGAGATTCTGGGGAGATTCTGGAGAGATTGTGGGGTCAAGCCAAGGATACGGTGCCGAAGACCCGATACATGGTGATATGTGCCTAGATCAATGGTCGCCAACATCCACATCTTAAGTCATCTTCAGGACGACTCCAGCTTTCAGAAGAGCGTCAATGCTTCAGGTTACCGCAGAGACGCGTGGCGTGTTAAGACTTGAGGGTCATGCAAAGTGCTCGTAGCGCCGGTGGGATGGAGTTTCAGGAGCTGCCAAGTGACCCAAGTTCGTGCAGCTCCGAATGGCGGATTCGTATCTGGGCTGGATGCATCATGCAACGGGCGGAGGTCTGAGCTTCGACATGGTATGTGGTGGAGCTCCCCTAGCGCCAAATAGTAGGAGCTTCTCTACTTTGCTCAATTACTGCATTGATGCTTCTTCCCTGATCTGGGAACTAAGGAAAGACTCAAGTATTCTGCTCTTCTCCTATTCGGCTATTATTCCACATCTTGTCTCATGTGTGTTAAATCCTTGCCAGCAAATTCGTGCTCAATAAATTGATGGAAGCACTGCTCGATACCTGATACGGATAGTCTGGGCTGGATGGAACGCTCTCAGCCTCTCATGCTTTGCGATCGACATGATCTCTCCATCTACGTTGAACACGCGACTTCGATGAGGAGCTGCCCACCGCACTGAGAGTAAAGATTTCGATAGTTACTCCTAGGCTTGGAGCAAGCTCGTAATGTTTATTAATGATTGTGCAGACTAAACAAAAGACTTCCTCAAGGCCCGTACCGTTTGCAGCATTTTTTTGTTGGTTGGACTGGAGAATAAGAAGGAAAATTTCCGAAAGTGTGTTAGCCGCTGCCTAAGGGAGTAACGGCAAGGCAACAGCGGTGAATAATTGTTGCTCGACCTTGGAAGAAACCAAGACGGACTGGGAAGCCGTGAAGGGATCTTTATCGTCTTGTCCGCACTTATGACTTGTTTTCTTTAAGAAGTCGAGGAATACCACAAGCGCGATGAACCCGCATTCCGCATTTCCAGCTGGTTCATGCTTGGTCTCATCTGGATCACCAGTCACCAGGTTTGCAGCTCGTTTCCCCCAGCGACCGGTTGTCGGGAGAAATTTTGACACACTACTTGAATGCTTTGGGTTACCACCATGGACCACAACAAGAGATCTGACGAATGACACGAGCTTCAGAACTCAAATTCCAGCGAATGAGAAGCTTGGACGCAATCTCAGGAAGTGGAGATGGGCAAAATAGATTACGCCATTACACTCAACGCTGTATGCATTCAAACCCATGTTATTGTTCGGAGGTGGAAATCCTGTACGACTTGGCGGCAAGCCGGTGTCAGGGGCGACTGAAGCTGCGACCTGGTAACCCGCCGAGCAGACCAGCCAACCCCAGCCCACTCGCTGCAGGATTCGTGCATCATTTAGTAAAGTGGCAAGGAGACTTCTTATATTAGACCATGCCCGAATTAGCCGAGATCCCCCCATTCCCTCTGATCTGGGCTGTGTCGCCTGAGCATCTCCCTGGCGACACTAGCTTAGTGTCTGCTAGCCCCACTCAGCCCCTAAAAGCAGCACATCTTACTTTTCAGCCCCCCGTCCGGCCACGCCTCCTTCTTGCCATAGATAAAGTCCTTTCGCCCACTTTCCTTCTCTTTCTTTCATCTCACTCCACATACATCCACAAACATCCAAGTTTTTGTCTAGTCGTTCATCTCTTCTACAGTCGCTTCTGATCATCACACGATCATCACATTCGCTCAGTATTCAAATTACAACAACTACATCTAATAATCACCACAAACCCTCCTCTTAATACCAACTCTTCACCCCAACAAAACAACAACAGACACTTCAAAAATGCAATACTCAAGCATCACTCTCTTCTTGGCCTTCGCTGCCACCGCCTTCGCCCAAGGTCAACAGGTTGATGGACAGGTCACTGTTGCCTCTGCTGCCACTCAAATCAGCGATGGCCAGATCCAGGTCCCAACTGCTGTCCCATCAGTAACTCAGATCAGCGACGGACAGGTTCAAGTCCCAACTCAGGCACCAACCACCGCTACTGGTGTTACTCAGATCCACGACGGACAAGTTCAAGTCCCAACCACCGCTGCTGGTGTTAAACAGATCCACGACGGACAGATCCAAGCCTCTGGCACCGGTGCACCCGCCCCATCTGCCAACGGCACCTTCACCTCCCCAGCCCCCTCAGCCTTCACCGGTGGTGCCTCGTTCGCCAGCTGGAGCAAGGAGGTTGCTGTGGCCGCCGTTGGTGCCGCTGCCGGTTTCGCCCTCCTGTAAATTATCTCTTGACACCGCGAGCAGGAAAGATTCAAGTCTCAACACCATATCAATACTACTGGGATGGTCTACAACCTCCCGGGGTTCCAGGATTTCAAGCTCGAATACATTCATGTGTCTTCGTTCGGTCGTACATCCTGGATGGCATGGGGAACGAGGCAGGAACGCTCTAATTGAGAGGGGAGTGGCACGGGAGGATTGGCGTTTCACAAAGTATCATGCATTCTTGTAACTAGATAACGTGGCATTTGCAACGGCATTCATCACCAGTACTCAGGCATGCGAATGACTCGGGCTATCCAGGCGATCGAGGAAGGGGTTCTAGGATACAATAATAATACATACTTGTCTTCATTCCAGCCATGTCATGTCACCCTGCTTGTGCATATAGTGCAAAGGATTAGGTATGGCCTTAATTAAAGCTGTTGCTTATGAGATTGTCTTGGTTCACCAATCATCATACATGACGCGGCTGAAGGGAACACCCTGCATAGACAATCTACTCGACTGTTCTTTCCTCGTTGCCATCTCCATCTACAATTTTATACTAACGAAGATGATGACACACTTTCAGTCTTCCGGACTTGTCTTCCACACTCCCTGAGTAGCTCTCGCAACATCTGAAGTGTTCAGCTCCGATTGCGGCTGTCGGCACCGTGCAAGCTTTGACTCTGGATGCTAGCACAATGGTTTCCGTCACCCCACACACTTTGTCAATGCGGGAGTCGCCTCGCGTCATGAATGTCTCATCCTCTTTCCCTCCTCCGCGCGGGGCATTTCAGACGAGACTCCATTGTGCACTCTCTTATAATTTCTTGCTATACAACGAGAGACCTGAAGAGAGACGCGGGATATCGAGCGAGGTAGAAAGTGTATTGAACGATATATGAGCGGCCCGCCAAATGGAGAAAGAGTGGCGGATGAAAAGACTCCTACAACTGCTTCTCTTGACGGGGACCCAGCTGTCGATCCGTCACCACCCTCAAGGTCACAATTGATGGATGAGGGCGTTCCAGAAATCAACCCACCGGGTCCTCCAACAGAATACAAGCAGAAGAGGGTCTTCTCTGCGCCCGATCATGGCCGAGAGGCTCCAGAATCATTTCCCCCTTCGTCGGCCGCACGCAACTCACGTGGCTACGTATCCGTGGATCATTGTGGGAACACTTATCCTGAGGGTGGTCTCAGGGCATGGCTGGTGGTTTATGGCTCCTTTTCGGGGATGACAGCTTCTTTTGGGCTAATGAACACCATTGGGACATACCAAGCTTATCTGAGCACACATCAGCTGGCTCATCTTGATCCAAGTACACTCGGCTGGATCTTTAGTTTCTACACTTTTCTCTCATTCTTTTGCGGCGTGCAAATTGGACCTTTCTTTGATAACAAGGGACCGCGAGCGCTCGTGGCGGCAGGGACGCTGTGCCTGGTCATGGGAGTATTCGGGGCTGCAGAAAGCACAGGTCAGTCTACAGGTGGGCCACTGCTATCGCCGATCATCTCTTGTTCTCCTGATTGGAAGTCGTCCGCTGACAGATGCAATATGACAGAGCTGTGGCACTTCATTTTGTCTTTCTCAATCGCAGGCGGTTTGGGTACTGCGCTAATCTTCACACCGGCGGTATCCTCCATTGCGCATTTCTTTTTTCGCAAGCGTGCGGCAGCCACTGGGCTTGCCACAACTGGCGGGAGCGTTGGTGGGATCATCTTCCCACTCATGCTTCAGAAGGTAGGCAATCTCTGCCAGAATTTCCTATATACAATATAACCTTGGATTGCTTGCAACAGAACATGCTACTCGGTGCCAGTACCAAGTGCTACAGGGTTTCACTAACCTTGAAAATGGAGCTAGCTGTTTCCCCTGGTCGGTTACTCTTGGGCATGCAGGATCCTTGCATTTGTGTTCCTCTTCCAATTGATCATAGCAAATATCCTCATCCGAACCCGCCTACCCCCGCCAGCACAGGGCACGGGAAGTAACATATGGCCTGACTGGCGGATATTTAAGAACCTGCCATTCTGCCTCACGACCGCAGGAACGTTTCTCATCGAATGGGCCCTTTTTGTTCCTCTTTCATACATATCAAGCTACGCGCTCGCTCGGGGCATCGACCCGACATTTTCCTATCAGATACTTGCAGTTCTGAACGCAGGCTCATTCTTTGGGCGCTGGGCGCCAGGTTTTCTGGCAGACAGCCTAGGCAGATTCAACATGATGATTGTCACGGTGTTCCTGTGTATGGTCTCTGTCTTGGGCCTTTGGTTGACTTGTGCGCTATCTTCAGACCTCCTTCCTCAACTGATCATTTTCACCCTGATTTTTGGGTTTGCAAGCGGCTCGAACATTAGTCTCGGTACGGTAATGCTTCCACTCCTATCATCTGAGAAAACAGCACAGGTGCAAGTCATCCTAAGGTGCCTTCTCGAACCCGTCCGTAAGCACGCACGCAGATATTTGCTGACTCCGGGATCATTATTAGTGCCGGTTTGTGTTGGCCAACTTTGCGATACGAAAGAATTCGGCAGATGGTATGCTGGGCTTTATACGGTCGTCAGCGTTGGTTGCCTGACTGGGATTCCCATTGCTGGAAATATTCTTGATCGGGATGACGGAGATTATTTTGGTTTGATCGTGTTTGTGGGGGTTGCGTACGCTGCTGGCTTGTTATGCTTCGTTGTCGCCAGGATCAGACAAGTCGGATATGGCCTTTTTCGCAAATTTTGATGCAGGCACCGCAGGAGGGAATCTGGATGAGAGGAGGGAAAGGAGAGGGGAGAGAAGCACCGGTCAACAGGGTAATACGTCAGTGTGTGACCTTTGCAGCATCGTGGTGTCTCCAGGCTCCTTTCCAATCAGAGGAGGGATTTTGGAACATGTCGAGACCGCCGCCATCGCCAATGTGACCGCGTCGATACAGACGGCTTGTTAGACGCGGCAGCATGTTGTTACGCACGCGGCGCAGGCCTGGGCCGCCTGGCAGGAATGGATCTCAGAGATATTTCCCCAACTTCATCTATGTATGTCCCGGGGGTCTTATGTAGCATGGAGCAAGGCTGGCTCTGCGAGTCGAAAAAGTGAGTATATCGGAAGAGACTTGATTTGTTGTCTTATTAATGATGAAGCACCGTTGACTCCGCGATCTAGACTACCTAATAATGAAACCCTTGTTCCGATCAAATAAATAATAATTTCGTGCGCGCAAGTCCCGTCGCAACAAAGTGAGCCCGAAAGCCCGCGTGATCGTCCACGTTATGACTGGTCATAATTGTACTGTTCCCACCGGAGGCCAAGACCACTAATTCCCCGATTGATGTGGGGGCTGCGGTGGCCAAGCGTCTGGGCGCTTGTGCCTGTAACCTCAAGGAGCCTAACGTGTAGCAGAACCCTGCCCGACTTTCTCGGACACCCCGTACATTATCATTGTTGGGATAGGCCGCATGGGGGATGTGATCATGCGAGCAAGCGATTAATTGAACCAACTTGAACTAAGCGATGGTCCTCAAGCCATCACCTTCAAGAACGTTCTTTCACGCGCATGGGACGTTGTTGGCCTCGATATGATCAAGATCTTGGCGTTCCTTTGGCTTTCCGCACTAACGGCAACAGATCGAGTGGTTGTCACTCGCTAGCTCCTAAGATGCCTCACGCAGGTGAGGAAAATGGAGGGGAAGATACTTAAGCTCGTTCTTCGCCCATCTAGACAAGACACAAGTTCTATCACCGTTTCTCACCAAATGTTCACATCACAATTTTGAGTGTCTACAATAAGGGATAAGCATCAACCCTTGGCTTCTCGACTTGCTCCCTTCCCATACACACTCCTCTGTCATTTGCATCCGTGATTTTTACCTCTTTGCGGAGCAAGTCCAACTGACTCCAGAGATCTACTTGCAATCCTGAAAACACACCACATGCTCGAAGAAAAGCGCAGATTTCGTTCAGTCTTGCTTTACTCCTGAACTCTTCCGAAACCCAATCGGGCAGAGTGCGTCTTGCAGTGCCCTACCAATAATATCAAACATCATTTGAAGTAGCCTTACCATAGGGCATCGTTCAAACTTCACGAAGTCCATCTTGTCTTTGGTGGAAATCTGGAGTCCTAATAGATAACGACAGCAATCAAGGACGAAGAGATTCTCCTTACATCTTTACGTTGGACATCATGCCCGTTTTCATGAATCCTTTCCAGAAGCACGACGTAAGCGATTTTCCAGATACTTACGTGCCCTTGGGGCATGCACAGAGACACCACTCTGTGGTCTCTGCCCATGGCAATAAGCCCGCAGGCTTATCCCCAGGGGGAATAGCCGATGATACGAAAGTGAAACGAGGTGACAGCATCAAGAGTGGGGACGCAGGTGGTCTCGTAGATGAGCTCACCTTGGAGGCACTTCGCGCAGAGATAGATGCGGATGTGGAAGCTGCTGGGCACGACACCGCATACGATCGAAAGGCCAAGGTCATCAATAAGGCCATCATGGATATTGGAATGGGATGGTATCAGTGGCAGCTATTCGTCCTGTGTGGTTTCGGATGGTTGGCCGATAACATGTGGCTGCAGACAGTAGCTCTGACTTTGCCCTCCTTGACCTCGGAATTTGGGCCCACCGCGACGAACGTACGATACACAACCTGCGCCACATTTATCGGCCTGTGCATTGGCGCTTCCTTTTGGGGTGTTGCATCCGATGTGCTCGGTCGTAGGTTGGCCTTCAATATGACCCTTTTCCTGGCAGGGGTCTTCGGATTGGCTGTCGGTGGAGGTCCTAGTTGGATCGGTACCTGTGGGCTTTATGCTTCATTAGGAGTTGGCGTAGGAGGAAATCTTCCTGTGGACGGTGCTCTCTTCCTCGAATTCATTCCGTCTGCCTCTCAGGGCCTCTTGACGCTCCTCTCTGTCTTTTGGCCTGTAGGGCAATTGATTGGCTCCTTGGTCGCCTGGGGCTTCCTCACAAAGTACAAGTGCGATGCAAGTCTTCCAGCCTGCCCTATCGCCGCTCCAGGCGAGGACTGCTGTGCTAAGGCTGATAATATGGGTTGGCGATATGTAAGTCCCAGGTCCATTGCATGTTCCGCTCAAGAGTATGAAAATTGAGCAGCAGAAACTCCATGTCTTATCTGACTATTCCTCTCTTGGGAAACCCCCCAACATAGTATTCTGCTTCTCGTACTTGTTGGCTAACTCGACGTCTGCAGTTCAACATCGTCATAGGGGCCATTACCTTCTTGATGTTTGTGTGTCGCTTCTTCCTCTTCCACCTTTTCGAATCTCCCAAGTTTCTTCTGGCCCGAGGACGGCAACGTGAGGCTGTCGCAACGGTCCACGGCATCGCATACAAGAACAAGAAGAAGACATGGTTATCAGAGGAAGTATTGAACGCGATAGGGGGAGATCCCGAAATCGTGAGCACTGCAAAGCTGTCCACTGCGGCCATCGTGAGCCGGTTCTTCAGCAAGTTCTCTAAAGATCGGATCGGGCCCCTGTTCGCTACCAAACGTAAGGACTCTGAAATATTTCTTTCTATCAAGAGAAAGGATTGGCTTTCAAGCACGCTCCTTCACAACATGTTTGCATGCTCCGTCTTCACTCACTTAGAATCGCCACTGATATTAAAATATTTGTCCAGGCCTCGGTTGCATGACGGCTTTGATTTGGTTTTGCTGGTTAACGATAGGGATGGGGTATCCTCTATTCAACGCTTTCCTGCCTCAATATCTTGAGAATGCCGGGAAGAATCAGGCACCTACACCCAACAACATTGTGTATCGCAACTATGCCATCACGTCGATCGTCGGTGTACCTGGTAGTTTCATTGCGTATTTCACAGTGGATATCAAATATATCGGTCGCAAGGGAACAATTGCCGCCGCCACGCTGGTCACTGGAATCCTACTTTTCCTATTTACGTTGAGCTCTGATTCGAGCTACCAGCTCACTTTCAGCAGCCTTGAGGCTTTCTTCCAAAGTGAGTCCAGCTGGTTCACCGATTTGCGACAAATGATTGACCTAAGGTTAGATATCATGTACGGCGTTCTGTATGCGTACACACCGGAAGTATTTCCAGCACCAAATCGCGGGACCGGTACTGGCATTGCGTCCTGTTTGAATCGCCTTGCAGGTCTCTGCGCTCCCATTGTGGCTGTCCACGCTGGCAAAATCAATCCAAATGCTCCTGTATATGCATCGGGAGCCTTGATACTCGCTGCCTTTATCGCAATGTGCTGTTTCCCTATTGAGACCCGAGGGAAGAGCAGCCTCTAAACTGAATCGTCTTCGACCGCAGATCATTGGAGCCGAGGTGGGTTGGACGTGGTGTGAGGTTGGGTTGGATGCTAGAGAAAGACGAGTTCTGGATATTCTACGACTACGATTGTATGTTGCGAGTCTCGTTGCTGGGCTACTGATGGGCATTATTCTATGGGCAAGCCTTCCATTTACTCTTAGAGAGTAGCGCGTCGTCATACATGAATTGATGTGGAGTCTGAAAATCGCCCCGTTCATACGCGTACCTACATCCACTCTCAATCTTAAGACCATGGTGGAAGAAGCGGTGCAGCTTCAATTTTGCAGGAGCGTAGAGGCCCTGATCTAGTAAAGAAGTAATCTGCTCCAGTCATTTTATCATCACTGCCTAGATAGTACGGTCCTTTACCTGTATTGAAAACAGTATGGTATCCTAACAGATGCTTGAAAGATGACCCAGCTTTTGATACGTTTGTTTCACGATCTATTACGCAACAACAATAATAAGCGCGTCGTAATGAACATTATCATTCCATTCCTATGAATTATGAATGCAACCCTTACAGGAATAACCTGTGTAACTGTCCTGGAAAATCATCTCTATGGATTCACTACCTGCTGAAGTTATTCTACATATATTAAACTGTAAGTCGGGACTCCTCTGTCATCCAAAGCCCACTGAAGGGAATGGAGGAGCACAGTATGACTCAAGGCCTCGGCATTTGGTATAGTTTTGCCCGTACGATCTATTCTACGACTCCAGCAAGTCTCCTCACGATATCATCACTTGACTACCGATAATGAGCTTTGGCGGCAGCTTTGTCTTCCAGCTCTCCCTTCTGATTCCGCCGTTTCGAGGCCGCTCACCACCGCAAGACCAATACCCAACAGGGAGGTCTTGGACTTACAAAGGATCGTCCGAAACCCACCGTCGTCTCATTATGCAAGTTTTGACCCCAGCGATGATATCCCTGTGAGCTTAGCCAAGCTTGAGAAACCTGTCTCCAAAGCGTCAGTTGTAAATTGGGAACCGGCAGCCCCTGGTGAGCGAATAGACTGGTCATCCGAGTACGTTGCCAGACATGCACCTATCTCGCTGGACTGGCTACCCCAGCCACGTTATGTGACCGGGTCGCTTGAGCGACGGCTCGAGGTCCAGGGTCTAGCATTGTTGAACGAAAGAATAGCCCTCGGCCCTGTCGAAGATGGTAGTATTTGCCTCTGGAGCATCGGATCCCATGACAAGGAGTACACTCGGCTACTGAATCGTAGCCAGGCCGGCCTGTTATTGCGAAGTGGTAGGAAGGGTTCTGCCAAGCTGCGAACCTTGCCTAATCCAGGTATCGTTGAATGCGTGTCCGTGGACAGAGTACGGAACAAGGCGTACTTTGCGATCGATTCCACTCTGAATGAAGTGGATCTTGCAACACTCCAGGTAGTGGCACATCAGAATTACTCGCAACCGATAACCGTGATTTCCGAGGCTTGTTGTCCAACCCCTTTAACAGTTGGGACGTCTCGTTACCTCCATCTTCACGACCCACGGGATGGTGCAAAAAGCTGTAGGTGCTCTAACGAGATTCCGGTGCAGACGAGGGAGCATAACTATTTCGATCGCATTCACGGAGGCGACTCTCGTCATGCTATTCTTACAGAGCCGGTCCCGTTGTCGATTGTCCATGCTACCGCGCATGCTGTTCACGTCGCCGGCCGCTTTCCTAGCATCGTCGTTTACGATAGACGCTTTTTTCCGCAGGTGGACAAGTCCATTTACTCTGGCGCAAGCTTAAGCTGTATTGCCCCTTTCCGGTCGACACATGGACTTAGCCTGGCTGCAGTAGGTGAATACAAAGGGAAAGGATCATTGGAAGTCTACCCGCTCAACATGCCTTTACCACCAGGGGATTTGGGCACTGTCAAAAATCGCACATCCGCTTCCAGATGTAAAGTCTTGTCTGTAATCCCGCATGGCGCTCGTCTACTTACTACTGACGGCGATGGTTCGCTGAAATGGACAGAACGGGATGGATCCACTCTCGTACGGAGATGGAATGTCAATTCTTATACATCTGATGCTGACAGATCGCTCCCTTCAGACGTGCCCATGACTGGAATCTTCAATAACCAAGTCAATGAAGGTGAAGTCGTACGTAAAATGGTTGCAAGCAATTTGCGAGCGAATTGTGACACATGTCTTTGGACAGGAGAGAGACTAGGCGTGTTGCATTTCGGGCACGAGAGAAAGCTACATGAGCAGGGGCAAGGCACAGGAATCAAGGCTGATGATCTCCGCGACGACTCCGATTTTGCGGGCAGAGAGGCGCAGGATTATGAACTCCACATGAGGCAGGCGTTAGAGCGACAAGCGAACGAGGTCAGGTTTATGCAAGGCTTGGGATTTTCTGGGTAAATCTGGAGGCTGCATACCCACAATAAGCCGTTATCAAGCCGCAGCTTATGGCCTATGGACCTTAGAACATTGTTCGCGCGGTGCAGATGGATTTTCGAACAGAAATAGACTATCTCTGGTTATGCTCCATCAAATCTTTCGTCAGACTAGGATCCAAGGATTTCACTCGAGAAATCTATAATTACAATGGTATCCCTTGACCTGACTCTCAGCCAGAACAGCGGGCTTTACCCGTACACTCGATCAATCTGCAGGTCCTCGAAACCGGCCGCCTGTGTCTCTTCACCGAAGAGCATTTTAATGTTCCCCTGGAAGGTCTGGTCCGTGGTAGGAGAGACTGGTGCCGGCTGAGTCCTGATGCGGACTTTTGTGCTCATTGTCCGATACCGCTCAATTCCAGAGGATGCGTTCTCCAACACGTCAGCAGCATTATCAGCAACTTGGGCCGTACCCGACTTAGCAGCGAGAATGACAAGACCAATCAACGATCCCCACGCACTGCTGCAGATCCTTTTCCACAACATATAGAACACGTGGCAAAGCGCCATGGCAGCGTGCAGGAACAGCACTGAGAGCGCAAGATAGTACGCTACACTGTCCGCTCGGTATGCATAGCCGCTGACTACGACGGACCAATGTAGCTGAGTTGCTGGGCCCGACTCTGGTGCTGGGAACTGATAAGTGCCTACCAGTATGCCTTGCTGGCTGGATGTAGAGCTGTTCCAAGGCAGTTGGGCCAGCGAGTCGGAAAAATGGATAAGGGAGCCTCCGTTGGCAGAGTAGCCCAGCCTCGACATACCATCCGCAACGACGGTCGCGATTGCACTCTCCAAAGGGGAGCTCACATCCCACCAATCGAAAATCATACCTGTACTGTTGTCCAATCCCATCCCTGTTAATAAAACAGCGAGACTGGTCCAGCCCGGTGTGCTGCTGTCGCCGAAGAGAGGCGTTAGGGTGTTGAACCAGTCCGTGTCGATTTGAAGTCGTCTCCACGAGCCATCATCGATAGGAAGGAAATTGTATTGATAGCCCGGCAAATCAGGGGCAAATGATCGGGTTCTCAGTATCTCGGCTCTCTGGATATACTCAGCGTCCAGATCTCCAACTCCACTGCCCAAGTTATTACCCGAAGCCCATCTAGCGTCGATAGAGCAAGTGAACAAAGTCGCCGTATCGGAAGAGTCAGCAAAAGGCGTCAGGACACCCAAAAACCCACTAGGTAGATCAGTGGTAGTTGAATTGTCCGACAGTCGGGAACTCTCAGGGATCTCTATCCATCTTGTACTCAATGTATTAGACGCCGGAAAGGACGTCTCGATCCAGTAGTTCAAGTCAAGCCGGACGGTATACTCTGGAAGATAAGGATACTTGAGTGACATTAGTGTGTGCAAGACAAACAGCCCACCTAGACAAGGGTAACGCACTTTAAACAGTGTACCCGAATCATTAGCAAATACTTCTGTTATCGCACAACTTGTCCGCACAGCGGGCACCCAGCTCTGGACAGAACCAACGGTCGCATTGAAAATTCGATAGCGAAGATTGTGGTGCGAGCTTGACGCAGGGATTCCCACCAAAGTGTCGTACCAATGCTGGGCAACATTTCGTGCAAGGACCGCAGTAGCTACGTGATTGGCTAGAACCCATGTCTCTGCCACTTCGCCTCGAGGCCGTATAGTGGACTCACGTCTCAGAACGCCATCATCAAGGATAACATCAAAGGGAATACTCAGATGTGATTGCTTGAAGGCTTCCGCCAGTGGCGAAAAGCCGGCCCAGACACACCCTGAGGAATTTAAAGCTTCCATCTGCAGCATTTGTATGCTGGGATTGGCACAATGAGATCCTCCTGTATCTGATGCGGTCAAATCCGAAGGCCAGAGAGAGTCTTCGTTGCCTACAAGCCAGAACGACGCGCCTCCTGCAGGCCAGTCGCTTCGCTGGGTCGGTATGGCCAATAACGCAGCCGAAGGACCAGCGAAGAGTGATACTAGGCTGATCGTAACAATGAGAAGACCAAATATCACTCTCTGGCGATGGCGAGCAAAACCTGCAAGACCAAATCTGAATTCGGGGGAGAAGAGGTATTTGGGCTCGGTGAACTGCTGTTTGGCAGACAAAATCCCCAACGGCAAGCCTTCTGACCTAAACAACAGCTGATTCCGCATAATGTCGAGGAGAATTGTACCCAATGAAGCGACCACAAGTAATTCCTGGATCTTCGCTACTACCTGCAAACAGAGGATATCGAGAGCCTGGATGACCGGGCCATACAAACCCTGTAAATTGGAGCCGATGAAAAAGCCGGCAAGGTTGAAGTACGCCAAAGTAATGGTCACACAGATAGGCAAGAGATGAATGAGACATTGGAGAAAAGCTTTCGTGAGGCTCTTCCGAACGATCACCTTTTTGTCCTCGTTCACTTTTCCGCGCCAAGAACGTTTAATAATTCTGGCTGTTGCTTCGCAGAGTCTCTGCAGGCTTTCTTTAATGCTTTTCCCACAATCTCGAAATTTTTGAGTGATTGGGGCTGTTCGTGACACCTGTGTGCTAGATGAAGCTGCTTTTACGAACATCTTGCGCCTGGTCTAGGTAGAAGGTACAATGCACTGCTTGGCAAACAGAATGCAAACAAGGTTGGAAAATGCTTCTACCTCTGCTTTATGCTTGGTGACCCACGATTCGGCTAATGCATCGCTTGATGCAGGCTGGATTGCGGCACTGCCGGAAATAATTCCCTCTCGTACATAGGTGGCTGTTCAAAGGCAAGTACGTACAGATGTCATACACTATTTGTAAAGTCGCAACCTTTACAAATCACCTAGTAACCCATTTGCAAATGGTGAGCCACCATTCACAAAGCGTGTACCCTTAATACATAAGGCTCACTATCCCCGAATGGTACACCCTTTATGGATGGTGGCTCACCATTGGTAAAGGCCGTGGGGTTGCTTTACAAAGCTGCAGATACATTCATTATGTCCTTTTCGCCCCGTCAGGGCTGTGATTGGAATGATATCAACAAGGGTATGTGTCAGCCTGGGTGCAGGCATGGTGGTGGTGTTGCATGGAGTGTCACTGAGCCGTCATATAAGCGGTGCCAAGACATTACCATAGCGCGTATAGATATTATTACCTAGCCGTATATCTTATATTACCCGGGTTTTTTATGTAGATAATATTATATTTCTTAAATAAATTATATATAATCTATATATATATTATTTACTTTTATATATCCTTACGCTTAATAATTATAAATCGAATATTATGTATTATTATAATAATTTACTTATTAATTAATTTAAAGGTATAATTAATTATTTAAAAAGGCTTAAATTAAGTCCTTAAGGTTAATATGTTATATATAAATTAAAAATGAAGAAAGAATTAAAGAATATAATAAACTTATTATTTATTATTCCTTTATACCCTTAAGATAAACTTATATAAAATTAAGCTTGATTATTTTTACCCTCCATATCATCAGTACCCTCCCTATCATATTCACTTTTATCACACGTATGGACGTATGAGTATGATAGGGTAGTATGAATTAAGTATGATTTATTAAGATAAATCTATAAAAGAAGACTGTAAGATATACCCAGTTAATCTGGGATATACGGCCAGGTAATAAGATATATACGTATTATAAAAGTATCTTGGTATCACTTATATAACGGCTTAATAATACTTTATACCCGCAATATTATTATTATACTTATACTTAAGTTAATATACCCCCTTAAGATTATTATTTAATAATAATCCTGGATATCCTTATATAGTTACCTCTTTTATTATAATAAAAGTTATTAATAAACCGAGAAACTTATATAAAGAAAAATATATTTTTTAAAAAGTTAAAGTTTTAATAAAAAATCGGTAACCCGGAAAGTAATAATAATAATAGAACTTTAATATATTAATTAACTCCGGAGCTTTATATTTACTTAATAAAGCTCCGAATATTATTTTATAAAATATTATTAAATAATTATTATTAAATATACGCTAAAAAAAGTTATAAATTGAAAAAATCGTAAAAATAAGGGAACCCGGAATAATTATCGTATATCCGGCTTATAGTTATAATTTTTTTAAGAGCTAAATCTTTCAAAATCGATATCTCCGGGGTTTTACCGAGTCATATTACGATATAGGGTTCTTTTAAGGTTTATTATCTTTAAGGCTTAAGAGTTTAATGAATTCCTTATATTTTTATAATAGTAAAAGCTTTATAAGGCCGTCCGTTAATATCTTTATTATTAATATATACTTAATATTAATCGTTTTCTTTTAATATTCTTATTATAATTAATAATAATATATATCTATATAACGGAGTTTTATTATAAACTATAAGTTTATCCCTTAAATTATACGGATTATTTAAG
The DNA here is from genome assembly GCA_019925105.1 of Niebla homalea. Classification (NCBI taxonomy): domain Eukaryota; kingdom Fungi; phylum Ascomycota; class Lecanoromycetes; order Lecanorales; family Ramalinaceae; genus Niebla; species Niebla homalea. The sequence goes on from JAHGAU010000009.1 coordinate 887,572, forward strand.
TATTATTATATTTAATCTTTAATAAATTAAATAAATTTAATATAATTAACTTAAAGAAACGGTTTTATTATATAAGTTCTTTTATTATAAAAGTAAAGTTAAAGAGTTTAGCTTTAATAAAGCTTATTATTATTATTTTTTACTTTATTACTTTTTAATCGATTAAGTTTTTAAAGAGCTTAAAGATATAGCCTTATAAGCTATACTATATCTCCGTATCGTTAATAAAGGATACGTTAAATAAAGCTATAAATACAGTATAGGGATCTTTAATACGCTTATTATAAATGATTATATAATATTTTATATAAGCGAGGTATTATAATACTTATATAATTAATTCTTAATAATATTATAACGGGTTTATAAGGAACTTAGATAGCTTTAAGGTTAAGAAGGCTATATTTGTTTTTATCGTTATAATAATAAAGTTAATTAAGCCGACGAATTATTAATATACGTGGATTTCTTAAAGTATTATTTAATTAATATTCTTAATAAATATATTAATATTACGTAGAAATACTTTAACAATTCGGTTTATTATTATAATATTAAATTTAATTATAAGCTTATCAATATAACTATCTTAATATAAACGGATTTAACGAGTTAATCTATCTCGTATTATCCTTATACCTAAGAATTACTTAAGTTTACCTAGGTTTCTTATCTTATATCTTTAAAAAAATTAACTTTAAAAGTTATTTACTTTTTAATTATTTTTTCGATTATAAATAATAACGATATTATTTATGAAAAAGAAAACTATTATATAATTGTTAATAAAAAAATATTTAACTTCCGGGAATATCAGGGTTCAGGGGTATTGGTAGCTCAGGAGTAGGCCCTACCGGGCCTATCCCGGGCCAAGCCCGGGGTTAATCCGGCACCCAGGAGTGTTACCGACTGGGTATATTAGGGCCTTCGGCCCCTTCACTTTTACACCTTTATACTTTAATATCTTTAATTATACGCAATATACCCTTTGCCTCCTAACTACCTTAAAGGGGCTTATACTTTAATATTATATTAAAGTTAACTTATTTACGTTTTTATAAAGAGCAGTAAAATAAAATAAAGGCTCTTATTAATAATACTTATTAATAACGGACGGTAAACCGATAATTAAAAACGGTATTAAACGGGCGGTAATTACAGTTAAACGTATAATAATTAATATCCGGATAAACTATAAAAAAACGTTAATAGTTAAAACGGGAAGTTATAATAACTTTAAATAAGTAAATATTAATTTTATTAAGCTATATAAAGAATCAATTTAAAAATTAAACTTTAATAAAGCGATTTAAAGGTTATAAATAAAATAAACCTTAAAAGAATTATTATAAATTTAATTAAAATAAAATTTATAAAAGCTTATAGAATCCTTACTTATTATTTACCTTTTTTACTCCTTAAAACCTTTAATTAAGATATTTAATTTTATACTTTTACTTTAATATAAAGTACTTAATACCCGGTAAGAAACCCTTTTAAAGGAGTATTCTATAATATAAAGGAGTAAAATTAACGCTATTATAATATAAAGTTTATTATTTTACCTTACGATATTACCCTTATAATACGGAAACCGTTAAATGGAAAGGTTAATAAACCCGTTTTTTTCCTTCTTCCTTTCCTTTTTTTCTATTTATTTTTATCCTTTTTTTACTTTAACTTATTTTTTATTTATATTTTATTTACCGTAACTATAGATAATAAACTTTAATAACTTTCTTAATTAAAGGCCTTTACGGGTTTTAAATATAACTTATAAAGCGGTTCTTAAGGGGACCCCGATTAATTAATATAATTTATTAAGGATAAGGTTTTTTCCCGGTTAAGTAAGAAAGATAAGGACCTAATAGATTATTTAATTATTAAGAACCCGGTTTTAAATAATAATTACGGGGGATATAAAAACTATATTGCCCGCCGGCGTTACTATAAATTAAAAAGTACCGCCTTAAAGGAATTAATTAAACGTACTTTATATTTTATAAAAATTTACGTTTATCTTATTTTTAATTTATATTATTTAAAAAATCCAAAGAATTCTTAAAGTAATTAAACTTTTTACGTTAAAAATAAGACGTTAATATATAATATTATAAGGACGTAAATAATAAAATATAAGTTTTTTAAATAAAATTAAACGATATTAAGAAGAATTTATAATTAAAGATTAACTAAATTACCCGCCTATAATAATAAAACTTCTTAAGCTCTTTATTCTTAAAGGATTTAAACCGTATTTAAGCGTTAAAAAACTATAGCCGTAAATTAAAAAACCAGAACGTTAACTTTATTATTAAGCTTAAAAACCTTTAATAGAATAATTTAACCTTTTTATTTCACCGATTTATAACCTCCTTAACCTTTTATAAAAAGCTTAAGTTAATTAAAATTAAGGACCCGGAACTTTTTATAAAAAAGGACTATAATTAATATTGTTTCTTTAAACGCCGTATTAGTATTAAACTTCATATTAATAAGGATTAATACCTAATTATTTAAGCTTAAGTTAATTATATTTTAATACTTTTAAACCCGAAAGTCCTTAAATAATTAAAAACGGAATATAACGATAATATTTTATTAAGTTTTTAAACTTTTAAGGAATTTTAAACCTTTTTAAATTAAATCTTTAAAAACGTTAATTAAAAGGAAGACCAGATTAATAGTTTTTAAACTTTAAAGATATTTAATAAGGATAAATTTATAACGTTTTATTTTGATTTTACCCGCTTAATTAAAGTTTTTAAATACGTAAATCTCGAGAAAAACCTGAAAATTATAGTCTGTAAATTAATTACTTAACTCTTTACCCGGCTTTATAAAAATCTTCTTTAAGGAAGTTATAACCTAGATAGCTTAAAAAAGACCCGGGTATACTTAAAGAGGATAAACCGTTTTTAACGTTTAAAATATTATTATTAATGAAAAACCTTTAAGCTTAATAAAGCCCCTATTAAGGAAATTAAGGAGATTATAAGAACCTATATTATTTCCTTTAAACCCTTTAATAAAATAGGAGGTTTTAAAGGTTCCGGGTTCCAATAAATTATTCCCGCCATCGTGAAGTTAACTCCCTTTTTAAACGTTAAATACTTTACTTATTAAGGGAATTATTTTTAAGTTAATTATCTTAACCGCCAATATAATTAAAATAATACTTAGGAGTATTCCGTTTAAGTTTATTATATTGCTTTTAACTTAAATAAAAAATTTACCCGTAATTAAAACGGTTGGATTTTTTTTATATTTTTAAAGATACTTTATTTAATAATATAAATAAACCGTTAATAAAAAATTAAACTTTATAAAAGTTATTATAAAGGTTAAAAACGCGTATTACTTTTAAATTTTAATAATCGGATATACTAATAATATTAAAGAACTTTTTAACGTTTAAGATAATAAACCCTAAATTATTAACGGGTTTATAAGTTACGGAAATTAATACTTTCCTTTATTCTTTTTAATTAATTTAAGCGTTACCGGTTATTATTTTATTAATAAATGAATTATTTTACGAGTTTACGTAGTACTTTAAATTTTTTTTTTTACTTTTTTTTAACTTAAGTTTATTTAAGATTATAAAGGTAAATACTTACGGTTTATTATTTATATAATTTATCCCCGGATAACTATAAAAGATTACTTAGAAAGTTAATTTTTTATATTTATTATCCGGCTTAAAATATATAATACGATCCTTAAAAAACCTTAAATAAAACGGTATTATATATTCGCTTACTTTATAATTAATAAAATCTTCTTTATATTAAATTAATATAATTATAACGGGACCGATTATTAAAATATAAAGTTTATTTTAAAGTTCCTTTAAATTATAATTTAAACTTATTAAATTTTAAATATATTCCCAGAAAATAAGAAATTAAAGCTATTAAAGCCCTAAGAAAAAAAGAAAAAACCATTAAATAATCTTCTTTTCCCGGAGCTTATTAAGGAAGAGAAACCCTTTTTAATTAAAGTTATTAATACGGTAACCTTTTATATTATTATAAAGACTTAAAAAGAGAAAAAGATTTAAACTTTTTATACTTTAATAACGGATTTAATTAATTATTTAAATTTCCTTAATAATACTTTAATTAATATCTTTATTATAATAACTTATAAGAATAATTTTATAAAAAAAGCGGTTTTTATAAATAAAATTATAATTAAACTTCCAGCGGAATATTATGATTTTAAGGATATCTTTAATTATATAACGGTAAATAAGTTACCTTTATACCGGGGCTATAATTATAAGATTAACTTAACTTTAGAAAGGATTCCCCCCCGGAGTTATATTTATTTACTTTTAAGTTATAAGCTTTAAAAATTAAAAAAATATATTACCGAAAACTTAAAAAAAGGATTTATTAAGTTTAATAAAGCCCTTTATAAATCCCTTATCCTTTTTATTTTTAAGTTTAATAGCGACCTATAACTATATATGGATTACCGTAATATTAACATTATTACCAAGAGGAATTAATACTTAATTTTTTTAATAAAAGAGGTATTATCCTGAGTTATTAATTATAAATAAATTATCCGCTTAAATATTATCGCGGCTTTTAATAAACTTTATATATACCTGGAGAGTAAAAACTTTATAATATTTATTATTTCGTTAAGCGCCTTTAAGTATAAAGTTATATTTTTTAGTTTAATTAATAACCTTATTTTATATTAATAATATGTAAATAAAATTTTATTTAATTATTTAAATATTTTTATTTATAGCGCTATTAAGAAAGAATATACTTAATATATACGTTTAATATTAAAGTATTTATGTAACGCTAGCTTATAAATAAATATTTAGAAGTATAAATTTAAAGTTTAATAAATTAAGTTTTTAAGTTTTATTTTTATTATTAACGGGCTAAAAATAGACCCCGATAAAGTAAAGAAGATTAAGGATTAACCGGTCCTTATTAACTTAAAAGCCCTTTAAGGATTTATTAACCTTTATAACTTTTATTAAAGATTTATTCCTTAATTCTTTAAAATAATAAAACCTTTTTAAAGCTTATTAAAAAGGAAATCTTATTTATATAATTCTTTAAGTATTAAAAAACTTACGTAATACTTAAAAAAGCTTTTATTATAGCCTTTATATTAATTTATTATAATCTTAATAAAGAAACGATCTTTAAGATTAATTCTTCGGATTATATTTCCGGCGGTATTTTCTCTTAATATAATAAGGTTAAGGAATTATATTTAATAACTTATTATTTTTAGAGTAAATTACCGGTTAAATATAATTATAATATTTATAATAAGGAGCTTTTTATTATTATTAAGTATTTAAAGAATTAATAGTTAAAACTAGAAATAATAAAGAAGCTTTTCCGTATTTTTAACGATAATTAAATTTTAAAGTACTTTATTAAGAGTTAAAAGCTTATAAAATATTAAGTAAAATACCTTAATACCCTTTCTGAGTTCAATTTTAAGGTTATTTACCGCTTAAATAAATAAAATAATAAAGCCGACGCTTTTACTCGGATGCCTGATTATTAACCTTAAAATAATAATAATAATAGGGTTAAAGATTAGTTTTAAACCGTTTTACCTTCCGAGCGCTTTAAAATTTAAATTTTAAATGAAAAGGAAAAAGTACCGGTATTAGCTTATTTAATTATTAAAAAACTTAGGTTCTATAAGTAAATCCGTAAAGTTAATTATATTAATAAGGGTTTAATTAAGTTTAAGAAAGTAATTATAAAGGATAAATTATTTAATTTTAAAGGTATATTTTTAATCCGTATTAAAGTTTAATCCGATATCCTTATTAATAAAAATAAATTATAAATATTAATATTATTTATTATGGAGGTCTTAAAATATACTTATAATAAATTAATTAATAATTATCTTAACCGGGATTATATAATTAAATTTACCTTTTAATATTTCTTTTAATTTACTTTATAGGACGATATTAACCGTTATATTTTAAATTATAATATTTATTTTCGGTTTAAAGCCTTATAATAAAAGCCCGTAAGATTATTTTATTAATTTAAAATCCCGGAATAAAGATAAGTTAATTTTTTTTTTTTTAACTAACTTTATTATCGGATTACTTAAATATAAAAGCATAAAGATTATTTTTATTATAATTTATATATTATTAAAAGGCCGATATTATATCCTTTATTATATTAAAAAGGAAAAGACCTCCGTTAAAAAAATAATTTAACTCTTTATTAAAGAAGTATTTAAGTATTATAATTTTCCGGATAATATTATTTTAAATTACGGTCTTTAATTTATTAATAAAATATAACGCTTTTTATTATATTAATTTAAAATCGATCCCCGGACCTTAATTCCTTATTACGTTAAAAATAACGGTTAAACTAAAAAAATAAATTAAGAAATAAAAAAAAAACTCCGGATTTACGTAAATTACTTATAAAATAATTAAGTACGATAATTATTTATAATAGAGTTTACGGATAATAATAATTTAAATCGATCGATTAAAATAATAATTTTTTACCTTAATAAAAATTGTTATCTAAGGATATTATTCGGTTTTAATAATATTAAATATATTACCGTTTATAAATAACTTTAAATTAAGGAAGTTACCGATATTATTAAAATTATATAAGAAATTCTTAATATAATACGTTTTAATTTGATTGATTGATTGATTGATTGATTTATACTAAGGGTTTAGCTAAGCTAATTCCGGCGTTCCTTAATACGCGGCCTTTTAGCCTTACTGGTAACCGTAAAAACCTGATATTTATAACGTTAAAGTAAAAACCGGCGTCTACCAGGCTTCTACCCTTTATCCCTTAAGGTAAAGGATATTAACGGCTATTTAAAAAGTAATAATTTATTTATATACTTCTTATATTTTAACTCCTTTAAGAAAATCTATAATATTACGACCGTATCCTTACGGGGGCTATCCTTAAATTTATTATTCTTTTACTCCTTTATATATTTATATTGCTTTAACCTTATATAATACCTTTAAATATCTTTATTAATATTTACGTATTTAATATATATCCCTTTTATATTATTATTGCCGTTAACTTTTTTAAGGACTTCTAATAAGCGTTTATTATTATATCCTTACGGCTATAGAAGATGCTTTCCGGTTCGTATAATTGGCGTAGCCGGTTTCCGCTCCTCTTTTTCTTCCCCAGCCGGTGGCGGGCCTTCTCCGTAAGGTCTTCGGTGACCTCGTCCAACGTTTTAATTTAAATAAGGCTTATAATAATACGTTTAAGTAAGTTAATTACCGGTACCGGGACGTAAAATTTAAAATAAATAATAAGGTTTACGTAAACGTTAAGTATTTAATAACCGATCGGTTTAATAAAAAGTTATATTATAAATGCTTAAATCTTTATATTATCCTTAAATAATATTATTCCTTTTATAAATTAAATATTTTAAATACTTTCCGGGCTTACTTTACTTTTTATATAAGCGATTTAACCTTTATTTTAATTAATGAGGAATTATTATTACCGGAATAAATTAATTTACCCCTTAAACCCGTTATTATAAATAAAAAAGGTATTAAAAAATAAAAGCTTAAAGAAATTATTAATTCCCGGTATACCGGCTAAAAGTAAAGGCTATAATATAAAGTTAAATAAGTAAATTTACCCCCGGATAATACTTAATATTATACCGATATAAAAGAATTCCTTTATATTTAAGGATTAATTAAAGTTTTTTATAAAAAATACCCGGATAAGCCCGGACTATAACCCGGAAATCCAATTAATATCGTTATATTTAAGGTAACCTTTAAAGGTTATCTTAAACGTTTAAGTTAAATAACGATTTTACCGGGCTTAAAACTTAATATTATAAACCGTATATTACGTTTTTATTAAGCTTAAGGGCCCTTTAAGATAACCTTATAATTCCTTAAAACTATTAAAACGACTATTATTAATATTATTTACTTATATAGATTATACGCTTTTTTATTAATGTAAATTTAATATATAAGGTAATAAGTTTAAAAAAATATTTTAAAAGGGGGGTAAATCGTAAAAAACGATATTTACCCCGGAACCCCCCGGACGAAATCGTATTTCAGGGTTTACTATAGGGGTTACCGCTACGATCCTACCCCCGAATGCTTACACCAGCTACCCGGTTACCGCCATGATACTACCCCTATAATTCTTATATTACTTACCCGGTTAATTAATAACGGGTAACCTAGGTGATATTCTTATACTATTTACCCGGTTAACCAATAACGGGTAACCTGGGTAATATTCTTATATTATTTACCCGGTCAACCAGTAACGGGTAAGCTGGGTAATATTCTTATACCATTTACCCGGTTAATCAGTGACGGGTAAGCTGGGTAATATATAGATCTTACTTTAATTACCCGGCCCATAAGTAATAGGTAAGAGGGGTGGTTTTAAATTTAAAATTTTTCTTTTCAGCGTACTTACAGGCTTAAGGGCGAGCCTTTCTTGGGGGGGGGGTAATGTTAGGGTTTAGGGGTATTGGTAGCTTAAGAGTAGGCCCTACCGGGCCTATCCCGGGCCAAGCCCGGGGTTAGTCCGGCACCCAGGAGTATTACCGACTGGGTATATTAAGGTTTTCGGCCCCTTTATTCTTACACCTCTATACTTTAATGTCTTTAATCATACGTAATATACCCTTTGCCTCCTAACCACCCCAGAGGGGCTTGCACTCTAACAGGACCTGCTTTAAGCCTAGGTTTATTAATATTTATAAAAGATTCCGGAACTATAATATTAATAATTACTTTAACCTATATAAGGCTCAAAGCAAAAGAAATAAGACTTTACCCTTATATCTTTCCGGTGATTTAATATATATAAGTTCGTTTATATTATTATTAATAAACGTATTAAGGGCGTTTTATTACCTTATTTTTAAATCGAATATAGCTACGATAACTATAAGTATTCGTAAGACTTATATTATTAGGGTAACGGTAAATATATCTTGTTTAATCTTTTATAAATTACCCCTTATATAAAGCCTTATTTTATACTTTATAAGATATCCTTTATCATTAAATTTATACTTAAATACCTAGGTGGTTAAGATAGGTATTTTATTCGCTTTTTCTATATAATTAAGTAAAACCTTTTTCTATATTTTTTTACCTTAAGTAAGTTAAACTTTACTTCGATTATTAACTTAAAGCCCGCGGTATATAGGTATCTTAATATATAACGATAGTATTTCGGCTTAAAGGGTAGGGTATTACGGTAAAGTATATTTTTAATTATTAATTTTAATAAATAAAAAGATATCTTATTATTTTTATATAGCTTAAATAATAATAGGAAGGCAGTAAATATTATATAATATAATAATTTTAAATTATTTTTAATTAAATTAAAAATTATAATATAGCTTACTTTCTTTATATTTTATCCGGTCCTTTTTTTATATAATATTATTTATATTAAAGTCCGATTTATTATTATTTTTTTTCTGGGCTTTAAGGTAGCTTTTAAAGTTAATACTAAAGTAAATAAAAAGTTATTTTTATTACCGTTATTATTACTTCCCCCGGAACTATTACCGTTATTATTACCACCCCTGGCGTTATTTTTATTTATAAAGTTATAGTTTATAAACGCTGGAGTTAATAAAAAGGGATATAACTATTATTATTCTTTATATTCTTTTAAAGGTTTTATCCCGGTGATTCCGTTTTACTCGTTTTCTTTATTTTCCTTATTATCGATTGTTATTATAAGGTATATAGTATTTATTAATAGGACCTTAAAGAATAATTTCTTTTTAATCTAGGCTATATCGATTTTATTTACTTTATAGAATTCTTTTTTATAGAAAAAAACGTTTCGGGTACGGATAACTTTTCTTTAATTAAGTATTTAGATATTATAGATATTAATATTATAACAATTAATAAAGAAATTAATATATATTTTTAATATAAACTTTTCTTTCCTTAAAATAAATTTATTGAATAAATAAGTTTTATAGCTATATTATTTTAAGTATTAAAGGTTTAACTTTAAATTTATAACTTTTTTAAATAATATAATTTATAAATGCTTTTTTATTAATATTTACTTTATAAAGAAACCGGCCGTTTATACAATCTATAGCTATAGGAACTAAGGTAAATTTTCTTATAATCTTATTACCCATACTTTAATAATAAGTGGTTTACCTTTCCGTTTTAAATGTCCGTTTTATACTGCGGTATTTAATATTAACGGCTTAAAAATAATACCGAGCTTATTAATAAAGTTATTAAACTTAGATCTTAATAATATCTTATTATCTAATTAAATAAAGGTTACGTTATAATGGAATCGGATCTTAATTATTTTAATAACTTTCCGTAAGATATTATTCGCATTTAATTTATATTTATAAATATATATTATTTAAAAATCATATTCGGAATAAGTAATATATAATATTTATTAGTTACGGTTTATCATAATATTTATTTATATAAAATCGTAAATAATTTAAAAGAAAGGTATTAATAAGGTCTTTACTTTATATTATAACCTTAATATAATTTAATAGGCCTTTAATAAAACATAGACTTTATAATTATTTATTTTTAAAACCTTCTTTTTATTTATAATCTTTACCCCCTTAATTACTTTTATAAGGTATTAAATAGAATCGTTATTAATATAATTAAGGAATTAATATTATTCCGTTATTATTCTTAACTTTATTAATAACTTTATTAATCGTTTTAAGATAGTTTTACTGGCTATAAAAGTATTATTATTATTTCGTTATTTAATATTATCTTTAAGGATATAAAGATTATTAATATATTTTAATAATATTATAAACTATCCTTTATAAATAAATATACGTTCTTATTATTTAAAGTATATACTTTTTTACTTAAGAATATTACTAAATAAATAGTTTATTATAAAGTTTAAGATATAAATTACCTTTATAAACGTAATTTTAATTTTTCCCTTAATAAACTTATCGACGTAAAGGGTAATACTTCCGTATATTTTAACTTTATTATTATTAATATTTATAATAATAATATTATTTTTATTATTTACTTCTTTAATAAAGCGGTTTCTTATAATATTATTATAAATATAAATTATAAAGTTATTATTTATAATTTAGGACGATCTAAGATTTCTATTTCTTAAGATAGTAAAAGCTTTATATTCTTCGTTTAATAATACCGATAATAGCTTTTCCTTTTATTTAATATTTTTAGACTTTTTAAGAACCTTATTAATTTTCTCTTTAATCCTTTAATCCTTAAGTTTATCTTTTATTTTTTTTATAATAATTAAGTTTCATTTAAAATTTAATAGCTTATTAAGCCGATTATTTTGAAAATAATTATACTTATTAAATTAATATTTTATACCGTATAAGCATTTAATTAACTTAATTATATTATTTTTATAGGTTAATTTTATTAATTCCTTTAAAGTATTATTATTACCGGTTTTTTTATCGTTAATTATAAACGTTAAGTACGTTAAAGTTATCTTTTTTACGTTATAAAGTCGGATATAATATTTAAATTTCTTTTTAACGGTAATAAAAACTACGGAATAATTTATTACGTTCTTAATATTAAACTTATATATTTAAGATAATATTAATATATATTTTTTAATTACTATTAAAAAATTATAGAATATATATTTATAATTTAAGGCTTTTATAAAAAGATTATTCCTAACTTAAATAAGTATATATATTTATTTATTTAATTAAGACTTAAGACTTTATTGAGATTTAAAATTGGTCTTAATATAATAATACTTTTTCTTTACTTTTAAAAAGCGGGCCGAATATAAAGGTATTATTTTTAATTAAAGGGTTTAAAGGAAGTCCTATAGATAAACTTTTACGTTTTAAAGATATATAAAATTTATCCTATTAATTAAAAAATAAATAAAATTATTAAGCTTTATTAATAAAGCATCTTACTTTTCTTATTATAATACGTAGCTTTTATATTATATTATATATATTTTATATATAATTATAATATTTATAATTTAATCGTTTAAAACCTAAGGAACTTCTAATTTATCGGGTTTTATTAATACTTTAAACTTAATATTAAGGATAAGGTTTACGAAATCCCAAATATAATATCTTATTGTTTTTCTTTTAACGATAAATAATTACGCGTCCCAGTTTTTAAAATTAATAAGCTTTACTTTATAAGAACTTATCTTAAATTAATTAATTAATAAGAAAAGAGAAAAATTAATCTTTTTATAATTTCTACTTAAGTCTCTATATATTATCCTTTAAGTATATAGCTTAAAGGTTATATTTACGCGATTTAATTATTAAATAAATAATTTAAATCTTTAATAAATATATTAAATATATATAACCGGGCTTATAATTATTATACGTATAAACGTATAAGTATAATAAGGTAATATAAATTAAATATAATCTATTAAGATAAATCTATAAAAAAAGACTATAAGATATATTTAGCTAATCTGGGATATACGGTTAAATAATAAAATATATACGTATCATAAGAGTATTTTAGCACCGCTCGCATAACGGCTCAGTAACACTCCATGCCCGCAATACTACCACTATGCCTACACCTAGGCTGACAACTTTCCTCATCATCTTTACCCTCCTTATTGTCTTTACCCTCCTTATAATCTTTACTTTCCTTATTATTTTTACCTTCCTTATTATCTTTATATTTACTTACGGTGAATCCTTATAGTAAAAAACGTAATACCTTATAATATATAAGGTTATATTTATATCAATATAAATAAATAGCCTTACCGGCGATAATAAACGGGAAAACCTATTAAAAATACATAATAATGTATTTTTATACCTTCTTTAATAGTTTAAGTTTACTTATATAATTATTCATTAAAAAACGGATAAAGAATGTATATTAAAAAAGCTTAAAGTATATAAAGATTTTATATTAAACCATACGGAAACCCTATATTAACTAAATTAAGAAATTCTACCTTAAAACCGGATATAATTCTTAATAATTTAAGTTTATTTTAATAATTAACGGTAAAAGAGATTAACGGTTTAAGTCTATTTATATAGTTATTAATTAATGTATAACTGAACTTAAAAGTAAATAATCTTTTAATTTAGCCAAATAAGTTACCTTAATAGAAATTAAATAAGCAGAAAAAGAATTACTTAAGGCCCCCGTTAATATTAATTTTAAAAACCCCGTTAATATTAATTCTTATTTAATAAGTTCTTTAATTAATATAAATTAATTTTAATTTTAATATAAGTTACCCTTAAAAGGTTAAGGGATCGTAAATTATAAATTATATTCTAAACGTATTAAATTATACCCGATAAATATAAAAAAAAATATAAAAACTATTTAATTAATGATTATTATAAGTTAATGTTATAGATTAAAGTTAATTTTTATTAATAAATATATTAATTTATTAATTATTAAATAAAATAACTTTAAAGTTTATAAATTATTAAATATAAGGAATTTATAAATATCAATCTTCATATCTTTTTAAGGTTTAAGTCTTTTTACGTAATTATTAATTAAGAATAAAGCTATAAATTTTAATATAAATATGATTCAATATTGAATATACTATTTTTTAATTGATAAAGCGGAAATATTATGTTATTTTTATTTAATAAGAAGGTTAATAAAGTAAATTTTATGAGATATAATCGGCCGTTATAAAAGAGATCTTTTATAATAACGTAAATAAATAAACCTTATAAAACGTAATATATAATAATAATTATTATTAATTATAAAGTTGAAGAAAACTGCCCATATAGCTTAAAAGGATAATGTATATATATTAATATATAAACAATTAAAAGTCTTACCTTATTTATAACGGGGGCTTATGGCGAAATAAAAGTTAAACCGGTAATACTTAAAATTACTTATTGTCAGGGTTTAGGGGTGTTGGTAACTCAGGAGTAGGCCCTACCGGGCCTATCCCGGGCCAAGCCCGGGGTTAATCCGGTACCCAGGAGTGTTACCGACTGGGTATATTAAAGCCTTCAACCCCTTCACTCTTATACCTTTATATTTTAATATCTTTAATTATACGTAATATACCTTTTACCTTTTAATTACCTTAAAGGGGCTTATACTTTAACATTATATTAAAGTTAATTTATCTATGCCCTTATAAAGAGTAACGAAGTGAAATAAAAATTCTTATTAATAATACTTATTAATAGCAGATAATAAACCGATAATTAAAAACGGTATTAAACGGGCGGTAATTACGGTTAAACGTATAATAATTAGTATCCGGACGGGCTATAAGAAAACGTTAATAGTTAAGATAAAAGGTTATAATAACTTTAAATAAATAGATATTAATTCTATTAAGCTATATAAAGAATTAATTTAAAAGTTAAACCTTAATAAAATAATTTAAAGGTTATAAATAAAGTAAATTTTGAAAGAATTATTATAAATTTAATTAAGAATAAATTTATAAAAGCCTATAGAATCCTTATTTATTATTTACCTTTTTTTCTTTTTAAAACCTTTAATTAAGATATTTAATTTTATACTTATTTTATAATATAGGGTATTTAATACCCGGAAGAAAAAATACTTTAAGGAGTATTTTATAATATAAAGGAGTAGTATTAAACTTTATTATAATATAAACTTTATTATTTTACCCCACGATATTACCCTTATAATATAGAATCCGTTTAATAGAAAAGTTAAAAGACCCATTTTTTCTTTCTTTTTAATCTTTTTTCCCACTTACTTTTATCCTTCTTTAACCTTAATTTACCTTTTATTTATTTTTTATTTATTAAGACTATAAATAATAAACTTTAATAATCCTTTCTATTAAAAACCTTTACGTTAAAATATAATTTATAAAACGGTTTTTAAAGGGACCTTAATTAATTAATATTATTTATTAAGGATGAGGCTTTTCCCCGGTAAAGTAAAAAAGATAAAGACTTAATAGATTACTTAATTATTAAAAACCCGGTTTCCGATAATAATTATAAGGGATATAAAGACTATATTATCCGCCGGCGTCGTTATAAATTAAAGGGTATTACCCCGAAAAAATTAATTAAACGTACTTTATACCTTATAAAGATTTATATTTATCTTATTTTTTAATCCGTATTATTTAAGAAATTTAAGGAATTCTTAAAGTGGTTAAATTTTT
Source organism: Niebla homalea (assembly GCA_019925105.1). NCBI lineage: Eukaryota > Fungi > Ascomycota > Lecanoromycetes > Lecanorales > Ramalinaceae > Niebla > Niebla homalea. The sequence goes on from JAHGAU010000009.1 coordinate 902,793, forward strand.
TACGTTAAAAACATAATATTAATATATAATATTATAAGGACGTAAATAATAAAATATAAGTCCTTTAAATGGAATTAAACGATATTAAGAGGAACTTATAATTAAAAATAAATTAAATTATCCGTTTATAATAGTAAAATTACAATAATTCTTTTCCCTTAAAAGACTTAAATTATCTTAAAACGTTAAAAATCCGTAATTATAAATTAGAAAATTAAAACGTAAACCTTATTATTAAGCTTAAAAATCTTTAATAAAATAATTTAACCTTTTTACCTTATTAATCTATAATATTCTTTATTTTTTATAAGAAGTTTAAGTTAATTAAAATTAAGGATCCCAAACTTTTTATTAATAAAAACCGTAATTAATACCGTTTCTTTAAATACCGTATTATTATTAAGTTCCGGATAAATAAGGATTAATATCCGATTATATAGGCTTAAATTAATTATGTTCTAATATTATTAAGTCTTAAAGTCCTTAAATAATTAAAAACGGAATATAATAATAATATTTTATTAAACTTCCGAACCTTTAAAGAATTTTAAACCTTTTTAAATTGAATTTTCAAAAACGTTAATTAAAAAAAAAAAAAAATTAATAATTTTTAAGCTTTAAAAATATTAATTAAGGATAAATTTATTATATTTTATTTCAACTTTATTTACTTAATTAAGGTTTTTAAATACGTAAATTTCAAAAAGAACCCGAAAATTATAATTTATAAATTAATTATTTAACTCTTTAACCGGCTTTATGAGAACCTTTTTTAAGGAAGTTATAATCTAAATAACTTAAATAAAACCCATATATATTTTAAAAGGATAGACCGTTTTTAACGTTTAAAATATTACCGTTAATGAAAAACCCTTAATTTAAATAAGACCCCTATTAAGGAAACCAAGAAGATTATGAAAACCTATATTACTTTTTTTAAATTCCCCGGCGGAATAAAAAGTTTTAGAGGATTTAAGTTTTAATAAATTACTCCCGCCGTTATAAAGTTAATTCCTTTTCTAGACGTTAAATACTTTATTTATTAAGGGAATTATTTTTAAGTTAATTATCTTAACCGTTAACGTAACCAAAATAATACTTAAAAGCATTCCGTTTAAGTTTATTATATTACCTTTAACTTAAATAAAGAATTTACTTATAATTAAAGCGACCGGATCTTTTATACCTTTAAAGATACCTTATTTAATAATTTAAACGGACCGTTAATAAAAGATTAAACTTTATAAAAGTTATTATAAAGGATAAAAATATATATTACTTTTAAATTTTAACGATCGGGTATATTAAAAGCATTAAAAACCCCTTTAATATTTAAGATAATAAACCTTAAATTATTAACGGGTTTATAAGTTATAAAAATTAATATTTTCCTTTATCCTTTTTAATTAATTTAAACGTTATTAATTATTATTTTATTAATAAATAAATTATTTTATAAATTTACGTAATACTTTAAATTTCTTTTTTAACCCTTTTCCGACCTAAGTTTATTTAAAATTATAAAGATAAATACTTACGGTTTATTATTTATATAATTTATCCCCGGATAATTATAAAAAGCTATTTAAAAAGCCAGTTTTTTATATTTATTATTTAGCTTAAAATATATAATATAATCCTTAAAAAACTTTAAATAAAATAATATTACGTATTTATTTATTTTATAATTAATAAAATTTTCTTTATATTAAATTAATATAATTATAATAAAATTAATTATTAAAATATAAAGCTTATTCCGGAGTTTTTTTAAATTATAATTTTAATTTATTAAGCTTTAAATATACTCCCAGAAAGTAAAAAATTAAAGCTATTAAAGCCCCAGGAAAAGAAGAAAAATTATTAAATAATCTTCTTTTCCTAGAATTTATTAAGGAAGAAAGGTTTTTCTTAATTAAAGTTATTAATATGGTAACTTTTTATATTATTATAAAAACCTAAAAAAAGAAAAGGATTTAAATTTTTTATACTTTAGTAATAAACTTAATTAATTATTTAAATTTCCTTAATAATACCTTAATTAATATCTCCGTTATAATAACTTATAAAAATAACTTCACGGAGAAAACAGTTTTTATAAATAAGATTACGGTTAAACTTCTAGCGGAATATTATAATTTTAAGGATATCTTTAATCGTATAATAATAAATAAGTTACTTTTATACCGGGATTATAATTATAAAATTAACTTAATTTCAGAAGGGATTCCCCCTAAAATTATATTTATCCGTTTTTAAATTATAAGCTTTAAAAATTAAAGGAATATATTATTAAGAACTTAAAAAAAGGATTTATTAAGCCTAATAAAGCCCCCTATAAATCCTTTATCCTTTTTATTTTTAAGTTTAACGGTAACCTATGATTATACGTAGATTATTATGGTATTAACGTTATTACCAAAAGGAATTAATATTTTATTCCTTTAATAAAAAAAATATTATCCTGAATTATTAATTATAAATAAATTACCCGCTTAAATATTATTGCGGCCTTTAATAAACTCCGTATATAACCGGAGAATAAAAACTTTATAATATTTATTACTTTATTAAGCGCCTTTAAATATAAAATTATGCTTTTCAACTTAATTAATAACCCCGCCTTATATTAATAATATATAAATAAAATTTTATTTAATTATTTAAATATCTTTATTTAAACTTACTTAAATAATATTATTATCTATAACGTTATTAAAAAAGAATATACCCGATATATACGCTTAATATTAAAGTATTTACGTAACGCCGGTTTATAAGTAAATATCCGGAAATATGAATTCGGAATTTAATAAATTAAGTTTTTAAGTTTTATCCTTATTATTAACGGGCTAAAAGTAAACCTTAATAAAGTAAATAAGATTAAGGATTAATTAATTTTTATTAACCTAAAAGCCCTTTAAGGATTTATTAGCTTTTATAACTTTTATTAAAGATTTATTCTTTAATTCTTTAAAATAATAAAATCTTTTTTAAAGCTTATTAAAAAAAAAACTTTATTTATTTAATTTTTAAAGTATTAAAAGGCTTATATAATACTTAAAAAAACTTTTATTACGGCCCCCGTATTAATTTATTACGATCCCAATAAAGAAACAATCCTTAAGATTAATTCTTTAAATTATATTTCCGGCGGTATTCTTTTTTAATATAATAAAACCAAAGAGTTATACTTAGTAATTTATTATTTTAAGAATATATTACTGGTTAAGTATAATTATAATATTTATAATAAAAAGCTTTTTATTATTATTAAATATTTAAAAAATTAACGGTTAAAACTAAAAATAGTAAAGAAGCTTTTCCGGATTTTTAATGATAATTAAATTTTAAAATACTTTATTAAGAGTTAAAAGCTTATAAAACGTTAAATAAAATACCTTAATATTTTCTTTAAGTTTAATTTTAAAATTATTTATTATTTAGGTAAATAAAATAATAAAGTTAACGCTTTTACTTAAATACTTAATTATTAACTTTAAAACAATAACGATAATAAGGTTAAAGATCAGTTTTAAACCGTTTTACCCCTTAAGCGTTTTAAAGTTTTAACCTTAAATAAAAAAGAAAAAGTACCGGTATTAATTTATTTAATCCTTAAAGAACTCGGATTTTATAAATAAATCCGTGAAATTAACTATACCGATAAGGGCTTAACGGAGTTTAAAAAAGCAATTATAAAAAACGGATTATTTAATTTTAAAGGCGTATTTTTAATCCGTATTAAAGTTTAATTTAATATCTTTATTAATAAAAATAAATTATAAATATTAACGCTGCTTATTATAAAGGTTTTAAAGTATATTTATAATAAATTAATTAATAATTACCCCGGCCAAGATTATATAATTAAACTTATTTCCCGATATTTCTTTTAATTTATTTTATAGGACGATATTAACCGTTATATTTTAAATTATAATATTTATTTTTAGTTTAAAGCTTTATAATAAAAGTTTATAAAATTATTTTATTAATTAAAAATCCCGGAATAAAGATAAATTAATCTTTTAATTAACTTTATTATCGGACTATTTAAATATAAAGGTATAAACGTTATTTTTATTGTAATTTATATACTATTTAAAAACCGATATTATATTTTTTATTACGTTAAAAAAAAAAAAGGGATTTTTATTAAAAAAATAGTTTAATTCTTTATTAAGAAAATATTTAAGTATTATAGCCTTTTAAATAATATTATTTTAAAATATAACCCGTAATTTATTAATAAAATATACCGTTCTTTATTATATTAACTTAAAATTAACCTTTAAACCTTAATTCCTTATTACGTTAAAAATAACGGTTAAACGGAAAGAATAAATTAAGAGATAAAATAAAAACTCCGGATTTACGTAAATTACTTATAAGACGATTAAGTATAATAATTATTTATAATAAAATTTACGGATAATAATAACTTAAATTAATTAATTAAAATAATATTCTTTTACTTTAATAAGGGCTTTTATCCAAGGATATTATTTAATCTTAATAATATTAAATATATTACCGCCCGTAAATAACTTTAGGTTAAAAAGTTATTAATATTATTAAAATTATATAAAAATTCTTAATATAATATATTTTAATTTAAATAAAACTTACGATAATACGTTTAAGTAAATTAATTATTAACGTTAAGACGTAAAATTTAAAATAAATAATAAGGTTTATATAAATATTAAATATTTAATAACCGATTAATTTAATAAGAAGTTAAATTATAAATATCTAAGTCTTTATATTATCCTTAAATAATATTATTCCTCTTATAAATTAAATATTTTAAATACCTTTTAAGTTTATTTTATTTTCTATATAAATAATTTAATTTATATCCCGATTAAAAAGAAATTATTATTACCGGGATAAGTTAATTTACCCCTTAAATCCGTTATTATAAATAAAAAAAGTATTAAGGAATAAAACTTAAAGAAGTTATTAATTCCCGGTATATTAATTAAAAACAGAAACTATAATATAAAATTAAATAAGTAAACTTATCCCCGGATAATATTTAATATTATATTAACGTAAAAGAATTCTTTTATATTTAAGGATTAATTAAAGTTTTTTATAAGAAATACCCGGATAAGCCCGGATTATAATCCGGAGATCTAATTAATATTATTATATTTAAAATAATTTTTAAGGGTTATTTTAAACGTTTAAGTTAAATAACGATTTTACCGGGCTTAAAATTTAATATTATAAACCGTATATTACGTTTTTATTAAGTTTAAAAACCTTTTAAAATAACCTTATAATTCTTTAAAGCCATTAAAACGATTATTATTAATATTATTTACCTATATAAATTATACGCCTTTTTATTAATATAAATTTAATATATAAGGTAATAAGGTTAAAAAAATATTTTAAAAAAGGGGTAAATTATAAAAAACGATACCTGCCCCGGAACCCCCCGGACGAAATCGCGTTTTAAAACTTATTATAGGGGCTACCGTTACGATCCTACCCCCGTATGTTTATATTAGTTACCCGGTTACCGTTACGATATTACCCCTATAATTCTTATATTACTTACCCGGTTAATCAATAACGGGTAACCTAAATAATATTCTTATATTACTTACCCGGTTAATCAGTAACGGGTAAGTTAAGTGGTATATAAACCTTACTTTAATTACTTAGTTTATAAATAATAAATAAGAAAAATAATTTTAAGTAAAAAATTTTTCCTTTTTAGCGTACTTATAAGCTTAAAGGCGAGCCTTTCCTAGGGGGGGGGATAATATTAGGGTTTAAGGGTATTAATAACTTAAAAGTAGGCCTTATTAAGCCTATCCCGGGTTAAGCTCAAAATTAATCCGGCACCCAGGAGTATTACCGACTGGGTATATTAAGGCTTTCAGCCTTTTCACTTTTATACCTCTATACTTTAATGTCTTTAATTATACGTAATACACCCTTTGCCTTCTAACCACCCCAGAGGGGCTTGCACTCTAACAAACGTTATAATAATATAGGAATTACCGTATAATTTATATATATATTTATTTATTAATTTAAGGGAGAAACTTTATTTAATTTTTAAGGGGGATAAAATAACCAGAATATACTTCTTTATAAATAAGCAGTTTAATATAAATAATTCAGATATTACTTATTATAATAAAAACCTTTATATACTCTATATTATAAAAAAAAAGGACTTAAAAAACGATTTTAATATTTATAACGTATATAACCCGCCGCCGATTAATAAGGAAGGCCCTTTTACAATATTATTACTTAAAAAAAGTCTTAATTATCTTAAATAAATATATATTGTTTAAAGACTTTAACCTATATTATTATATATAAAATAAGGAAAAGTATATAATAAATTACGTTAAATTAAATAATTTATTAATAATTACCGTTTAAGTTAATTTTTTATTATTAATATAATAAGGGATTATTAAGTAGAAAAATCATAGGTTTAAAACGACGATTAATTTAACCTTTAATATAAAAAAGGTTATTAACGTAATTATAATATATAAGCTATAAGAAGACTTAAAATATAATTCGGATTATATACCGATATAAATAACCCTAGATTAAACCGTTAATATGACCTTATTACTACCAGTAAAAAAAATATAAAAAACGGTTAAAGAAATAAAGGTTTATATAAAAACGGAAAAAATAATAATATAATTCACCGATTTCCTTTAATTAAATAATAGAAACCCGATTAACTTTTTTATAAAGTAAATAATAAAAATATTAAATAAAGTAATTAATAAAAAAATCTTAATAATAAAGCTTTCTTAAAAATTAAAACCTATTAAAATAAAGAATATATAACCGCAATTATAAAGGTGAAAAACTAATTAAGTAAACTTTTAAATATAGGAATTAAGAGATATTTAATTAATTAAAAGTTACTTAAGAAAAAAAGGAAAGGATTATTAAAAAGGCTAAGTAAATATACTTTTAAATTTTAATATATAACTTAATAATTTTATTTTATAATATTTAAAAGTTAACGAAATATAATAAGGAATAAAATAAGAAATTAAAACTTATTCTTAAATTCTTGCTTTTTAAAAGACCCGATAATATATTAATTAATATTTTTGATAATAAGATTAAAACCCTTAAAAAAATATTTTTCCTTTTTCTATTAAAAGTTGATTTAAATAATATTGATAACGTTACCTATTTTAACTTGATATTAATAAATAAAATAATAATATAAAATATAATAATTAAAGCGATTAATAAATTAAAGAAAAATAAAACTTTAAGATTAAATAAGATTTTTAATAGATTCTTATTAATAATAACTTTACTATTTAAAAGGGGTTTTATTTATTTCTTTTAAGTATACTTTAATTACCCGTATAAGTTTAAGGAAATAAAAAGGATTATCCTTAAGAAGTTTATTAAGCTAGATTACTTTAAGGTAAAGTTTTATAGACTTATTATATCCCTTTATACGTTAAAAAAGGCCTTAAAGATAATAATAATAAAAATCCTTAACGATTATATAAAGAATTACGGACTTCTCCTTAATTAATAAATAAGAATAAAAAAAGGTTAATTAATAAAAATAGCCCTTAAAGGATTAATTAACGGTATATATATAATATAAGGTTACGGGAAAAAGTATATTATAAATTTTCTTTTTCTTAATATTATAAGTGTTTTTAATTTAAAAATTATTATATAACTTAAGGGAAAAAAAGATATTATCTTTCTTAGTTAAATAAATAAAAAGTTTTTTAAGTAATTAAGTTACGTGAATTAATTTAAGATAAAAAATAAACTTAATAAAGCCTATTATAACGGGGATTTCTTAAAGATTATTTATTTCTTTTATATTATTTTTATTCTTTAACGGTTTATTAATTAAGGAACTCATTAAGTTAAAATAAAAGGTTTAAATTAAAAACTTTATTAATAACGTTTACCTTTTAATTTATAAAATTTTTATATATATAAATTATTTAAAATTAAAATAGGCTTATAAAGTTTATCTTTAATAAATAAAAACTTAAAGGGCTTAATTTACGTTATATAAGTATAAGCTTATTTATATAATTAAAAGCTTAAAGTTATATAATATAATAATTATAATAAACCTAAGTAAAGTTACGGTAAAGCCGGATACCAATATTAAAGTCTTTAATTTATAAATAAATAAAAAGTTTAATTAAAAGAATTATATAAGAAAAATTTTAAAAAGATAACTTTATAGGAAAAAAGCTTTATTTATCTCGCTATATTAATATAAAAAATTACGTTATAAAAGGCCCAGATTATTTATTAAACCGTAATAAAGTTAATTATAATATACGTTATAGCTATTTAATATATACTTAAAGGTATTCCGGGATATAAGAAAAAGCTTATTTAAATATTATAGAAAGTCTAAAATCGGTATTTAAAAGTAAATAATAATACTTATAAAGTAACTTTTATCCCGGTATTAAAATTTAAGGTTTTTATATTCTTAATTAAAATTTTATTAAATTAAATAATTACTTAAATAAAATTAAAAAAATATATATACTTAATTACAATAATAGGAAACGGGCGGATCCGCTAAAATCTTAATAAGCTTTAAATTAAAAAGAATAAATTAAAAATATCTATCCTTCTTTTTATTAAGATAAAGTAAGAATAAATTAAAAAGGAAATTAATTTTATTAATATTCCGGAGATTAATTTAAGTATATATAAATTCCCGTTAAGCGTAAAAAAAACCAAAATTAAAAGGATTTAAAAAATAAAAACTATAATAATTACCTTATAAATTATAATAAAGTAAATTAAGTATTAATAAAGGTATAAAGACTTTATATTTTAAGGTTATCGTTATTTAATTCTTAATAATAAAAAGATTATTAATAAATATTTTTATTATTATAATATTATAAAAAAGGATAATAACGTATTAATAATTTAACTTTAAATAAATAAAAACGGTTTAACTTATTTTTTATTTATTATTCATATTAAAGGTTAAATAAACGCTGGATATAAATATAAATAAAGAAAATAAAATGCTATATACGTTTTTATTCCTTATTTTTTATTTATAGAAATTAAATTAAATCTTATAATAAAAGTTAATATTTATAATTATTATTAAATATTATTTATAAAGTAAAGTATCCGGGTAATTATTAAGTTTATAATATTTACCGGTTTATTATTATAATTTAATTTTATTATAAAGATAAATAAAGTTATTAAAGACTTTATAAAGAAAACCCGTTATTAATTAAAGAAAAAAAAAAAGAAACGGAAACTAATTATGTTAATTATATAAACCGGAAAGTATTTTTTATAATTATAAAAATATAATAATAAATGCTTATTAAAAGTCTTTAAAGGAATTAACGGTAATAATAATATAAGAAAAATATATATTAAGTACGTAAATATTAATAAAAACATTTAAAAGTACTACGTAAGGTTAAAATAATATAAAAATATAAAAAAGTAGAAAAATAATAAACTTAAAAATAACTTTTATAAGGATATAATTATAATATTATAGATTTTCTTAAGGGAATTAAAACATAAAAAGTATATAAATAAATTATTATTCTTTAAACGGCCGTTAATATTTTCTATTTTAAAGGATAAAGGGTAAAAGTTTGGTAAACGCCGGTTTTTACCTTAACGTTATAAGTATTAGGTTTTTACGGTTATTAACAAGGTTAAAAGGCCGTGTATTAAGGAACGCCGGAGTTAACTTAACTAGATCCGTAGTATAAATCAATCAATCAATCAATCAATCAATCAATCAATCAAATTATAAATAAGGCCGTTTTTTAATATAAAGCGTAATTTTTATATATCTCATAGATTTAACTTTTCCTTAATTATTAAGACTTTTTATAATTTTATTTATATTTTATTTTTTATATATTCTTCTTTAATCTGATCTTTAAATTCACTTAAAATATAAATATAATAAAGAGTAATTAATTTATTATTACTTATATTATTAAGAATTCCGACTTTTATAAATAAACTTTACGTATTATTAAATAATCGTAAAAGTACGTTAAGAATAATATTTATTAAACTTAACTTATAACGTAATAAAATATTAAATATTAATAAATATTATAATGTATAAATTAAGCGGAGATTAAGCTTATTAATTATAGAGGTCTTTGAATTTATTTATCTAGAAATATTAATAATTACGTTATAATCCGTAAAGATTATATAATTAAATTTATAATAATTTATTTTAATTAAGTATTTAATATTACGTACGACCTAAATTATACCTATAGTCTTTAACTCCGTAAGTTAATGGTTTTTTTGGGCTATATTTAAGCTTTTATTACAAAACATTATTATGTATACCTTATTATGCGTAATTTTTAATAAGTCGTTAATGTTATGTGCAACGTGCGCATGCCAAGAGCTTGTAGGGCACTAGCACCCAAAGGGGTATAGAGGCTTGGCGCACACATCCATATTGCGTACCTTTATAGCTAGGTAGATACTTATAATATATATTATACCCACATTTTACCTTAATACTCTTAGTACCTGATAAATGGTAGCAATAGCTTTAGTTATCTGAGCTTTTAATATAGATATTATATAGCCTTTATTACCCTGTTATTTATAGTGGTAACTACGTTATAATTTATTTATTTAATACCTTAATAAGTGGATCCTTTTAATAGGATACCGGTTAATCCGTTATGCCTTTATTATTAACTATATTAATAGCTTTAACTAATTCAATTATAGTATCCTTAATATTATTATATTTATTAACTCTTAAATTAAATAGATTTACTTTAATACCTTAAACCTTACCTATAAGATTTAGGACTTTATTATTAATACCTTTATTAATAAGCTTATTATTAATAAGCTATTTCTTACTTAAATCCTACCTTATTATTTGTCAGACGTTAGGACGCATGAGAGTGGATAGGGTAGGTCTGGATTGAGTGTATTGAGTATGTCTGTCTGATCTATATAGGAAGGATGAATCTATCTGTATAAAATACCCGGGTAATATAAGATATACGGCCATGTAATGATATCTACAGTATTATAAGATACCACCTATTATTATACCTGTACCCAGGGCTAATATACCCCTTTAAAATCGTAATATTATTACGGTGATAATATAGATCCTAAGTACCCTTATTATAACCACTTCTTAATTGCCCTTTAAGCTTTCTTAATATACCGTAATTATTATAAGTAAAAAATACGTTTTAAATTTAAAGTTAAAAAATTGGAAAATTAAGAAAAATCGGTAACTTTAAAAATAATAATAATAATAAAACCTTTATATTTTAAGTTATTCCGGAGCTTTATATATGCTCGATTAAGCTCCGGGCATTAACTTAAATAATTTTATTAAGTAATTATTGCTAATTATACGCTAAGAAAAGTTGAAAATTAATAAAATCGTGAAAATAAACGAACCCAAAAAGATTATCGTATACCCGGTTTATAGTCGTAATTTTTTAAGAGTTAAGTCTCTTAAAAACGATATCTCCGGGGTTTTACCGAATCATATTATAATACGGGGTTTTAGGGTTTTATGGATTTCTTTATATTATCTTTAAAGACGTAAAGTCCTTAAATTCTTATTAGGAATATTACGGTTTATCCGTTATAATAAAGGCGGAGTTTCTTTATATTGAAATAAACTCCTTTATTATTAAGAAGAGCGGTAAATACGACGTTAATTATAAAATTAAGTACGTAAATTATATTATAAAGTATAATAAAATCGTTACCCTTTAAGGTATTAATAATTATTACGATTTTATTATAAATAGTAACTTTAAGGTTACCGGTATCGTTCTTTCTATTTAATTCTTTAATAAAACGATCTTTTATCGTTTTATTATAGGTATATTATAGCCTAGTACCTATAATCCATAATAATTAAAGGTCGTAAGTATTTAATAATAACTTTATAACTTTAATAATATTTTAAGATTTGGCTTAAGGCTCTTATTCTAATAATTTTTAAGATAAAGCCTAATACCCTTATAATATAACGTTAAAGACGGCTGCTTTAAGAATATTTTGTGGTTTGGATAAAGGCCCCTTATAAGGTAAGGACTCTTAAGAGAACGTATTTTAAAAGGAGTAAATATTTACCCTTTTAACTACTTACGGAAGATACTGAATTGTTTTATTCATAGTATCTATAAGGAGTTAATACCGTTAACTCGTAGTTATTGATTTAACGATAATATTATCTTAAGAATAAATATACGAAGTCTTTAATAATAATATTTCTAAGGATTTTAAAGGTTTAACAACCAAGGACGGATTCAAAGGTATCGTACGCGTTTTTAATGCGAATTTATTAAAGAGGTCCTCGAGTATTATGCGGGGTAATACCCGTGATCGTAATTTTAATAATGATACTTTAAGTATTATCGATTTAATAAGATATTTAAGAGGTATAAATCTTATATAGAGATTATGTATAATAAAATATAATTTAAATAAGAAAAAGCTCATTATTAATAAGCTTATTAATAAAGTTATTAATGGATTTATTGATAAGCTTTTGGGTAAGCTCTTTAATAAGCTTTTACGTAAGCTCTTAAGTAATTTATTTGGTAAGCTCTTTAATAACGAGCTCTTTAATAAGTTCTTTGGTAAGCTCTTGGATAAGCTCTTGGATAAGCTCTTGGATAAGCTCTTAAATGAGCTCTTAAGTAAGCTCTCTAATAATAAGCTCTTGGATAAGCTCTTAGGTGAGCTTTTAATTGAGCTCTCTAATAGTAAGCTCTCGGGTGAGCTCTCTGATAGTGAGCTCTCGGGTGAGCTCTCTGATAATGAGCTCTTAGGTAAGCTCAATCGGGATTTAAGTGTTAATACGTACATTGAAGCTAAGCTCGTATCTAAGCTCGTTGCTAATACATATATTAATAACGAGATTAAAGCTAAGCTTATATTTAAGCTCGCTCTTAATAAGGTTAAGCTTATTAATAAAGCTCGAGATAATAAAGGTATTATCGATTTAATAAAGGATTAAGTAATAAATAATAAGTAGAGTAAGTAATCAATAAAGATGCCTTTGAGTTAGTAATATATGTTAATCTTAAGGGATAAAGGTTATTTAAGCCTTTTTTAAGTGATTAGGCCACCTTAAATTAAATAAGGAAATAAGTGATCGTTATGGTATACGATTCCGGGCTTATAACTATCAGACGTTAAGACGCATAAGAATAGATAGGGTAGGTCTAGATTAAGTATATTAAGTATATCTGTCTGATCTATATAGGAAGGATAAATCTATCTACATAAAATACCCGGGTAATATGAGATATACGGCCAGGTACTGATATCTACAGTGTCATGAGATACCACCTACCACCATGCCTGTACCCAGGCTGACATTATTTATAACCTTAGAAAAGATAGGAAGGGATGGAAGAGTAAAAATAATGAAATAGCAGGTAGCAATGGAGTGCAATTGAAGATAGGCCGTAGCCCCTATACAAGTTGATAAGGTATAGGTTACTTACTATAGTAATCCGTTATACCTTTCCTTTTTAAAGTATATATAAATTAATTTTACCCTTAATTAACCCTTTTAATATTTCTTTTCCTTTATATATTTATCCGTAAGTTTAATATTTTTTATACTTTCCCTTTTTTTAATTCCCTTTATAATATAATATTACTTTTAATATTATTATACTTTAAATTATATTATATTTATTTATATATATTTTAATTATATATATATTATATATAATAATTTTTAAAAATTTTAATTATTATAAGTATGAAAGTCGAAAAGATATTAATATAATAATAACTTATTTTTACTTTTTTTATAATAAAATTACTTTTTTAATATTACGTATTATTAATAAGTAATTCTTATTCTTTAACGTTATTTATATATATATTTATTTACTTTTCTTATAGCAGCTAAATCTTACTTAATAATAATAAATAAATATATTAAAACTTAATTTTCTTAAGGGTAATCTTCCGGATTTTTTTTTATTAATAACGGTAATTTTAATACTTTACGTTTATTTATTTTAAAGCTTAAATTATTTATATGTATATTTTCTTTAAATATAATATACTTAATCCGTATAAGGGTATAACGCGTTTTATTCCGTTTATTAAAAGATTATAAATACCGCCTTTTATAAAGATCGGAGTTTATAATTAATTATTCTTTACATTTATATACTTTTAATATTTCTTTTAATCCCGTTATTATTAAGTATATCTTAAGTAAACTTATTACGTAATTTTAAGTATATTTTAAGAAAGCTTAATTATTTAAATAAGTTTTATTTAAATTTTATCTTCTAAATCTTAATATCTTTCTTTATTAACGTATTTAAGATAATATTATATATAACTGCTTAATTTATATTTATTTATTAATATTATCTTTTTATCGGTTTATTATATTGGTCTTAAAAAAGTAATTAAGGGGTAAAAATTTATTATAATTATTATTATTTATATATTATTACTTAAAAAAAAAAAAAAATTAAAAAAATAATAAATAAGTCATTTATTAATTTTTTTAAATAACCCTTTAACCTTTATAGAAACTCTTTTAACGTTTAATACTATATTTAATAACGTTTATTGAAAATATACTCCTTATTATAATTCTTAATATTGCCCTTATTTACTTATATACTTTTCCCTTCATTAATTAATATATTAAATACCCTCGGGGCCGTATTTACTTCTAAATAAAATATATCTTTATTTTTTTTTAATAACTTACGTACGATTATCTTAATATAAGTATTTCTAAAAGATATGTTAAAAGGGGTTTTTCTCTAAACGTAATAATTTCTCTAAACGTAATAATATTATTTATTATCTTTATTAAGTTCCGTCTTAACCGGTTCTATCAGTAAGTAAAACGTTGAAAATAATATTTATTTATTTACTTACTTTATAATCTTATTATATAACCGTTTATTTTATTTTTCTCGCCTATTTTTTTCTTATTTTCTTTTATTCCTTTAAATTCTTTTATTTCTTTAACTTTTTTAATCTTTAATTTTTTTTATACTTTATTTAACTTATCCTAAATTGAACTTAATCTTATACTTAATTATTAATTATCCTTTTAAGAATATATATAAATTCTTGATTTTAATATCGGTTATTTACTTTATATTTATATTAATTTTTTTATAGTTTTTTCAGAATTTTTAATTTAAATTATATTAATTAAAATTACTTTTATTATATCCTTATACTTTAAAAGGCGTATTTTAATTATTAACTTTATTAAATTAAATAAACGTATCCTTATTATTATTAAGGTTTATTTAAATATTAATTAAATAATTTATTTAAAGTTATATCCGTCGGTTTTTTATAATTTTAACTTATTTTAGCTTTCTTACTTTTAGGAGCTTCTTATAATATATATTTAAGTTTACGTTTTTTATATACGTAAAAGTATTTAAGCGTATACCCGGTATTAATAAATTAATAACGGTTATCGTTTTACCTTTATTAATTATTATCGTATTAAAGGTTTATTTAATAACGTATATTTAAACTATATTTTTAAGTACCGGCCGGGCGATTATAGTTTTTATTTAAATATATATAAATTAATTCGCTTTTTAATTAATTATTATTATTATTTTTATAAACTTTTAATATTAAGATATAATTTAAATAAACGCTTTTTCTTTAATACGTTATATATTCTTTAATCCCGATACCGATCGTAAATTTAATATAAAAAGTTATATACGCTTTATAATTAATTATAGTTTATAATTAACTTAGTAATTATAGCTTTAATAAATACTTTTTCCTTTATCCTTTCTATTTAATATCCGATTATTGTTATTATAGTTTACTTTTAATCCTTAATTATTTTATTTTATTACTTAATTATTCTAATAATCTCGGTCCTTCCGTTTATTTCCTTTATTTTCTGCTTAATTAATTTAGCCGTTTATATTGTTTTCTTTTTACCCGTTTATTTAATAAACTTTTTAATTCAAATACGTTAATTATCTCCGTATTAATCCGGCCTTATTAATATCGTTAGTTTATTTCGGTCGTATGAACTTAATTAATATAAAAGGGCTTATATAAAATATAATTTATCATTTTTAAGGATTAATACCTTAATAAAGTTATATAAATAATTACTTAAGAAAAGATAATATTATTTATCCGACTTAAACTTAATTAAGGATATCTTTAACTTAAGTTTTAATAATCTTAACCTTAATAAGTTATCTCTCCCTCTTATATATAAAGTAATTATTGACCGGTTCTTTATTTAGATAATATACTTACCTAAGTTCCTTCATTAACTCCTCCTCCTGGGTTTGTTGCTCGTATTATACGCGCACGGTAACCCTTATTTATATCTTTATAAGTATCTTTCTTTTAATAAGCTTTTTCCTTTATTTCATCCCTATATATATAATAACCTTTAAAGTCTTTAACCTAAATACGATTCCTTAACCGTTCTTATTTAAAGTTACTGCCGTAAGTTTTACGGTTATATTTTAGAAAAAAATTTATATTTTTCTTTAATTTTATATCGTTAACCTTAATAAACCCTATATTTCGGATTATTCTTAAGTTTATTATGTTTAGCTTATATTGTTCGGCTTTAATTTTAAACTATAATTATTATAAGTATTATTATAATTTTAATTTTAATATACGCTTTATTAAAAGGGTATATATATAGTTATTTACGGATCAGAGTTTTAATCGGTTTTTAAGTTATTTTATTAATTCCCTCGGTCGCGTTACCGGGCTTACCCGTCGGGTTACCTCCTTAATAACAGGTTATTTTCGTTTTAAATTACGTCCTTATATATATACCGGTTTTTTTACTCCGCCTCCGTTCCCGTTCTTAAGATGGGATAATTAATACGGTCTTATACCCTATAATTATTATAATAAAGGATAATCCTAAATATATTTTCTTATTTTAAGGGTATAATTAAAGCCTTAATTACCTATTATTTACAATAATTTTTATATTTATATTAATGGTATATTTTATTTATATTTTTAATATAATATTTATAACATATTTAATATTTACATTTATAATCCGTAAAAAAAGCGTCCTTTTAAATAAATTTTTTAATATATAATTTTAATATTTAATTATACTTTTATTTATATATTGCTTTTAATATGTTCTTTCTTTCTTTTTAAGGAAATGTTTTTAATTATAAATAATTATAACTTTTTATAATTTCATTATTTTATAATTTATAATATAATAAATAAAAGACTATAACTAAAAAATTAAGGGCTTAATATCCCCTTATTCATATTTATCTTTTTTAAATCTTTATTATATTCTTACTTCCCTTCTTTTTTTAGTTTTTCGTTTTTAACGGTATTTATTAAAGTAATGATTCATTCCTTTTTTTCCCTTTTTTTTTTTAATTTTTAAATCCATATTTTCTTAAGATTTCTAATATATTAAAATATAAAAGTAAATAAATTAAAAATATAATAAGAAACGGCGTTATATTACTTATATATATTTCCTTTTTTAAAATTATATTATTTATAATTATAATAGTTTTTAAAGGACTAAAACGTTTCTTATTTATATCCGCCGGATTCTAATTTTTATTATTTTTTTTAACTTTAATTTATCGGAAGATTTAAGATACTTAATACGTAATATAAATACTTTAAGATAATCTTTATAAAATAAGTTAAATATAAGAGTTTTATTTATCTTTTTTAATATATATAAAGCTTTATACTTTTTTATAAAGCCCTTAATAATAAATAGTTTAATTTAATAAGGCTTAAGTTTTTTAAGATTAAAAATAAGATCCTATTATATAATTAATTATTCTTCGTTTAATAAATTTTAACCTTATACTCCTTTATCGTAACGTTTCTTTTATTAATTCTTTATTATATTTAATTTTTCTTATAATTCCTCTTTAATACTTATCCGGTTTATTATAAATCTTTAAACGGCTTTATATATCGCTTTTTTTAAAAATGGTATTATTCTTTCCGTAATACGTACTTTAATTCTTAACTTAATTACGTTCTATTTATATATTTTATTTAACTTAACCCCGAAAAAGATATTAATAAAAACGTACTTTAAATATTTAATATATCTTAAGTTAATACTTAATATCGTTAATTTTCTTACTTATACTTAATTATATTTTTATTAAATTTACGTTTTCCTTATTACGTTTTATCAAATTTAATTATTAAACTTTATTATATTTATTATTTTATACGTTATATTTAATTTAAAAATAAATTAAATATTATATAACCGGAAAAAGCTTTTTATTTTTTTATTTATAAATACTTTTTAATATCTATATATATCGTAACGGGTTTTAAATAATAATTTATATACTTTTTTAACGTAACGATTACGTTTTTTACTTTAATTAATATGGTATAGAATAATTATATAAATCGTAAGAAATAATTTATTATATTAAAAATATATTAAAGACCGCTTTATATTTATTTAAAAAAAATTAATAAAATCCGTTTTAAATAAATTAAAAAAGGTTTTTACCTTAATTGGATTTAATAGAACTATATAACTTCTATATATTTACTTTATATAAGTTAAATACCTTTATATATATTTTATAATATTTTTTATTATATTTAATTATCAATAACGATACCGTAGTTTCTTTAATATAATTTATAATAAGAAATATTTTACGTTATTATAGACTTCTTTAAGTATTTATATTATCTTTATTTTTATTAAATATACTATTTAACGTTTCTTATATTAATAAAGTAACTTATTAATAATTAAATTAAATCCATAATTTATAAATTACTTATTAAATTTAACTTATTAAATTATATCATCCTTTTTTAATTTTACTTTTATTTTAAAATATTTAATAATATTAATATATTAATTATTATCTTTATAATAGAATAATTTTTTAAGTTTTAATAATTCCGTAAGCTCGTAATTAATTTATATATATTCTATTTCGTAATTATTATTTAATTTCGTACTATATATCCGTACCGGTTTATTATCGATTATTTTTTATAGCTATAATTCTTTTATATTTATTTTTCTTTTTTTTTATTTACGTTTTTCTTTATTAATTTTCCCTTTACGTTTTAAGTTAATTAACCCTTTAACTATTTTATCGGAGTTTATATATTATTATAAGCGTTAATTCTATTTTTCTTTACTTTTTTAAAAAGCTTTTTTAATATAACATAATATCCTCCTTTATTATTCTTTTAGAATTATACTATATTATTCTTATTCCTTTATACTTTAAAGGCTTTTTCCTTTATTACTTTATTGGGTACGTAATCTGGGTTATTAAATAATATTTTTAATAAATTATTTATAGTTTTATTAATTTTTTTTAATATATTCGATTTTAATATATAGTCTTTTTAACTTATTTATTTATTTTACGAAAATATCCTTATAGTAATTTATATTTATAAATTTTATAAATAACTTATAATTTATATGTATAATTAAAACTTCTTTTATATTTAACATATAAAAGAACTTTTCTTTAAACGTAATAATAATTATTAATTCTCATTTATAAATATTATAGTTACGTTTTACCTTATTTATTATATATAAGTTATAAATAAATAAAACAATATAACCGTTTTAAACTTAAATAATGTAATATCCGGCTCCGTATTTCAAAGCGTTAATATATATATAAATTAATATTTTTAAGTTTTATTTAAATAAATCTTAACCCCCGTTATTATATTTTATATAAATTAAAACGATATGTTTTTTAACTTTTTTTATTCTTATTTTGTATTTCCGGTTAAAAAAACGGGCGAATTATCTTTATAAAGCCCTTAATTTATTTTTTTTATTATATCAATAATATTTAAGAATCCTTTAACGTTTCTTATATTTTATAATATAAATTATTTAAGTATCTTTTTATACTTTTTAAATTTAATTTATATACGTCTTTTTACTTTATTATTTTTTCTTAATACTTTAATTTTTATTATATTAACTTTTAACTTATTAAATAATAATTTTAACTTTAATTATAAAATTTACGGAAAGAAATAATCCCTTAAAAATATTAACTTTCTTTTTATATCTTATATACTTTAAAGATATTATTAAAATAAAAAATTATATTAATAAAATTATATTCCTTTTTAAGAATAAGGAAAAATAACCTTAAATTTAATTTAAGGATAATTCTTAATATAATATTTATAAGTTTAATAAAGATAAACGAAAACGTATATATTCTTTAAGTTATTTTTATAAGTTATAGTTATTTAATATTTAATATATTAAAAGTAAGATAATATTAATTATTAAAATATACTTTTATTATTTAATGTTTATACTTTATATCCGCTTAAAAGAAAATCTTATATAATAAAATTCTTAATAAATTATATATTTTTTTATTAACTTTATATAAAATACGGGTAATACTTTATATATAAAATAATAATTAAATATAAGTCGTAATTTAATTTAATTTTCTTTTTTTATAAATATAAAAAATACGTTTTATATATTTATTCATTTATTTACTTATATATATTTTTTATATATATTTAATTTCATTTTTTATTATATAATCGTCTTAAATTATTATTCTTTATTATTTAATAGCCTTTTAATAATAACTTTATATAAATTAATCCTTAATTTTAATATTATTTTATATAAGAATAAATCTATTATAAAGATCTTATATAATTCTTTTACGTCTATATCTTTATACGTTTATAATATTTAAAGTATCTTAAATTATACTTAATTATTTAAGATAATCTCCCTTAATATAATATTTTTTTCCTTTATTTATATTTATAGTTTTTTATATAACTTTAAAGTATCGATCTTTCTTTTTATTATTTTTTTATTTAATAAAAATATAATTTATAATAACTTTATCTTAATATTTACTTCTTTATTTTATAGTTTTAAATTTAATTTATCCGTTCCTTTATATATATATCTTAAATAAACTTAATAAGTATTATACCTATATTTTAATAATCCTTAATAAGTTATTAAGTTATCGGGTTATTTAATTTTTAAAATTATATTTTCTATAATAAGTAAATAAATTATTTTTTTTCATTTTTTATTTATTTTATTTTTTTCTTTATATTATTTTAATATATAGCTTTCTTCTTCTTATTATTAACTTTTTTAAGTTATTTATTATTCTTTTAATATATACGATCGTCCGTCTTTATTATTATAAATATTATTAATTTAATTAATATTGCTTTTTCTTTATATATTATATATTCTTTATATTATTTAATATTATTTTATATAATTAATAATAACTTTGAATACTATATTATCTCTTCGTTTATCTTATTAAGTATTAAATTTATGAATTTAATTATTTTCCGTTTTTATTTAATAAGTTATTATTAATAGAAAATAAAGTTTATTTTTAATTTTAAATTATTAATCGGACTATTTATTATATCTTCCTTAATTCCCTTATTGTTTCTTTAATATTTTTAAGCTTCTTTATTGTCTTTTAAATACTCCCGTTACCGTCTTATCCTTTCTGATTCTTTTAAATTTTTATTTAATCGTTTTTATTTACTTTTTATTTAACTTATTTCTTCTGCTTTTTCTTATTACTTTATGTTATATGCATACATAGCATGGGGGATACGCGGGAGTATTCATAAGTGTAGGACACTCTTTGTACGTAGGGGACAGATGATCCTTAGGATCCCATCTGCATTCAGGTAGAATCATCATTCATACATTATCACACTTTTTGGTCCATACACCAACACTTTAATTTACTCTTAGTTTTCCTTATTTACTCCGATTTTTTCTTATATATTCCCGTTTCTTTTTAAATATATAAATATATCCTTTTTTTAATTAATTGGTTATTAAAATATACGCCCTTAAAGCCGATTTTATTTTTTAAACTTTTTCTTTTCTTATAGTTTATTAATCTTTATTATCCTTTTTATTTTTTAATTTAATTTTTAAGTTTTTTTTATTATTTTCATACTTAAATAAGTTCAATTTAATTTCCTTTTTTAATATTATTACGTTTTTATAATATAACTTTTTATATATTAACTTTTAACGTATTTTACTTAATAAACGTATTTAAGGTTTAAGTAATTAGAAGTTTTTTTTATAAATAATATCCTTAATCTTTAATATTTCTATTTAAATCTTAAAATTAACCGTAATTAACTTTAACTATAAAAGTTTTAATAAAATATTATAATTTAAATTATTTTTAAATATTATAAATATTTATATTAATTTAATTATTCCTATAATTTAAATATTAAATATAATTTATATATAAAATAATATATAGTCTCCGTTTATTATTAATATATTAAGTAATTAACTTTAAGTAATTTTAAAGGGCTTTTCTTTTATCCTTAATTCCTTTATTATACTTAAATTAATTATAATAATATCCGATCCTTAATTGGCTTTTATATTAAATAATTTATTTATTTATTCCGGTTAATAAATAATTACTATTTTTATAAAGTATACTTATTTATTCTTATTAAGTATAACTTTAAGGTTTTATTTTAAGCCCGTAACTATAATATTATTAATTTTAAGTCGTTTATTTTAAATTATCTTTTATATCTTTTTTCCGTTATTCTTAAGAATTTCCTTAATAATTATATAATATATATGGTTAAGGTTTAATACGTTTTTTATAAGTTAATTTATCTTTTTTTTTTAAAATATAATAAAAATTATATTAAGTATATTATAAAGAGTACGATATTATTAATTAATAAGATTCGCTTAACGTTTAAAATTTACTCCCTTAATAACTTAATAATTTATTAAAGTTCTTTTTTTTTTCTTAATTTTCGTTTTTCCCTTTAACTTCCTTTTTACTCGCTCTTTAATTTATATAAACTTAACTTTTTCTTTTAAATCATTATCTTTAACTCGTTATTATTTTATAGCTATATTTACAATTATATTTACTTTATAGTTAACGTTTTTGTTAAAGAGGTATCCTTCTTTTATGGTAATAACTTTATAATTAAAGTTATCGATAACTTTTTTTATTATTAATTTTATTAAGGACCTTTCCTTTTTCCTATATAGTTAAAGCGATAGTTAGTATATTTATTAATATGTTTAATTAATTATTAAGCGGTATAATTATAAATAATAATAATAATTAATAATTTATATTATAATATCTGTTTTTACGGTCTTAATCCTTCTTTTATATATATTTCTTTTTATTGAAGCTTACGTTATTTCCGTTATATTTTTATTTATAATTTATATATTCCTCCGTTAAGAATATATTATAATACTTATAATAAATAAAGTATAATTTTATATTAAATAACTTAAAGCTATTAATATAAAAATTTTAAACTTAACCAAATTAAATAATTTTAAAATAAATTAATTATTTCTTTTAATATCTTAATTAATATATAAATTCTATTAATAATTTTATAGCCCTTAATTCGTATTTTCCGTTTAAATATTAATATTTTAATAAGATAAATTTTAAAATCGGTTTTAATATTTAAATTATTAAAATAATATTGCTTATAATAATTATATAAATGTTATTTATATTATTAAGACGTTTTAAAGCCTTTTATCTATATAATTTTAAGGGTATTTAATTTATTACGTTCTTTTTATTTATAATATTTAAATAATTCCGTCCTAATTAATATATATTAAATTTACTTTTAACGTAACTTTTTAAAGGTTTCCGTTTATATAATTTAATTAATTTATAAATATTTAAGTTTTAAGATTTACTTTTTTTTTTTTTTTTTTTAAGCTCCCGTTTCTTTTTTATTCCTTTTATAATCCGTCTTACCTTAAAATATACTTTATAAAGATTAAGTTCTTTATATACGTCCTTTATTAAATATTTACGGAGCTTTATATCCGTTAAATTATTTTTAAAACGATTAATTACGGTTTTTAATATATATTTAATTATTTTATTTATCGTATTTTTTAACCTTTCGGATTTAATATCTTTTTTATTTAAATTATATATAATATGGAGTATATATTTATAGTAGTTAAAAATAGAATTAATTCCTTAAAATAATACTTTAATATTATTTATTATTTATTCCGTAAGGTTATTGGGATTTAATTTTAAGAATTCTTAATTTAATAATTTTTAAAAGTTCTTTATATCTTCCTTTATAATATTAATTTATCGTTTTATTTATAAATAAAACTTTAATTTTTAATTATTTTATTTAATATATTATATTTCCTTTAAGTCTTATATTTATCGCGTTTATTTATTAATTAAGGGAAGTATTTCTTCCGATCTTTTTTTATACGTTATGAATTTATTTTTATATATTATTTAATCTATTTTCTTATTTATTTAATTTTCTTAATCTATAAAATAAAGTTTTAATTTTAAGTTATATTATAATTCTTTATTATAAAGTTTCCGATGATTTTAAGGTAAAAATTAAGATTATTAATAATATTACGGGGTCTTCTTTTATATTTAATTTTATTATTATTATTAAGAAGGATACTTAAAATTATTTAAGTACCTTTTTTATTTTATATATATTAATTAATTCTTTTTTAAATTTAAAGGATTCAGGGATTCTTAATAATATTTCGTTATTCCTTAAAGAAAGGTTAATAAAGTTTATTATTAAGTAATCCTTAATAATACTTATAATTATTAATAAATA
Organism: Niebla homalea; assembly: GCA_019925105.1. Classification (NCBI taxonomy): domain Eukaryota; kingdom Fungi; phylum Ascomycota; class Lecanoromycetes; order Lecanorales; family Ramalinaceae; genus Niebla; species Niebla homalea. Next base: position 927,522 of record JAHGAU010000009.1, read on the forward strand.
CGGGATAACCCCGTAATTTATATGAATTTATCTTAATTTTCTTTATCTTTTATTTAATATAAAATAAAAAAATATATTCTCTTTTTAATAAAAGAAATAAAATAATAATAAAAAGAGCAATAATACCGTAATTAATTCCTTAATTTATATAATAATACTTAACTTTATTTTTCCTATTTTAAGGGTATTAAGATATATATAAAATAAAATATATTATCGTTAATATATTATTAGTATTAATAAAAGTTTTCTATAGAAAGAGGTTTATAATTATTTTAAGTAATTATATTTTATTTTTATTTTTTTTACTTTTTTTCAAAAAGGAAAAGGTTAAGTTAATATATAATTATATAATATTAATAAAGGTCCTTTTAATTTCTTAGGTTATTATATAAGTATATATAAATTATATTTTATTATAAGTCTATATTTCCCTTTCGGATTAAAATAAGTTTTAATTATTTATTTTAATCTTTTTTACCTTTTATATAAAAAAGCCTTAAGGAGGGTTTTATTCGATTAAATAAATTTTATATTAATAACCGCTATAAGTTACTATTAATATTCCTGGTATATATATAATATAATTATTATTATAAATATATATATCTTTATTCTTTCTTATTAATTCTTTTAATTAATTTTATTACTTTTTTCTTCTTATTATTTATTCTCTTAATTTACTTTTTAATTTTTTAATTCTTAGTTATTTAATTTATAACTTAAGGTAAAAGGCGTATTACGTCCGGCCAGCATATTATATAATTTACGGTTATTTCCCAAGAATTTTAAAGACCAGTTTATATTTCTATAAGTAATTTAAAACTTAGTTATTACTTAAGTAACTTTTAACTTAATAATTTACGTTTTAATAAAAAGTATCTCTGTAAAAGGTATATATAATTATTTAAGTTTTTATTAAGGAATTTTATTTTTATTACTTTTATCGTTAAGGTATATAGTTCAGTTTAATTACTCCGATAATTATTAAGAAGTCTTATATATTTATTAATATTAAGGTACCCGGTATTACTTATGGGTCTTAAAAGATTATTTACCCGGTATAAAATAATCTTCGGAACTATTTTTATATTTTTAAGGAATATATACGATATTCCGAATTAAATTAAGGAATTTTACTTATAATGGATAAGTTAATTACTTAGAATTATTTTATAAGACTTATAGTTCGGTTACTTAAGATAATTTAATAAAACTTATAATTTGATTAATTAATTAATTGATTTATACTATGGATCTAGCTAAGTTAATTCCGGCGTTCCTTAATACGCGGCCTTTTAGCCTTATTAATAACCGTAAAAACCTGATACTTATAACGTTAAGGTAAAAACCGGCGTTTACCAAGCCTTTACCCTTTATCTCTTAAGGTAAAGGATGTTAACGGCCTTTTAAAGAATAATAATATATTTATATATTTCTTATATTTTAATTCCCTTATAAAAATCCATAATATTATAACCGTATCCTTATAAAGGCTACCCTTAAGCTTATTATTCTTCTACTTTTTTATATATATATATTACTTTAATTTTATATAGTATTTTTAAAAAATTTTATTAATATTTATGTATTTAATATATACCTTTCTTATATTATTATTACCGTTAACTCCTTTAAAGACTTTTAATAAGCGTTTATTATTATATTTTTACGGTTATAAAAGATGTTTTCCGGTTTATATAATTAATATAACTGGTTTCCGTTTCTTCTTTTCTTCCTTAACCGGTAATAAGCCTTTTTTATAAGGTTTTCAATGATTTTATTTATCTTTATAATGAAGTTAAACTATAGTAATAATCCGGTAAACATTATAAACTTAATAATTACTCGGATATTTCGTTTTATAGATAATATTTAATAATAATTATAAATATTAACTTTTATAATAAGTTTCAATTTAATTTCCGTAAATAAAGGATAAGAAATAAAAACGTATATAGCGTATTATTTCTTTTATTTATTTTTATATCCGGTATTTATTTAACTTCCGGCGTATATAATAAATAAGAAATAAGTTAAACCGTTTTTACCCGTTTAAAGTTAAATTATTAATATATTATTATCCTTTTTTATAATATTATAACGACGGAAATATTTATTAATAATCTTTTTATCGTTAAAAGCTAAATAATAATAACCTTAAGGTATAAAGTCTTTATATTTCCGTTAACGTTCAATTTATTTTATTATAGTTTATAAAGTAATTACTATAACTTTTATTCTTTAAATCCTTTTAATTTTAATTTTTTTTATATTTATGTCAGGTACTGAGAGTACTGAGGTAAAAATGTGGGTGTAATATGTATGATGAGTAAGTATCTAGCTATGAAGGTGCGCAATATAAGTATGTGCGCTAAGCACCGGGCGTCCGCTATACCCCTTTGGGCCTTAGTGCCCGTAAAGGTCTTGGCAATAGCCTTTATATATAATAAATGCACTAAAAAAGGAAAAATGTTACGCCCACGTAGCGACGGCGAGGTCGATGGCCTTATGGATAAAAGCGGCTCCGGGGCTAGGGATTAAGTATATCTAGCGTTAAGCATATTAAGGAAGTAAAAGGAAGTAATTATGGTTAAGCATTAAGGCTAATTATTAAAGGAAAGTTAAAAAATCGAAAAACCGTAAGCCGGGCAGTTATCGCGATTTCACCCGGGAAATAATCGTGGATTTAAGTATTTTATAAGAGTTAAATCACTTAAATCCGTAATCTCCGTAGTTTAACCGAGTTAAGTCTTATTTACGGGTGACCCTTATAAGTATAATAAGGCTTTAGCTATTATCTAGCTGATTTATATATGCTTCTATTAAAGGGATACGTATTTAATTTATAATCTTTTGAACTTTTCGCGTAACGTCCTCTATAGTTTTGCGGAGTTCCTTATTATCGTCTTTAATAGTGCTTTTATGCTTATTTATTATGGATATAAGTATCTTAATTAAGGGCTCTTTTTTATTTAATAACTTTTAAAATAAAGGTAATAGTAATAAAGTAAATTTAAGGTAAAGGTCTTTAAGTATTATGGTAGGTAATACCCGTGGTAGTAATACTTTAACGGAGGGTATTGGTTTAATAAGAGATTTAAAAGGTGTAAATCTCGTGAAAAGGTCGTGGATAATAAGGTAGGGTTTGGGTGAGAAGTAGCTTACTGGTGAGCTTACTAATGAAGTAAATGGGGTAAATAAAGTCCTAGATCTTGCAGGTAAGGTTTAAGCTATTAAGAGAAGTGATCTAGTTAATTTAAGAGCTAATAAATATAACAGTATTAAGGATAATGTAATCGAGCCAGTTAAAGCTTTTAATATAGTTCTAATAGATAAAGATATAACGGTAAGATGTTTAATGAAAGACTCCGGTAATATAAGGATTAAGTGGATAAGCTATAACGTAATTACCGCTAATAATAGGGTGCTAGAGGTTATATAATATCTATATTAAAGGCTTAGATAACTGAAGCTATTACTACCATTTATTAGGTACTAAGAGTACTGAGGTAAAAATGTAGGTATAATATGTATGATAAGTAAGTATTTAGCTATAAAGGTGCGCAATATAAGTGTGTGCGCCAAGCACCGGGCGTCCGCTATACCCCTTTGGGCCTTAGTGCCCGTAAAGGTCTTGGCAATAGCCTTTGCACATAACAATTTAACGGGAGTTTATATATATTTAAATTAATTTTTAAGACGTTAATAAATTAACCTTTTTTTTAACTTATTTTTACTTTATCTTAATAGGAAGAAGGATAAATATTTTTAATTTACTTTTTTTAACTTAAGGTTTATTAAGATTCTAGCGGATCCGCCCGTTTCCTATTATTATAATTAAATATATATATTTTTTTAATTTTACTTAAATAATTATTTAATTTAATAAGATTTCAATTAATAATATAAAAACTTTAAACTTTAATATTAAGATAAAGGTTATTTTATAAATACCGTTAATTACTCTTAAATATTAACTTTAGACTTTTTATAATATTTAAATAGATTTTTTCCTATATCCCGGAGTATTTTTTAAATATATATTAAATGGCCGTAATATATATTATAATTAACTTTATTACGGTTTAATAGATAGTCCGGGCCTTTTATGACGTAATTTTCTGTATTAATATAATAAGATAAATAAGGTTTTTTTATAAAGTTATTTTCTTTTAAATTTTTTTTATATAATCCTTTTAATTAAGTTTTTTATTTACTTAAAGATTAAGGACTTTAATATTAATATCCGGTTTTACCGTAATTTTATTTAAGTTTATTATAATTATTATATTATATAACTTTAAACTTTTAATTATATAGATAAACTTATACTTATACGGTATAAATTAAACCTTATAAGTTTTTACTTATTAAAGATAAATTTTATAAATTTATTTTAATTTTAAATAATTTATATATATAAAAATATTATAAATTAAGAAATAAACGTTATTAATAAAGTTTTTAATTTAAACCTTTTATTTTAACTTAATAAGCTCTTTAATTAATAAACCGTTAAGAAATAAAAATAATATAAAAGAAATAAGCAATCCTTAAGGAATCCTTATTATAACGGGCTTTATTAAGCTTATTTTTTATCTTAAGTTAATTAACGTAACTTAATTACTTGAAAAACTCTTTATTTATTTAATTAAGAAAAATAATATCCCTTTTTTCCTTAAGTTATATAGTAATTTTTAATAGTTTATTTTATTAAACGTACTTATAATATTAAAAGAAAAAAGACTTATAATATACTTCTTCCCGTAACTTTATATTATATATATATTATTAATTAATTTTTTAAGAACTATTTTTATTAACCAACCTTTTTTTACTTTTATTTATTAATCGGGGAGAAGTCTATAATTCTTTATATAATCGTTAAAGATCTTTATTATTACCGTTTTTAAGGTTTTCTTTAACGTATAAAAGAATATAATAAATCTATAAAATTTTACTTTAAAATAATCCGGCTTAATAAACTTCTTAAGGATAATCGTTTTTATCTTTTTAAACTTACGTAAATAATAATTAACGTTAAAATATATTTAAAAAAGGTAAATAAAGACTTTTTTAAATAATAAGGCTATTATTAATAAGAATTTATTAAAAATTTTATTTAATTTTAAGGTTTTATCCTTCTTTAATTTATTAATCGCTTTAATTATTATATTTTATATAATTATCTTAAAGAATAATAAATTAAAAAGATGGCAACGAATAAAGGGACCTTAGAGGTCCAAAACGATACGTATATATATAGCTTTTATAATAATAAAGAAAGTATATTAAGTGCGATAAGTAGAAGTAGCGTAATAGTTAAAAATAAGGTAATAAACGGGTAAATAGCTTATATTAATAGAAACGGCGACGATACGTACGGGTAATATAATAATAATAAGCCGGATAACGTTTAAAGTAAATAAGGGAATTAAGGTTAATAAAATATACGTATCGAAACGCGTAAAACGCGTAACGATAATATGGAAATATAGGTAAATAAAAGGGTAAGAAAACCGGTACGGTATTAACGGTAAAGGGTACGGATAAGGGGAAAAAACAGGAAGATTACGGTAAAAATACTATTAAGGGCGTATAAAAAGGAAATAAAGTTAATAAAAAGGATAAAACCTTAAGGGATTAAAAATAAAAAGCGGAGATAATACGTCGCCCGGTAAATAAGGGCGAAAGGGCGGTAAAGGAAACGGTAAAGGCCTTAAAAGGACTTTTTACCGTAAAGTAAAAAAATATTACGTTAAAGACTTAACCGATATTACGGATTAAATTAAAAAGCGTAAAATACTTTTATATAAAAACAGGGGTAAAATTAAAAAAAACGAAGTAATTATAAGGCTCTTAAGGGGCGGTAATAAAAGCGTTAATAAAAGGTAAAGACGGTAATTTAAGGTTAAATATATAAAGTAAAAGTATAAAAACGGCGGCCTTTTAAATAAAAAAAGTTAAATAATAAAAATAATAAAAAAAGTATCCGCGGTAAAGAATAAAGGGATAACGGAAAAGAAAGCAACTATATTAAAGAAAACGAGGATAATAATAATCCGCTTATTTAATAACGAAAAAAGGAACGTAATTATAAAGGTAAACCCGTTATAATTAATAAAGGCTTTTAAAATAATAACGGAATTATTAATAAAACAGATTATTACGGTATATAAACTATAAAGTAAAAATATTTTCCTTAATATAACGTTTTTAAAAATGAAAAAAAGCTTAAAAAAATTTAAAGCTTAAATTAATAAGGGAGAATATAAGTTAATTAAAATTTTAAGGTAATTATTTACCGTTATAATAAATAAGATATACTTATTACGTTTTAAAGAAACCAAAAAAAAAATTACGTTAAAGAATATAAAAAAAGAGAATACGGTTTTTAACTTAAGGTTTAAGATTGTTAATTATAAGCTTCCGCCGGTAATAAGGAGATTTAGTTCCTTAAAATATGTAAAAAGGTATTTTACCGTTATATTAAGTATAACGTTAATAAAAATATATAATAACGTCTTAAATAAAAGGATTATTAAAAAGGGATTTCTTAAAATAACTTAATTATAAGATAAAATGGTTAATATTTATTAATATTTTAAATATTAAGGCTATAAATATATTATAATAAAGTATTTTAATATTATAAAATATACGGTTTATATTAAAAACTATAATATTTATAAGTATATAAAGTTAATAATTAAAAAGCTTATAAAGGGTACGTTTAAATTTATTACGTATAATAAAAAAAGATATTTAATATAGGATTCTAAGTATATAATAAAAGTTAAAAAGATTAAACGTAAGGAAACCCGGATAACCGCGAAAATCCAACCGTATAATACGTATAAGATTAATTTAACGGGTTAATTAAAAGTAACCTTAAGACGTAAACTTAATTAATTAAATAAAAAGGGGTAAATAACGGTAACGGATAAAGTAAAAAAAAAAAGCTCCTTATAATTTTAACCTTAAAAGCCGGTTATTCTACGTCTTTAATAATAGCCAGGAAAATATTAAATTAAAAAACGCTTAACTTTAATAAAAAGCCCGTAATTTAAACGGATATAAAAGAAAAAGTTTTTATAAAGGTTAATATATAATATATTAACGTTTTTAAGAATAATATAATATAATATTTATAATAAAAGAATTAAAGTAATAATATTAATATTTAAATTTAAAAAAGTTAAGGATATTAACATTATAATAATATAGGAATTACCGTATAATTTATATATATATTTATTTATTAATCCGGGAGAAAAGTTTTACTTAACCTTTAAAAAAAATAAAATAATTAAAATATACTTTTTTATAAATAAGCGGTTTAACATAAATAATTAAAATATTATTTATTATAATAGAAATTTTTATATACTTTATATTATAAAAAAAAGGGACTTAAAGGGCGATTTTAATATTTATAATACGTATAACCCGCCGCCGGTTAATAAAGAAAAACCTTTTATATTATTTAAAGACTTTAACTTATATTATTATATATAAAATAAAAAACGATATATAATAAATTATATTAAATCGGATAACCTATTAATAATTACCGTTTAAATTAACCTTTTATTATTAATATTATAAGGGATTATTACGTAAAAAAGTTATAAGTTTAAAACGATAATTAATCTGGTTTTTAATACGGAAAAGGTTATTGGCGTAATTATAATATATAAATTATAAAAAGACTTAAAATAGAACTCGGATTATATATTAATATAAATAACTTTAAATTAAACCGTTAATATAACCTTATTACCACCGGTAAAAAAAGCGTAAAAAACGGTTAAAGAAATAAAGGTTTATATAAAAACGGAGGAAATAATAATATAATTCGTGGACCTCCCTTAATTAAATAATAAAGACCGGATTAACCTTTTTATAGAATAAATAATAAAAATATTAAATAAAATAATTAATAAAATTATTTTAATAATAAAACTTTTTTAAAGAATTAAAACCTATTAAAATAAAGGATATATAATTATAATTATAAAGGTAAAAAAGTTAATTAAATAAACTTTTAAATATAAAAACCAGGAAATACTTAATTAATTAAAAATTACTTAAAAGGAAAAAGAAAGGATTATTAAGAAGGTTAAGTAAATATATTTTCAGTTTACGGTATATAACTTAATAATTTTACTTTATAATATTTAAAAGTTAATAAAGTATAATAAAGAATAAAATAAGAAATTAAAACTTATCCTTAAATTCTCGTTTTTTAAAAGACCCAATAATACGTTAATTAATATTTTTAATAATAAAATCAAGGCCCTTAAAAAAGCATTTTTCCTTTTTCCGTTAAAACTTAACTTAAACGATATCGATAACGTTACGTATCCCGACCCCGTATTAATAAATAAGGTAATAATATAAAATGTAATAATTAAAATAATCAATAAACCGAAAAAGGATAAAGCCTTAAGATTAAATAAAATTTTTAATAAATTCTTAATAATAATAATGTTATTATTTAAAAAGGTCTTTATTTATTTCTTTTAAGTATATTTTAACGTTAATTATTATTTACATAATTTTAAAAAATAAAGATAATTATCCTTAAGAAACTTATTAAGCCGGATTACTTTAAGGTAAAATCTTATAAATTTATTATATTCCTATATACGTTAAAAAAGGCCTTAAAAACGGTAATAATAAAGATCCTTAATAACTATATAAAGAATTACGGATTTCTCCTTAATTAATAAATAAAAATAAAGAAAAGTTAATTAATAAAAATAACCCTTAAAAGATTAATTAACGGTATATATACGGTATAAGGTTACGGGAAAAAGTATATTATAAGTCTTTTTTCTTTTAATATTATAAATATTTTTAATAAGGTAAATTATTAAAAATTATTATATAACTTAAAAAAAAAAGATATTATTTTTTTTAATTAAATAAATAAAGAATTTCTTAAGCAATTAAGTTACGTCGATTAACCTAAGATAAAAAATAAGCTTAATAAAGCCTATTATAATAAAAATTCCTTAAAGATTATTTATTTCTTTTATATTATTTTTATTCTTTAATAATTTATTAATCGAAAAACTTATTGAGTTAAAATAAAAGGTTTAAGTTAAAAGCTTTATTAATAACGTTTATTTTTTAATTTATAATACTTTTATACGTATAAATTATTTGAAATTAAAATAAATTTATAAAGTTTATCTTTAATAAATAAGAACTTATAGGGCTTAATTTATATTATATAAATATAAATTTATTTATATAATTAAAAGTTTAAGGTTATATAATATAATAATTATAATAAACTTAAATAAAATTACGGTAAAGCCGGATATTAATATTAAAGTCCTTAACCTTTAAGTAAATAAAAACCTTAATTAAAAGGATTATATAAGAAAAGTTTAAAAGAAAATAACTTTATAGGAAAAAGGCTTTACTTATTTTATTATATTAATATAAAAAGCTATATTATAGAAAATCCGGATTATTTATTAAATTATAATAAAATTAACTATAATATACGTTATAATTATTTAATATATACTTAAAAGTACTTTAGGATATAAAAAAAAGCTTATTTAAATATTATAGAAAGTTTAAAACCGGTATTTAAGAATAATTAACGGTATTTATAAAGTAATTTTTATCTTAATATTAAAGTTTAAAATCTTTATATTACCGATTAAGGTTTTATTAAATTAAATAATTACTTAAGTAAAATTAAAGAAATATATATACTTAATTATAATAATAAGAAACGGGCGGATCCATTAGAATTTTAATAAGTTTTAAGTTAAAAAGAATAAATTAAAGATATTTATCTTTTTTTTTATTAAAATAAAGTAAGAATAAATTAAAAAGGAAGTTAACCTTATTAATATCTTAAAAGCTAATTTAAGCGGGTATAAACTCTTATTAAACGTAAAAAAGATTAAAATTAAAAGGATTTAAAAAACGAAAATTATAATAATTATTTTATAAATTACGATAAAGTAAATTAAGCGTTAACGGAAATATAAGGACTTTATACCTTAAGGTTATTATTATTTAACTTTTAATAATAAAAAGATTATTAATAAGTATCTCTACCGTTATAATATTATAAAGAAGGATAATAATGTATTAATAATTTAATTCCGGATAAATAAAAACGGTTTAACTTACTTCTTATTTACTATATATATTAAGGGTCGGATAAATGCCGGATATAAATATAAATAAAGGAAATAAGATATTATATACGTTTTTATTTTTTATTCTTTATTTACGGAGGTTAAATTAAGACTTATCGTAAAAGTTAATATTTATAATTATTATTAAATATTATTTATAAAGTAAAACATCCGGGTAACCGTTAAGTTTATAATATTTACCGGATTATTATTATAGTTTAATTTTATTATAGAAATAAATAAGGTTATTAAAGACCTTACGGAAAAAACCCGTTACCGGTTAAAAAAGAAAAAAAGGAACGGAAACCGGTTATATTAATTATATAAACCGGAAAGCATTTTCTATAATTATAATGATATAATAATAAATACTTATTAAAAGTCCTTAAAGAAGTTAATAGTAATAATAATATAAAAAGGGTATATATTAATTATATAAGTATTAATAAGGATATTTAAAAATATTATATAAAGTTAAAATAATATAAATATATAAAGGAACGGAAGAATAATAAGCTTAAGGATAATATTTATAAGGATACGGTTATAATATTATAAATTTTCTTAAGGGAGTTAAAATATAAAAAGTATACGAATAAATTGCCACTCTTTAAATAACCGTTAATATCCTTTACCTTAAGGGATAAAGGGTAAAGGTTTAATAAACGCCGGGTTTTGCCTTAACGTTATAAATATCAGGTTTTTACGGTTATTAATAAGGCTAAAAAACCGCGTATTAAGGAACGCCGGAATTAGCTTAGCTAGACCCGTAGTATAAATCAATTAATCAATCAATATTATTATCTTATTTATTAATATAAAATTAAAGTACGTAATACCGTTAACATCGTTTAAGTTAACTTTTAACGGAAGGAGGAAAAATATTTTTTTAAAGGTTTTAATTTTATTATTAAAGGTATTAATTAATATATTATCGGATTTTTTAAAAGGCGGAAATTTAAAAATAAACTTTAATTTCTTATTCCGTTCTTTATTATACTTTATTAACTTTTAAATGTTATAAAATAAACCCGTTAAATTATATACCGTAAAATAAAAGTATATTTACTTAATTTTCTTAATAATTTTCTCCTTTTTTTCTTAAGTAACCCTTAATTAATTAAGTATTTCTTAATTTTTATATTTAAAAGCTTATTTGATTTATTTTTTTATTTTTACGCTCGTGGTTATATATTTTTTATTTTAATAAATTTTAACTTTTTAAAAGGGCTTTATTGACGGGATTATTTTATTAATTACCTTATTTAATATCTTTATTATTTACTTTATAAAGAAATTAATCCGGTTTTTATTATTTAATTAAAGGAGGTCCGTAAACTATATTACCGTTTTTTCTACTTTTATATGAACCTTTATTTCCTTAACCGTCTTTTACGCTTTCTTTACCGGTAATAATAAGGTTATATTAACGGTTTAATTTAAAGTTATTTATATTGATATATAATTTAAGTTATATTTTAAGTCCTTTTATAATTTATATATAATAACCGTATTAACGATACTTTTTAAGTTAAACGTTAAATTAATTATAATCCTAAATTTTTAACCTTTTTATATTATAATCCCTTTTTACGTTAATAACGTAAAATCGGATCGGATAATAATTATTAATAATTCTTTAAACTTAACGTAATTAATCGTACGTCCTTTTTCATTTTACTTAATATGATAAAGATTAAAGTCTTTTATTAAAAAGTACTTATTAAGTATAGTTATAATATCCTTAAATAACGGAATTATAAAAGGCCCCTTTTTATTAATCGGCGGTAAATTATATACGTTATAAATATTTAAATTTCTTTTAATATTTCCTTCTTATATAATTTAGAGTATATATAAATTCTTTCCGTAATAAATAACGTTTTAATTATTTATATTTAGCCTTTTATTTATAAAGAAATATATCCGTATTTTCTCGTTTTTTTTAAAGGTTAAGTAAAAATATCTCCCGGGTTAATTAAAAAGTATATATATAAATTATATAATAACTTTTATATCGTTATAATATTAATATCCTTTATTTCCTTAAATCCGAATATTAATAATATAACTTTAATTATTTCCTTATATACGTTATATTATATTATTTTTAAAAGTATAAACGTATTATATATTAATTTTTATTAAGTTCTCCCCGTTAACTTTTATTTATATAAATAATTTCTTTTTAAAGTTAAGCGTTATTTACCTTGGTTTTTTTATTACGATAATTATCCCGGTTAAATAATTAACTTTAAGGGTTAATATTATTATAAGCTTCCTTTTTTTACGTTATTAATTATTATACTTTATCCTTTTTTATTTAACGGGCTTTATTTACGTTTTAAAATTATCTTTAATTATTTTATTAATTTAAATTTATATAAATTATAATATTAAACCTTAACCGTTATCCTAATCTCCTTACCTTAAGTCTTTTTAGCTTTTATTATATATTATAAGTCCTATATTAAGTAATTATTATTTTTATATGTTATATATTTTAATATATTTTTTATTAAGTTTTTTATTATTAAGTTTACGTATTTATATATATTATACCCTCCATCGTATACCGTATATTTTATATTATTTAAGTATTTTATAATAATATATCCGTATCCTTAATATTTAAAGTATTAATAAATATCCGCCGTTTAATCTTATAATTTTATTAATTTAAAAGACTTATTTTTTATTACCCTTTTATTAAGGATATTATTATATATCCTTATCAATATTATATTTAAAATAACCATAAAATACCTTTTTATCCGGTTAAGGGTATTTAACCTTTTTATTAAGGAAGGAAGACTATAATTAACGATTTTTAACCCGGGATAAAGAACTATATTCTCCCTTTTTATCCGGTTTAAAATAACCTTTTTTTCCTTTTTTATAAACTTTATTAAGTATATTTTATTTATTATAATAATAAATAATTACCTTAATATTTTTACCGTTTTATATCTTTTTTTATTAGCTTATCCTTTTAACTTTTTAAGCTTTTCTTTCGCCTTTAATAAGGCTATATTAAGGAGGATATCTTTACTTTATAATTTATATATTATAATAATTTACTTTATTAACGGCTTCTTTATTACTTTAAACGCCTTTATTAATTATAAAAAGTTTATTTTTATAACTAAATTCCTTTTTTTCTTACTTAATAATTATATAATTATTATTTTCGTTTTTTTCGATATTGCCGTTTTCTCCTTAATTTTTATTTTTTTTACCGTTAATATAGGCGTTATTTTCATAGCCCTCATTATTTAACTTATTTTTACCCTTATCCGTAAAGCTTCTCTTATCGCTCCTTTATTTCATATATAACCTTTTTAATTTTTTTTGTTTTTTTTATTAATACCTTTATTAACGTTTTTTAAGTTCCGCGTAATTTCTTTAAATCCCTTAATCCCGCCTTTACCTTTACGTAAAAGTTTTTTACCCCCCGTAACTTAATCTATAATATTGGTTAAGTTTTTAATATAATATTTTTTTATTTAATTATAAGGAAGCCCTTTAATATTTTTATTATTTTTTCCTTTATTATATTCTTTATATATATTTAATAATTACCCTTTTTTATAGTTTATCCTGAATTATTTAATATTCCCTTATTTTCACCCGGCTTTCTTTTAGTTTATATATACTTAATAAGGTTTTCTCCGCCCTTATTTACTTTTTATCCGTTACCGCATATTATCCCCGTTTCTTTTATCCTTTATTTACCCTTTATAATTACGTTACCTTTACGCGTTATACGCGTCCTTTTACGCGTATTTCGTTAACCATAAACTCCTTATTTAATTTAAGAATTTTTTATTATGTAATCATTATACCGTCCGTATAAATTATCATTATTTCCGTTAATAAGGGCCGTTTACGCTTTTACCTTTTTTACCTTTATTATTACTCTACTTCTGCTTATTATACTTAAGGCACTTACCTTATTATTATTTAAGTTATATACGCGTATATCGTTTTAAACTTTTGGGGTCCCGTTATTCATCGTTATTCCCAAGGTTCTTAAACTTATAATTTAGTCGGGTTTAATTGCTTATATTAACTTAACGAGTCTTATATTTCGGTTATTACGGTCGTTAATTATCAAATAATACTTTTACGTTATTTAAAGTAATTAATTTTTTTCTATTTTTTTTCTTTAATTACTTTAATTTCTTTTATTTTAAGAAAGCGGCTTATATTAATATATAAGTCCTAATTTCTTTAACGATAATTCAAAATATCCGGTAATATATACGATTATTTCCTAACTAAAGTTTAAACCCGTTATTAATATAAAAGGTATTACTATCCTTTTATAATTAAAATGCTTTAAAAAAATTAACGTGTTTTTTTACTTTTTAATTTTTAATAGCTAATAATTAATTAATAAATATTAATAATACTTTACCGATACGTATGAACGGAGTCCCCGTATTAATTAAGGATAATAATAAAAATATCCAAATAAGGGTGCCTAGCAAATAATTACTTAAATACCCTTATTTTTCTCGATTTTAATGTTTATTGAATAAATAAATAATAATTAGAAATATTCAATAAATATATATGAATTTATGGCCTATTATTCTCGTTATATATATATAATAGGGTAATAATAGAGGTCGGTTTTTTATAATATCTTCGTAGTTTTTATTGCCGTTAATTAAGGAAAAGGTATGGTAGGTTATTTACGATTAGATTATATAACCAGACCGAATTCCTTAATATATATAAGCAGATAAAAGCCTTCTTAAAACCGCCAAAAAAAATAAGAAAAAATAAAAAAACAAAAATAATAAAATAATAAGTAATAATAAAGTATAATTAAAGATAAGTTACAGCTTTTATATAAGTTGGTAAGGTATAGGTTGCATGCTATAATAATCCGTTATACCCTTCCTTTTTAAAGTATACACGAATTAATTCCACCTTTAGTTAGCCCTTTTAATGTTTCCCTTTCTTCATGCACCCATCCGCAAGTTTGGTATCTTCCATGCTCTCCCCCTTTCCAACCTTTATATAAGATTTATACCTTTTAAATCTTTTATTAAATTATTACCCTCCGTCAAAGTATTATTATTATAGATATTACCTATTATAATACTTAAAGACCTTTACCGCAAATTTACTCCATTATAAAAGCTATCCTATTAGAAAGAGCCCTTAATTAAGTTATATATATCTATAATAAATAAATATAAAAGTACTATTAAAAATAATAGCGAGCTCCGTAAAACCGCTACCCGCATTATAGCGGACGTTATATGGGAGGTTTAAAAGATTAAGGCTTAAATAAGTATTCCTTTAATAAAAATACCTATAAACCACTTAAATATTAACTAAAGCCTTACTTATAAGGATTACCCACTCCGTACGGCTTAAGGTTAAGTAAGACCTGACTCGGTAAAACCACGGAGATCACGAATTTAAGCGATTTAACTTACTTATAAAATACTTAAATCTACGACTATTTCCCGGGTATATTATAATTACTTCCTGGCTTACGGTTTTTCCGGTTTTTTCAATTTTTTAATATTACGGTACCTTAATACTTAATAATTACAATATATTTTCACTTCTTTAATACGTTTAACGTTAAATATATTTATTCTTTAGCCCCGGAGCCGCTCTTAATAAAGGAGACTTTAATTTTACTGTCGTAATAAAGGCGTTGCGATCTTTCTTTTGATAATATGTATAACGTACGTATGCTAAGAGCTTATCGGGCATTAATACTTAAAAAGGTATAGTGACTTAGCGCGCACACTTATATTACGTACCTTCATAGTTAGGTAAACACTTATTATACATATTATACCCACATTTTACCTCAGTACTCTTAGTACCTGACAGTTAATCTCTATAATACTATAAAATAACGGGTTATTTTTAATATAATATATTATAGTTATAATATTTAACTCCTTCGATATATCGATATCGGTAAATAACGATTAATTAAAAGTATAATATATAAAAAATAACAGTTTTAAAAACGCGTTTTCCAAATCCTTAAAAGTATAATCCTTTTCTTAGATAAGTATAAACTTAATCTGAAATATCCTCTACTTACGGTATAAACCGGTATATTCTGGATCTGCTTTTTTTAATTTATAGTAAATATCAGGGTACTGGAGTAGGTAGGTCCTAGTAATGAATGAATAATAGCTATGAAGGTAGCTATAATACAGGTGGTGCACTCATGGTAGGTGTATGCGCCAAAACCCCGCCGGGAGCTAGTCCTTATGGGGCAAGTAGGCCGAGCGTGGGAGCAAGGCCACTTGGAACCATGACATAATCCCCCCCTCTATAACGGTAAGTTCCTATAAGTTACTTATTATATATACCATTATTAATACTATCTCCGGGGTAAAATATTATCCAGATAAAGCCCCGGGTATATTACAATTATTATAATTAAGCGTAATTATTAAGTATTAAAGACCGCTCGAAATATATATTAAAAAATCGAAAAAAAGTTAAGTTTACGGTTAATATAAACGTAAAAAAATCGAGAAAAAATCGACATAAATTAAATCGATTAACGTATTTTCCGATGAATAATTAAATTATATACTTTTTAACTGAAAAAGGGCTTAATATAGGGTAAATAGCTATTACCGTTATTATTATAATTTTTTATTAAAGAATCGAATATTATTAAAGTAAACTTACTTATTAACTGGCTTTCTAAGTATTATAATTAAGTAATTTCTCTGAAGTATAGATTACGTACTTTAATATTAAACATCCAGGATTTTCCTGGCTTCCGTAAGTAAGGTTTAAGTAGAACCTTTATAAGGTACGTTATCGTAAATAAGTAGGTATTTAAATTTAAGATATTTAAAATATAGCTTATGATGAATAACTTTATTCTTAAAATAATCCGGGAATAAGGTATTAAATTTATTTTTATTAATCTCCTTAAGAATATTTAATAATTTTTAAGTAAATTTAATTAAAGCTTTAAAGCTTTTAACTTAATATATATTAAGATTGTATTAACGTAAATGACCGATAAATTAACGATATAATATAGGGGTAAAACCGTCTATAATTTAATAACGGAGCTTTAAAGTAAAAAGCTTATATAAAGCCGTAATTTTATAAGATTCTGAATAATTTAGAAATATAATCGTAATAAAAAACCGAATATAGAATTTATTAAAAATCTCGTTTTTCTTTTTTTTTATATTGAAGTCCGGTAAATAAAGTTAAATATTATAAATAGAAACCTTATTATATATATTAAATATACTATTTAAATCTTTAATTATTTAAGCCGATAAGGTATATAAATTATTAAAGAATAAATTAACTTAAGCTTTAAATAAATTAAATATATTATCCTTATAATAATTATATATATAATTTATTTTATCCGCTTTAAACATAAAGAAAATTATACTTTAACGGAATTTTAAGTCGAAGTATAATCTTTAATTATCTTACTATTCCTTTTAACCGCGGAATAACGATATATCTAAGTATTTCTTATTCACTCCTTATACGGGAGCGTAAGCTCCTTATAAAAAGGTATATTATAAGGTACGGGGAGTATATGGAAGAGATGATTTTTGATTTTTAAGGATATAATGTCTTTTATAATATACTTATTATTATCTAAATCGTAAATATTATTATTATAAATCCCCTCCTCCTTAATCGTATTACTAAGCTATTCTTTAAGCTTAATAATTTAAGTAATAAGCTTTATATTTTAAGTAATAAGTTTTTTATTTTAAGCCGTAAGTTTTTATTATTATTTTAATAAATATTTCGAGATTTATAAAGACGAATAAATATAGTATTAAATTATTAATTCGTCGAATTTAATTAAAATTATAAATCCGTATTCACAATAATAAGGTTCTGGATTTATTAACGTAAATTCCCTAGTAATAGAGGTAAAGCAACTTCAGCGTCCCCCTTTAAGTTTAAGTTATAATTTAAGTTACTTATAATATAAATTTAAGTATTAAAGGTAAAGTATTAAGGTAATAATAATATAGGTAATATAAAAGGTTTTATAGTCTTTTATTAAGCGGCTTAAATTCAGTAATAATTCAATAATGATATCAAGACGTCCTAATTAAAAGGGATAGAGTTTCTTTATCGTTTTAATAAGGTAATATAGTATAAATAATATAACAAGACTTTATAGTCTTTTACCGAGCGGCTTAAACTCCGTAACAGCCCAGATGATCCACGTAAAGGGTTCCTAGGTACTTCATGGCCGCGGTAACGTTATAACCAGTACGGATAGCTATTATTATATTAGGGTACTGGAGTAGGTAGGTCCTAATAATAAATGAATAATAGCTATAAAGGTAGTCATGATACAGGTGGTGCACTCATGGTAGGTGTATACGTTAAGACCCCCCCGGGAGCTAGTCCTCATGGGGCAAGTAGGCCGAGCGTGGGAGCAAGGCCACTTGGAACCATGACAGTAAAAAAGGTTTTACGTATTTAAAACGGGGTAATATATTAAGTATAATTCTTTATTCCGGTACGTAATTTATTTATAAGATTAAGGAAGACTTTAAGGTTTCTTAATAAGTCGGGAAATTTAAGGTTTTAAATAGCCTTTATTTTATTATTAAATGTAAATATTTTTAAAAATTTAATTTTATTAATTAAAAAGCTTAATTATAAAATAATTAATAAATAATTTTATTGGTAAAAGGTTTACGCGTTTATCTTTAAGAATCTAAAAGACTTAACGTAAATAAATAATATACTTCTTTAATAAATAATTAAAAATAATTATATTATTTATAAACAGTTGTATAAAATCTCGTATTAAATATAACGTATTATCTATTTCCCTTTATATAGATAAAGGATTACCTTTAAAACCTATTAATATAACCGAAGATTCCTCTTAACTTTTATAGGAGATAATATAGAGTTTATACCGGTTAAATTTACGTCTAAGAAATTTGTCAGGGAACTGATATATGGTCTAGCTATGAACGGAATAATAGCTATGGCGGTATCTATGGTATAGGATGCACCTATTATATAAGTGTGGGTACCAAGGAGCTAATATTTATAGGGCAAGTAGGCCGAGCGTAACAGTAAAGTTACTTAAAACCATAATACGATACCCCCCTTTATAACGGTAAGTTCCTATGAGCCATTTATACCAAAACCACCCTTATCGGATCTAGGTATAGCCTTAAAGAATTATTAAATATATTGAAACCACCTTTAATAAGCGTAATAATTAAGTGGTAAAGGTTAAGCAACCCGGGTGTTAAAAAAAGCTCCTGAAAAATTAACTAAAAAAGGTGAAAAAATCGACTCTATAGGGGTGAAAAAATCGATATAAGTTGAGTCAATTAACGTGATCTCCGGGTTAAAGCCGAGTCGTATACTTCTTAACGAAAAGAAGTTTAATATAGGGTTATTACCGGACGCCGTTAAACTAAAGCGATTAACGAGGTAGCCGTAGGTGAGCCGGCTAAGTAGCTTTTACCCCTTATAGGTAAGCTAAAGCCGTAAGAGTGGCTTTTACCCTTAATACCGTCGTCGCACTTATAAATATAGATATTTATTTCTTATTCTACTTATAATATTACCCTTACCCGTATTATTACCAGTATTAACCGTCTATCCAGTTATTAACTATTCCGGCCTATAAGTTACCTTAATAAGGGCCTTATAACTATTAATATCTTATAGGCTTATAATATAATAATATAACTATTAAGGGATTTATAAAAATAAAAAAATCGATTTATTTATTTGACTAAGAATTTAAAAGGAAATTAATATTATTATAGTTAGCTTATTCTTACCGATTAACTAACTTATTATAAGTATCGTAATTAAGGTATTAATAATTTATTTATGAAATCGATCTTAAAGTATTAATTTAAGCTTTATATTGCGGGTAAGGCGATTAAGGGATTTTTTACGATAGGCCCATTTATAATATTACATTAAACGTTCTTCCTTAACTTAATTATCCTTGTTCTTATTTTTATCCTTATTTTAAGTTTGATTAATTTAATTACTATTAATATTAACCGTTATTTAATTTTAATTATTCCGGCCTACAAGGGTCTCTACTTTTAGTTCCTATAGTTATTAACGTTTTATAAGCTTATAATACGTATTTATTATACGGCTTATTAATTAATTAATATACGTTTTATTTAACGCGATACTTAAAATAATTAAAGTATAAATCGCGTTGCTTTAATAGTACTATTTTGGTAAAGTACGAGTATTAAAAGGCTTATAATTAACCTTTTATATATAAAAATAGCTATTATTATATTAGGGAAGTAATATATAATTTAACTATAAACGGAATAATAGCTATGGTAATATTTATGGTACAGGATGCACCCATTATATAAGTATTGGTATTAAGGAGCTAGTACTTATGGGCCAAGTAGGCCGAGCGTGGCAGCAAGGCCACTTGGAACCATGACAAAATTAATAGAAATAACCGTAAGTATCGACTACGGTAATATATTTATAATTTATAATTAAAAAATTTATTTCCTATTATAATAATTGCGGGTATAAATTAAAAATTGTAATTTTATTAAATAATTAAATATTAATTATAATATGGCTTTTATATCCGTTCAAAGTATTACGTTAAACGATAAAAATAAAATATAAAAATTCCGTAAATTATATAAATTAATATAATTTACTTTTATTATATATTTTATTTAAAATTTAATTTATAATTTTTAATCTTTATGCTTAATATTATATATTCTTTTAAATTTAATAATTATATTAAGTTAAAGGTTAATAAATATATATTAATTTTCTGGAATATTAATTATAATATTATTATCTTTAAAGATATTACTGAATTCTTTAATAATATTATTTAATTAAACTTACGTATTTTTGTTATAAGTATAGATCTTAACGTTATTAAATAGAAATTTTCCTTACGGTTATTAATTTATAATATTTAATTTAAGTAGGTCTTTAAATAATTAAAAGTTATAGAAATTATCCCGGAAAATATAAAAATTAATATTATTATTAAGGTAACCTTATAAATTTATAATTTAAATTTTTAAGTTCTTTATTTATAAATAATAAATAATATTAATGAACTTAAGATTATTATATAGTAAAATTACGGGGGTAAATCGTATGAAATTTTAAGTTTTAATTTATATAATAAATTAACTTTTTAATTAATATCGTTTTTAATTTAAACGACTAATATTTTTAAGTTAATAATATATATAAATACGTTATTACGGAATCCAAGACTATAAAACGGTATTAATAACGGTTTAAAGATAAAATCCTAAGACTTTAATAATTCTTTTAAAATCCCTTTTTTTAATATATAATTAATACTTATATCGTATTATAAGTTAATACTTATATTAATTATTTTATATAAATTATATATTATAATTATGCTACTTCCTTTATAAAAGTAATTATTTTAATACTTATATATATATAAATATTAATAATATATTTTATATTATAAAGATCGATTATTATTTTATTAAGAGTTATAATATTAATAACGATTAGGATATTAATAAATAAATTACGTGTTGAATAAATTTTAATTAAAATTTTCTTTAAAATAAATATCGTATTCTTCTCTTTTAAGAAGAATAAATTACATATTATAAATTTATCGGTAATCAATTTAAAAGTATTAACGTTTATAACCAGAATTAACTTAAGCGGTTTTTAAATTTTTAAATTTAAATTTAAAATTTAAGAAAATATAATATTATAATTAATAATTATAATAAAATACCCGTTATTTATATAGAAGTTTATTACGGGTAAATTAAGGGCAAATTAAACTTTACTCATACTATATTAATATACCTTAAAGGTAAAGCTTATAAAGTATATATTCTTTATTATAATAAAGTTAATAATTATAAATATTATATTATTAATTTATTAAGCTTATATATATTAATTATTAATAAATTAAATCTATTAATTCAGCGGAAAGGCCTAAAAATACCTAAATTTACTCCTTTTGATTTTTAGTGATTATATTTAAAATAAATAAAAAGTTTATTTTACGATAAGTACTTTAATATATATCTAATATATTAATAACGTATATGGATTTAATATATAAAATATACTTCATTTATAGTAAAATCGTTATTATTTTAAGATCCTTTTAATTCCTTTTTATTGGGTAATATATTTTTTTCCCTTTATTTTTAAGTATAAAGGCTTAATTAACCCTTTATTCTATATAACGTATTCAATATTTAAAATCGGACCCTTTTTTTAAGGGCTTTGATTTTCCTTAGTTTATAATTAATATCTTCTTTTATAACGTTAAGGATAATTACCGTTATTTTTTTTCTTAAGGTTATACATTATAAGCTTTATTTTATCTATACGCTTAAAAGGATAATATTAATAATTAAGAAGAAGGATTAATTTCTGAATTTTTTATAAAATTCCGGTTACCTTAAAATAACGTATCCGTTTTACGATTTTACGGGTATATTTACGAAATTACGTAATATTGAATAATATAAACTTATTAATTATATTTAAATTTATTTATAAGCTTAAAGTAATTATTAATAATAATAAACTTATTTAATAATTATAAATTCCGTTAAAATTTTAAATTTAACCCGTTATAAATAAGTGTAAATTAATTTTAAATATTATTAAAATTTAATATATATATAGTCCGTAGAATGGTTTATATATATTTATAAGGCTTCCGGTTCCGAAAAAATATCATTTATAATATATTTTTAATAATTAAAATATTTAAGCCGACTTATTAAGGTAACTTAAATTTAACGATAATTTAAAAAATTTATTTAATTAAATTATTATTATATTTAATAAGTTATTTCTTAATATTTAATAACTTCATTATATATATCTTTAAAGCGGTATTTCTTAAGTATAATTATAAGTTGTTCCGTAATAATTATATATTTATTATTTAAATAATATCCTTTAATTAATTAATAAAAATATATATCTCCCGGAAAAAAATATACTTTCCTGAATACTTAATTATAAAAACTATATCGGAGGACTTATTTTTATAGAAAGGGTTAAAAAATCCGACGTTATCAAGATTAAATTTTATTAATCGGTTTAATTATAAGCCTTTCATTAATTATATTATATTATTAAAAAAAATTTACCGTTAAGATTATTTTATTCTTAACCTTATATAATAACGGGAATTAATTCTCAAATTATGTTCCGTAATTATATTATTTGGGTTTTAATAAAACTTATTATTTTTAATTAATTAAATAAATTAATAAGTTAAATAAAAATTGCTTTTTTTAATAGAAATACTTCTTATTTAATATAATAAACCTAAATTTAATAAATTTATATTAAATTTATTAAATTTATTAAGCTTAAATTCCGGTTTAATACTTAAAGCCGGAAAAGAACGTTATAATATTAACGTTAATATAAAAGGTAAATTTAATAACTATTATAATAATAGAAAACTATTTAATAAAAGTAATAATTTTACGATAAAAAGTTTTTCAGGACTTTAATCGTTTCGATATAATTTAAATTTACTTAATTTTATTAGAGTTAATAACGATTTATATTATAATTATAATAATAATAAAATATTTTTAAAGTATAAAAAATTACGTTAAAATATTAAAGGATTTAAAATCTAATTTTTAAGAATTAAATTAAAAGAAGAAATAATAAATTCTAGAACTTTAAAAGATTTAAACTAAAGTAATTTACTTAGAATAAATATAGTTCTTAAGTTATTTAATTGTTAATTATTCTTAATTATTTAAATAACTCCTTTTAAAGTTAAATATAAAATCGTTATACTTATTAAGTTACTAGATTTTAATAAAACATTTAATTAATATATTTAAATAATAATATTAAAATTTAATAATATTTAAGAAGCTTATAATATATATATCTTTTTTTATAATACCGTCTTTAATCTTTCTTTAAAAGTATTTAGAAGTAAATTAAAAATAATATTCTAAAGAATATAAAATTAATATTTCTAATATCACTATAAAAGAAGTATTTATTACAGTTAATAAATTCATACTGTAATTTATATTAACGGATTTTATAATATACGTTAATATAATATTAATATAAATAGCCATTATTATTATTTATTAATATATAAACTAAAAAATATAATAATATATAAATAATAATTCTACCTAAAGGATAAAAGGATTATAAGGATGCCTGTCCTCTACGTACAAATGGGTGTCCTACACGTATCAATGCTCCCATGCATGCATGTACATAACACTTCTGAATTTTCTATAAAATTCCGGTTACCTTAAAATAACGTATTTATTCTATTATTTTACGGATATATTTACGGAGTTATATAATATTTAATAATATAAATTTATTAATTAGATTTAAATTGATTTATAAACTTAAAGTAATTATTAATAATAATTATTATATTTAATAATTATGAATTCCGTTAAAATTCTAAATTTAACCCGTTATAAATAAACGTAAATTAATTTTAAATATTATTAAAACTCAATATATATATAATCCGTAAAATAAATTATATATATTTACGGGGTTCCCAGTTCCGAAAAATATTATTTATAATATATTTTTTAATAATTAAAATATCTAAGTTAACTTATTAACGTAACTTAAATTTAATGATAATTTAAAAACTTTATTTAATTAGTAAATTATCGTTATATTTAATAAATCGTTTCTTAATATTTAATAACTTTATAATATATTACTTTCAAGTAATATTTCTTAAGTATAATTATAAATTATTTTATAATAATTATATATTTATTATTTAAATAATATCCTTTAATTAATTAATAAAAATATATATATTCCGGAAAAAGGTATATTTCCCGGAATATTTAATTATGAAAGTTATATCGGAAAACTTATTTTTATAAAAAAAAGTTAAAGAATCCGACATTATCAAAATTAAAATTTATTAATCGGTTTAATTATAAACCTTTTATTAATTATATTACGTTATTAAAAGGAAAAAATAAATCATTATTAAAATTATTCTACTATTAACCTTATATAATAATAGGAATTAATTCTTAAATTATACTTTATAATTATATTATTTACTTTTTAATAAAACTTATTGTTTTTAATTAATTAAGCGGATTAATTAATTAAATAAAAATTATTTTTTTAATAAAAATTGTCAGGGTGATAACCACTCGGCCACCAAGGCAAAAGTAGCTATCCGGGGTAAATAATAGCGCTTAGGGGTAAGCCGTTATTATTATATATATAAGAAGGTAGTCTACCCGGGGGATCACCCCCAGGGGTAAGCTTTACCCCGGAGCCCTTACTTTAAGGTAAGTACTATTATAATAATATCCCCTTTCCTATAAGTTCGTCCCTAAGTTTATAAATTATAAATTACGCTTTTAAGGGGGAGTTACCCTTTGGGTTAAAGGTCCTTTTAGAACTTAATTAAGTAAATAAGTAAAAATTAAAAGCTCCTTATTTAAAGGAAATTATTTCCGATATAAATTTAAATTTCTTAAGCTGGACCCGGATTTAAATTTAATAGCTTATAAGTATTATTTAAGGGCTTAATAATTTTATAAAGGTATAACCCGGGGTTTAATATTCTTATTAAGAATAACCCGTATTTCTTATTAAGTAAACCCGGGTAACCTTTAATAAATATTTATATCCGTACCGTTCCTTATTAAGTAAATAAAGGTTACGTTTTAAAGTATTTTACTTATAATCTTATAATTAATCCGCGTAATTTTAAAGCGTTTTAACCTTTTATATAAATAGTTTTCAGGTATTCCGGCCCTTTATATTAGTAGTTTTTCGGGCATTCCGGCCCCCCATATCGGTAGTTTTCGGGTATTCCGGCCCCCCTCGGTAGTTTTCTGTACCTCGGACCTCGGCCCCCGGTACTGTAGGGTAGCGGGTTTTACCCGCCCCCGTATTTACGCTCAGTCTTACCTCCTGAGTTACCCAAAATGGGCGTCCTCGGATTCGAACTGTAGATTTACCCCTTTAAACCCTTAAGGTTAACTCCGGGGGTGCACTACCCTGAAGTTACGTTATTACTCTGTCAGGGTAATAACCACTTAACCATCTCATGGATAAAAGTAGCTATCCGGGGTAGGTAACAATCATTCCCCCTTCGGAGGAAACGATTCGGAATTCGATGACCAACGTTATTCGGGAGACGCACTTGGGATCGGTACATCATATAAGGCGTAGGGACCCTTAAACTCTAGGAGAGGGTAGTGTTACGGGTATATAGGCTATACGTATTCGTAACGTAGCTAAAGAACAGCTTAACCCTATTATTAGGACTACTGGTTATAAATAGTTCGTTCTACGTACCGTTATCCGAATTATAGCAACGTATAAAACGGTATATAATCCCGAGATTAAATCTATAATGGAACTTATTAAGGCGTTTTAAGTTGAAAATACCTTTATTTTAAACCGTAAAAATATTAAATTTATAAATAAAGTACTTAAGAAAACCAGTAAATAAACATTCGATTTAATTAATTTTCTAAGATATAATAAGCGCTTATATATCCCTATTAAAAAGGCTATACAAAAAGAATTATTAAAATAATATTATAATAATTTTATCTCGGGATACTTTAAAAGTAATTATATTAAGGAAGTCCTTAATAGATTTTATATTTAAGAAAATATAAATATAAATATTAAATTATACGTTAATTTATATAATATCTATTAAAGAATTAAAGCTTTTAAATATAAGCCCTATAATAAGTTAAGTAATTTATTAATATTATTATATTTTTTTAGGAAATTATTATGGATATTATTATAGATTTATTATTTATTAAATAATAAAATTATATATATAATATAATCTTAATTACAATCGATTATTTAATTAAGAAATTAAGATTATTTCCCGTAATTAAGAAGATTATTACTCTTAAGTTAATTAAATTTCTCTTTTAATATATATTCTGGGAATATAAGGTTCTTAAGGGTATTATAACTGATCGGGGCTTATTTTTTATAAATTCTTATTAATCCGAGGTATATAACGCGGTATATACGTTCTATAGATTAAGTATTTTTTTATCCTTAAATAAATAGTTAAACGGAACGGTAAAATTAAATTCTTAAATATTACTTTAAGATATATTATTATAAAAATTAAGATAATTAAGCTTTAATATTAAAAATTAAAAATTTTATTTATTTTATAAGTAATAATATTATAATTAATAAGCTTTTATTAAAAGCCTTAATAAAATATTTCTTAATATTTTAAAAACGGATTAACGATAAGTTAAATAAAATAAAAGTTTTAACCGTAATTAAAAAAATTAAAAAGCTATTAACGGTTTAAAACGATATAATAAAGTATTAATAACGTATTAAGGAAGTAAAAATAAAGTTTTATAATTATAAGTATAAAGTTTAGAAATATAAAATTAAAGATATAATTATATTATTTATAAAAAATATTAAGTAAAAACGATTAAATAAAAAACACTTATATAAATTTATAGGCCCGTTTATAATTCTTAAGTTAATCGGATATTAAATGTACCGCTTAACTTTATTATTTACTTATAGGATATATAATATATTTTACGTATTTTTACTTAAATTATATAGGAAGTAACTTAAGACCGAAAATAATTATTTATTACCGGATTTTATTAATAATAAATTAAAATAGAAAATTAAAAAATTACTTAACCGTAATAAAATTAATAAAGAATTATATTATAAAATTAAATAAAAAAAGTTTTTAACTATTTATAATAAATAGATTTTAATAAAGAATTTAAAGTATATAAAAGAGCTATAAAGTATATTTAATAAAAAACATAAATAATTACGATATAAGGTATAAGATATATAGCTTAAATATAAAGTATTTAATTTTATTATAAAAATAAACCTTAATGTAAATATAAAAATACTATAGCTGACGCAGGAGTGTACGAACTCTCACCTGAAGCGAGAGCGGCGGAGGAGAAGAAGGCCGCGAGGGCGAAGTTAACGGCGATCACCCTATAGACCATAGGGAGGTAGATAAAGCGTTAACGTAAATATAAAGAATTAATCCCTTAAAGGCGATAATATCCGGCGCTAAATAACGATAAGGTTATTAATAAGTATTTCCGGCATTATAAAATTATAAGGAAAAGCGATAATACGTTAATAATTTAACTCCGGATAAGTAAAAACGGCTTAATTTACTTCCTCTTTATTATATACGTTAATAATCGGATTAACGCCAGTTATAAGTATAAATAATAAAAGTAAGACGTTATATACGTATTAATTTATTATTTATTATTTAAGGAGCTTAAACCGGAATTAATTAAAAGGGTAAAGATTAATAATTATCGTTAAATACTTATTAATAAAAAGGGTATTAAAGCGGTTATTAAATTTATAATAATTACAGGTTTATTATTATAATTTAATTTAACCAAAGAAATAAAAAAAGTAATTAAAAACTTAATTAAGAAACCTCGCCGCTAACCCGGGGGTAAAAAGCAGCGGCAGGAAAACTGCACTTAATAAGGGGTTAAGGGGGCTATAAATACCGGGCCGGTATAAAAGGTAATACTATATTAATCAATAGAATCGTATAAATAAAATAATAATAATATACGTATTAATAAGAATATTTAATAATATAATTAGAATTCTGAAATTTTAATATTAAATAGACCCGTAAAATAACGGAAAAGCAATAAATTTAAAGGTAACGTTTAAATAAATTTAATCGTAATATTATAGGTTTTCTTAAAAAAAATATATAAATAAATTCTTACTTTTTAAACGGCCGTATATACTCTTAACCCTTAAGACGTAAGTAAAGGCTAGGTAAATACCGGTTTTTATTCTTAACGTTATAGATATCGGGTTTTTTACGGTTATTAATAAGGTTAAATAGCCGAGTATTAAGGAATACCGGAATTAGCTTAGCTAGATCCGTAGTATAAATTAATCAATCAATCAAAATACTATTATTTATATATATATATTAAGTATTATTAATTTATAATCCTTTAAATTTATTATCCTTTATACTCCTTTATTACGATTTATTTATTACTTATTTAAACCCTATATAAGAATTAATACTTAAACCTATAATTTCTTTATGGTAAAAATATATCTTAATTAATTAAATGGCTTATAATATTACACGACGCGGAATAAGCGTATTTAAGAAGTTACTATTTTATAAAATAGTTTATAATTAAAGGCTTATCGGTGCTTTTAAGTATAAACGCTTATAACCCGTTAAGGGGCCACGGGGGGTCCGACGTAATATAGGGAAATCGGGCTATAATAAGTTTATTAGAGGAATAACGGAAAATATTAAAGAAAACTTAAAGTTAATTAATAAATATAAAATTTATATAATAAACATTAAAGACGGACGAAATATTAATAAAGTAAAAGTATGTTATATAGGCGACCCGCCGGTATTTATAGTAAATAAATTACGTTTAAAGAAAAGATTTTCATATATTAATTACTTAAATTTTATATTAAGATCCGGGAATTAAAATAAATTAAGCTTAAGTTATAACGTAATTAATAACGTATAAACCGTAATAAAAATACGCTTATAATAAAGCGATTTAAATTAATTAATTACTTAAATATAAAAGTTATATAATTAATATTATTAATTATATTATATTTATATTTAATTAATATTAATATTTTAATAATATTTTATTAAAAAAACTTTAATTTTATAATAATTAAAAGATATAAGAACTTTATATAATATTTAATAAAGTTCATTTATATATTCTTATATTTTTTTTTTATTTTTTTAAGTATTAAAATAAATTAATAATAATATAAAAATATACGATTTATTTAAACGTTTAACTTAAATAAGATTTAAATATATATTTAATTTACGTAATAATTATATTATATAAAAATAATAAAATCGGAAATATATAATTTTATATAATGCCTTTTTAGCCGAATAATAGGAATATTTTATTAATCTTAATTTTTTTTTATTAACTTTAATATTATATAATTTATATAAAAGCTTATAAAAATAATAAATATATTATAAATAATATTTTTTATTAAACGTTATTTATATAATATAAATAAACCTTATAAATAATTTATTTAATAATTATAAAAATAATTTAACCGGAAGCTAAACGGGTTAAAAAAAATTATTAATAAATAATTTTAATATAATTATATAATTTAAACGTGAATTAATTATAACTTAAATATTATTATATAATAAAAAGAATAAAATATATATTTAAGAAAATATATATATTATTATAAATTTAAAGTATTCTTATTTATAAATATAAAGACTTTTACCGGATAATATTAATATTATTAACGTTAAAAGTTAAATGAATACGTTATATACTTATATTATAAAACTTATAAACTCTTTTCCTTTTTTTTTATTGGGTTTTTTAAAGGTTTTTAATAAGTTACTTTAAGGTTATAGTTAAGAATTATAACTTTAAGGATAAAGTATTAAAGAAAGAAGGTATTATTATAATAGGAAATAATATAAAGGTTAATACTTACTTTATAACCCTAGCGTAATTAAGCTACAGGAATACTTAATACCTATCCTTCCCACTTTTTCTTTTATTTCTTTAGCAATTAATCTACTTACCAAATATACCATTTATTAAGGCTATATATACATTTTATATTACCATATTACCCTTAAGCTTTAGGCATACGTCTGGCTTAATATTCTAAGCGCTATTACTCTGCCAGGGTGATAACCACTCGGCCACCAAGGCAAAAGTAGCTATCCGGGGTAGGTAATAGCGCTTAAGGGTAAGCCGCTATTACCATATATATAAGAAGGTAGTTTACCCGGGGGATTACCCCCAGGGGTAAACCCCACCCCGGAGCTTTTACTTTAAGGTAAATATTATTATAATAATATCCCCTTTTTTATAGGCTCGTCCCCGAGCTTATAGACTATAAACTACGCTTCCGGGGGGGAGTTACCCCCCGGGTTAAAGGTTTTCTTAAAACTTAATTAAGTAAGTAAGTAAAGGTTAAAAGCTCCTTATTTAAGGGAGATTACCTTTAGTATAAATTTAAATTTCTTAAATCGGACCCGGATTTAAATTTAATAACTTATAAGTATAATTTAAAAGCTTAATAATTTTATAAGGATATAACCCGGGGTTTAATATTTTCATTAAGAATAACCCGTATTTCTTATTAAGTAAACCCAGGTAACCTTTAATAGGTACTTATACCCGTATTATTCCTTATTAAGTAAATAAAGGTTACGTCTTAAGGTATTTTACTTATAATTTTACGATTAACCCGTATAATTTTAAAGCGTTTTAACCTTTTATATAAGTAATTTTCAGGTATTCTAGCCCCCTATATCGGTAGTTTTCAGGTATTCCGGCCCCCCACATCGGTAGTTTTCGGGCATTCCGGCCCCCCTCGGTAGTTTTCTTTTCTGTACCTCGGACCTCGGCCCCCGGTACTGTAGGGTAGCGGGTCCTACCCGCCCCGTACTCACGCTCAGTCTTACCTCCTCTGTCAGGGTGATAACCACTCGGCCACCAAGGCAAAAGTAGCTATCCGGGGTAGGTAATAGCGCTTAGGGGTAAGCCGCTATTACCATATATATGAGAAGGTAGTCTACCCGGGGGATCACCCCCAGGGGTAGGCCCTACCCCGGAGCCCTTGCTCCAGGGTAGGTACTGCCATAACAAAAATAGTTTTTATTTAATATAATAAACTTAAGTTTAATAAACATAAATTTAATATATTAAATTTATTAAGCTTAAATTCTGGTTTAATACTTAAAGCCGGAAAAAAACGTTATAACATTAACTTTAATATAAAAGGTAAATTTAATAATTATTATAATAATAAAAAATTATTTAATAAAAAAAATAATCTTATAATAATAAGTTTTTAAGGACTTTAATCGTATTAATATAATTTAAATCTGCTTAACTTTATTAAAACCAAAAATAACTTATATAATAATTATAATAATAATAATAAAGCGTTTTTAAAATATAGAAAATTACGTTAAAGTAATAAAAAATTTAAAATTTCGTTTTTAAAACTTAAATTTAAAAAAATAATAAATTCTATAGCTTTAAAAGATTTTAATTAAAGTAATTTATTTATAATAAATATAGTTCTTAAGTTATTTAATCGTTAATTATTCTTAATTATTTAAAACACTCCTTTTAAAGTTAAATATAAAATCGTTATAATTATTAAGTTACCGGATTTTAATAAAACGTTTAATTAATATATTAAAATAATAATATTAAAATCCGATAATATTTAAAAAGCTTATAATATATATATTTTTTTTATAATATTTTTTTTAACTTTTCTTTAAAAGTATTTAAAAACGAATCAAAAGTAATATTTTAAAGAATATGAAATTAATACCTTTAATATTATTATAAAGGAAGTATCCGTTACGGTTAATAAATTAATGCTTTAATTTATATTAACGGATCTTATAATATACGTTAATATAATATTAATATAAGTAATTATTATTATTATTTATTAATATATAGATTAAAAAGTATAATAATATCTCGATAATAATTCTACCTAAAGGATAAGAACATTATAAGGATGCCTGTCCTCTACGTATAAAGGGTGTCCTACACCTATCAATGCTCCCATACATACATACTGCACATAACAGGCGTTAACGTATAAATTGGATTTTCTCTATATAATTACTCTTCAATATAAGTCTTTTTATCGGTGGTATACATTTATACGGTTAACTTTAAGATATTATTAATAATTTATTTTATCTTTAACTCCGTAAAAGGTAATAAAAGCCGTTTCATCTTTTTTACCGGCCGGAGGTTAACCCGGATCCTTTCGTTACCTTTTTAAGTAACCCGGTATATTCCTTTAATTAGTTTAAACCATAAGATTACTTAATTTAAAGTAAAATTAATCGGCGGGATATACGTTTTTAACTTTAAAACCGGGATCGGTATAATTTTATAAGCCCCAGAAATTATATATAAATATCGGTTTTAACCCTTTTATATTTGCCGGATCTTAACCTGATTAACGCCGGATTATTTTTTAAATAAATATTAAATAACGGCGGCGTAGATTATCGTAGGTTTTATAACCGCTTAATATACTATCCTCGTTTTTTAAAGCGTTATACCGTAAATATATACTATTAAG
This sequence comes from Niebla homalea, assembly GCA_019925105.1. Classification (NCBI taxonomy): domain Eukaryota; kingdom Fungi; phylum Ascomycota; class Lecanoromycetes; order Lecanorales; family Ramalinaceae; genus Niebla; species Niebla homalea. The sequence continues at coordinate 960,920 of JAHGAU010000009.1, forward strand.
TACGTTAAGGCCCTTTATTATAAGATTATCTTTCTATCGACTTTTATTATATATGCTTTTTAGTTCAGCTTAGTATCTACTTGAAACCCTAAGAATCTAATACTTGTCTCCGGCTTTATTGCGACGCTATTAAGGCTAAGATCGATTTGGGAGGCCGGTATCCTACTCTTTAGGTCCTCCCTTTAGTTTATTTCTACCTTATTACCGTTACTATTTACTATAAAGGCTCCGGACTCTTTAACGGTAAATGAAGATTTATATTTCCGGAAATTTAAATTATTAATGCTTAAGTTAATCTTAATTTATTGCTTAAATATATATTATAAGTGTTAGAGTGCAAGCCCCTCTGGGGTGGTTGGAAGGTAAAGGGTGTATTACATATAACTAAAGACATTAAAGTATAGAGGTATAGGAGTAAAGGGGCTGAAGGCCTTAATATACCCAGTCGGTAATACTCCTGGGTGCCGGATTAACCCCGGGCTTGGCCCGGGATAAGCCCGGTAGGGCTTACTTTTAAGTTATTAATATCCTTAAACCTTAATATTACCCCCCCCCCTAAGAAAGGCTTGCTTTTAAGCCTTTAAGTACGCTGAAAAGGAAAAATTTTTTACTTAAAACCACCTTTTTTATTTATTACTTATAAGCCGGGTAATTAAAGTAAAATTTATATATTATTTAGCTTACCCGTTACTGGTTAACCGGGTAAGTAATATAAGAATATCATTTAAGTTACCCGTTATTGGTTAGCTAGGTAAGTAATATAAGAATTATAAGGATAATATCGTAATAGTAATTGGGTAATTAATATAAATATACGGGGGTAAAATTATAGCGGTAATCCTTATAATAAGCCCTAAAACGCGATTTCGTCCGAGGGGTTCTGGGGTAAATATTATTTTTTATAATTTACCTTTTTTTTAAAATATTTTTTTAATTTTATTACCTTATATATTAAACTTATATTAATAAAGAAACGTATAATCCATATAAGTAAATAATATTAATAATAATCGTTTTAATGGCTTTAAAGAGTTATAAAACCGTTTTAAAAGGCTTTTAAACTTAATAAAAACGTAATATATGATTTACGATATTAAGTTTTAAGCCCGGTAAAATCGTTATTTAATTTAAACGTTTAAAATAGTTTTTAAAAACTACCTTAAATATAATAATATTAATTAAATCTCCGGGTTATAATCTGGACTTATCCGGGTATTTCTTATAAAAAATTTTAATTAATCCTTAAATATAAAGGAATTCTTTTACGTTAACGTAATATTAAGTATTATCCAGGGGTAAGTTTATTTATTTAATTTTATATTATAACCTTTACTTTCAACTAATATATTAAGAATTAATAATTTCTTTAAGCTTTTATTCCTTAATATTTTTTTTATTTATAATAATAAATTTAAGGGGTAAATTAATTTATCCCAATAATAATAATTTCTTTTTAATCGGAATACGGATTAAATTACTTATATAGAAAATAGGGTAAACCCGGAAAATATTTAAGACGTTTAATTTATAAGAAAAATAATATTATTTAAAAATAATATAAGGATTTAAGCATTTATAATTTAATTTTTTATTAAATTAATCGGTTATTAAATACTTAATATTTATATAAACCTTATTATTTATTTTAAACTTTACGTCCCAGTATTAATAATTAATTTATTTAAATGTATTATTATAAGCTTTATTTAAATTAAAACGTATTATATTAAGAATTTCTTATATAATTTTAATAATATTAATAATTTCCTTAATTTAAAATTATTTACGGGCGGTAATATAGTTAATATTATTAAAATTAAATAATATCCTTAAGTAAAAGCTTTTATTAAAGTAAAAGTATATTATTTTAATTAATCGATTTAGGTTATTATTATCCGTAAATTCCATTATAAATAATTATTATATCCAATTATCTTATAAGTAATTTACGTAAATCCGGAGTTTTTATTTTATTTCTTAATTTATTCTTTCCATTTAATTATTACTTTTAATATAATAAAAAATCAAGGTTTAAGGGTCGATTTTAAGTTAATATAATAAAAAGCGTTATATTTTATTAATAAATTACGGGCCGTAATTTAAAATAATATTATCCGGAAAACCGTAATACTTAAATATTTCTTTAATAAAAAGTTAAGTTATTTTCTTAACGGAGGTCCCTTTTTCTTTAACGTAATAAAAGATATAATATCGGCCTTTAAATAATATATAAATTATAATAAAAATAACGTTTATACTTTTATATTTAAATAATTTAATAATAAAGTTAATTGAAAAATTAACCTATTTTTATTCCGGGATTTTTAATTAATAAAATAGTTTTACGGGCTTTTATTATAAAGTTTTAAACTAAAAATAAATATTATAATTTAAAATATAATAATTAATATTATTTTATAAAGTAAATTAAAAGAAGTATTAAGAAGTAAATTTAATTATATAATCCCGGCCGGGATAATTATTAATTGGTTTATTATAGGTATACTTTAGGACCTCCGTAATAAGCAACGTTAATATTTATAATTTACTTTTATTAATAAAAATATTAAACTAAACCTTAATACGGATTAAAAATATACCTTTAAAATTAAATAATCCGTCCTCCGTAATTACTTTTTAAACTTTATTAAGCTTTTATTAATACGGTTAACTTTACGGACTTACTTATAAAACCCGAATTCTTTAAAGATTAAATAAATTAATATTAATACTTTTTCTTTTTCATTTAAAATTAAAACCTTAAAGCGCTTAAAAAGTAAAATAATTTAAAATTAATCTTTAACCTTATTATCGTTATTGCTTTAAGGTTAATAATTAAATATTTAAGTAAAAGCGTTAATTTTATTATTTTATTTATCCGGGCGGTAAATAACCTTAAAATTAAACTTAAAGAAAGTATTAAAATACTTTATTTAATGTTTTATAAACTTTTAATTCTTAATAAAATATTTTAAAATTTAATTATTATTAAAAATCCGGAAGGGTTTCTTTATTATTTTTAGTTTTAACCGTTAATTCTTTAAGTATTTAATAATAACGAAAAGCTCCTTATTATAAATATTATAATTATATTTAATCAGTAATATACTCTTAAAATAATAAGTTATTAAGTATAATTCCTTAATTTTATTATATTAAGAAAGAATATTATTAAAAACGTAATCTAAAAAATTAATCTTAAAGATTATTTCTTTATTAAGATTATAATAAATTAATATAAAAATTATAATAAAAACCTCTTTAAATATTACGTAAGCCTTTTAATACTCTAAAGATTAAATAAATAAGGTTTCCTTTTTAATAAGCTTTAAAAAAGATTTTATTATTTTAAAGAATTAAGGAATAAATTTTTAATAGAAATTATAGAAGTTAATAAATCCTTAAAGGGCTTTTAAGTTAATAAAAACCGGTTAATCCTTAATCTTATTTACTTTATCGGGGTTTACTTTTAGCCCGTTAATAATAAGGATAAAACTTAAAAACTTAATTTATTAAACTTTAAATTTATATTTCCGGATATTTATTTATAGGCCGGCATTACGTAAACGCTTTAATATTAAGCGTATATATTAAGTATACTTTTTCTTAATAACGTTATAAATAATAATATTATTTAAGTAAATTTAAATAAAAATATTTAAATAATTAAATAAAATTTTATTTATATATTATTAATATAAAATAAGGTTATTAATTAAACCGAAAAATATAACTTTATACTTAAAAACGCTTAATAAAATAATAAATATCGTAAAGTTTTTATTCTCCGGGTATATATAGAGCTTATTAAAGGTTACGATAATATTTAAGTAAATAATCTATTTATAACCGGTAACTCGGGATAATACCTTTTTATTAAAGGAATAAAATATCGATTCCTTTTAATAATAACGTTAATACCACGGTAATTTACGTATAGTCATAAATCGCCATTAAATTTAAAAGTAAAAAGGATAGGGGATTTATAGGGGGCTTTATTAGGCTCGATAAATCCTTTTTTTAAGTTTTTGGTAATATACTTTTTCAATTTCTAAAGCTTATAACTTAAGAGCGGATAAATATAATTCTAAAAGGGAATCCTTTTTAAGGTTAAGTTAATCTTATAATTATAATTCCGGTATAAAAGTAATTTATTTACCGTTATGTTATATAATTAAAAATATCCTTAAAATCATAATATTCCGTTAGAAGTTTAATTATAATCTTATTTATAAAGGCCGTTTTTTCCGTAAAATTATTTTTATAAGTTATTATAACGGAGATATTAATTAAAGTATTATTAAAGAAATCTAAATAATTAATTAAGTCCGTTACCGAAATATAAAAAATTTAAGTCCTTTTTTCCTTTTAAATCCTTATAATAATATAAAAGGCCGTTATATTAATAACTTTAATTAAAAAAAGCCTTTTTTCCTTAATAAACTCCGGGAGGAGAGAATTATTTAATAATTTTTTCTTTTTTTTTTAGGGCTTTAATAATTCTAATCTTTTACTTTCTGGGAATATATTTAAAACTTAATAAGTTAAAGCTATAGTCTAAAGAAATTCCGGAATAAGCTTTATATTTTAATAATTAATTTTATTATAATTATATTAATTTAATATAAAAAAGATTTTATTAATTATAGGGTAAATAAATACGTAATACCGTTTTATTTAAGGTTTTTTAAGGATTATATTATATATTTTAAATCGGATAATAAATATAAAAACTAGCTTTCTAAGTAACCTTTTATAATTATCCAGGGATAAATTATATAAGTAATAAGCCATAAGTATTTACCCTTATAATCTTAAATAAACTTAAGTCAGAAAAGGGTTAAAAAAGAAATTTAAAGTATTACGTAAATTTATAAAATAATTCATTTATTAATAAAATAATAATTAATAACGCTTAAATTAATTAAAAAAAATAAAGGAAAATATTAATCTTTATAACTTATAAGTTTATTAATAATTTAAGGTTTATTATCTTAAATATTAAAAAGGTTTTTAATACTTCTAATATACCCAATTATTAAAATCTAAAAGTAATATGTATTTTTATCCTTTATAATAACTTTTATAAAGTTTAATTTTTTATTAATAATTTATTTAAGTTATTAAATAAAATATCTTTAAGGATATAAAAGATTTAATTATTTTAATTATAAATAAATTCTTTATTTAAGTTAAAAATAATATAATAAACTTAAACAGAACGCTTTTAAATATTATTTTAATTATATTAATAATTAAAATAATCGATTTAAAAATAATTCCCTTAATAAGTAAAGCATTTAACGTTTAAAGGGGAAGTTAACTTTATAATAACGGGAGTAATTTATCGGAACCTAGATCCTCTAAAACTTTTTATTTTACCGGGAGGTTTAAAAAAATAATACGGATTCTTATAATCTCCTTAATTTCCTTAATAAGGGTTTTACTTAGATTAAAGGTTTTTTATTAATAGTAATATTTTAAACGTTAAAAACGGTTTATCTTTTTAAGGTATATATAAATTTTATTTAAACTATTTAGATTATAACTTCCTTAAAGGAAATTTTTATAAAGCCGATTAAAGAGTTAAATAATTAATTTATAAATTATAATTTTTAGGTTTTTTTTAAAATCTATATACTTAAAGATTTTAATTAAGCGGATAAAATTAAAATAAAATATAATAAATTTATTCTTAATTAATATTTTTAAAGCTTAGAAATTATTAATTTAATCTTTTTTTTAATTAACGTTTTCGAAAATTCAATTTAAAAAGGTTTAGAATTCCTTAAAGGTTTAAAAGTTTAATAAAATATTATTATTATATTCCGTTTTTAATTATTTAAGGATTTTAAGATTTAATAATATTAAAATATAATTAACTTAAGCCTATATAATTAAGTATTAATTTTTATTTATTTAAAGCTTAATAATAACGTAATATTTAAAGAAACAATATTAACTATAATTTTTATTAATAAAAAGTTTTGGATCCTTAATTTTAATTAACTTAAACTTCTTATAAAGGATAAAGGATACCGTAAATCGGTAAAGTAAAAAAGTTAAATTATTCCGTTAAAGATTTTTAAACTTAATAATAAGGTTTACATTTTAATTTTTTAATTTACGGTTACGGATTTCTAACGTTTTAAAATAATTTAAGTCTTTTAAAAGAAAAAAAGTTACTATAATTTTATTATTATAAATAAGTAATTTAATTTATTTTTAATTATAGGTCCTTCTTAATATCGTTTAATTTTATTTGGAGGATTTATATTTCGTTATTTATATCCTTATAATATTATATACCGACGTTACGTTTTTAATATAAAAAGTTTAATTACTTTAAGAATTCCTTAAATCTCTTAAATAATATAGATTAAAAAATAAAATAAACGTAAATCTTTATAAAATATAAAGTATATTTAATTAATTTTTTTAAAGTAATACTTTTTAATTTATAATAACGCCGGCGGATAATATAATTTTTATATCCCCCGTAATTATTATCGGAAACTAGGTTCTTAATAATTAAATAATTTATTAAGTCCTTATTTTTTTTACTTTATTAAGGAAAACCTTATCCTTAATAAATAATATTAATTAATCGGGGTCCCTTTAAGAACCGCTTTGTAAATTATATTTTAACGTAAAAGCCTTTAATAAAGAGGATTATTAAGGTTTATTATTTATAATTTTAATAAATAAAGAATAAATAAAAAATAAGTTAAGGTTAAAGAAAAATAAAAATAAATAAAAGAAAAAATTAAAAAAAGGGAAAAAGATAAGTTTTTTAACTTTTCCGTTAAATAAATTCTATATTATAAGGGTAATATCGTAGGGTAAAATAATAAAGTTTATATTATAATAAGGTTTAATATTACTCCCTTATATTATAAAGTATTCTTTAAAGTATTTTTTCTTCCGCGTATTAAATACTTTATATTATAAAGTAAATATAAAATTAAATATTTTAATTAAAAATTTTAGAAAGAAAAAAAAATAAGTAATAAGTAAGGATTTTATAGGCTCTTATAAACTTATTCTTAATTAAATTTATAATAATTCTTTTAAGGTTTACTTTACTTATAGTTTTTAAATTATTTTATTAAAATTTAACCCTTAAATCGATTTTTTATATAACTTAATAGAATCAGTATTTACTTATTTAAAGCTATTGTAATTTTTTATTTTAATTATTAACGTTTTTTTATAATCCGTCCGGATACTAATCGCTATACGTTTAACCGTAATTACCGCTTATTTAATACCGTTTTTAATTATTAATTTATTATCTATTATTAATAAATATTATTAATAAAAGCCTTTATTTTATTTCGTTATTCCTTATAAGGGCTTAAATAAGTTAACTTTAATATAATATTAAAATATAAGCCTTTTTAAGGTAATTAAAAGGTAAAGGATATATTACGTATAATTAAAGATATTAAAGTACAAAAGTATAAAGTGAAAAGGCCGAAGGCCCTAATATACCCAGTCGGTGACACTCCTGGGTGCCGGATTAACCCCGGGCTTGGCCCGGGATAGGCCCGGTAGGGCCTACTCCTGAGTTACCAACACCCCTAAACCCTGACAACGTTAACGTCTTTGGTTTTTTTAAATTTAAATATCGGTATTATTACTTTAATTCTTTTATTATAAACGTTATATTATATTACTTTTAAAAGCGTTAATATATTATATATTAACCTTTATAAGGGCTCTTTTTTTTATACTTTTTTAAGTTACGGGTTTTTTATTAAAATTAAACGTTTTTTAACTTAATATTTTCCCGGTTATTATTAAAGACGTAAGACGGCCAACCCTTAAAGTTAAGATCGTAAAAAGCTTTTTTTTCTTTATTTTATCCGTTATGATTATTTACCCTTTATTATTTAATTAATTAAGCTTATATTTTAAGGCTATTTTTAATTAACTTATTAAATTAATCTTATACGTATTATATTATTAGATTTTCACGGTTATCCGGGTCTCTTTATGTTTAATTTTTTTAACTCTTATTATATATTTAGAATCCTATATTAAGTATCTTTCCTTATTATATACGGTATATTTAAGTTTATTTTTTATAAGCCTTTTAATTATTAACTTTATATATTTATAGGTATTATAACTTTTAACGTAAACCATATATTTTATAATATTAAAGTATTTTATAATAATATATTTATAGTTTTAATACTTAAAATATTAATAAATATCTGCCGTTTTATCTTATAATTAAATTATCTTAAAAAATACTTTTTTAATAATCTTTTTATTTAAAACGTTATTATATATCTTTTTTAACGTTATACTTAATATAATAATAAAGTATTTCTTTATACGTCTTAAGAAATTAAATTTCTTTATTACCGGAGGAAGCCTATAATTAACGATCCTAAGTTTTAAATAAAGAATCATATTCTCTTTTTTTATATTTCTTAAAGTAGCCTTTTTTTTGGTTTTTATAAAATATAATAAATATATTTTATTTATTACGATAATAAATAATTATTTTAAAACCTTAATTAACTTATATTTTCCGTTATTAATTTAAGCCTTAAACCTCTTTTAATTTTCTTTTACCTTTAAAGATATTATATTAAAAAGGATATCCTTACTTTATAGTTTATATATTATAATAATTTATTTTATTAATAATTCTATTATTACCTTAAAAGCTTTTATTAATTATAAAGGGTTTATTTCCGTAATTACGTTTTTTCCCTCGTTATTAAATAAGCGGATTATTATTATCTTTATTTTCTTCGATATAACTATTTTTTCCTCCGTTATCCCCTTATTTTCTGCCGCGGGTACCTTTTTTATTACTTTTATTACCTAGCTCTTTTTTACTTAAGGGGTTATTATTTTTATACTTTCGCTTTATATATTTAACTTTAAACTATTATTTTTACCCTTTATTAATGCTTTCGCTACCGCCCCTTAAGAGCCCCGTAACCGCTCCGCTTCCCCTAATTTTATCTTTATTTTTACGTAAAAGTCCCTTACGTTTTTTAGTTTAATCTATAATATTAATCAGGTCTTGTTACGTGCAGGATGCAGACAGGGTAGATCTTATCATAGTTTGCGGTACTAGCAAGCATGGTGGCCTAGCGTCTTGGCATGCGCACCTACATAAGTAGCAACACCGTTCATAGTTGCAATGGAGGTAGTTACCACTCCACCCTCAATACCTGCACTTCGTTTTTTTCCCTGACAAATGGTAACAATAGCTGAGTTTCGATTCTACTCATATCGTTACACATGAGAGGGACCATGGACATACCCTTACCGACTGGCAGACTGTGGTATACACAAAGTACCTAACTTAATGAATTACCGACTTCCAGGCACCTTTTAGTTAACGGATTATATGCTGTACGCAGTATACCTGTACCTGGAATAATGAACCAGTAAATAATACGCTTTCCTATAGTAACTTTTTACTTTCGAAAACCTATAGACACAGCAGTCAGCTATTAACCAAACCTTTAGACCAGTACTTATAACGAGCAACAAAGACTTTATATTAAAGGTCGATAGAGACGTAAGTTAAGCATAATGGGAAAAGCAGGATACTCTAAACCTTATATGCTATAAGGTCGGCATAAAGACCTTATACTTATACGCTATAGGGTCGGCATAAAGACCTTAAAACCCATACGTTAAAAGGTCGGTATAAAGACCTTACCATTATATGCTTTACGGTTAGCATAAAGACCATACAGGGAGCATATATTACCGTAACGGCAAGAATAAGTCATTATTCAATCTATATAACATTTACGGCTTAGCTAGCCAATCAATAAAAACAAGAGCAAGGGCATAATACAAATAAGGGCAAGGACCAGGACGTATACTCCTTCGGCAAAACCACGGACTTCTCGTTTTTGAACGATTCAACTCAAATCCAATCGCTTAAATCCACGACTATTTCCCGGGTGGTGATTTTCGTCAATACCGTCCACCCTACCTCACTACTCAACAACCATACATTTAAACAACGTTATCTAAGTACTTAGGGCTTGCTCTAAGCCACCTCTACCACCGAGAGCATCAAAAATAATGATATTATATGGTGGATGTTGCGACGTGGGCGTCGGCTTTTTCTCTTTTTATGGGCACTTATTACGTGCAGGATACAGACAGGGTAGATCTTATCATAGTTTGCGGTACTAGCAAGCATAGTGGCCTAGCGTCTTGGTATGCGCACCCACATAAGTAGCAACACCGTTCATAGTTGCAATGGAGGCAGTTACCACTCCACCCTCAATACCTGCACTTCGTCTTTTTCCCTAACAGGTCTTTAACGTAATATCCTTTTATTTTACCGTAAAAAGTCCTTTTAAGGTTTTTATTATTTCCTTTATTGCCTTTTCGCCTTTATTTATCGGGTAACGTATTATCTCCGTTTTTTGCCTTTAATCCCTTAAAATCCTATTTTCTTTATTAATTTTATTTCTTTTTTATATACCCTTAATAATACTTTTATTACGGTCTTTTTACCCCTTCCCCCCGCCCGTACCCCTCATTATTAATACCGTACCGGCCTTCTAACCCTTTTATTTACCTATTATTTCCATATTATTATTACGTATTTTACGCGTTTTAATATACGTATTTTATTAACCTTAATTTCCTTATTTATTTTAAGCGTTATCCGGCTTATTATTATTATATTACTTATATACGTTGTTACCGTTTCTATTAATATAAATTACTTACCCGTTTATTACCTTACTCTTAACTATTACTTTACTTTTACTTATCGTACTTACTATACTTTCTTTACTATTACGAGAGCTATACGTATACGCATCGTTTTGGACCTCTAGGGTCTGTCATGGTTCCAAGTGGCCTTGCTCCCATGCTCGGCCTACTTGCCCCATGAGGACTAGCTCCCGGGGGGGTCTTGGCGCACATACCTACCATAAGTACACCACCTGTATCATAGCTATTTTCATAGCTATTATTCATTTATTATTAGGACCTACTTACTTTAATACCCTGACATAATAATAGCTATCCGTACTTATACTACGACGTTACAGCAGTCAAAAAATCGATAGGGCCGAGAACCCCATTGCGAGGGATAACGGGCTACTGCTGAACGTAAGTTACTTAGTAGCGGACTGAAAAGCCTCATCGATCCGGGTAATCGATTAACTAATTAACTGACTAACCTGACTGACTAACTGATTAACTGATTAACTTAACTGGACGTCAAAGACTTTACCTTTGTTGGGACGACCTTAACACTTATATCTATATATAATATTCGTACCTTAATACTTAAGACTTATATTTTGAAATTTTCACCTTACTTCTATAATTGATATCTCTATAATTAATTAATTAACCTACTGATTATAGATGAAACTGTTTATAACTCGGAGGTAAAAGGCAACGATAGCGTTATTCTACCTTTATTACCAGGAAATTTACGTTAATAAATCCAGAACCTTACTATAGTAAATATATAGCTATAAAACTTAAATAATAAGTTAACCTATATACTTACTTAACTCCGCGGATCTCGCGATATCTATCGTAATAATAATAAAAAGCTTACGGCCCAAAAAGATAAGCTTATAGCTGAAAATGCTAAACTTATTATTCATATTATTAAGCTTAAGAAGTTCATTATTATTAAAGTTATAAAAAAGGAGGGTATATAAGATATTTATAACTTAAACGATAAAAACGTCGTTACCGGTATTAAAGCCTTAAGTCCAAAGATAAAAAAATTATCTATTAATTTTACTCCCCGTACTCCTTATTATATACCGTAACCCGGATTATAAAGAACGAATAAGAAATACCCTAACGTACCATTATTCCGTAATTAAAAAGAGCAATAAAATAATTAAAGACTATATTTCAACTTAAAATTCCGTTAAAATATTATACTCTTTACTTATAAGTCCGGTAAGATAAACTATATCCAAGATTACTATAAAGATAGTATATTTAATTTACTTAAAGCTTAAGCCAATCCACTTTTAAACGACCTATATACTTTACTGGCCCAAATAATTAAAGATTTAAACGGTATATTTAATATATATAATAAGGTCTCCGTCTATAATACTTAATTTTATTTACCGTACTTCGGTATAGAAAAAAAGAAAAAGGACGAGATTTTTAATAAGTTCTATATTTAATTCTTTATTACGATTATACCCTTAAGTTATTCGGAATCTTATAAAATTACGGTTTTATATAGGCTTCTTACCTTAAAGCTCCGTTATTAAATTACGGATAACTTTATTCCTTTATTATATCGTTAATTTATTAATCGTTTACGTTAATACGATTTTAATATACGTTAAGTTAAAAGCTTTAAATCTTTAATTAAATTGACTTAAATAATATGGGACGACGGTAACGATCTCGAGGAGATTAGTAAAAATGAATTTAAGGCTTATAATAATAAGTATCCGGACTACTTTAAAATTAAAGTAAAGTAACGTAAGTTATACCTTAAATATCTTAAGTTTAATTATAAGCTTAATAATGAAAGAGTACTTTATAGTGGCTCCGTATTATTTTTATATAATAAAGCTAAAAAAATCCTAAATACTTAATATTAAGAGTATATAATTTATATTTTAAGAATAATAAACTTATTAATAAGTAAACCTGCTTTAATAATATTCGATTCTTTAATAAAAGACTATAGTAATAACGGTAATAGTTACTTACCTTATATTAAGCCCTTTTTCAGTTAAAAAGTATACGACCCGGTTATTCATCGGAGAATACGTTAATCGACTTAATTCCTATCGATTTTTTCTCGGTTTTTTTTACGTTTATACTGATGTAGATACGATTTTTTTTAATATACGATTTACTCGGCTCTTATATAAGCTATTATAATATTTTAAGGTATTTAATATTACTTTATCGTCGCCAGATCTACGGTATTTTTAGCCCCGGAAATAAATAGATAAAATGATTAGCTTATAAAAGCTCGCCGTTATCAAAAGGGGGATCGTATCATGGTTTTAAGTGGCCTTGCTCCCATGCTCGGCCTACTTGCCCCATAAGGACTAGCTCCCGGGGGGGGTCTTGGCGCATATACCTACCATAAGTGCACCACCTATATCATAGCTACCTTCATAGCTATTATTCATTCATTACTAGGACCTACCTACTCCAGTACCCTGACAGGGTCCCTTTATTCGTCGCCATCCTTATTCTAATAAAAATATATCTATAGTTTCTTCATTTATCTTTATAATAAAATTAAACTATAATAATAATCCGGTAAATATTATAAACTTAATAATTACCCGGATATTTTATTTTATAAATAATATTTAACGGTAATTATAAGTATTAACTTTTCTAATAAATCTTAATTTAACCTCCGTAAATAAAAAATAAAAAATAAAAACGTATATAATATCCTATTTCCTTTATCCGTATTTATATCCGGCGTTTATTTAATTTCTAATATATATAGTAAATAAAAAGTGATTTAAACCGTTTTTATTTATCTGGAGTTAAATCGTTAATACGTTATTAACTTTTTTTATAATATTATAACGGCGGAGATACTTATTAATAATCTTTTTATCGTTAAGAATTAAATATTAACGATTTTAAAGTATAAAGTCTTTATATTTCCGTTAATACTTAATTTACTTTATTATAATTTATAAAATAATTATTATAGCTTTTATTCTTTTAATCCCTTTAATCTTAATCTTTTTATACTTAATAAGAATTTATATACGCTTAAATTAACTTCCGGGATACCGGTAAAATTAATTTTTTTCTTAACTTATTTTTACTTTATTTTAATAAGAAAAAGGATAAGTATCTTTAATTTATTTTTTTAACTTAAAACTTATTAAGATTCTAACGGATCCGTTTATTTCTTATTATTATAATTAAGTATATATATCTTTTTAGCTTTACTTAAGTGACTATTTAATCCAGCGAAATTTCAATTAATTATATAAAGAGTTTAAACTTTAATACCGGGATAAAAATCACTTTATAAGTATCGTTAATTACTTTTAAATACCGGTTCTGGACTTTCTATAATATCTAAATAAACTTTTTCTTATACTTCGGAATACCTTTAAGTATATATTAAATAATTATAACGTATATTATAATTAACTTTATTACGGCTTAATAAATAGTTTAAGCCTTTTATAACGTAACTTCTTATATTAATATAATAAGATAAATAAAGTTTTTTTCCTATAAAGTTATTTTCTTTTAAACCTTTTTTATATAATTCTTTTAATTAAGCTTTTTATTTACTTAAAGGTTAAGGACTTTAGTATTAATATCCGGCTTTATTATAATTTTATTTAAGCTTATTATAATTATTATATTATTTAGCTTTAAGCTTTTAATTATATAGACAAATTTATACTTATACGACGTAAATTAAACCCCGTAAATTTTTATTTATTAAAAATAAACTTTATAAGTTTATTTTAATTCTAAATAATTTATACGTATAAAAATACTATAAACTAAAAAGTAAACGTTATTAATAAAGCTTTTAACTTAAATTTTTTATTTTAATTTAATAAGCTTTTTAATTAATAAACCGTTAAAGAATAAAAATAATATAAAAGAAATAAGCAATCTTTAAAAAATCTTTATTATAGCGGGCTTTATTAAGCTTATTTTTTATTTTAGGTTAATTAACGTAACTTAGTTACTTAAGAAATTCTTTATTTACTTAATTAAAAAGAATAATATCCTTTTTTTCTTTAATTTATATAACAATTTTTAATAATTTACTTTATTAAAAATACTTATAATATCGAGAAAAAAAGACTTATAATATACTTTTTCTTATAACCTTATACCATATATACGCCGTCAATTAGGCCTTTAAGGGCTCTTTTTATTAACCGACTTTTCCTTATTCTTATTTATTAATTAAGGAGAAGTCCATAGTTCTTTATATAGTTATTAAGGATCTTTATTATTACCGTTTTTAAAGTTTTTTTTAACGTATAAAGGAATATAATAAATCTATAAGACTTTGTTTCAGAATAATCCGGCTTAATAAGCTTTTTAAGGATAATCCTTTTCGTTTTTTTAAACTTACGTAAATAGTAATTAATATTAAAATACACTTAAAAAAATTTAAAAAAAAAAAACCTCTTGAATAATAAGGCTATTATTAATAAAAATTTATTAAGAATTTTATTTAATCCCGGAGCTTTATCCTCTTTTAATTTATTAATTATTTTAATTATTATATTTTATATTATTATTTTATTTATTAATATAAGGTTAGAATACATAATACCGTTAATATTATTTAAATGCTTTTTTAAGGGCCTTAATCTTACCGTTAAAGGTATTAATTAATATCTTATTGGATTTTTTAAAAGGCGGAAATTTAAAAATAAATTTTAATTTCTTATTTTATTCTTTATTATACTTTATTAACTTTTAAACATTATAAAGTAAAACCGTTAAGTTATATATTATAGATTAAAAGTATATTTATTTAACCTTTTTAATAATTTTTTCCTTTTTTTTATAAATAACTTTTAATTAATTAAGTATTTTTTAATTTTTATACTTAAAAGCTTACTTAATTAACTTTTTTATTTTTATAATTATAATCATATACCCTTTATTTTAATAAATTTTAACTTTCCGAGAAAGCTTTATTAATAAAATTATTTTATTAATTACCTCATTTAATATTCTTATTATTTGCTTTATAAAGAAATCGATCCGGTTTTTATTATTCAATTAAAGGAGGTTTATAAACTATATTATTATTTCCTCCGTTTTTATATGAATTTTTTTAACCATTTTTTATACCCTCCTTATTGGTAATAATAGGGTCGTATTAACGGTTTAATTTAAAGTTATTTATATCGGTATATAGTTTAAGTTATATTTAAAGTTTTTTTATAATTTATATATAATAACTATATTAATGATACCTTTTAAGTTAAACGTTCAATCAATCGTAATCCTAAATTTTCAGTTTTTTTATATTATAGTCTTTTTTGGCGTTAACAATATGAAATCAGACCGGGTAATAATTATTAATAATTTTTTAAATTTAATATAATTAATTATATACTTTTTTTTATTTTATTTAATATAATAAAAATTAAAGTTTCTTATTAAAAGGTACTTATTAGATACGGTTATAATATTTTTAAATAATAAGATTATAAAAAGCCTTTTTTTATTAATTAGCGCCGGATTATATATATTATTGATTGATTGATTGATTTATATTACGGGTTTAGTTAAGCTAATTCCGGCGTTCTTTAATACGCGGCCTTTTGGCCTTATTAATAACCATAAAAACCTGATACTTATAGCGTTAAGGTAAAAACCGGTATTTATTAAATTTCCACCCTCTATCCCCTAAGGTAAAGGATATTAATAACCGTTTAAAGAGTAATAATTTATTTATATACTTTTTATATTCTAACTTCCCCAAGAAAATCCATAATATTACGACCGTATCCTTATAAAAGCTATTTTTAAGCTTATTACTCTTCCGTTCCTTTATATATTTATATTATTTTAACCTTATATAATATATTTAAATATTTTTATTAATATTTATATATTTAATATATACCCTTTTTATATTATTATTGCCGTTAACTTTTTTAAAGACTTTTAATAAGCGTTTATTATTATATCCTTATAATTATAAAAAATACTTTCCGGTTTATATAATTAATATAACCGGTTTCCGCTTTTTTTTTTTTTCCTTAATTAATAATAAATTTTCTCCGTAAAGTCTTTAATAACCTTATTTATCTTTATAATAAAATTAAATTATAATAATAATCCGGTAAATATTATAAACTTAACGGTTTTCTGGATATTTTACTTTATAAATAATATTTAATAATAATTATAAATATTAACTTTTATAATAAGTCTTAATTTAATTTCCGTAAATAAAAGATAAAAAATAAGGACGTATATAATATTCTGCTTTTTTTATCCGTATTTATATCCGGCGTTTATCCGATTTCCGGTATATATAATAAATAAGAAATAAGTTAAACCGTTTTTACTTATCCGGAGTTAAATCGTTAATACGTTATTAATTTTCTTTTCAATATTATAATAATAAAAATACTTATTAATAATCTTTTTATTATTAAAAATTAAATAATAACGGCTTTAAAGTATAAAGTTTTTATATTTCCGTTAACGTTTAATTTATTTTATTATAGCTTATAAAGCGATTATTATAGCCTTTACTTTTTGAATTTTTTTGGTTTTAATTTTTTTTACGCTTAATAAAAGTTTATACCCGTTTAAGTTAATTTCCGGGATATTAATAAAATTAACTTTTTTTAACTTATTCTTACTTCGTCTTAATAAGAAAAAAATAGATATCTTTAATTTATTCTTTTTAATTTAAGGCTTATTAAGATTCTAACGGATCCGTCCGTTTTTTATTATTATAATTAAATATATATATTTCTTTAACTTTACTTAAGCGATTATTTAATTTAATAAAACTTTAATCGGTAATATAAAAACCTTAAACTTTAATACGGGGATAAAGGTTACTTTATAAGTACCGTTAATTATTCTTAAATACCGGTTTTAAACTTTTTATAATATTTAAATAAACTCTTTCTTATATCTTAGAGTACCCTTAAGTATATATTAAATAATTATCATATATATTATAATTAACTTTATTATAGTTTAATAAATAATTTAAACCTTTTATAACGTAGCTTTTTATATTAATATAGTAAAATAAATAAGGCTTTTTTCTTATAAAGTTATCTTTTTTTAAACTTTTTTTATATAATCCTTTTAATTAAGCTTTTTATTTATTTAAAGGTTAAGGACTTTAATATTAATATCCGGCTTTATTGCGATTTTATTTAAGTTTATTATAATTATTATATTATATAGCTTTAAACTTTTAATTATATAAATAAATTTATATTTATACGGTATAAATTAAGCCCCGTAAGTTCTTATTTATTAAAAATAAACTTTATAAGTTTATTTTAATTTTAAATAATTTATACATATAAAAGTATTATAAATTAAAAAATAAACGTTATTAATAAAGTTTTTAATTTAAATTTTTTATTTTAACTTAATAAGCTTTTTAATTAATAAACCATTAAAAAATAAGAATAATATAAAAAAAAAAATCCTTAAGGAATCCCTATTATAACGGATTTTATTAAACTTATTTTTTATCCTAAATTAATTAATATAATTTAATTGCTTAAGAAACTTTTTATTTATTTAATTAAGAAAAGTAATATCCTTTTCTTTTTTAAATTATATAATAACTTTTAATAATTTACTTTACTAAAAATACTTATAATATTAAGAAAGAAAAAACTTATAATATATTTCTTCCCGTAATTTTATACCGTATATATATTATTAATTAATCCTTTAAGGGCTATTTCCGTTAATCGATTTCTCGTTATTTTTATTTATTAATGAAGGAGAAGTCCGTAATTCTTTATATAATTATTAAGGATCTTTATTATTATTATCTTTAAAACTTTCCTTAATATATAAAGGAATATAATAAGTTTATAAGACTTTATTTTAAAGTAATCCGGCTTAATAAGCTTCTTAAGGATAATTATCTTTATTTTTTTAAGCTTACGTAAGTAATAAATAATATTAAAATATACTTGAAAAAAAAAAAAAAAAAAAAACCCCTTTTAAACGGCAAAATTATTATTAATAAGAATTTATTAAAAATCTTATTTAATTCCGGGGCTTTATTTTTCTTTAATTTATTAATCGCTTTAATTATTGTATTTCATATTATTATTTTATTTATTAATATAGGGTTAAAATATATAACGTTATTAATATCGTTTAAGTTAATTTTTAACGGAAGGGGGAAAAATACTCTTTTAAGGGCCTTAATTTTACCGTTAAAGGTATTAATTAATATATTATCGGGTCTTTTAAAAGGTAGGAACTTAAGAATAAACTTTAATTTCCTATTTTATTCTTTATTATACTTTATTAACTTTTAAATATTATGAAATAAAACCGTTAAATTATATACCGTAAATTAAAAATATATTTACTTAATTTTCTTAATAATCCTTTCCTTTTTTTCTTGAATAATCCTTAATTAATTAAATATTTCTTAATTTTTATATTTAAAAGTTTACTTAATTAATTTTTTTATTTTTACGGTTATAATTATATACTTTTTATTTTAATAGGTTTTAACTCTTTAAAAGGGTTTTATTAATAAGATTATTTTATTAATTACCTCGTTTAATATTTTTATTATTTATTTTATAAAGAGGTCGATCCGGTTTTTATTATTTAATTAAAAGAAATCTGCGAATTATATTACCGTTTCCTCCGCTTTTATATAAACCTTTATTTCTTTAACCGTTTTTTACGCTTTCCTTACTAATAATAATAAGGTCGTATTAACGGTTTAATTTAAAATTATTTATATTAATATATAATCTAAGTTATATTTTACGTCCTTTTATAGCCCGTATATAATAATTATATTAACGATACCTTTTAAGTTAAACGTTAAGTTAATCGTAATCCTAAATCCTTAACCTTTTTATATTATAGTCCCTTTTAACGTTAATAATATAAGGTCGGATTAAATAATAATTATTAATAACCTTTTAAACTTAATATAATTAATTATATATTTTTCTTTATTTTACTTAATATAATAAAGATTAAAGTTTTTTATTAAGAGGTACTTACCGGATATAATTATAACTTCCTTAAGTAATAGGATCGTAAAAGGCTTTTTTTTATTAATTAATAGCGGATTATACGTATTATAAATATTCAGATTTCCCTTAATATTTCTTTCTTAAATAACTCGGAACGTATATAGATTCCTTTTATAATAAATAACGTTTTAATTATTTATATTTAACCTTTTATTTATAAAGAAATACATCCGTATTTTCTTATCTTTTTTAAAGGTTAAATAAAAATTATTTCCCGGGTTAATTAAAAAGTATATATATAAATTATATAATAATTTTTATATTAGTATAATATTAATATCCTTTATTTTTTTAAATTTAAATATTAATATTATAACTTTAACTGCTTCTTTACGTATATTATATTATATTACCCTTAAAAGTATAAGTATCTTATATATTAATTTTTATTAAGTTTTTCCCGTTAACTTCTATTTATATAAATAAATTTTTTTTAAAATTAAATATTATTTACCCCGATTTTCTTATTATAATAATTATCCCGGTTAAGTAGCCGGCTTTAAAGGTTAATATTGCTATAAACTTTTTCTATTTTATATTATTAATTATTACGCTTTATCCTTTTTTATTTAGCGGACTTTATTTACGTTTTAAGATCATCCTTAATTATTTTACCGGTTTAGATTTATATAAATTATAATATTAAACCTTAATTATTATCCTGGTTTTTTTACGTTAAGTTTCCTTAACCCTTATTATATATTATAAGTTTTATATTAAGTAATTATTATTTTTATATATTACGTATTTAAACGTATTTTTTATTAAGCTTTTTATTATTAAGTTTACGTATTTATACGTATTATATCCTCCGGTATATATTATATATTTTATATTATTTAAGTACCTCGTAATAATATATTTGTACCTTTAATTTTTAAAGTATTAATAGATATCCGTTACTTAATTTTATAGCCTTATTAATTTAAGGAAATTACTTTTATTACCCTTTTATCGAAGATATTATTATATATCCTTATTAATATTACGTTTAGGATAATTATAGAATATTTCTTTATCCGGTTAAGGGCATCTGGCCTTTTTATTACGGGGGAAGGCTATAATTAATAATCTTTAGCCCGGGATAAAAGATTATATTCTCCCTTTTTATCCGTTTTAAAGTAACCTCCCCTTTTTTTTAATAAATTTTATTAAGTATATCCTATTTACTATAATAATAAATAATTATCTTAATACCTTTTTTATTTTATATCTTTTTTTACCGGTCTATTTTTTTAACTTCTTAAGCCCTTTTTTTACCTTTAATAAAGTTATATTAAGGAGGATATCTTTACTTTATAGTTTACGTACCGTGATAATCTATTTTATTAATAATTCCTTTATTACTTTAAACGCTTTTATTAATTATAAAGGACTTATTTTTATAATTATATTCCTCTTTTTTTTACTTAATAATTATATAGTTATTATTTTTACCTTCCTTAATACCGTTATTTTCTCCTTAACCCTTATTTCTTTTACTGCCGATATAAACGTTACTTTTATAACCCTTATTATTTAACTTACCCTTGTCTTTATTTATAAAGTTTCTTCTATCGCTCTTTTATTTTATATATAACTTCTTTAATTCCTTTTACCTTTTTTCGCCGGTACTTTTATGAACGTTATTTAAGCTCCGTATAACCTCTTTAAATCCCTTAATCCCGCCTTTACTTTTACCTAAAAGTCTTTTACCCTTTATAGTTTAATCTATAATATCGGTTAAGTTTTTAATATAATATCCTTTTATTTAATCGTAAAAAAACCCTTTTATATTTTTATTATTTTTTCCTTTATTATATTCCCTCTACGCGTTTAACGGTTACCCTTTTTTATAACTTATCCTTAATTACCTGATATTCTTTTATCCTCGCCCGGCCCTTTCTTAATTTATATACTTTTAATAAAGCCTTCTCCGCCCCCGCTTATTTTCTATCCGTTAGTACGTATTATCCCCGTTTCTTTTATTTTTTATTTATTTTTTATAATTATATTATTTTTATATATTATATACGTTTTTTTACGCGTATCTTATTGATTATAAACTTTTTATTTAATTTAAGAGTTTTTTATTATATATTTATCGAGCCGTCCGTATAAATTATTATTATTTCTGTTAATAAAAGTTATTTATTTTTTTATCCTTTCTACTTCTATTATTATTCCGCTTCCGCTTATCGTATTTAAAGTATTTACCTTATTATTACTTAAGCTATATATATGTATATCATTTTGAACCTCTGGGGTCCCGTTGTTTATCGCCATCTCTTTCAGCTTTCTGTTCTATATACCCAATTATAATAATCTTATATATATTATAAATATTTAAGTTTCCTTTAATATTTCTTTTTTATATAATTCGAAATATATATAAATTCCTTCCGTAATAAATAACGTTTTAATTATTTATATTTAACTTTTTATTTATAAAGAAATATATTTATATCGTTTTATTTTTTTTAAAAGTTAAATAAAAATTATTTCTTAAGTTAATTAAAAAGTATATATACGGACTATATAATAACTTTTATATTATTATAATATTAATATTCTTTATTTCTTTAAATTTAAATATTAATATTATAATTTTAATTGCTTCTTTACGTACGTTATATTATATTATCCTTAAAAGTATAAATATATTATATATTAATTTTTATTAAGTTCTCCTTATTAATTTTTATTTATATAAATTATTTTTCCTTAAGGTTAAATATTATTTATCTTAACCTTTTTATTATAATAATTATCCTGATTAAATAATCGGCTTTAAAAATTAATATCGCTATAAGCTTTCTTTTTTTATATTATTAATTATTACGTTTTATCTTTTTTTATTTAATAAACTTTATTTATATCTTAAGATTATTTTTAACTATTTTATTAATCTAAATTTATATAAATTATAACGTTAAATTTTAACCGTTATTTTAAATTTTTTACGTTAAGTTTCTTTAACTTTTATTATATATTATAAATCTTATATTAAATAATTATTATTCTTATACGTTACGTATTTTCATGTATTTTTTATTAAGCTTTTTAAAATTAAATTTATGTATTTATATATATTATACTTTTTAACGTATATTATATACTTTATATTATTAAGGTATTTTATCGTAATATATTTATATTCTGATATATTCCCTTTTTTCCTTAAGTATATAAATATACCTTAATATAGCGTTGAACGTTAATAACATATGGCGACGAACAACGGGACCCCAGAGGTCAGAAACGATATACGCGTATATAGTTTAAGTGATAATAAGAATAATATTTTAAATACGATAAACGGAGGCGGAATAATAATAAAAATAAAAAGGGAAAAAGGGTAAACGGCCCAGGTTAATAGGAACGGTAATAAATCATATAAATAACTCGATAAATACGAAATAAAAAAACCTTAAATTAAATAAAGAATTTATAATTAATAAGATATACGTAAAGGAATACGTATAACGTATAAAAATATTATTATAAAAGGTAATAAATAAAAAACGGAGGGGACGAGGACGTTACGCGGGGACGGATAAAAAGTAAGCGGAGGCGTAAAAGGTTTTATTAAGTATATATGAATTAAGAAAAAACTAAATAAAAATAAGGAAATATTAAATAAATAAAAATAAATTATAAAAAGAAATAATTATTAAATATATAAAAAAAAAGTAAAAAAGGAAAAAACGGTAAAAACATTAAAAGGCTTTTTTATAATTATATAAAAGGATATTACGTTAAAGACTTAACCAATATTATAAATTGGGCTACGGGGAGTAAAAAATTTTTACGTAAATATAAAAAGAAGTTTAAAGGAGTTAAAGAGGTTACGTAGAACTTAAAAGGCAATAGTAAAAGCGCCGGCGGACGGGGGTAAAAAGAAATAAAGAGGATACGTATAAAGTAAAGGAGTAACGGGGAAAGCTTTAAAGAAAAGAATAAAAATAAATTAAATAATAAGGGCCATAAAGGTAATATTAACGTTAACGGTAAAGGAGGTAAAGATAAGGGAGAAAACGGCAGTATTAAAAAAACAAGGATAATAACCATATAATTATCGGGCGAAAAGGAAAGGAGTATAATAATGAAAATGAACCCGTTATAATTAATAAAAACGTTTAAGGTAACAGGAAAGCTATTAACGGAATAAATTATTATAATACGTAAACTATAAAACGGGGATATCCTCCTTAATATAGCCTTATTAGAAATAAAGAAAAGGTTAAAAAATTAAAAGGATAAACCGGTAAAAAAAGGTATAAAACGGTAAAAGTATTAAAATAATCCTTTATTATTGCGGTAAACAGAATATACTTAATAAAATTTATAAAGAAAGAAAGGGAAGTTACCTTAAAATAGATAAAAAAAGAATATAGTCCTTTATTTTAAATTAAAGATTATTAATTATAATCTCCTTTTTATAATAAAGAAATTAAATACCTTTAATTATATAAAGAAATATTTTATAATTATCTTAAGCGTAACGTTAATAAGGATATATAACGATATCTTTAATAAAAAGGTAATAAAGGATAAGTTTTTTAAATTAATAAAACCTTAAAATTAAGTAACGGATATCTATTAATATTTTAAATATTAAAAATACGGGTATATTATTACGAAGTACCTTAATAATATAAAGTATATAATATATATTAAAGGGTATAATATATATAAATATATTAACTTAATAATAAAAAACTTAATAAAAAACGTACCGAAATATATAACGTATAATAATAATAATTACTTGGTATAAGATTTATAATATACGGTAAAAACGAAGAAGATTTAACGTAAAAAAATTAGGATAATAATTAAAATTTAACGTTATAACTTATATAAATTTAAATTAATAAGGTAATTAAAAACGGTCTTAAGACGTAAACGGAACTTATTAAACGGAAAAAAGTAAAACGCAATATTTAATAACGTAAAAAAGAAGAAACTTATAGCAATATTAACTTTTAAGGCTGGCCGCTTAATCGGGATTATTATTATAACGAGAAGATTAGAATAAATAATATTTAACCTTAAAAAAGACTATTTATATAAATAAAATTCAATAAAAAAAGCTTAATAAATATTAATATTTAATATACTTACGTTTTTAAAAGTAATATAATATAACGTATATAAGGAAATAATTAAAGCCGTAATATTAATATTTAAATTTAAAAAGATAAAAAATATTAATATTATAATAATATAAAAGCCGTTATATAATTTATATATTTATTTTTTAATTAACTTAAGAGATAATTTTTATTTAATTTTTAAAAATAATAAAATAACGCGGATATATTTTTTTATTAATAAGAAATTAAATATAAATAATTAGGACGTTACTTATTACAGAAAGAACTTATATATACTTTAAATCGTATAAAAAAGGGATATTAAAAGTAATTTAAATATTTATAATACGTATAATCCGCTATTAACCAATAAAAAGAAACTTTTTATAATTTTATTACTTAAGGATATTATAACTATATTTAATAAGTATTTTTTAATAAAGGATTTTAATCTTTATTACGTTTAATAAAATAAAAACGATTATATAATTAATTATATTGAATTTAAAAAGCTATTAATAATTATTATATAATTTAATTTTATATATTAATATTAAAAAAAACTATTATATAAAAAAGTTATAAACTTAAGACTATAATTAACTTAATATTTAACTTAAAAGGTATTATTAATTTAATTATAATATATAGACCCCGAAAAGACTTAAAATATGGTTCAGATTACGTCCCGATATAAATAACTTTAAATTAATCCGTTAATATAACTCTGTTTTTACCGTTTAAACGAACGTAAAAGATAATTAAGGAAATTAAAGTATTTATAAAAATAATAAAAATAATATTTTAATTAACGGAGCTCTCCCGGCTTAATAATAAAAAATAAATCGATTATTTTATAAAACGGATAATAAAGGCTTTAAATAAAGTAATTAATATTATAATTTTAATAATAAAGCCGTTTTAAAGAGTTAAAATTTATTAAAATAAAAAATATATAAAAGCGATTATAAAAATAAAAACGTTTATAAAGTAAGTTATTAAATATAGGAACCAAAAGACGTTTTAACGGTTAAAAAAAGCTTAAAAAGAAAAAGAAAAAATTATCCGGAAGGCTAAATAAACGTATTTTTAAACTATAATATATAATTTAACGGTTTCCCCTTATAATATTTAAAAGTTAATAAAATATAATAAAGAATAAAGTAAGAAATTTAAATTTATTTTTAAGTTTTTACCCTTAAAAAGACCAGACGATATAATAATAAATACCTTTAACGGTAAAATTAAGGCTCTTAAAGGGGCGTTTTTTCCCTTATTACCGGAAGTTAACTTAAAAATATTAATAATATAATATATTTTAAATTAATAATAATAAATTAAATAATAACTTAAAAAATAATAATTAAAACGATTAATAAATTAAAGAAAAATAAGGCCCCCGGACTTAACGGCATATTAAATAAGTTCCTATTTATAATAATATTATTATTTAAAAAAGTCTTTATTTACTTATTTTAAGCTTATTTTAATATAAGATATTACTTTTATAAATTTAAAAAAATTAAAATAATTATCCTTAAGAAGCTAATTAAATTAAATTACTTAAAAATAAAATCGTATAAACTTATAATACTCTTTTATACGTTAAAGAAGGCTTTAAAGTCGGTAATTATAAAGATACTGAATAATTACGTAAAAGGGTATAAACTACTTTTTAATTAATAAATGAAAATAAAAAAAGGACGGTTAACGGAAACGGCTCTTAAAGGCTTAATTAATAACGTATATACGATATAAAACTATAGGAAGAAATACGTTATAAGTCTTTTTTCTTTAAATATTATAAAAACGTTTAATAAGGTAAATTACTAAAGGTTATTATATAATTTACGGAAGAAAAGGATTTTATTTTTCCTTATGAATTAATTAAAGAGTTTCTTAAGTAATTGTTATGTGCAATGTACGCATGCCAAGAGCTTGTCGGGCATTAATACCCAAAGGGGTATAGTAGCTTGGTACGTATACTTATATTGCGCACCTTTATAGCTAGGTAGATACTTATTATATATATTATACCCACTTTTTACCTCAGTACTCTCAATACCTAATAAATAGTAGCAATAGCTTTGGTCATTTAAGTTTTTAATATAGATATTATATAACCTTTAACACCCTGTTATCAGCGGTAATTACATTATAGCTTATCTACTTAATCCCTTTACCACCGGAGTCTTTAACTAAATATCTTACCGTTATACCTTTATTTACCAGAACTATATTAATAGCTTTAGCTGGCTTAATCATATTATCCTCGATACTATTATATTTATCAGCTTTTAAATCGACTAGATCACCTCTCTTAATAGCTTAAACCTTACTTGTAAGATCCAGGACTTCATCCACCCCATCTACTTCATCAGCAAGCTCACCAGCAAGCTCACCAGCAAGCTCACCAGCAAGCTCACCAGCAAGCTTACCAGCAAGCTACTTCTCACCCAAACCCTACCTTACCATCCACGACCTTTACATGAGATTTACACCTCTTAAATCTCTTACTTTACCAAAATCAACACCCTCAGTTAAAGTATTACTACCACGGGTCTTTCCCACCATGATACTCAAAGACCTTTACCGCAAATTTATACCATCAGCCAAACATAAGTAAAAGCCTTTAGCCAAGCCACTTATAATTATTATGGACGAGCTTTGAAGCGCTATTTAAGTTAATAATAAGAAGATTTATAAGGTTATAATAAAAGCCGTAAAAAAAGCTTAAAAGCTTAAAATATAAATAAGTATACCTTTAAAAGAGGTATACATAAATTAACTAAATAATAATTAAAGCCTTATTATACTTTTAAGGATTACCTTTTCTATATAACTAATTAAGTAAGACCCGATTTAGTTAATCTACGGATATTACGGATTTAAGCGATTTAGCTTACTTATAAAATACTTAAATCCATGATTATTTCCCGGGTAAGATTACGATAACTACCCGGTTTATAATTTTTCAACTTTTTAACTTTCCCTTAATAATAGGCCTTAATGCTTAACCATTACCACTTCTTTTTACTTCTTTAATATACTTAGTACGAGATATACCTAATCCCCGGCCCCGGAGCCGCTTTTTATAATAAGGACTTCTACTTCACCATCGCAATAAGGGCGTTGCGGTCTTTCTTTTTATGGTGTATTTATTATGTGCAATATACGTATGCCAAGAGCTTGTCGGGCACTAACACCCAAAGGGGTATAGTGGCTTGGCACGCACACTCATATTACGCACCTTCATAGCTAGGTAGACACTCATCATACATATTACACCCACTTTTTACCTCAGTACTCTCAGTACCTGACAGTAATTAAATAACGTTAATTAACCTAGGATAAAAAATAAATATAATAGAGCCCGTAATAATAAAAATTCCTTAAAAGTTATTTATTTCCTTAATCTTATTCTTATTCTTTAACGGCTTATTTATTGAAAACTTAATAAAATTAAAATAAAAAATTTAAATAAAGGGCTTTATTAATAATATTTATTTCTTTGCTTATAATACGTTTATTTATATAAATTATTTAAAGCTAAAATAGGCTTATAAAGTCTATTTATAATAAATAAAAATATATAAAGCCTAATTCGCCCCGTATAAGTATAAGCTTATTTATATAATAAGGAGCCCGAAGTTATACGATATAATAATTATAGTGGACTTAAGTAATATAACGGTAAAACCGGAAGTCAGTATTAAGGTATTTAATTTATAAATTAATAAAAAACTAAATTAAAAAGATTATATAAAAAAAATCTAAAAGAAAATAATTTTATAGGAAAGGGGCCTTATTTATTTTACGGCGTTAACGTAAAAAGCTACCTTATAGAAGGTTAAAACCGTTTATTAAACGGTTATAAAGTTTACGTTAATATATACGGTAATTATTTAATATATATTTAAGAATACGCTTAAATATAGGAAAAAGCCCGTCCGGTAACTATAGAAAATTTAAAACTGATATTTAAAAATAATAAATAAAATATATAAAGCGACTCTTATCCCGGTACTAGAATCCGAGGTCTTTATATTATTAATAAAGTTAACCTTAAATTAAATAATTATTTAAGTAAGGCTTAAAAGGAATATAAACTTAATTACGTTAATAAAAAATAAACGTATTTATTAAAACTATAAAAGGTTTTAGATAAAAAAACGCAGAAAAAAAAATATTTACCCTTTTTACGGAAATTAAACTAGAATAAGTTAAAAAAGAAATCGACCTAATTTACGTTTAAAAAGTTAACGTAAGAATATATAAACTTTTATTAAAAGTAAAAACAACGGAAAAAAAGAAAACCGTGAAGGTAAAGTTAACGGCGATTACTTTATAGACTATAAAAAAAATAAACAGAATATTAACGTAGATATAAAGAATTAATCCTTTAAAGGCGATAATACCCGGTATTAAATAGTAACGAGATTATTAATAAGTATTTTTAATATTATAGGATTATAAAGAAAGGTAATAACGCGTTAATAATTTAACTCCGGATAAGTAAAAATAGCTTAATTTATTTCCTTTTTATTATATATACCGGTAGCCGGATTAACGTTAACTATAAATATAAATAATAAAAGTAGAACGCCGTATACGTATTAATTTCTTATTTACTATTTAAGGAGCGTAAATTAAAATTAATTAAAAGGGTAAAGATTAACGATTATTATTAAATACTTATTAATAAAAAAAGTATTAAAACGGCTATTAAATTTATAATGGTTATAAGCCTATTATTATAATTCAGTTTAACCAAAAAAATAAATAAAATAATCGAAAATTTAATTAAAAAACCTTACCGCCGGCTTAAAAATAAAAAGTAACGGCGGGAAAACTATACTTAATAAAAAACTAAAAAGGCTATAAATATTAAAGTGGCATAAAAAATAATACTATATTAATCGGTAGAATTATATAAATAAAATAATAATAATATACGTATTAATAAGGATATTTAATGGTATAATCGGAATTTTAAATTTTAATATTAAATAAACCTATAAAGTAATAAAAGAGTAATAAGTTTAAAAGTAATCTTTAAATAAATTTAATCGTAATATTATAAGTTTTCTTAAAAAAAATATATAAATAAATTCTTACTCTTTAAACGGCCGTAAATACTTTTAACCCTTAAAACGTAAGTAAAAGCTAGGTAAATACCGGTTTTTATTCTTAACGTTATAGATATCGGGTTTTTTACGGTTATTAATAAAACTAAATGGCCAAGTATTAAGGAACGCCGGAATTAGCTTAGCTAGATCCGTAGTATAAATTAATCAATCAATCAATATTTATATTCTTAATATTTAAAATATTAATAAATATCCGCTGCTTAATTTTATAACTTTATTAATTTAAGGGACCCCCTTTTTATTACCCTTTTATTAAGGATATTATTATATATTTTTATTAACGTTACGTTTAAGATAATTATAAAATACCTTTTATTTAATTAAGGGTATTTAATTTCTTTATTATAAAAGGAAAATTATAATTAATAATCTTTAACCCGGGATAAAAAACCACATTCTCCCTTTTTATCCATCTTAAAATAACTTCCTTTTCCTTTCTTATATATTTTATTTATTATATTCCATTTATTATAATAATAAATAATTACTTTAATATTTTTATTATTTTATATCCTTTTTTACCGGTTTATCCTTTTAACTTTTTAAGTCCCTTTTTCGTTTTTAATAAGGTTATATTAAGAAAAATATCCTTATTTTATAGTTTATATATTATAATAATTTATTTTATTAATAACTCTTTTATTATTTTAAACGTTTTTATTGATTATAAAGGGTTTATTTTCATAATTATATTTTTCTGTTCTTTATTTAATAATCATATTATTATTATTTTTATTTTCTTTAATACCACCGTTTTTTCCTTAATCTCTATTTCTTTTACCGTTAATATAAATAATACTTTTATAGTCTTGATTATTTAATTTACCTTTACTTTTATCCGTAAAGTTTCTTCCGTCGTTTTTTATTTTATATATAGTTTTTTTTAATTTTTTAGCTTTTTTTCATTAATATTTTTATTACCGCCTTTTAAGCTCTATATAGTTTCTTTAAATCCTTTAATTCCGTTTCCGCCTTTATGTAAAAGTCTTTTATCCTTTATAGCTTAATTTATAGTATCGGTTAAATTTTTCATATAATATCCTTTTATTTAATTGTAAAAAGGCCCTTTAATATTTTTATTGCTTTTTTTTATTATATTTTTTTTACACGTTTAACGGTTATTTTTTTAATAGCCTATTTTTAATTATCCGATATTCTTTTATTTTTATTTAGTTTTCTCTTAATTTATATATATTTAATAAGGTCTTTTCTGTTTTTATTTACCTTTTATTTATTATTACGTATTATTCCCGTTTTTTATTCTTTATTTACTTTTTATAATTACGTTACCTTTACGCGTTATACATGTCCTTTTACGCGTATCTCGTTAATTATAAATTTTTAATTTAATTTAAAAGTTTCTTATTATATAGTTATTGTGCTTTCCATATAAATTATTATTCTTTTTATTAATAAAGGCTGTTTGCTTTTCTACCCTTTTTATTTTTATTATTATTCCGCTTCCGCTTATCGTACTTAAGGTATTTATTTTATTATTACTTAAGTTATACATACGTGCATCGTTTTGAACCTCTGGGGTCCCGTTGTTCGTCGCTATTTCCTTATTAATTTAATTTAATATTTACGATTTAATTTATTTTAAATTATATTATAAGTATAATATTTTCGGCATTAAAAATTATAAGTTATATTAATAATATGCCGGATTTTTCTTTATTATTAAGAAAATTAATTACCTTATATATAAGCTCGAATTGCCAGTTAATAAAAAAATAATATTAATTATTTTAATTATTTTAATTAATATACTTAAGTTAATTAATAACTTAATAAAAGACTTTTTTAGTAAATAATTAAACCGTAATACGCCGCTTACTTTTAAAGCTAATTCCGAGAAAAAAAAATGTATTATTAAAAAAATTATTTATAAGGAAAGAAATAATAAATATTTAATTAAATAAATTACTTAAAATATAGATTATAATAGTAAACTTCCGTTATTAAAGTTATATTTAAACTTATTACGTAAATTCTATATTACGCATCCTAAATTCAATAACGTTATTATTACCCGTTATAATAGACCTTATACTTAAGGTACTTAAAATATTATTACTTTATTGCGATTACCGGTATTTATTAAAGCAGTACCTTTAACGTTTACTGGTATTCTTTATACGCTCCGTTTTAAGCGTAATTACGGCCGCCCCCTTAAAATTAAGTAAGACTTTCATATAAGAATATAAGATATATAGAGTATAACGTATTATTAAGCATTAATATTTATATTGGTATATTAAAATAAGTATTACTATAAGCAGTGGCCTTTTTTCTTTTTTAATAGTATTTATTATGTATATATATATATAGGAGCATTAATAGGTATAAAACATTTATTTATACGTAAAGGACAGGCATCCTTATAATGCTCCTATCCTTTAGGTAGAATTATTATTCATATATTATCACACTTTTTGGTCCATACACCAACAAGAAGCCGGTCTTTTTCTTAAATTATTAACATTATTTTTTTAAACGTATAAATAAAATAAAACTTATAATATATAACCTTAAAAAAAAGGATAACGGTAATTATTTATAACTTTATAAAAAAAGATATTAATTATAGGTTAAGGAAAATCAAAGCCTTTAAGAAAAGGGTCCGATTTTAAATATTAAACGTATTGTATAAAATAAAAAGTTAATTAAGCTTTTATATTTAAAAATAAAGAAAAAAGAATATATTACCCGATAAGGAGGAAATAAAAAGATTTTAAAATAACGATAACCTTATTACGGAAAAAGTATATTTTATATATTAAATCCCCGTACGTTATTAACATATTAAATATATATTAAAGTTTATTAAGAATTAAAACGAATAAACTTAAATATTTTTAAAGCTTTTCCGTTAAATTAACGGATTTAATCCTGTCACGGTACAGACCATGGGAGGATTCCTTGGCACGGATCGGGCTTACCTTCTTCCGCATACTTAGCGTATATACTTATATTGCGTACCTTTATAGCTAGATAGCTATTAATTATACATATTATACTTACTTACTTTATATATACCGCATTTCTCGTAATAAGCAATAGCAATAGCTTAATTATCTAAGCTTTTAATACAGATTAAGTATAACTTTTACTGCGCTATAATCATCATAACTACGTTATAGCTTATTTACTTTATATTTAATTAAGCGGAGTCTTTAATTAAATATCGTACCGTTATACCTTTATCTATTAAATTTATATTAACAGCTTCAGCTAACTTAATTACATTATTTTTATCCTTATTATTATCCTATATGTTAGCTTTTAAATCGACTGGACTACCTTTAATAGCTTAAACCTTACCTATAAAATCTAAAACTTTATTATTAATACTTTTATTAGTAAGCTTATTATAAGTCAGCTATTTCTTATTTAAATCACATCTTACTATTTATGACCTTTATATGAGATTTATAACTCTTAAATCTCTTACTTCATTAAAAACAATACCCTCCTTAAAAGTGTTACTATTAAAGGTACTACCACCTATAATACTCAAAGACCTCTTCAACAGATTTATACCCAAATTAAGTATACCATTTTTGAATCCATCCTTATTAGTTAAACCACCTGCTCCGTCATTATCGCAAATATTATCGCAAACAAAGTTATCCGCTCGTTTACCTTTACCTTAAAAGTTTACCTTAAAGCCCTTATTAAAATAAGAGTTTCAGGCCAAATTATTAAGTAAGTCCTCGCTTAAACTATATGTAAATATAATGGTATAAGATAAAAGTTTTACCGTACGACTTGGAACGTTTAAATAATAGCCGTAACGCATATTTAAGTATATAATATTACTCTTACTTATAAAGATCGGTTACATTAATAAATTTAAATTAGGTTACTTTAACCGGATTATATACGTTAATTATAAAAAGGACTATTATGACTTCCCACGAGGTAAACAACCTTAGGTATAAATGGGCCTATATATATATAGCAAAACGTACTCGTTCTATAAATAATTACTTAGTAACTACTAATAAAAGATACGATTACGGGAATATTTCGGAGATTATATTTTCAAGCGATTTAAATTAATCTTAATCCTTAAAATCCATAATTATTTCCCGGGTAGATTATAATAATTACTCGGCTTATACCCTTTTTCGGTTTTTCAGGTTTTTCAGCATACGTATTGTTTATAGTTTTAATACTTAAAAATTATTATACCTTTTCACTTTCTCAGTATACTTAACGCGAGATATATTTATTCTTTAGCCCCGGGGCCGCTTTCTATATTATTTACTTAAACCTTATTATCGTAATGAAGACGTCGCTTTTTTCTCTTTTTTATAAGCAAATTATTACTATACAGACCATGGGAGGATTCCTTAATACGGATCGGGCTTACCTTCTTCCGCATACTTGGCGTATACACTTATATTACGCACCTTCATAGCTAGATAGCTACTAATCATACATATTACACCCACTCGCTTTATGTATACCGCATTTCTCGTGACAAATCCGTTAATAATTAATATACGTAAGCTTAATAAATTAATAAATTAATATTTATAATTATTAACTTTATTATAATAAAGAGTATATATTTTATACGTTTTACCTTTGAAGTATATTAATAAATTATAAGTAAAGTTTAATTTACCCTTAATTTACTTGTAATAAACTTTTATATAAATAGTAGGTATCCTATTATAATTATTAATCGTAATATTATATTCTTTTAAATTTTAAATTCAAATTTTAAAAATTTAAAATTATTTAAATTAAATCCGGTTATAGAGGTTAATAATTTTAACTTAATTATTAATAAATCTATAATATTTAACCTATTCTTCTTAAAAGAAAAGAATATAATACTTACTTTAAAAAAATCTGGGTTAAAATTTATTTAATATATAATTGTTACGTGCAAGCAGCGCAGGCACACCTTAATAGGCATAGCGCAGGGGCTTAGGGCTATGTATGCTTGGCGCGCACCCATATAACTAGCAACACCGTTCATAGTTGCAATGCAGGCAGTTACCACTCCACCCTTAATACC
Organism: Niebla homalea; assembly: GCA_019925105.1. Lineage (NCBI taxonomy): Eukaryota > Fungi > Ascomycota > Lecanoromycetes > Lecanorales > Ramalinaceae > Niebla > Niebla homalea. The sequence continues at coordinate 995,940 of JAHGAU010000009.1, forward strand.
TGCACTTCGTCTTTTTCCCTGACAATAACATTCTTAATATATTATTTATAATTAAAAATAGCTCCGAAAACGTTTTTATTTATAATAATATTTTAATTAAAATACTTAATAATTTTGATTGATTGATTAATTGATTGATTTATACTACGGGTCTAGTTAAGATAATTCCGGCGTTCCTTAATACGCGGCCTTTTAACTTTATTAATAACAGTAAAAACCTAATACTTATAATATTAAGGTAAAAACCGGTATTTACCAAGCCTTTACCTTTTATCCCTTAAGGTAAAAAATATTAACGGCCGTTTAGAGAATAGTAACCCCTTTATATACTTTTTATGTTTTAACTCCCTTAAGAAAATTTATAATATTATAATTGTATCTTTATAGGGACTATCTTTAAACTCATTGCTTTTCCGCTTTTTTATATATTTATATTATTTTAACCTTATATAATACCTTTAAATATCCTTATTAATACTTACGTATTTAATATATATTTTTCATATATTATTATCGTTATTAATTCCTTTAAGGACTTTTAATAAGCGTTTATTATTATATCCTTACGGCTGTAAAAGATACTTTCCGGTTTATATAATTAACGTAATTAATTTCTGCTCCTTTTTTTTTTTAACCGGTAACGGTTTTTTTATAAGGTTTTCGGTAACCTTATTTATCTTTATAATAAAGCTAAACTATAATAGTAATCCGGTAGATATTATAAATTTAATAACTACCCGGATATTTCATTTTATAAATAATATTTAATAATAATTATAAGTATTAATTTTTACGATGAATTTTAACTTAACCTTTATAAATAAAGGATAAGAAATAAGGACGTATACGGCATTTTATTTTTTTTATTTGTATTTATATTTAATATTTATTTAACCCTTAATATATATAGTAAATAAAAAATAAATTAAACCGTTTTTATCCGTCCGGAGTTAAATTATTAATACGTTATTACTTTTCCTTATAATATTATAATAACGGAAATATTTATTAATAATCTTTTTATCATTAAAAGCTAAATAACGGTAACCTTAAAGTATAAAGTCTTTATATCTCCGTTAATATTTAATTTATTTTATTATAGCTTATAAGATAATTATTATAGTTTTTACTTTTTAAATCCTTTTAATTTTAATCTTTTTTACGTTTAACGGGAATTTATACCCGTTTAGGCTAACCTCTGGGATACTGGTAAAGTTAACCTTTTTCTTAACTTATTTTTACTTTATTTTAATAAAAAAGGAAATAAATATCTTTAATTTATTTCTTTTAACTTAAAACTTATTAAGATTTTCGCGGATCCGCTTATTTCCTATTATTATAATTAAATATATATATCTTTTTAGCCTTATTTAAATAACTATTTAATCCAATAAGATTTCAATTAACGGTATAAAAACCTTAAACTTTAATATTAAAATAAAAATTACTTTATAAATACCGTTAATTACTCTTAGATACTAATTCTGGACTTTTTATAACATCTAAATAAATTCTTTTTTATATCCCGGAGTATTTTTAAATATATATTAAATAACTATAGCATATATTATAATTAACTTTACTATAACTTAATAAACCGTCTAAGCTTTTTATAACGTAACTCCTTATATCGATACGGTAAAATAGGTAAGGTTTTTTTTTCTTATAAATTTATTTTCTTTTAAACCTTTTTTATATAGTCTTTTTAATTAAGCTTTTTATTTACTTAAAAATTAAAGACTTTAATATTAATATCCGGCTTTATTATAATTATATTTAAATTTATTATAGTTATTATATTATATAACCTTAAGCTTTTAATTATATAAATAAACTTATACTTATATAACGTAAATTAAGCCTTATAAGTTTTTACTTATTAAAAATAAACTTTATAAGTTTATTTTAATTTTAAATAATTTATATGTATAAAAATATTATAAATTAAAAAATAAACGTCGTTAATAAAGCCTTTAATTTAAACCTTTTATTTTAACTTAATAAACTTTTTAATTAATAAACCGTTAAATAATAAAAATAATATAGAGGAAATAAATAATCCTTAAGGAATTTCCGTTAAAACGGGCTTTTTAAACTTATTTTTTATCCTAGGTTAATTAACGTAACTTAATCATTTAAGAAATTTTTTATATACTTAATTAAAAAGGATAATATCCTTTTCTTCCTTAAATTATATAATAACTTTTAATAATTTATTTTATTAAAAGTATTTATAATATTAAAAGAAAGAAAACTTATAATATACTTTTTCCCGTAACCTTATACCGTATATACGCCGTTAATTAATTTTTTAAGGGCTATTTTTATTAACCGACCTTTTTTTTACTTTTATTTATTAATTAAAAAGAAGTCCGTAATTTTCTATATAATCGTTAAGGATTTTTATTATTATTATCTTTAAAACCTTTTTTAACATATATAAAAGTATAATAGGTTTATAAGATTTTACTTTAAAATAATCTAACTTAATAAGCTTCTTAAGGATAATCGTTTTTACTTCTTTAAATTTACGTAAATAATAATTAATATTAAAATATACTTTAAAAAAATAAATAAAAACCTTTTTAAATAATAAGGTTATTATTACCAGGAATTTATTAAGAATCCTATTTAGTCCCGGGGCTTTATCCTTCTTCGGTTTATTAATTACCCTAATTATTATATCTTATATTATTACTTTATTTATTAATACGGGGTCGGAATACGTAACGTTATCGATATTATTTAAGTTAACTTTTAACAGAAAAGGGAAAAATGCTTTTTAAGGGCCTTAATCTTACCGTTAAAGGTATTAATTAATATATTATTAAGTTTTTTAAAGGTAAGAATTTAAGGATAAACTTTAGTTTTTTATTTTATTTTTTATTATACTTTATTAACTTTTAAATATTATAAAATAAAACCGTTAAATTATATATTATAAATTAAAAATATATTTACTTAACCTTCTTAATAATCCTTTCTTTTTCCTTTTAAGTAACTTTTAATTAATTAAGTATTTCTTAATTTTTATACTTAAAAGCTTATTTAATTAATTTTTTTATTTTAATAATTATAATTATATACTTTTTATCTGAATAAGTTTTAGCTTTTTAAGAAAGTTATATTATTAAAATAATTTTATTATTTATTTTATTTAATATTTTTATTATTTATTTTATAAAAAGGTTAATTTAATTTTTATTATTTAATTAAGGGAGGTCCGTAAATTATATTATTATTTCTTCCGCTTTTATATAAACCTTTATTTCCTTAACTGTTTTTATATTTTCCTTACCGGTAATAATAAAGTCGTATTAACGGTTTAATTTAAGGTTATTTATATTAATATATAATCTGAGTTATATTTTAAGTGCTTTTATAACCTATATATTACGACCATATTAATAATCTTTTCCGTATTAAAAGTTAAATTAATCGTTATTTTAAATTTACGACTTTCTTACGTAATAATCCCTTATAGTATTAATAATAAAAAGTTAACTTAAACGGTAATTATTAATAAATTATTTAATTTAATATAATTTATTATATATTCTTCTTTATTTTATATATAATAATATAAATTAAAATCTTTAAGCAATATATATTTATTTAAAATAATTAAAACCTTTTTAAATAACGGTATTATAAAAGGTTTTTCCCTATTAACCGGTAACGGGTTATACGTATTATAAATATTAAGGTCGCCTTTTAAGTCCTTTTCTTTTATAATATAAAGTATATAAAGGTTTTTATTATAATAAATAATATCTTAATTATTTACGTTAAGCCGTTTATTTATAAAAAAATATATTTTAATTATTTTATTCCCTTTAAAGGTTAAGTAAAACCTTTTTCTGGGTTAATAAATAAATATATATATAGGCTATATAGTAATTTCTATATTATTATAATATTAACGTCTTTAACTTTTTTAAACTTAAATATTATTATTATTATTTTAATTTTTTTATTATGGACGTTATATTATATTATTCTTAAAAACGTTAATATATTATATATTAACCTTTATAAAAACTTCCTTTTTTATATCCGTTTAAGTTATAAACTTCTTATTAAAGTTAAGTATTTTCTAGCTTAAGACCTTCCCGGTTATTATTAAAGACGTAAAACGGCCGGCTTTTAAGGTCGGGATTACGAGGAGCTTTCTTTTCTTTATTTTATTTATTACCGTTATTTACCTTTTATTATCTAATTAATTAAACTCGTATTTTAAGGCTGCCTTTAATTAACCCGTTAAATTAATCTTATATATATTATACCGTTGGATTTTCACGGTTATCCGGGTCTTTTTACGTTTAATTTCTTTAGCTCTTATTATATATTTAGAATCTTATATTAAATATCCCTTTTTATTATACGTAATATATTTAAGCATACCCTTTATAAGCTTCTTAATTATTAACTTTATATATTTATAGATATTATAGCCTCTAACGTAAACCGTATATTTTATAATATTAAAGTACTTTATAATAATATATTTATAACCTTAATATTTAAAATATTAATAAATATTAACTGTTTTATTTTATAGTTAAATTATCTTAAGAAATCCCTTTTTAATAATGTTTTTATTTAAAATATTATTATATATTTTTATTAATATTATACTTAATATAATAATAAAATACCTTTTTATACGTTTTAAGGAGTTTAATCTTTTTATTATTAACGGAAGTTTATAATTAACGATTTTAAGCTTTAAATAAAAAACCGTATTTTCCTTTTTTATATTTTTTAACGTAGCCTTTTTCTTAACGTCCTTAAAACGTAATAAGTATATTTTATTTATTATAACGGTAAATAATTATCTTAAAACCTTAATTAACTTATATTCTCTTTTATTAATTTAAGCTTTAAACCTTTTTAAGCTTTTTTTACCTTTAAAGACGCTATATTAAGGAAAATATCCTTATTTTATAATTTATATACCGTAATAATCTATTTTATTAACGGTTCCGTTATTATTTTAAAAGCTTTTATTAATTATAATAATTTTATTTTTATAATTACGTTCTTCTCCTTATTATTAAATAAACGGACTATTATTATCCTTATTTTCTTTAATATAACTGTTTTTTCCTTTATTATCTTTTTATTTTTTACCGCAAATACCCCTTTTATTACCCTTATCGCTTAACTTTCTTTTATCTAAGGGGCTACCGTTTTTATACTTTCGCCTTATATATTTAACCTTAAACTGCAGTTTTTACTTTTTATTAACGTTTTTATTACCGCCCCTTAAGAACTTTATAACTGTTCTATTTCTTTTAACTTTACTTTTACTTTTATATAGAAGTTTTTTATGCTTTTTAACTTAATTTATAATATTGGTTAAGTCTTTAATATAATATTTTTTTACTTTATTATAAGGAATCCTTTTAAAGTTTTTACCGTTTCTTTTATCGTTTTTTCGCTTTTATTTATAGGGCGATATATTATCTCCGCTTTTTACCTTTAATCCCTTAAGGTTTTATCCTTTTTATTAACCTTATTTCCTTTTTATATATCCTTAATAATATTTTATTACGGTTTTCCTGCTTTTTCCATCCGCTTATACTTTTTATTATTAATATTATACCGGCCTTTTTACCCTTTTATTTACCTATTATCTCCGTATTATTATTACGTATTTTACGCGTTTTAATACGCGTATTTTATTAACCTTAATTCCTTTATTTATTTTAAGTATTATCCGGTTTATTATTATTATATTACCCGTACGCGTTATTACCGTTTCTGTTAATATAGGTTATTTATTTATTTATTACTTTATTCTTAACCATTACGCTACTCCCACTTATCGTACTTAATATACTTCTCTTACTGTTATTAAAGCTATACGTATACATATCGTTTTGGACCTCTGGGGTCCCTTTGTTTATCGCCATTTCGTCTAATTTTTATCCGTATACTTAATAATTTTAAAAAAAACGATTATTATACGGGTATAAAAAAGATAAATAATGAAAGCAGATTATTATAATATTTAAAATACCGTCCGGTTAATCTGAATAAGACGTAATAGTATCTTAAAATAACGATACTTTATTATTATTAAAATAAAATAAACACATATTTTATTTATTAAAATAAAACGGAGAATTATATTATATTCCGGTAAAAACCGGTATTTTTTTTTTACTTAAGGATAACGGACTATTATATTACGTTTTATTATTTAACGGTAGTAAACGATTAATTATCCCTTTATTACTATATTATAATGTATTCCGTTTTATATATAATTATTTAAATTATAACGGATATAATAAAAAATTTAATTACCTTTAAAATATTATTTATATTCGGTATATTAAAGAGCACCTTAAAACGTACTTAATATATTACTTTAAATATAAATTATATTAAATAATAAAGTATATAGCATATAATTCCTTAAATCTTATTATTATACCGTTAATATTATTTTATATATTAACGATAAAATTTATTATTAAATTACCCAAAACATATAAATTATCCGTTTTTTTAATTATAACCGATAAATTCTTAAAAAGGATAATATTAATTCCCGGTAAAGATATATACGGAACCAAAAAATAAATAAATATAGTTATCCGTAAACTTATAAATAAGGATTAAAATGTTCTTAAGTTAATTATATTTAATTATAATAAAAAGTTTATATTTTCTTTTTAAAAAATAATATTTATTAAATTAAATATTAAAATAATAATATTAATAATTTATTACTTATAAACGGACGGATAATCCAAACGACTACATTAAACGGTAAAAATAATATTAAAGTTCTTATTATCCGACCCGGATTATTAAGATTAAATCAAATTGTTACCGTTCTTAAATATAATATTAAATAATTTAATAAACGTTATAATAAGTTTTATATTAAATAAACTGTCAGCCTGGGTGCAGTCATAGTGGTGGTGCTGCATGGAGTGTTACTGAGCCGTCATGCGAGCGGTGCCAAGACACTACCATAGCGCATGTAGATATTATCACCTGGCCGTATATCTTATATTACCCGGGTATTTTATGTAGATAGCACTATATTTCTTAAATAGATTATATGCAATTTATATATATATTATTTACTCTTATACGTTTTAACGTTTAATAGTTATAAGCCCGGTATTATATATTACTATAGTTACTCACTTATTAATTAATTTAAAGGCGTAATTAACCATTTAAAAAAACTTAAATCGAGTCCTTAAGGTTAATATATTATATATAAATTAAAAATAAAAAAGGAATTAAAGAGTATAATAAATTTATTACTCGTTATTCCTTTATATCCTTAAGATAAGCTTATATGAAGTTAAACTTATTACTTTAAAAAACTAAGACTTATAACTTACCGTTATTATAGGTAAAACTATTAAATATTATATCTGGGAGCTTATTAATTTCATTTTTATAATAAAATTAATAAGCTTAAATACGTTAGTAAAACCAATATAACCCGTTATTATAACGGATAAAGCGGTTAATTTAAAGGTATTAATAGCCTATAAGAATGATTTATAAATATAGAAGCCAGAACTATAAGAATAGAAAAAGCAATACGCGTTTTTTATTAAAATTAATAACTTTATATATTCTATAATTAATAAAGCGAATATTATTTACCTTAAAGACGTAAATTATTACTTATAGAATTATTTATGTATTTTTAAAATTAAGCTTATATCTTTAAATTCCGTACGTTCTTTAACGGTAAAAAAAGAATATTATAAAATTATAACGGGACCTAATTTTCATTAAAATACTAAAGTATAACTTAATAAATATACTTAGGTACTCGTAAAAGTTAAAAGCAATAATATCCTTAAAGTACTTAATAAGAAACGGGTATATTATAATTTTATTAACGTTATTAAAAAATAAGCTTTTATATTAATATAGACTTACGAATTCCGCATAAATAACTTAAACGACTTCTTGATCGCTTTTATTAATCTTAAGGAGCAATTTCAAAATTATATACGGTATAATAATATAAAGAAATTGACTTTGTTTTATTTAATTTTTATTATTAATAAAAATTAAAATAATAGGTATTAAGAAAAATAATAAGCCTATATTTAAGGATAAAAATATTAAGTTTAGAAAATATTTTTACGGCATTAAATACTGGTTGAATGAATATAATTACTTATATATAGACTAACTTAATTAAATTATTAACTTTAAATCCGATCCTATACTTAAGAAACGAATAAATAATAAGCTTAAGGATACCAAAATAAAAAAAGAGTTAATTAAGTTCTTAAGAAATCCAGAAACTTCGAATTAAAATAAAATAGTTTATTTATACCGGTTTAAAATAATAATAATAATTTTAATATATTTAATATAAGATAATAATCTTATATATTATAATTATTATGGATTTTAAATTATAACTTAAGCTTTTATATTTATAATAAAACGATAAAAGACCAGTTTATTAAAAAGATAAATAAAAAACCGATATTATTATTATTACTAATAATAATCTTAAAGTTATTAATTATAGAAAAATCGAAATAAATATTAATACCCTTAAAGGTAATAACTTTATGATACTTTATAACGTTACGTATATACCTAACTTCATAATTAACGTCATATTTAATATTATTTTTATAAACGAGGATATTTACTTTAATACTGAATATTATTACTTTTATAATAATGAATAAATAAGAATATTAATTAAAAGGATCGGTAAATATTACGTACTTAAAGATAATATTAAATAAACTACCGCAATATTTATAACCGGTAAAGCCATCGTTAAATTAATAACTATAAACTAATAATACCAACTCTTTATATACGTTATTAATGAAGCGATTTAGTTTTTTTAACAAGTAACTAAGGGGGTAAAGATTATTAACGATGTTAAAGCCTTAAATATAAGTAATTATAAAAACTATATTTTATTAAAAGTTTACCGGATCGTATCGAAATCCTTATATAAAGTAAAAATACTAATAAAGTTTTTCTTTTAAATTATTTATAATTTTATATAAATAAATATAACGATAAATTAAGATTAATAAGTATTATATATTGTTTACTTTAAATATTATTTTTAAATAATATATATTTATAAATATAAATTTAAAGCAATAAATATTTTATGGAAGATTATTAAAATAATTAAAATATAATATTATTATAATATAGTATTTATTTAATTAAACGGAGAAAAATCCTTAGGATTTAAATTTAATAACTTTATTAATAAGCTTAATATTATATTTAAGTTATTAATATTATATACCGTTATATAAAATGGTTATTCAGAATAAAAAGGTGGTTTATTAATTATAAAAGTAAAAGCTATAAGACTATAAGTAAAACTTCCTTAATTCTTATAGTTATAAATCGTATAAACGGCCGGTTTCTTTATAAATTGAATATTAATAAGAAAATATTTATAGGTTATAATATTTAAAAAGGCCACCAGTTTAAAGTTAAACCTTTAATACCTTAAATAATATAACTATAAAGTTTATTTACATAATAAATTAATCCTTAAGAAAAAGAAATTAATAATAAAAATATATATTAATTTCCTTATTAATTATAATAATTTTAAATTTTTATAATATATAAATATTTAATTAAAAGCAAATAATTTATATAAGGGACGTTTTCTTTAAAAAAAAATAAAGTTCTATAAAGTTAATAAAATCAATTTAATTTAATTTAAAAAAAAGCCGTTCCTTTATTTAATTAATATCTTAAAAATAAATATATTATATATTATTATTAAGTTAATATTAAATAATAAAGAAAAAAAAGAATTTATAAATAATACCGTTAACCCTATATAAAAAAGAAAAGAAAAAGAATAATAAAAGGATTATTTATCTTTACCGATTTTAATATTAATAAATTATAATATAGTATCTAAGAATAATAATAGAGGAAATAAAAGAGACGGTAACGGTAACGTTGGCGGTAATAAACCACTAACTCTATTATTAAATCCACCATTAACTCTATTAACTTTATTAACTTTATTAACTTTAAAGCAGAAAAAGAAAAATAATAATAAATCCGACTTTAATATAAGCAATATTATTAAAGGAAAAAAAGCTATAAAAGGTATAAAAAAAGCAAATTATATTATAGCTTTTACTTTAACTATAAATAGATTAAAGTTATTATATTATATGGTATTTATTGTTTTTCTATTATTTTATAAGTTATATAAAAAGAATAAAAAGCTATTTCCTTCCTTATTAAAAATAAGTATACTTTACCGTAATACCCTATTTATTAAATTAAAACATTATCGTTATATATTAAAATACCTATACGTTATGGGTTTTAAGTTAATAATTAAAATAAAGCTTAAAATTCTTAAAGAAAAGGGTATATATAAAGAGATTTTATTTAAATATATTAAAAAAGCGGATAAAATATTAATACCTATTATTTAAGTATTTAAATATAAATTTAACGATAAAGGGTATTTTATTAAGTATAAAGCGAGGTTTTATATAAAAAATAATTTATAAAAGACTAAATAAGATATATTTACCGTTACCCTAATAATTAAGGTTCTTAAGGTACTTATAGCCATAATAACCGTATTTAGTTTAAATATAAAATAATAGGACGCCGTTAATACGTTTATAAATAACGAAATAAATAAACTTATATATATTAAATTATTAAAATGGTATAAGAATAAAAACTTATTCCTTTTATTTTAAACTTTATATAAGCTTAAATAATTATTAACTTTATAATTTAAAAATCTCTTAAAAACCTTAACAAATTTAAGCTTAAAGTAAGTCCCGGAAATCGAATATTTCTTTATTAATAATTATATAATAGTTTTCTGCTTTATAAATAATATCGTTATTATTTATAATCGTAAATATAATTAAAAAGTAAATAACTTTTAAAATAAATTCTTTAAAGTATATAAATTAAAAAACTTAAGTAAAATAAAATAATTTTTAAATATAAACATAATATAAAATTAATTAAGTTAAGAAATCCGTTTATATTAAAATAGTTGTATTAATAAATTTACGGTAAAATTTAATATTATAATAAATTATACTCTTAAAGTATTTTTACGGAATATTAAAGCTTTTATTAAAAATACCGGATAAATTTTATTTTAAAAGATCTATATATATTAATAGTTTATTGGCTTTATTAACTTTACGGCTATTATAACTTAAACGGATATTATATACTTAATATTTAAGTTATTTAAGTTCCTTATAAATCCGTTAAAATAATATTTAAAAATAACTATAAAAATATTATAATACTTTATATATATTAAATACTATATTATTATATATAACGGGAAAATTATTAATCCGTATACCGTTTTTATAGTATCTTTAAATACGTTATTTATTAATAATTTTAAAATATAATATAATTTATAAAATTATATCTTTAAGTTCTTTAAAGGCTTAATTAATTAAAAAGTAATAAAACAAAAAACGGTAATAATAAACTTTATTAAAATTAAGCTTTTCGTTTTTATCCTTATAATAAAAAAGCTAATATAATAAAATTATTTCTTCAAATTAATTATATTAAATTTATCTTACTTATTAAAGATTGAATATAATAATACTTAAATAATCTATATAATCTAAAGGATAAACTCTTAATTTACTATAAAATTCCGTTATATAAATATATATTATTATTAATTACGATAAGAATATTAAAAGAAAACGATTAATATTAAGTATATATTTATAATAAAGATATTAACGGACGGCCTTATAAAGCCTTTACCGTTATAAAAACATAAGGAATTCCTGAAATTCTTAAGACTTAAAGACGATAAACCCTTAAACCTCGTATTATAATATTACTCGGTAAACCCCAGAAACATCGTTTTTAAGAGATTTAGTTCTTAAAAATTTATAATTATAAACCGGGTATACGATAATTTTTCCGGGTTTATTTATTTTCACGATTTTATTAATTTTAATTTTTCTTAGCATATATCTAATAATAATTACTTAATAAAATTATTTAAGTTAATACCCGGAGCTTAATTAAATATATATAAAATTCCGGAATAGCTTAAAATATAAAGGTTTTATTATTATTATTACTCTTAAGGTTACCGATTTTTCCGATTTTTCTTAACTTTTTAATTTTTCAACTTTAAATTTAAGACGTACCTTTTACTTATTATAATTACGGTATATTAATAACTAAGAGGTAACTATAATAAGGTTATCCAGGATCTATATTATTACCGTAATAATATTACAATCTTAAGGGGGTATATTAACTTAAGTATAGTTATAATAGTAATACTATATAAAATATTATTAAGCCGTTATATAAGCGGTGTTAAGATACTATTATAACGCGTATAGATATTATTACCTGGCCGTATATCTTATACTACCCGGGTATTTTATACAGATAGCACCATACTTCCTAAATAGATCATATGCAATCCATATATATATTATCCACTCTCATGCGTCCTAACGTCTGACATATACTTATATATAGTTTCCGCATTAAAAATGACTTAAATCTATTATAGGATTTACCGGTTAAGGATTTTATATATCTACGTATAATTAAAAATATATTTAAAATTAAGTATAATTTTAAATATAAAAATATTTTACTTATAATTAAAAATAAAGTATTCTTTATTTTGATTGATTGATTGATTGATTGATTGATTGATTGATTTATATTACGGGTCTAGCTAAGTTAATTCCGGCGTTCCTTAATACGCGGCCTTTTAACCTTATTAATAACCGTAAAAACCTGATACTTATAACGTTAAGGTAAAAACCGGCGTTTATTAAACCTTTACTTTTTATCCTTTAAAATAAAGGATATTAACGGCTATTTAAAGAGTAATAATCTATTTATATATTTTTTATATTTTAACTCCCCTAAAAAAATCCGTAATATTATAATTATATCCTTATAAAGGTTATCTTCGGACTTGTTATTCTTCCGTACCTTTATATATTTATATTATTTTAATCTTATATAATATTTTTAAATATTTTTATTAATATTTATACGCTTAATATATACCTTTTTTATATTATTATTGCCGTTAACTCCTTTAAGGACTTTTAATAAATATTTACTATTATATCCTTACGGCTATAAAAGATACTTTCCGGTTTATATAATTAATATAACCGGTTTTTATTCTTCTTTTTCTTTTTTAATTAATAACGGGCTTTCTCCGTAAAATCTTTAATAATTTTATTTATTTCTATAATAAAACTGAATTATAATAATAATCCGATAAATATTATAAATTTAATAATTATCCGGATACCTTACTTTATAAATAATATTTAATGGTAATTATAAATATTAACTTTTACGATAAGTTTTAATTTAATTTCCGTAAATAAAAAATAAAAAATAAGGATATATATAACGTTTTACTTTTTTTATCCGTATTTATATCCGGCGTTTATCCGACCCCCGGTATATATATTAAATAAAAAGTAAGTTAAACCGTTTTTATCCGTTTAAAGTTAAGTTATTAATACGTTATTACCCTTCTTTATAATATTATAATAATAAAAATACTTATTAATAATCTTTTTATTATTAAGAGTTAAATAATAATAATTTTAAAATATAAAATCTTTATATTTCCGTTAATACTCAGTTTATTTTATTATAACCTATAAAGTAATCGCTATAATTTTTACTTTTTAAATCCCTTTAATTTCAGTCTTTTTATGCTTAATAAGAGTTTATACTTATTTAAGTTAACTTTTAAGATATTAATAAAATTAACTTTTTTTTTTTTTAATTTATTCCTACTTTATCTTAATAAAAAAGGAAATAAATATTTTTAATCTATTCCCTTTAACTTTAAGCTTATTAAGATTTTAATAGATCCACCCGTTTCTTATTATCGTAATTAAGTATATATATTTCTTTAACCTTATTTAAGCGACTATTTAATTTAACGAGATTTTAATCGGCGGTATAAAAACCTTAAACTTTAATACCGGGATAAAGGTTACTTTATAAATACCGTTAATAACTCTTAAATACCGATTTTGGACTTTCTATAATATCTAAATAAACTTTTTTTTATATCCCGGAGTATTTTTAGGTATATATTAAATAATTATAACGTATATTATAGTTAACTTTATTATAGCTTAATAAATAGTCCGGGTCTTTTATAACGTAATTCTTTATATTAATATAACGAGATAAGTAAAGCGTTTTTCCTATGAAGTTATTTTTTTTTAGATTTTTCTTATATAATCTTTTTAATTAAGCTTCTTATTTATTTAAAAATTAAAGACTTTAATATTAATATCCGGCTTTATTATAACTTTACTTAAGTTTACTATAATTATTATATTATATAGTTTTAAGCTTTTAATTATATAAATAAATTTATACTTATACGGTATAAATTAAGCCCCGTAAATTCTCGTTTATTAAAGATAGACTTTATAAGTTTATTTTAGTTTTAAATAATTTATACGTATAAAGGTATTATAGGTTAAAAGGTAAATATTATTAATAAAGTTTTTAACTTAAACTTTTTATTTTAACTTAATAAGCTTTTTAATTAATAAACCGTTAAAGAATAAAAATAATATAAAAGAAATAAGCAATCCTTAAGGAATTTCCGTTATAACGGGCTTTATTAAACTTATCTTTTATCCTAGGTTAATCGATATAACTTAAGTACTTAAAAAACTTTTTATTTATTTAATTAAGAAAAATAATATCCTTTTCTTTTTTAAGTTATATAATAATCTTTAATAATTTATTTTATTAAAGGTACCTATAATATTAAAAGAAAAAAGATTTATAATATATTCCTTCCTATAACTTTATACCGTATATATATTATTAATTAGTTTTTTAAAGGTTATTTTTATTAATTAATTTCTCCTTATTTTTATCTATTAATTAAGGAGAAATCTATAATTCTTTATATAGTTATTAAGGATCCTTATTATTACTATTTTTAAGGCCTTCCTTAATATATATAAAAGTATAATAAGTTTATAAGACTTTACCTTAAAATAATCCGGTTTAATAAGCTTTTTAAGGATAATCGTTTTTATTTTTTTAAACTTATATAAGTAATAACCAACGTTAAGATATACTTAAAAGAAATAAATAAAGACTTTTTTAAACGGTAAAGTTATTAT
This sequence comes from Niebla homalea, assembly GCA_019925105.1. Taxonomy (NCBI): domain Eukaryota; kingdom Fungi; phylum Ascomycota; class Lecanoromycetes; order Lecanorales; family Ramalinaceae; genus Niebla; species Niebla homalea. The sequence goes on from JAHGAU010000009.1 coordinate 1,011,125, forward strand.
TATTAAGAATCTATTAAGAATTTTATTCGGTTTTAAGGCTTTATTGTTCTTTAATTTATTAATCACTTTAATTATTATATCTTATATTATTATTTTATTTATTAATACGGGGTTAAGGTACGTAACGCCATCGATATCGTTTAAATTAACTTTTAATAAAGGGGGGAAAAATACTCCTTTAAGGGCCTTAATTTTACCATTAAAGGTATCAATTAATATATTATCGGGTCTTTTAAGGGGCGGGAATTTAAGAATAAATTTTAATTTCCTACTTTATTCTTTATTATACTTTATTAACTTTTAAATATTATAAAATAAAACCGTTAAGTTATATACTATAAATTAAAAGTATATTTATTTAATTTTCTTAATAATCTTTTCCTTTTCCTTTTAAATAACCCTTAATTAATTAAGTATTTTTTAATTCTTATATTTAAAAGTTTATTTAATTAACCTTTTCGCCTTTATAATTATAATTATATATTTTTTATTTTAATAAATTTTAATTTTTTAAAAAAGTTTCATTATTAAGATAATCTTATTAATTATTTTATTTAATACTTTTATTACTCGCTTTATAAAGAGGTTAATCCGGTTTTTATTATTTAATTAAGGGAGGTCCGCGAATTATATTATTATTTCCTCCGTTTTTATATAAACTTTTACTTTTTTAATTATTTTCTACGCTTTCCTTACCGGTAATAATATAATTATATTAACGGTCCAGTTTAAAGTTATTTATATCGGTATATAATTTAAGCTATATTTTAAGTCCTTTTATAACCTATATATTACGATTATACCGGTAACCTTTTCCGTATTAAAAGTTAAATTAATCGTTATTTTAAACTTATAACTCTTTTATATAATAATCTTTTATAATATTAATAATAAAAGGTTAACTTAAATAATAACTATTAATAAGTTATTTAATTTAGCGTAATTTATTATACGTTTTTCTTCGTTCTATATATAATAATATAAATTAAAGTTTTTAAATAATATATATTTATTTAAAGTAATTAAGATTTTTTTAAATAATAATATTATAAAAAATCCTTTTTTATTAATTAACAATAAATTATATATATTATAAATATTAAGGTCGCTTTTTAAGTCCCTTTTCCTTATAATATAAAATATATAAAGGTTTTTACTATAATAAATAATATCCTAGCTATTTACGTTAAACCGCTTATTTATAAAGAAGTATATTCTGGTTATTTTATCCCTTTTAAAGGTTAAATAAAACCCCTTTTTTAGGTTAATAGATAAATATATATATAAGCTATATAATAATTTTTATATTATTATAACGTTAACGTTTTTAACTTTTTTAAACTTAAATATTAATATTATAACTTTAATTCTTTCGTTATAAACGTTATATTATATTATTCTTAAAAATATTAATATATTATATATTAACCTTTATAAAGGCTTCCTTTTTTATATCCGTTTAAATTATAGACTTCTTATTAAAGTTAAGTATTTTTTAATTTAATATTTTCCCGGCTATTATTAAAGACGTAAAACGGTTAACTTTTAAGGTTAAAATTATAAAGAGTTTTCTTTTCTTTATTATTATTTACCTTTTATTATTTAATTAATTAAGTTTACGTTTTAAAATTACTTTTAATTAATTTATTAAATTAATTTTATACGTATTATATCGTTAGATTTTTATAGCTATCCGGGTTTTTTTACGTTTAATCTCTTTAACTCTTATTATATATTTAGAATCCTATATTAAGTATTTTTCCTTATTATACGTAACGTATTTAAGTATACCCTTTATAAGCCCCTTAATTATTAACTTTATATACTTATAAATATTATAGTTTTTAACGTAAACCATATATTTTATAATATTAAAGTATTTTATAATAATATATTTATAACCTTAATACTTAAAATATTAATAAATATTAACCGCTTTATCTTATAATTAAGTTATTTTAAAAGATCCCTTTTAAATAATCCTTTTATTTAAAACGTTATTATATATTTTTATTAACGTTATACTTAATATAACGGTAAAGTATTTCTTTATATATCTTAAGGAATTAAATTTTTTTATTATTAACGGAAGCTTATAATTAATAATCTTAAACCTTAAGTAAAGAACCGTATTCTCCCTTTTTATACTTTTTAATATAGTTATTTTCTTGGTTTCCTTGAAATATAATAGGTATATCCTATTTATTACGATAATAAACGATTACCTTAAAACCTTAACCGATTTATATTCTTTTTTATTAATTTAAGTTTTAAATTTCTTTAAGTTTTCTTTTGTTTTTAAAAATACTATATTAAGGAAAATATCCTTACTTTATAATTTATATATCGTAATAATTTATTCTATTAATAATTCCGTTATTATTTTAAAAGCCTTTATTAATTATAATAAATTTACTTTTACCACCGTATTTCTTTTTTTATTATTAAATAAATAAACCGTTATTATCTTCGCTTTCCTTAATACGGCCGTTTTCTTTTTTATTATCTTTTTATTTTTTACCGTAAATACCCCTTTTATTACTTTTATCGCCTAGCTTTCTTTTGTTTAAAAGGCCGTTATTTTTATACTTTCGCTTTATATACTTAACCTTAAACCGCCGTCTTTATTTTTTATTAACGTTTTTATTACCGCCCCTTAAAAGCCTTATAGCCGCTCCGTTTCCCTTAACCTTACTTTTACCTTCGTATAAAAGTCCCTTACGCCTTTTAGCTTAATCTATAATATCGGTTAGGTTTCTGGCGTAATATCCTTCCATTCTACCGCAAGGAGTCCTTTTAAGGCCTTTACCGCCTCCCCTACCGCCTTCTCGCCCTCATTTACCGGGCGACGTACCGTCTCCGCCCCTTGCTTTTGGTCCCTTAAGGTTCCATCCTTCTCACCAACCTTATTCTTTATTTTATATTATCAATATAAGATATAAAATATATACCGGAAATTAAATTTATAAAGGGTTAAATTATTTCCCGTAAATTATAAAATCGGTAACCTTACCTATAAATTAAAATTATTGGATAATATACTTATATATTTTATTATTTTAATTAATTAATTAAAACTGGTATTAAAGGATAACGATCCATATTAAAGGTTAATTAATATATAATTTATTAAGAATATTGTTAGGATCTCAGCTGGAGCTGAGTCTCAGCCCTACCGGAGCGGAGCGGCTCTACCTTGTTCCGCTGGCTTGGCGTACGCACCTTTATATATATAATACCTATATAATTAGCTACTTACTCAATAATTATATATATTATATATATTTTACCCTTTATATTAAGCGCGTTATAATTTAATAATAATAGCATAAGATCATAGTAGTTATTATTATGGTAAACGTATAGCCGTTATTATAAAGATCTTAAATTTAAATAACGCAATAAACGCGACGAGCCCAGTAAACTCAATAAAAATCTTTCCACTAATAACTTTAAAAGTAATAGTATTATTATTATTAGTTTTATTATGTTTAATTAGTAAATAGATAATTAATACGGTTTTATAAAGCCGAAATCAATCCCGTCTTTTTTAACCAGGTTTTATATTGCTTAGCACCCGTACTATATATAGCTCACCACCACCACACTCACTTAAATCAACAATCATACATATCACATACATTTTACCCTTTATACTAAGCACGCCACATTAAGGAATAATATAAAAAGCTTAATAAGATAATAAAAATAAAGCTTACTATAAGCTTATAACTTTAAATTCAAAAGCTAAAAAAGAGATATAATTATATAATAAATAAAGCCGTTATAATACTTTAATATAATACCAATACGTCCTTATAACCTCTATAGTAAATCCCTTAGTGAATTTAATTATAAATAGTTTAATATTAAGTACCTAAGTTACGGCGTATACCTATAGTATTAAGATTTAAGGAAAAAATAGATTATAAATATACTGGACTATATATTATACGTTATATTTTAAAGCTTATTTACTACTTTATTATTTAGTTACTTATAATATTAATACGATTACCTTTAATAAGCTTAATATAGTTCCAATATTAAGCCTTTTACTCTTATAATACTTACTTCTAGAGCAACTTAGTGTCAAATTTAAGAGGTATAAGTTGGTTGATTTAATCTATCTGAGAGATTTAACTAAGTCCAAGAATTCCGCGCTAACCCGATTAAGTAAAACTATCATATCCAACGTTAAATCCGGGACCTCGGTATTTTACCTTTTACGTTATATATAAGTCTTATAGGTTACGTGACCAGATTACGTAATATCTCTTAACGCTCTCTTCTTGGATTTTGATACTCTTACTTAAATTCTTAATAAATCTATATTACCATTATTATACCCTAAGGGCCCTTTTAATCCGGCCACTTATAAGGGAGGTATCGTTTTTTAATAAAAATACCCGTTTTAAAAAATATTTTCAACTATTTTGCCTTATATATTAAATTTAAACCAAAAAGGGATCGGTAATCCTTTATAATAAAAAAAGTTTATATTATAAGTATACCCTTAAGGCCCTTTAAGCTAAGAAATCTATATTATAAGTTTAAATAAACGAAATCTTAAGGAAGGTAATAAGGTTATATATTTATAATATAAGGAATACATTACCCGGAATATAAAATATAAATCTTAATTATTTAAAGTATATAAAAACTATATACCCGGAGTATACTTAAAATATAATTTTTATATAATAAATATAATCGGGAATTAACTTTTATATAATTAAAACTTAAAATTAATTATTTAAATAAAATATAAAGAATAAACGATTTTATTAATTAAAAAAAAGAACTCTTTAAAGTTAAATATTTAACGGAATAATTTAAAAACGTTTTTAAAAAAAGGTTTTATAAGTTTATTTATAATTTATTAATCGGTAAGGATTTATTAAATATCGATATTATAATTAACAACTTTTTTACGTTATTATTTTAATTAAATAATAACGTATTTAATATAAGGGTAAAATAAAGGGTCCTTGGATAAAATAATTACCCCTTAATTATTATTATAGATAATAATATATTAAGATAAATTATTCCTTAAAATTAATTTATTAAGAAAACCGCAAAATTAAATAACTTCCTTTATAGCCTAAGTTTAGCCAAAGAATTTAGCTTTATAAAAAAAAGGGCTATAGTAAGTTATCTTTTAAACAATTAATTAATTACGGTATTATTAATATTAAAGATATAACCCGAAATAAAGCGACGGGTCATAATATTATTACCTCAATTTAAGTCGTAAAGCCTTAAAGAAATATAATTTTTCCTTAAAAAGTAAAATAATAATTAATAGTTTTCTTTAAGTAACGGAAGATCCCTTTAATAGCATTTTAATAGGTTTTATAAAGGTTTAATATAAAATAATTAACCACCGATATAAAGTATATAATATCGGGCTTAATATTTAATATAATATATGTTAAAGATTTTATTACCGATTAATAATCCTTTAATAGTTTTTAAGTTAAAATATAATTCTCTTTAACGGGTATTAACTTAAACTTCATAATAATTTCTATTGGGATATTTTTATTAATAGCCTTTTATATATTAAATTACTTAAGGACCCATTTAATATAACCGGATTGTCTTAGTTAAAGAATATTATTAAGGCGGTTATAAAAACCCGTTATACCCAAATAATAGTTATAAGGGCTTAAGTCCGTTATATGGAATTTCTTATTTAGGGACTTTTTAACGCCTTAAATACCTTACCGAAAAGGATTAATAAGTAAAATATCGTTTATATAAAAAGCAATAATAATACCGTTAGCCGGCTTAATAAAAACGCTATAATCTAAATTAATAAAAATAAAACTTAATTACTTTATAAATTTAAGGAATATTTTATATTAAATCTAAGGTGATTACTTAAGTTTATAAAGTATTTTTCTTAGTTTATAAACTTTACCGGTATTATTTTTAAAGTTTTTAAATTATTTTATAAAGATATTTTCTTTTATATTACCATAAAGAAATATTATAACCACGTTTATGTACTTTAAGTTTTAATTATATACTATTATTAAAGTAAAAATTACCTTATAACTTATAAGTTTAATAATAATTAAAGTAAAAGTTTCATTAAAATTTAAGTTTAAACGTTATTTGAATTTACGGATAACTTAACGGGCTTTAAAGTAAGTAATTTCCTTTTATAAACCTTACTTTAAAGTTATATCTAATGGCCGTAAAGGACGTTTTTCTTTTTAAAACGCTTAATAAAGACTTAAGTATAATTATTTTTAAAAAGTTTATATTTAACCCTTATAATACCGTTTTATTTAAATTAAAAATAAGAATCTTTTTAAGCTTTAATATAGGTTTTAAGTAAGATTAATTCCGTAAAGGTTATAAATAAATTAATATAAATAGCCTTAAAAGGTTTAAAGAAAATTCTCGGATTTAAATTCCGGGATATTATTTAAGGATAATATTATAATTTAAGGGAGGTAAACCCTATTTAAGAGTTTTAAAAGAAATTATTTTAGAAAAGTTTATTAAGGTTACTTAACGGTTTATAAAATCGTTAATAGTTTATAATACTAAAGTATTACTTAAGGTTAAAAATAAAGGAGTATTTAACCTTAAAAAAGATAATATTACTTTTAAGGATATTACCTTAAAGGGTTACGGACGTAGAATAAAATAAAATAAAATTATTATAAAAAGGTTTATTTAAGATCATTCAAATAGAATTAATAGATTATTAATAGGAACTTACTTTTTTCGGCTATATTCTTCCTTTTTTATTATAGGATTTATAGTTTTTAAAGTATCTTTTTCTCTACGTTATATAATTTAAAACATTAAAATAATCCGGTTAATATTATAACGTAATATATATTATTAATACTCCCCTTAAAAACCGATTAGAATACTTAGTTTAATTTTAAGTTCTTTTTTATTAAAGTTAATAACGGGTTTACGGCGTATATAATATCCTTTAATTTTAAGTTTTTAAATATTATATAAATAAAGCTTTATTCCGGTAAATAATTTATACAATATTTTACTTTAATTAGTAATAAGTAACCAGTTATATAAATAAATAATAGCCCGGATAACCTATATCTAGTAATCCTTAAACTTTAGGTTTATATTTAAAAATATAATTTTTATTATTATTATTGAGGTTTAACTAAGTCTTTTTAAAACGTTATTTTATTAAAGGGTTTTATGAATAATAAACTTTTACGTAATACTTAAATTAATACGTTATTAAATAAAAGTATTAATATTTAATTTATTATCCGATTAAATACGGTAAATACGAAACTTAAAATACTTATCTATTTTCCGGAATCGTTTAAGAAATTTATAGATATTTTCCTTAATATTAGTAATTTTAATTACAGAATATTTAATATAATCATTAAAATAAATAATTATATATATTTTCGACCTTTTATAATTAATAAATCTTATAATATCGGTATAAATAAAGTCTATATAAAAACGTTTTAAATAAATAAAGTATTTATAAGGTTTACTTTTTATTTTATAAACCATATAGTATAGGTAAGGGACTTTTTTTAAAGGTGGTTTATTTAGGTTTATACCCTATAATATACCGGTAAAACGTTTAATATTATTTTTACTTAAGTAACCTATCCGCCTATATTATAATTTAAGTGCCTTTTTATTAATAATACGAGGCCCGGGTAAGGAATTATTTAAGTTAAATACGGTAGATTTAACCTTTATGTTTTTAGCTTCTATCTGAATAAATTAATCTTTTTTCTTTGGTACGTTAAGGTTAATAAAAACGATAATAAACGCCTTAATAAACCTTTAAAAAGTAAAATAAAAAAGGTTATTTAACTATATTTAAACGGTAATACGCTTCTTATTAATTTAAATATTAAGTAAATTATTTTTAAAGATAAATTTTAAGGAATATTTATTTTAAGTTAATTAACCTTAAGAAATTAAATTAATTAATAAATCTAGAATATAAAGGACGTTAAAAAATTATAAGGTCCTCTTTATATTACCGACCTTATAGTGGACTTTAATAATGTTTAAGCCTACCAACTTAAGGCATCCTTTAAGTTTATTTATAGCGGCGGTTTTATTAACGGTTATAATATAATAATTAGTAAATACGGTTTTATCCTAAGTTAAGTACTGGAAATAAACGTTATTTAAAACTTATCTCTTAATAATTAACTTAACCAAGAATCCATTTTAAGTAATAATATATACCTCCGGAGAGCTATTATAAGTACGTTTATTATCCGACTTATTAAATTTCTTTTTGTCTTTATTATTATTATTGTTTAAAGAACGCTTTTTACCTTTATTATTTTTATTTCTATTATTACGTTTATTACTATTTTTTAATTATAAGTATTAACGGTATAAAAATTGATATGGTAAAAGGTATAATACTTTATTAACTATTAGGTTTAAGCTCCGTTTAATCTTTTTATTATATCCTTTTATGGCTTAATCGTAATAATTTAAATCTTAAGACTTAATTTTAAGAGTTAATTTATTAAATAGGTTTTAACGATATATGTTACGTTATCGCGGCTAAATATAGGGTTATATATTGTTTAAAGTACTTAATTAATAACGTACTTTAACGTATAAACGGAAATATTAATAGTTTTTTTAATATTAAAAATAATTTTTTTTTTCTTATTATATAATTAGGTTATATATTTAAATATATTAAGTAAAATATTAATTATATTTTTTCCTTAAACCTTTATAAAAAAGAAAAATCAAACAATTAATATTTATTTTAAGGATTAAAGATATTATAAGAATATTATTATAAATAAGTTTAAATTAAACCGTATAATCAGAAACGTCCTTATATTTACAAAGTTATAATAAAGATAATTAATCGTATAGGTTATTAAGGTACCTTAAACTCTTTAATTTATAAATAATAGTTATAACCTTTTAAAGTTTATAGGTATTTTTATAGTTATTAAAGTTAATAATATAAGTAGGTCTTAAATAAAATTGAATAATATTTACGGTTAAGTTATAATTTTATTTTTATTCTTATTTCTTTTAGTTTTAATCCGTAATAATTTCTTTATTTTTTTTAATAGACTTAATTTATTTATTAATTTAAGTATAACTTTAATACTAAGCTTAAATTAAAGTACGTTTTACTTTATACGTTTAGCTTTAAAAACCTTTAAAACTTTTAAATTTAAGAATATAAATAAGTAATCCGTAAACTTTAATCCGGAGTTCCTTAATTATTTTAAATAAAAAATAAATAACGTAATCAAAGAATTTAATATCAATATTTAAAAGGATTTTTATTTTAAATTTATTAAAAGAATAACTTAAAGTAAAAAAGAAATCATTTTAATTTAAAACCCGACTAAATTATAAGTTTAAGAACCTTGGGAATAACGATGAATGACGGGACCTTAAAAGTTTAAAACGATATACGCGTATATAGCTTAAGTAATAATAAGGTAAATACCTTAAATATAACAAGCGGAAGCGGAGTAATAATAGAAATAAAAAGGGTAAAAGGGTAAACGACCCTTATTAACGGAAATAATAATAATTTATACCGACGGTATAATAACTATATAGTAAAGAATTCTTAAATTAAATAAAAAGTTTATAGTTAACGAAATACGCGTAAAAAAATATATATAACGTATAAAGGTAACATAATTATAAAAAATAAATAAAGGATAAAAAAACGGGGATAATACGCGGCGATAAATAAAAAAGAAACGGAGGCGGAAAAGGCCTTATTAAGTATATATAAACTGGGAGAAAACCGGGCGAAAATAAAAAAGTATCGGGTAATTAAGGATAAACTATAAAAAAAAGTAATTATTAAACGTATAAAAAGAATATAATAAGGGAAGAAACGGTAAAAGCGTTAAAGGGTTTCCTTACGATTAAATAGAAAGATATTATATTAAAAATTTAACCGATATTATAACTTAAATTATAAGGGGTAAAAGACTTTTACGTAAAAATAAAAGCGGGATTAAGGGATTTAAAGAAATTACGTAAAACTTAAGGGGCGTTAATAAAAGTATTAACGAAAAAAAATAAAAAGAATTAAGGAAATTATATATAAAATAAAGGAGCGATAAAAAAAGCTTTACGGATAAGGATAAAAATAAATTAAGTAATGAAAATTACGAGAATAGCGTTTATATTAATAATAAAGGAAATAAAGGTTAAAAGGAAAATAACGGTATTAAAAAAGGCGAAAATAGTAATTATATAATTATTAAATAAAAAAGAAAAAAACATAATTACGAAAATAAACCCTTTATAATTAATCAAGGTATTTAAAGTAATAAAAGAGCCGTTAATAAAGTTAATTATTATAATACGTAAGCTATAAAATAAAGATATCCTCCTTAATATAACCTTATTAAAAACGAAAAAAAAGCTTAAGAAATCGAAAAGATAAGCCGGTAAAAAGGGATATAAAACAATAAAGGTATTAAAATAATTATTTATTATCGCGGTAAACGGGATATACCTAATAAAATTCATAAAAAAAAAGGTTACCTTAAAATAAATAAAAAGGGAGAATATAGTCTTTTATCCCGGGTTAAAGATCATTAATTATAATTTTCCCCCCGTAATAAAAAGGTTAAATACCCTTAACCGGATAAAAAAGTACTTTACGGTTATCTTAAGCATAACGTTAATAAGGATATATAATAATATCCTTAATAAAAAGTAATAAAGGGTAAATTATTTAAATTAATAAGGTTATAGGACTAAGTAATAAATATTTATTAATACTTTAAATATTAAAGGTACGGATATATTATTACGAGGTACTTAAATAATATAAAGTATATAATATACGCCGGAGGGTATAATACGTATAAATACGTAAACTTAATAATAAAAAGCTTAATAAAGAATACGTTAAAATATACGGTATATAAAAATAATAATTACTTAACGTAAAACTTATAATATATAATAAGGATTAAAAAGACTTAATATAAAAAAATTAAGATAACGATTAAGGTTTAACGTTATAATTTATATAAATCTAAATTAACAAAATAACCAAGGATAATCTTAAGATATAAACTGGGCCCGTTAAATAAAAAAGGATAAAGTATAATAATTAATAACGTAAAAAAAAAAGTTTACAGCGATATTAACTTTTAAAGCCGGCCGTTTAATTAAGATAATTATTATAGTAAAAAGGCCGGGGTAAATAACGTTTAACTTTAAAAAGAAATTATTTATATAAATAAAAATTAACGGGGAAAACTTAATAGAAATTAATATATAATACGCTTATATTTTTAAGGGTAATATAATATAACGTACGTAAAAAATTAATTAAAGTTATAATATTGATATTTAAGTTTAAAAAAATAAAGGATATTAATATTATAACGATATAAAAGCCGTTATATAACTTATATATATATTCTTTAATTAATTTAAGAAATAATTTTTATTTAACCTTTAAAAAAAATAAGAAAATACGCATATATTTCTTTATAAATAAAAGATTAAATATAAATAATTAAAATATTATTTATTACGGAAGGAATCTATATATATTTTAAATTATATAAAAAGGAATTATTAAAGGAAGTTTAAATATTTATAACGTATATAATCCGCCGTTAATTAATAAAAAGGGGCTTTTTATAATTTTATTACTTAAAAGATATTATAATTATACCCGGTAAATACCTTTTAATAAAAGATTTTAATTTTTATTATATTAAGTAAAATAAAGAAAAGTATATAATTAATTATATTAAGTTTAAAGAATTATTAATAATTATTATCCAGTTTAACTTTACGTTATTAATATTAAAAAAGATTATAATATAGAAAAACCGGGGATTTAAGACTATAATTAATTTAACGTTTAACTTAAAAGGTATTATTAATACGGTTATTATATATAGGTTATAAGAGGACTTAAAATATAACTCGGATTATATACCGATATAAATAACTTTAAATTAAACCGTTAATATAACCTTATTATCACCGGTAAAAAAAACGTGGAAAACGGTTAAGGAAATAAAGGTTTATATAAAAACGGAGGAAACAGTAATATAATTTATAAACCTCCCTTAATTAAATAATATAGACCGGATTAACTTCTTTATAAAGTAAATAATAAAGATATTAAATAAAATAATTAATAAAATAATCCTATTAATAAAGCCCTTTTAAAGAATTAAAACTTATTAAAATAAAGGATATATAATTATAACCGTAAAGGTGAAAAAATTAATTAAGTAAACTTTTAAATATAAGAACTAAAAATTACTTAATTAATTAAGGGTTATTTAAAAAAAAAAAGAGGATTATTAAAAAGGTTAAGTAAATATATTTTTAGTTTATAATATATAATTTAATAGTTTTATTTTATAATATTTAAAAATTAATGAAATATAATAAGGAATAAAGTAAGAAATTAAAGTTTATTTTTAAATTCCCATTTTTTAAGAAATCCGATAATATATTAATTAATACTTTTAACGGTAAAACTAAAACCCTTAAAGGAGTATTTTTCCCCCTTTTATTAAAAATTAACTTAAACGATATTAACGGCATTATATATTTTAACCCCGTATTAATAAATAGAATAATAATATAAAATATAATAATTAAAACGATTAATAAATTAAAAAAAAATAAAGCCTTAAGATTAAATAAGATTCCCAATAGATTCCTATTAATAATAATTTTGCCGTTTAAAAGGGTTTTTACTTATTTTTTTTTAAGTATATTTTAACGTTAATTATTACTTATATAAGTTTAAGGAAGTAAAAACGATTATTTTTAAAAAGTTTATTAAGCCGGATTACTTTAAAATAAAGTTTTATAAACTTATTATATTCCTTTATATATTAAAGAAAACCTTAAAAATAATAATAATAAAGATCCTTAACGATTATATAGAAAATTACGGACTTTTCTTTGATTAATAAATAGGGGTAAAAAGAAATTAGTTAATAAAAATAGCTTTTAAAGGATTAATCGACGGTATATATATAATATAAGGTTACGGGAAAAGGTATATTATTAGTCTTTTTTTTCTTAATATTATAAATATTTTTAATAAAATAAATTATTATAAATTATTATATAATTTAAAAAAGAAAAAAATATTATTTTTCTTAATTAAGTAAATAAAGAGTTTCTTAAATGATTAAGTTACGTTAATTAACTTAAAATAAAAAATAAATTTAATAAAGTTTATTATAACGGAAATTCTTTAAAGATTCTTTATTTTTTTTATATTATTTTTATTCTTTAACGGTTTATTAATTAAAAAGTTTATTAAATTAAAATAAAAAATTTAAGTTAAAAGCTTTACTACTAACGTTTACCTTTTAATTTATAGTATTTCTATACGTATAAATTATTTAAAATTAAAATAAACCTATAAAGTTTATTTTTAATAAATAAAAATTTATAGGACTTAATTTACGTTGTATAAATATAAATTTATTTATATAATTAAAAGCTTAAAGTTATATAATATAATAATTATAATAAACTTAAATAAAGTTATAGTAAAGCCGGATATTAATATTAAAGTCCTTAACCTTTAATTAAATAAAAAGCTTAATTAAAAGGATTATATAAAAAAATTTTAAAAAAGATAACTTTATAAAAAAAAGGGCCTTATTTATCTTATTATATTAATATAAAAAGCTACGTTATAAAAGGCTTAGACTTTTTATTAAACTATAATAAAGTTAACTATAATATACGTTATAATTATTTAATATATATTTAAAAGTACTTTAAGATATTAAAAAAAGTTTATTTAAATATTATAAAAAGTCTAAAACCGGTATTTAAAAGTAATTAATAGTATTTATAAAGTAACCCTTATCCCGGTATTAATATTTAAGGTTTTTATATTATTAATTAAAGTTTTATTAAATTAAATACTCGATTAAATAAAGCTAAAAAAAAATATATATACTTAATTACGATAATAAGAAATAAATAGGTCCGTTAGAATCTTAATAAACTTTAAGTTAAAAAGAATAAATTAAAGATATTTATCCCCCTTCTTATTAAGACGAAATAAAAATAAGTTAAAAAGGAAATTAATTTTATTAATATCTTAGAGGTTAATTTAAACGTATATAAATTCCCGTTAAACGTAAAAAAAACCGAAATTAAAAGGATTTAAAGAATAAAGACTATAACGATTATTTTATAAATTATAATAAAATAAATTAAACGTTAATAGAAATATAAGGACTTTATACCTTAAAGTTATTATTATTTAACTTTTAATAATAAAAAGATTATTAATAAGTATTTCCGTTATTATAATATTATAAAGAAAAATAATAACGTATTAACGATTTAACTCCGGATAAATAAAAACGGTTTAACTTACTTTTTATTTATTATATACGCCGGAGGTCGTATAAATATTAAATATAAATACGAATAATAAAAACAGGATATTATATATATCCTTATTTTTTATTTTTTATTTACGGAAATTAAGTTAAAATTTATTATACAAGTTAATACTTATAATTACCGTTAAATATTATTTATAAAGCGAAGTATTTAAATAACCGTTAAGTTTATAATATTTACCGGATTATTATTATAATTTAATTTCATTATAAAAATAAATAAGGTTATTAAAAATTTTATAAAGAAAGCCTATTACCGGTTAAAGAAAAAAAGGAGAAACGGAAATTAATTACGTTAATTATATAAACCGGAAAGTATTTTTTATAATTATAAAGATATAATAATAAACGTTTATTAAAAATTTTTAAAGGAGTTAATAACGATAATAATATAAAAAAGGTATATATTAAGCGTATAAATATTAATAAAAATATTTAAAAGTATTATATAAAATTAAAGTAATATAATATTATGGCAGTACCTACCCCTGGGGGTGATCCCCCGGGTAGACTACCTTCTCATATATGGTAATAGCGGCTTACCCCTAAGCGCTATTACCTACCCCGGATAGCTACTTTTGCCTTGGTGGCCGAGTGGTTATCACCCTGACAGAGTAATAGCGCAACTTCAGGGTAGTGCACCCCCGGAGTTAACCCTAAGGGTTTAAAGGGGTAGGTCTATAGTTCGAATCCGAGGACGCCTATAAAGTAAGACTTTTAGGTAACTTAAAAGGTAAGACTGAGCGTGAGTACGGGGGCGGGTAGGACCCGCTACCTTATAGTACCGGGGGCCGAAGTCCGAGGTACAGAAAACTACCGAGGGGGGCCGGAATGCCCGAAAACTACCGATATAAGGGGCCGGAATGCCCGAAAACTACCGATACGAAGGGCTGAAACGCCCTAAAACTACGCGGGTTAATCGTAAGACCGTAGGTAAAATACCTTAAGACGTAGTTTTTACCTGCCCAATAAGAAATGCGGGTTATTCCTAACGAGGATACTAAACCCCGGGCTATACCCTTACAAAGTTATTAAGCCCTTGGATTATGCCTACGGGCCACTGAATCCGGGTCCGGCCTAGGAGGTTCGGACCCATACCGGAGGTAATCTCCCTTAAATAAGGAGCTCTTAACCCTTACTTATTTACCCAATTAGGTTCTAAGAGGACCTCCAGCCCGGGGGGTAACTCCCCCCCGGAGGCATAGTTTATAGTCTATAGGCTCGGGGACGAGCCTATAGGAGAGGGGATACTGTTATGGCAGTACCTACCCTGGAGCAAGGGCTCCGGGGTAGGGCTTACCCCTGGGGGTAATCCCCCGGGTAGACTACCTTCTTATATATGGTAATAGCGGCTTACCCTTAAGCGCTATTACCTACCCCGGATAGCTACTTTTGCCTTGGTGGCCGAGTGGTTATCACCCTGACATATAAATATATTGATTGATTGATTAATTTATACTACGGGTCTAATTAAGCTAATTCCGGCGTTCTTTAATACGCGGTTTTTTAGCCTTATTAATAACCGTAAAAACCTGATACTTATAACGTTTTTAATAAAGCAAAAACCGGTATCTATTAAGTTTTTACTTTTTATCCCTTAAGGTAGAGAATATTAATGGCCGTTTAAAGAATAATAATTTATTTATATACTTTTTGTATTTTAACTCCCTTAAGAAAATCTATAATATTACGACCGTATCCTTATAAAAGCTATCCTTAAATTTATTGCTTTTTTATTCCTTTATATATTTATATTACTTTAATCTTATATAATACTTTTAAATATTTTTATTAATATTTACGTATTTAATATATATCCTTTCTATATCATTATTGCTATTAATTCCTTTAAAGACTTTTAATAAACGTTTATTATTATATCCTTATAACTATAGAAGATATTTTCCGATTTATATAATTAATGTAACCGGTTTCCGTTCCTTTTTTTATTTTTTAACCGGTAATAGGTTTTCTTTATAAGGTTTTTAATAATTTTATTTATCTTTATAATAAAGTTAAACTATAATAATAATCCGGTAAATATTATAAATTGAATAATTACCCGGATATTTTACTTCGTAAATAATATTTAACGGTAATTATAAATATTAATTTTTATAATAAATCTTAATTTAATTTCCGTAAATAAAAGATAAGAAATAAAAATATATATAACGTTTTACTCCTTTTATTTATATTTATATCCGGCGTTTATTTAACTTTTAATATATATAATAAATAAGAAGTAAGTTAAACCGTTTTTATTTATCCGGAGTTAAATTATTAATACGTTATTACCCTTTTTTATAATATTATAATAACGGAGATATTTATTAATAATCTTTTTATCGTTAAAAATTAAATAATAATAACTTTAAAATATAAAATCTTTATACCTTTATTAATGCTTAATTTATTTTATTATAATTTATAAAATAATCGCTATAATTTTTACTTTTTAAATCCTTTTAATCTTAATCTTTTTACGTTTAACGGGAATTTATACTTACTTAAATTAACCTTTAAGATATTATTAAAATTAACTTTTTTCTTAACTTATTTTTACTTTATTTTAATAAAAAAAAAAAGATAAGTATTTTTAGTTTATTCCCTTTAACTTTAAACTTATTAAGATTTTAACGGATCCGTTTATTTCTTATTATTATAATTAAGTATATATATTTTTTTAATTTTATTTAAATGATTATTTAATTTAATAAAACCTTAATCGGTAATATAAAAACTTTAAACTTTAATACCGGGATAAAGGTTACTTTATAAATACCGTTAATTACTTTTAAATATTAATTCTGGACTTTTTATAATATTTAAATAAGCTTTTTTTTTATATCCCGGAATACTTTTAAGTATATATTAAATAACCGTAATATATATTATAGTTAACTTTATTATAGCTTAATAAATAGTCCGGGCCTTTTATAATATAGCTTTTTATATTAATATAATAAAATAAATAAGGTTTTTTTCTTATAAACTTATTTTTTTAAACCTTTTTATATAGTTTTTTTAATTAAACTTCTTATTTACTTAAAAATTAAGGACTTTAATATTAATATCCGGTTTTACCGTAACTTTCTTTAAGTTTATTATAGTTATTATATTGTATAATTTCGGGTTTTTACTTATATAAAAAAATTTATATTTATATAATATAAATTAAGCTTTATAAGTTTTCGTTTATTAAAAATAAACTTTATAAATTTATTTTATTTCTAGATAATTTATATATATAAAGGTATTATAGGTTAAGAAATAAATATTATTAATAAAGTTTTTAACTTAAATTTTCTATTTTAATTTAATAAACTTTTCGATTAATAAACAGTTAAAAAATAAGAATAATATAAAAGAAATAAGTAATCCTTAAGGAATCCTTATTATAACGGGCTTTATTAAGTTTATTTTTTATCCTAAATTAATTAATGTAATTTAATTGTTTAAAAAACTTTTTATTTATTTAATTAAGAAAAATAATATCCTTTTCTTTTTTAAATTATATAATAATTTTTAATAATTTACCTTATTAAAAATATTTATAATATTAAGAAAAAGAAGATTTATAATATGCTTTTTCCCGTAACTTTATACCGTATATATGCCGTTAATTAATCTTTTAAGGGCTATTTATATTAATTAATTTCTTTTTATTCTTATTTATTAATCGGAGAAAAGTCCATAATTCTTTATATAATCGTTAAGGATCCTTATTATTACCGTCTTTAAGGCCTTTTTTAACGTATATAAAAGTATAATAAATCTATAAGATTTTATTTTAAAGTAATCCGGCTTAATAAACTTCTTAAGGATAATTATCTTTATTTCCTTAAATTTATATAAGTAATAATTAACGTTAAAATATACTTAAAAGAAATAAATAAAAACCTTTTTAAATAATAAAGTTATTATTATTAAGAATTTATTAAGAATCTTATTTAATTTTAAGGCTTTATTTTTCTTTAATTTATTAATCGTTTTAATTATTATATCTTATATTATTATTTTATTTATTAATACGGGGTTAAGGTACGTAATATCGTCAATATTATTTAAGTTAACTTTTAACGGAAAAAGGAAAAATATTCCTTTAAGGGTTTCGATTTTACCGTTAAAGGTATTAATTAATATATTATCGGATCTCTTAAAAAACGGGAATTTAAGGATAAACTTTAATTTCCTATATTATTTTCTATTATATTTCGTTAACTTCTAGATATTATAAAATAAAATTATTAAATTATATACTATAAATTAAAAGTATATTTACTTAACCTTTTTAATAGTTTTTTCTTTTTCTTTTTAAGTAATCTTTAATTAATTAAGTATTTCTTAATTTTTATACTTAAAAGTTTATTTAATTAACCTTTTTACTTTTATAATTATAGTTATATAATTTTTATTTTAATAAATTTTAACTCTTTAAGAAGGTTTTATTATTGGGATAATCTTATTAATTATTTTGTTTAATATTTTATTATTTACTTTATAAAAAGGTCGATCCGGTTTTTATTATTTAATTAAGGGAGGTCCGTAAATTATATTATTATTTCTTCTGTTTTTATATAAACCTTTATTTTCTTAACCGTTTTTTACGCCCTTTTTATTAATAATAATAAGGTTATATTAATAATTTAATTTAAGGTTATTTATAATAATATATAATCCGAATTATATTTTAAGTCCTTTTATAACTTATATATTACGATTATATTAATAACCTTTTTTATATTAAAGGTTAAATTAATCGTTATTTTAAACTTATAATTCTTTTACGTAATAATTCCTTATAGTATTAATAATAAAAAGTTAACTTAAGCGGTAATTATTAATAAATTATTTAATTTAATATAATTTATCATATACCCTTCCTTATTTTATATATAATAATATAAGTTAAAGTCTTTAAGTAATATATACTTATTTAAAGTAATTAAAACCTTTTTAAGTAATAATATTATAAAAAATTTTTCCTTATTAACCGGCGGTAGGTTATATATATTATAAATATTAAAATTGCTTTTTAAGTTTTTTTCTTTTATAATACGGAGTATATAAAGGTTTTTATTATAATAAGTAATATTTTTAATTATTTACGTTAAGCCGTTTATTTATAAAGAAGTATATTTTAATTATTTTATCCCCTTTAAAGGTTAAATAAAACCCCTCCCTTAGGTTAATAAATGAATATATATATAAGTTATATGGTAATTTTTATATTATTATAACGTTAATGTTTTTAATTTCTTTAAACTTAAATATTAATATTATTACTTTAATTCCCTCGTTATAAACGTTATATTATATTATTTTTAGAAACGTTAATATATTATATATTAATTTTTATAAAAGCTCCCTTTTTTATACCCGTTTAAATTACGAACTTTTTATTAAAATTAAACGTTTTTTAACTTAATATTTTTTTAATTATTATTAAAGACGTAAAATAGCCGGCCCTTAAGGTTAGGATCGTAAGGAGCTTTCTCTTTTTTACCGTTATTTACCTTTTATTATTTAATTAATTAAGTTTACGTTTTAAAACTATTTTTAATTAATTTATTAAATTAATTTTATATATATTATACCGTTGGATTTTTATAGTTATTTAAGTCATTTTATATTTAATCTCCTTAATTCTTATTATATATTTAAAATTTTATATTAAGTATTCTTCCTTATTATATATAACGTATTTAAGTATACCCTTCGTAAGCCTTTTAATTATTAATTTTATATACTTATAAGTATTATAACTTTTAATATAAATTATATATTTTATAATATTAAAATATTTTATAATAATATATTTATAACTTTAATACTTAAAATATTAATAAATATTAACTATTTTATCTTATAACCGAATTATCTTAAGAAATCCTTTTTTAATAATTTTTTTATTTAAAACGTTATTATATATTTTTATTAACGTTACGCTTAATATAACGGTAAAGTACCTCTTTATATATTTTAAGGAATTAAGTCTTTTTATTACCGGCGGAAGCTTATAATTAATAATCTTAAGCTTTAAATAAAAAATTATATTCTCTTTTTTTATGTTTTTTAATATAGTTTTTCTTTTAGTTTTCTTAAAACGTAATAAGTATATCTTATTTATTACGACGATAAATAATTACTTTAAAACCTTAATTAACTTATACTTTCTTTTATTAATTTAAGCTTTAACCCTTTTTAAGCTTTTTTTTACTTTTAAAAACGTTATATTAAAGAAAATATTTTTACTTTATAACTTATATATTATAATAATTTATTTTATTAACGGTTTTATCGTTACTTTAAAAGCCTTTATTAATTATAACGGGTTTATTTTTACCACTACGTTCTTCTTCTTATTATTAAATAAACGGATTATTATTATCTTCGCTTTTTTTAACGCGGCCGCCCTCTCCTCCGTTATCCTTTTATTCTTTACCGCGGGTACCCTTTTTATTATTTTTATTATTTAGCTTTTTTTCATTTAAGGGGCTGTTACCTTTATACTTTTATTTTATATACTTAACCTTAAGCCGCTATCTTTACTTTTTATTAACGTTTTCGTTACTGCCTTTTAAGAGCTTTATAGCCGCTCCGTTTTCCTTAACTTTACCTTTATTTTTATATAAAAGTCTTTTACGTTTTTTAACTTAATCCGTAATATCGGTTAAGTTTTTAACGTAATATCCTTTTATTCTACCGTAAAAAGTCCTTTTAAGGCCTTTATTGCCTCCCTTACCGCCCTTTCGCCCTTATTTACCGCGCGATATACCGTCTCCGCCTTTTACCTTTAATCCCTTAAAATCTTATTTTCCTTATTAACCTTATTTCCCCTTTATATACTTTTAATAATACTTTTATTACGGTTTTCCTGCCTTTTCCCCCTATCCGTACCCCTCGCCGTTAATACTATACCGGCCTTTTTACCCCCTTATTTACTTATTATTTCCGTATTATTATTATACGTTTTATACGCTTTAATACGCGTATTTTATTAACCTTAATTCCCTTACTTATTTTAAGCGTTATCCGGCTTATTATTATTATATTACCCGTATGTATTATCGCCGTTTCTATTAATATAGCCGTTTATTACCTTATTCTTAATCATTACGTTATTTCTACTTATCGTACTTAATATACTTCTCTTACTGTTATTAAAGCTATACATGTACGTATCGTTTTGGACCTCTGGGGTCCCTTTGTTCGTCGCCATCCTTTTTTTACCTATTAAATTTATTAAGGGACTATAAGTATATCGTTTATATAGAGATCAATATAAATATATAAAGGAACGGAAAAATAACAAACTTAAAAATAGCCTTTATAAAGATACGGTTATAAAATTATAGATTTTCTTAAGGAAGTTAAAATATAAGAAGTATATAAAAAATTATTATTCTTTAAAAGGCCATTAATATCCTTTACCTTAAGGGATAAAAAGTAAAAACCTGGTAGACGCCGGTTTTTACCTTAACGTTATAAGTATCAGGTTTTTACGGTTATTAATAAGGCTAAAAGGCCGCGTATTAAGGAACGCCGGAATTAGCTTAACTAGATCCGTAGTATAAATCAATCAATCAATTAATCAATCATTTTAATTTAAATTAAAATAAATTAAGTTTAAGTATTGTTATTCTTTAAAAAGCTATTCTTTCTTAAAAGATTAATAGTAATAAAGGAAATTACGTTTAAAGATTCTAAGTAACTTACGTTATTCTAAATTATCTATAAGAAGTAAAATATTTAATACTTTCAAAAAAAAACGAGGATAAAGTCTTTTATATTATTTAGCCTCCCCGGTTATCGACGGTTATAAAGGAGACTAACTCCATACGGACCCATCCCAAGACCTTAATAATAATACGGAAGGAGAATTTTCGGTATCGTTACCTTTAATAGAACTTTAAATAAACTTTAACCGGGTATTAACGGGCCTAATATTTAACTTAAGTAATAATATAATAATACGGAATCTTTTATAAAACCTTCCTTAAGAATTTATTTTCTTAAAGGATAATAAAAGTTAATCTTTATTATTATATAATAGTAAACGTTTAAAATAATAAACTAAATTAATAATCTTAATTTAAATTTATATATATAAATAAATAATAATATATATACTTTAAACCTTTAATAATTAAAATTTTAAATTAAAAGAAGTAAATTTATAATAGAAATAGTTAATAATAATATACGTAGTACGTAATTTTAATTAAGCGAGGTATTAATTTTATAAAAATTATTATTTATCCTTAAAAATTTTCTTTTAAAAACGGGTATATTAAAGTTGAAGTTAAAGTCTTCTCGTTAAGGTACGGGTAACCACGTATGTATACGGTTACCTTCGGGGTAATAATTTTATTAAGATCGTTAATTATAATCTTTATACTTTTAAAAAAAAATTATTATAGGGGGATTTAAATACCTTAAATTTATAATAATAAGGCAGTTATAATTAAGTTTATATATAATTTAAAGCTTTTATATACTATAGGTATTATTAATTATTAATACGTTAAATTAAACCCGTAATTTGAAAGTTATTACGTTAATTTAAAAAGGAAAATTACGACGT
This sequence comes from Niebla homalea, assembly GCA_019925105.1. Lineage (NCBI taxonomy): Eukaryota > Fungi > Ascomycota > Lecanoromycetes > Lecanorales > Ramalinaceae > Niebla > Niebla homalea. The sequence goes on from JAHGAU010000009.1 coordinate 1,034,129, forward strand.
ATAAGTTAAGAAACATCCTAGGTCGGTAAGGTCTTAAATTAATAAAACCAGTATTAAACCTATTAAAGTATTATTAAAGTTATATAGGTACTTAAATATATTTAATTAAACCCTGAAAATACCCTTTCGGGCTTATAACCTATTAAATTTAAGAGATATAAATTGGTTAACTTAATTTATTTAAAAGGTTTAATTAAGTCCAAGAATTCCGCGTTAATCCGATTAAGTAAAATTATTATATCTAACGTTAAATCCGGGACCTCGTTATTTTACCTCCTGCGTCATATATGAGTCTTATAGGTCACGTAACCAGATCCCGTGATATCTCTTGGCGCTCTCTTCTTGGATTTCGACACTTACGGCCACCGGGCCCTACCCTTTTACCTACAGATTCGACTTCAGCAATACCCCGGAGATCACGGTTTTAAGCGATTTAAAGCTTATAAATTCATGATTATAAACCGGGTATATCTACGATAATTATCCGGCTTACTTAAAAGCCGATTTTTCTCGGGTTTTTTCAACTTATATTTATTAACCTGCCTTAATACTTTATTACTACCTTATATAATCGTTTCCGCGCTAACCCGGACCTTCGCATATATACTCTTTACGTCCGAGAAGCTTATTATAATGTTTTTAATGGTGGATTACTCTTGGGATAAAAGCATTTTTTTATTGGTAATAAATTATTAGGATCTTAACTGGAGCTGAATCTTAGCTTTACCGGAGCGGAGCGGCTTTACCTTGTTCCGCTAACTTAACGCACGTATCTTTATATATATAATACCCACATAGTTAGCTACCTACTCAACAATCATACATATTACATACATTTTACCCTTTATACTGAGCGCGCCACAAATATCTTAAATAATAATAATCCCGATAACGAAGATAAATAACTATATAAAATTAAACGTTTCCTGGATAAACGGGTTACTCTTATAAAATGAAAAAAATACTTTATAAAGTAAAAAAGCTATAAATATAAATGTAACGGATAATTTTATATTAACCGCCTAAGTTATATTAATAAATATGTAAAGAATTACGACGTAACTTTAAAGTTAAACGAAAGAAAATAAATAAGTAATACGTTGCTTATACCGTAATAACGTTCTGTAATTAAAGCTACCTTATCATAAAAAAAACCCCCGTGGTCGTGCTAGGAAAAACGCCTAGATTTATCCGTTATTATCGGGACGTTATATACCTATTTTATGACCGGAACAGATAGTACCTATATTTATTTTATTCTGCGTAAATACCGCTACGTATAATAAGAATTCCGGGACTTTCATTTAGGTTATCATTATTTTTTTTAAGATAATAATAGTAATGCTTTTATCCTTAAAAGACATAATGTTCTACGTTTATTAAATTAAATAAAAACAATTAATCCATAGCACTTTAAGTTATAGTATTTAAATTCATATATGATTATTATTCGAGGGAATCAGAGAATATCCTCTAAAATTATGATTTAAGGAAAAGTATTGTAAAATTATTTTGTTACTTTTCATTATATTATATTGGCGGTAAGCGGGGTTATATTATTCACTATATATAACGTAATTGCCTACTAATTCTTACTTTTTAGCATCCTTCCAATCCTTTATCCTTTATACTTGGTCCCTTTATTATATTTATATATTAATAAGCGGAACAGCTAAAATAAAAAACGATATATTTTATTACTTACCCAATTACGGTATCGATCAGCTATAGAAAGTAGTTAATATATTTCAGAGAGTTATCGGAGTAAAACGTTACACGGATAAGCCAGAATTATTTACGTTAAATAAGTTATTTAATTTAGCCGTTATAAAGAAGCTTAAAACAAAGGACAGGGATATTAATGAATTTTCTTACCTAATATTCAATGTTAATAATACTTTTATATGGCTTAATAATAACGTAAATTTTAATAACGTATTAGCGGTAAAAATTATTAATTATATTATAGTATAAAACCGAAACTTTCCTGGTAAGAATACCCAAAACCTTATTACGCTTAAATAACTATAAACTTTCAATAGATAAAGGGATATTAAAAGGACTCGGATAAACCTTAAGGACCCGGCAATTATACGTATTAACCACGTTTTATACTTTATAAGCTGGAAGGATACGTACATTTTTCGAGGACAAGATGGATACTCTTAAGCCTCCTTACTGACCGAGCGTATAAAGAGGATTAAAAATTAATTTTTTTAACTTATTAAGGTATTATATAAATAGCGGATAATAGTAACATTAAGAACCTTAGACCTTAATAGTAAATAATCTAGAATATATAAAAAGGACGCAATAACTTAAGTAAATCGCCCTAAATATATTATCGGGTTAACATAATTAAAATCGACTAAATTAAAAAAACCCGGTAATATAATACAGCCGTTAAGGAAGGATAAGAACATATAGGTTATAATAGAAATCCCAGAAAGCGATAATACATTACCGTCATTAAGTATAAACGTATAAATGGATTTCGATAAGCTTATAAATATTATCGTAAACCCGGTTAATAAAAAACAGGAATAGGAAAGCGAGTTAATAAGGACATATATTATATTTAACTAAAACGTTAACGCATTCATACTGTTTTAGCTCCTTAATAAGTTAAAATCCGCAATTTTAAATATCGGTTTAAACGTCTTCACGAAATATATTATCCGTATGAAGGACGTAATCAGAAGAATGAATTTTAACCCGAGATTTACTAACAGAATAAAAATAATAAAAACATATATAGCGAATATAGTTACGATTATAGATAATGTCAATACGTTAGATACTATATTATCTTAATTAACTAAAAATGCCGTCGCGAAATTAAAAGTAAATATATTTATATTAATAAATTTCCTTAAAAAGAATTACGTTATCGCAGAGTAGTTATAAACGCTACTATTAAATAAAGTGAATAAACTTATCAATAAAATTTCTGAAAGTTAAATAATAGATAAACATATAATAATGGGGACGTTATTCTCTTTTCCTTTATTCAGGCATTAATAAGATCTGGAGTTGCACTTATCCTTATCCTAGTAATAGGACAGTAATATATACGTAAAGGACAGACTCTAGATAGATAGCCTGTTTGTCCCTCTGATAAACATTATAGATACGATATACCCATAACAGAACTTGCAGTTCCTATCAAATCCTTTTAATTATAAGTTAATAGAAAAAAAATACGTATAATAATTATACGGCGGCTTTTATATTATTATAATATTAACGTTTTTTACTTTTTTAAACCTAAATGTTAATAATATTATTTCAATTACCTTATTTTATATATTATATTATTTTATTTTATTTTTAAAAGCGTTCATATATGATATATTAACTTTTATTAAAGCTTTTTATTAATATTTATTTAAGTCATTAACCTTTTATTAAAGCTAAATATTATTTACCCCGGCTTTTTTATATTTACCGTTATTACCTTAAAACAAATAAATTTAGGGGTTAATATTATAGAAAACTTTTTTTTCTTCGCATTATTTATTACCGTTTTCTACCTTTTTTTATTTTATTAATTTTATTTATATTTAAGGATTATTTTTGGTTATTTTACCGGTTTAAATTTATATAAATTATAACTTTAAACCTTAGGCGTTATCCTAGTTTCCTTATGTTTAATTTTTTAATTGATATTAAATATTATTAATCTTCTACCGGGTAACCGTTTTTTTAATATATTATATATTTAAGTATATCCTTTATTAAGCCTTTTATTATTAAATTTATGTATTTATGAATATTATAGCTTTTAACGTATATTATATACTTTATATTATTAGGGTATTTTATAATAATATGCCCCTAATTTTAGTATTTAAATTATTAATGAATATTTACTATCTTATTTTACAGCTAGGTTAACTTAAAAAATTTATTCTCCGTTATTTTTTTATTAAAGATATTATTATATATTCTTATTAATATTATACTTAAGATAACTATAAAGTATCTCTTTATATAATTAAGGGTATCCGTTTTTTTTATTATAAATAAAAGCTTATAATTTATAATCTTTAGTCTGGATAAAAGACCGTATTAACGTTTTCTTATGGCCCGTCCGGATATTAATCGCCGTACGTTTTAACTATAATTATTACCCGTTTAATATTATTATTGATTATCGGCTTACCGTCCGTTATTAATAAGTATTATTAATAAAACTTTTATTTTATTTCACTACTCCCTATAAGGGCGTAAATAAGTTAACTTTAATATAATATCAAAGTATAAACCCCTTTAAGGTGGTTAAAAAGTAAAGGGTATATTACGTATAATTGAAGACATTAAAGTACAAAGGTATAAGAGTGAAGGGGCCGAAGGCCCTAATATACCCAGTCGGTGATACTCCTGGGTGCCGGACTAACCTGGGCTACCAACACCCCTGAACCCTGATAATTACCGATAAAAAAGGGTATAAAAAACGGTTAAAAAAGCCAAAATATATATAAAGGCGGAAGAAATAATATCTTAATTAATAAAGTTTTTCCGGCTTAAAAATAAAAAGTAAATTAATTTATTTATAAAACGGATAATAAAGGTATTAAATAAAGTAACTAATATAATAATTCTAATAATAAAGCCGTCTTAAAAAATTAAGATTTATTAAAATAAAGAATATATAACGGTAATTATAAAAGTAAAAAAGCTAATTAAATAAATTAATAAATATAGAAATTAAAAAACGTTAATATAATTAAAAGAAGCTTAAAAAGAAAAAAAAAGAATTATTAAAAAGGCTAAATAAAATATACTTTTATTTAATAATATACGATTTAACCGTTTCTTTTTATAATATTTTAAAATTAATAAAAAATAATAAAAAATAAAATAAAAAAACTCAAATATATTCTTAAGTTCCCGCCCCTTAAGAAACTTAATAATATAATAATTAATATCTTTGATAATAAAATCGAAACTTTTAAAGGAGCGTTTCCCCCCCCCCCCGCTGGACGTTAATTTATTTAATATTAAGGGTATTACGTATCCGGACTTAATGATAATAAGTAGAATTATAATTTAAAAAATAATAACTAAAATAATTAATAAGATTTACGAATTATAATTAAGAATAGCGACGAACGAGGAGGCCCTAAGGCTCCAAAACGATACGTATACGTATAGCTTAAGTAATAGTAAAATAAATGTTTTAAATACGATAAGTATAAGTAGTATAATAGTTAAAATTAAAAGGGTAAAAGGACGAATAATTTATATTAATAAAAACAAGAGTAAATCGTATAAATAATATAATAACGATAAGATAAAAGGCCTTTAAATTAAATAGAAAACCTATAAGTAATAAAAAACGCGTAAAGAAGTATATAAAACGTATAAAATTAATATAATTATAATAAAAAAATAAAGATTTAAAGATTTAAAAAAGTTAGAACGGTAAATGTAATAAAAAGAATAGGCAATAAATAGGTATAAAGTAATAATAATAATAAAGGTATTAAGAATATATAAAATAGAAAGTAAATAAATAAAGGGAGTAAGTCGTTATATAATTAAGGGTAAATTATAAAAGGGTTAAACCAATAAATTTACGGAGGAAATATAACGGGTAAAAAAACGATAAAGGCCTTAAAAAGCCTCCTTTCAACGGAGTAAAAAATATTATATTAAAACTTAATTAATACTATAAGTAAGGCTACGGAGCGTAAAAGACTTCTATATAAGAATAAGTATAGAGTTAAAACGGTTACGCGGCGCGTAAAAAGAAATAATAAAAATATTAATAAATAATAAAAAAGGAAATTAAAAAAGCTTTATATAAAATAAAGGAACAGTAATAAAAGCATTATAAAAAAGAAAAAATTAAACAATAAAAATTATAAAAAGGTATTTATAGTAATAAAGAAAAGGATAATAAAAATTAAAAATAAAATGACTGGGTTCAAAAAGTGTTATGGCAGTACCTACCCTGGAGCAAGGGCTCCGGGGTAGGGCCTACCCCTGGGGGTGATCCCCCGGGTAGACTACCTTCTCATATGGTAATAGCGGCTTACCCCTAAGCGCTATTACCTACCCCGGATAGCTACTTTTGTCCATAAGATGGCCGAGTGGTTATCACCCTGACAATATAATAAATAAGAAATAAATTAAATTATTTTTATCCGTCCGGAGTTAAATTATTAATACGTTATTACCTTTTTTTATAATATTATAATAGCGGCAATATTTATTAATAATATTTTTATCGTTAAAAACTAAATAATAATAACTATAAAATATAAAGTTTTTATATTTCCGTTAACGTTTAATTTATTTTATTATAACTTATAAAATAAATATTATAACTTTTACTTTTTAAATCCTTTTATTTTTAATTTTTTTTGCGCTTAACGTAAGTTTATATATATTTAAATTAACCTTTAAAACGTTAATAAAGTTAATTTTCTTTTTAACTTATTGTTATTTTATTTTAATAAAAAGAAAAATAAATATTTTTAATTTATTCCCTTTAACTTAAGGCTTATTAAGATTCTAGCGGATCCACCCGTTTTTTATTATCGTAATTAAATATATATATCTTTTTAACTTTATTTAAGTAATTATTTAATTTAATAAAACTTTAATTAATAATATAAAAACCTTAAACTTGAATACCGGGATAAAAGTTACTTTATAAGTACCGTTAATTATTCTTAAATATTAATTTTAGACTTTCTATAATATTTAAATAAACTTTTTTTTATATCCCGGAATACTTTTAAGTATATATTAAATAACCGTAATGTATATTATAATTAATTTTATTATAGCTTAATAAATAATCCGGGCTTTTTATAATATAACTTTTTATATTAATATAATAAGATAAATAAGGGTTTTTTTTATAAAATTATTTTCTTTTAAACTTTTTTTTTATAATTTTTTTAATTAAGTTTTTATTTATTTAAAGGCTAAGGAATTTAATATTAATATCCGGCTTTATTATAACTTTATTTAAGTTTATTATAATTATTATATAATATAATTTTAAATTTTTAATTATATAAATAAGCTTATACTTATACGGTATAAATAAAGTTCCGTAAATTTTTATTTATTAAAAATAAACTTTATAAGCTTATTTTAATTTTAATTAATTTATACGTATAAAAATATAATAAATTAAAAAATAAATATTATTAATAAAGTTTTTAATTTAAACCTTTTATTTTAATTTAATAAAGTCCTCAATTAATAAATTATTAAAGAATAAAAATAATATAAAAAAATAAATAATCTTTAAGGAATTTTTATTATAATAAGCTTTATTAAACTTATTTTTTATCTTAAATTAATTAATATGATTTAATTACTTAAAAACTCTTTATTTACTTAATTAAAAAAAATAATATCCCCTTTTTCTTTAAGTTATATAATAATTTTTAATAATTTACTTTATTAAAAATTTTTATAATATTAAGAGAAAAAAGATTTATAATATGTTTTTTCCCGTAATCCTATATTATATATATATTATTAATTAATTTTTTTATGGTTATTTTTATTAACCGATTTTTTTTTTTTTTTATTTATTAATTAAGGAGAAATCCGTAATTCTTTATATAATTATTAAGGATCTTTATTATTATCGTTTTTAAGGTTTTCCTTAACGTATAAAAAATATAATAAATTTATAAAACTTTATTTTTAAATAATCCGGCTTAATAAACTTCTTAAGGATAATTTTTTTTTTCTTTAAACTTATATAAATAATAATTAATATTAAAATATACTTAAAAAAAACATTTTTTTAAACGGTAAAATTATTATTAATAAGAATTTGTTAAGAATCTTATTTAATTTTAAGGCTTTATTTTTTTTTAATTTATTAATCGCTTTAATTATTATATTTTATATTATTATTTTATTTATTAATACGGGGTTAAAATACGTAACGCGGTTAATATTATTTAAATTAACTTTTAACGGAAAAAAGAAAAATATTCCCTTAAAAACCTTAATTTTATTATTAAAAGTATTAATTAATATATTATTGGGCTTCTTAAAAATAGGAATTTAAAAATAAACTTTAATTTTTTATTTTATTTCTTCTTATATTTTATTAACTTTTAAATATTATAAAATAAAATTATTAAGTTATATATTATAAATTAAAAATTAAAAATATATTTATTTAATTTTTTTAATAATTTATTTTTTTTCAATAACTTTTAATTAATTAAGTATCTTTTAATTTTTATATTTAAAAGTTTACTTAATTAATTTCTTTATTTTTATAATCGCGGTTATATATTTTTTATTTTAATAAATTTTAACTTTTTAAAAAAACTTTATTAACGGAATTATTTTATTAATTACTTCGTTTAATATTTTTATTATTTACTTTATAAAAAGGTTAATTTAATCTTTATTATTTAATTAAAGGAGGTTTATAAATTATGTTATTATTTCCTCCGTTTTTATATAAACCTTTATTTCTTTAACCGTTTTTTACGCCCTTTTTACCTATAATAATAAGGTTATATCAATAATTTAATTTAAAGTTATTTATATTAATATATAATTTAAGTTATATTTTAAGTCTTCTTATAACCCGTATATAATAACCGTATTAATAATATTTTTTAAATTAAACGTTCAGTTAATTATAATCTTAAATCCTTAACCTTTTTATATTATAATCCCTTTTAATGTTAATAATATAAAGTTAAACCGGGTAATAATTATTAATAACTTTTTAAATTTTATATAATTAATTATACGCTTTTTTTTATTTTATTTATTATAATAAAGATCAAAGTTTTTTATTAAAAAATATTTATTAAATCCGGCTATAATATCCTTAAGTAATAAGATTATAAAAAGCCCTTTTTATTAATTAATAGCGGATTATATATATTATAAATATTTAAATTTTTTAAAATAATTCCTTTTTATATAATTTAAAATATATATAGATTCCTTCCGTAATAAATAATATTTTAATTATTTATATTTAATCTTTATTTATAAAGAAATATATGCGTATTTTCTTATTTTTTAAAGGTTAAATAAAAATTATTTCTTAAATTAATTAAAGAATATATATATAAGTTATATAACGGCTTTTATATCGTTATAATATTAATATTTTTTTTTTTTTTTAAACTTAAATATCAATATTATAACTTTAATTACTTTTTATATACGTTATATTATATTATTTTTAAAAATATAAATATATTATATATTAATTTTTATTAAGTTATTTTTATCGATTTTTATTTATATAAACGGTTTTTCCTTAAAATTAAGTATTATTTATTTTAATTTTTTTATTATAATAATTATCCCGATTAAATAATTAACCTTAAGGATTAATATTACTAAAAGTTTCCTTTTTTTTTACGTTATTAATTATTACGTTTTATTTTTCTTTATTTAATAAGTTCCGTTTACGTTTTAAAATTATCCTTAATTAATTTATTAATTTAAATTTATATAAATTATAATGTTAAATTTTAATTATTATCTTAATCTTTTTACGTTAAGTCTTTTTAATTTTTATTATATATTATAAGTTTTACGTTAAGTAATTCTTATTTTTATACGTTATATATTTTAATATATTTTTTATTAAGCTTTTTATTATTAAATTTACGTACTTATATATATTATACCTTTTAACGTATATTATATATTTTATATTATTAAAATACCTTATAATAATATATTTATATTTTTAATATTTAAAATATTAATAAATATTTATTATTTAATTTTATAATTTTATTAATTTAAAAGATTTACTTTTTATTAATTTTTTATTAAGGATATTATTATATATTTTTATTAACTTCATATTTAAAATAACCGTAAAGTACTTTTTTATTTAATTAAAAATATTTAATTTTTTTATTATAGGAGGAAAACTATAATTTATAATCTTTAACCCGGAATAAAAAATTATATTCTCCCTTTTTATTTATTTTAAGGTAACCTTTTTTTCTTTTTTTATAAACCTTATTAAGTATATCATATTTATTATAATAATAAATAATTATTTTAAAATTTTTATTATTTTATATCATTTTTTACCGGTTTATCCTTTGAATTTTTAAGTTTTTCTTTTATTTTTAATAAAGTTATATTAAAAAGGATATTTTTACTTTATAACTTATATATTATAATAATTTATTTTATTAATAATTTTTTTATTACTTTAAATATTTTTATTAATTATAAAAAGTTTATTTTTATAATTATATTTTTCTTTTTTATTTAATAATTATATAACTATTATTTTCATTTTCTTTAATATTGCCGTTTTTTTTTAATTGTTTTTTTTTTATTAATATAAATGTTATTTTTATAGTTTTTATTATTTAATTTATTTTTACTTTTATCCGTAAAGCTTCTTCCGTTATTCTTTTATTTTATATATAGTTTTTTAAATTTTTTTTACCTTTTTTTATTAATATTTTTATTATTACTTTTTAAGCTCTGCGTAACCTCTTTAAATCCTTTGATCCCAAATAAAAAATCTAAATTAAAAACTTTATTAATAATATTTTTTTAACCTATAATATTTTTATATATATAAATTATTTAGAATTAAAATAAGCTTATAAAGTTTATTTTTAATAAATAAAAATTTATAAGACATAATTTATACCATATAAGTATAAGTTTATTTATATAATTAAAAGCTTAAGGCTATACGATATAATAATTATAATAAATTTAAATAAAATTACGGTAAAACCAGATATCAATATTAAAGTCTTTAATTTTTAAATAAATAAAAAGCTTAATTAAAAAAACTATATAAGAAAAGTTTAAAAAAAATAACTTTATAGGAAAAAGGTTTTATTTATCTCGCTATATTAATATAAAGAATTATATTATAAAAGGCCCGGATTATTTATTAAATTATAATAAAATTAACTATAATATACGTTATAATTATTTAATATATACTTAAAAGTACTTTAGGATATAAAAAAAAGCTTATTTAAATATTATAGAAAGTTTAAAACCGGTATTTAAGAATAATTAACGGTATTTATAAAGTAACCTTTATCTTAATATTAAAGTTTAAGGTTTTTATATTATTAATTAAAATCTTATTAAATTAAATAATCGCTTAAATAAAGTTAAAGAAATATATATACTTAATTATAATAATAAACAACGGGCGGATCCGTTAAAATCTTAATAAACTTTAAATTAAAAAGAATAAATTAAAGATATTTATCCTTTTTCTTATTAAAACAAAGTAAGAATAAATTTAAAAAAAATTAATTTTATTAATATCCCGGAGGTTAATATAAACGTATATAAACTTTTATTAAACGTAAAAAAGAATAAAATTAAAAAATTTTAAAGAATAAAAACTATAACGATTACCTCATAAGTTATAATAAAATAAATTAAATATTAATAAAAATATAAGAATTTTATGTTTTAAAGTTATTATTATTTAACTTTTAATAATAAAAAGATTATTAATAAGTATCTCCGTTATTATAATATTATAAAAAAAGGTAATAACGTATTAACGATTTAATTTTAAACGGATAAGAATAATTTAATTTACTTCTTATTTATTATATATATCGGAGGTCGGATAAATACCGGATATAAATATAAATAATAGAAACAAAATATTATATATATCCTTATCTTATATTTTTTATTTATTAAAGTTAAATTAAAACTTATAATAAAGATTAATACTTATAACTACCGTTAAATATTATTTATAAAGTAAAATATATAAGCGGTTATTAAATTTATAATATTTATTAAGTTATTAATATAATTTAACTTTATTACGAAAATAAATAAAATTATTAAAAATCTAATTAATAAGCCCCGTTATTAAATTAAATCCTTAAGATAACGTAAAAATTATATTTAATAAAAGGCTTAAGGATATAACGTTAATATAACGTAAAAGAAAAATATAATAATATCGGCGGTAATAATAATGGAAAAGTAAAAAACATATATATCGGTAAAGGTATTTAAAGGTATAATTTAATATTAATACTAAGTAAATCGGTAAAAATACAGAAAAACAATAGGTCCGGGGTAACCTTTATAATAATACGGTTATAATATTATAGATTTCTTTAATAGAGTTAAAACGTAAAAGTTATATAAGTTAATCGCCACCCTTTAAATAACCCTTAATACTCTTTACCTTAAAAGGTAATAAGTAAAGGTCTTATAAATGCCGTTTTTACCTTAACGTTATAAGTATCAGGTTTTTATGGTTATTAAGAAAATTAAAAGGCTACGTATTAAGGAACGCCGGAATTAACTTAACTAAATCCGTAATATAAATAAATAAATTAATTAATAATATTAATATTTTTTATTTCCTTAAATTTAAATATTAATATTATAACTTTAATTATTTCTTTACGTACGTTATATTATATTACCCTTGAAAGTATAAATATATTATATATTAACTTTTATTTAGTTTTCCCCGTTAACTTTTATTTATATAAATAATTTTTCTTCAAAATTAAATATTATTTACTTTAATTTTTTTATTATAATAATCATTTTAATTAAGTAATTAATTTTAAGGATTAATATCGTTATAAATTTCCTTTTTTTTTTTACGTTATTAATTATTACGTTTTATTTTTTTTTTATTTAACGGGCTTTATTTATATTTTAAGATTATTTTTAATTATTTTATTAATTTAAATTTATATAAATTATAATATTAAACCTTAATTATTATTTTAATTTCCTTACGTTAAGACTTTTTAACTTTTATTATATATTATAAGTCTTACGTTAAGTAATTATTATTCTTATATATTACGTATTTTAATATATTCTTTATTAAATTTTTTATTATTAAACTTACGTATTTATATATATTACATTTTCCGGTATATATTATATATTTTATATTATTAAAATATTTTATAACAATATATCTGTATTTTTAATATTTAAAGTATTAATAAATATCCGCTATTTCGTTTTATAACCTTATTAATTTAAGGGATTTACTTTTTATTACCCATTTATTAAGGATATTATTATAAATCCTTATTAATATTACGCTTAAAATAACCGTAAAGTATCTTTTTATTTAATCAAAAATATTTAGCCTCTTTATTATAAAAAGAAAATTATAATTAATAATCTTTAACCCAAAATAAAGGATTATATTCTTTTTTTATCCGTTTCAAAGTAATTTCCTTTTCCTTTTTTATAAATTTTATTAAGTATATCCTATTTACGGTAATAATGAATTATTATTTTAATATTTTTATTATTTTATATTTTTTTTATTAATTTATTTTTTTAATTTTTTAAGTTTTTCTTTTATTTTTAATAAAATTATATTAAGGGAAATATCTTTATTTTATAATTTATATATTATAATAATTTACTTTATTAATAACGCCCTTATTATTTTAAAGGTTTTTATTAATTATAAAAAGTTTACCTTTATAATTATATTCCTTTTTTCCTTATTTAATAATTATATAATTATTATTTTCGTTTTTTTTAATATTATTATTTTCTTTTTAATTTTTATTTTTTTTATTATTAATATAAATATTATTTTTATAGTTTTTATTATTTAACTTATTTTTATTTTTATCCGTAAAACTTCTCCCGTCGCTTTTTTTATTTTATATATAGTTTTTTTAATTTTTTTTATTTTTTTATTAATATTTTTATTACCGTTTTTAAGTTCCGTATAACTTTTTTAATTCTTTTAATTTTACTTTTACTTTTATATAAAAGTCTTTTAATCCTTTATAGCTTAATTTATAATATTAATTAAATTTTTAATATAATATCCTTTTATTTAATTATAAAAAGGCTTTTTAATATTTTTATTATATTCTTTCCGTATATTTAATAATAATTTTTTTTATAACTTATCCTTAATTACTTAATATTCCCTTATTTTTACTTAGTTTTTTTTTAATTTATATATATTTAATAAAGCTTTCTCCGTTTTTATTTATTTTTTATTTATCGTTATATATTATTTTTATTTCCTTTATTCTTAATTTATTTTTTATAATTACGTTACCTTTTACGCGTTATATACGTTTTTTTACGCGTATCTTATTAGTTATAAATTTTTTATTTAATTTAAAAGTTTTTTATTATATAGTTATCGCGTTATCCGTATAAATTATTATTATTTCTATTAATAAGGGCCGTTTATCCTTTTATTTTTTTAATTTCTATTATTATTCCGCTTCCGTTTATCGTATTTAAGGTATTTACCTTATTATTACTTAAGCTATATACGTATATATCATTTTAAATTTTTAAGGTTCCGTTATTTATCGTTATTTTTTTTTATAATAATAATATATTTAATTCCCGTTATTATTATAATAAGAAATAATTTTTTTATTTATAAGTTATAAATACATTATTATAGTTAATATTTATGGTTTTTTTATTAATTTCTTATACGTAAATTTAATTAATATAAACTTTATATTATTTTTTATAAGAATTAAAAAAAAAAATTTATATTAATAAGTTTTAATAGTTTTTATATATATAAAGATAAATAGATAATATATTACGTTTAATATAAGATTTTATATAAATATTTATAAATAATATAATTATTTTTAATTATTTATTAAAAAAATATATTATTTATTTATATTAAGATTTTTAAATTCTTAAAGATAAATATATAAATTTTTCACCGATAAAATTATTTATTAATTATTTTATAATTAAGTTTTTAATTAATAATTTAATTTTTAAGGATATTTACGCTTAATAATAAAATAAAAGTTAAATAAAATCTTAAATTTCTTAATTTATTAAAGGACCTTAAAGTTTTCCTTAATTTTATAAATTAATTATATATTAGATATAGAATTATACTTAATATATTATCCCGTTTTAAGTATATAAAACCTTTTTTATTATAGATTTAAAAAAAGTAAATTTAAAATATATTAATTTACGTCATAAATAAAGGATATTTCGGATTAAGTTTATATTTATTTAAGAAGAAAACTATATTTTTAAGGATTTAAAAAACGTATTTTTAAAACCGTTATTTTTTATATATTATAATCTTAATTAACCGTTATTTACCGATATTAATATATATAAAAAATTAAGTATTATAGCTATAAAATATTATATTAAGGATAATATTAAGATTTTAATTAAAGCTGAATTTTAACTTTTTTGGAGCGGAACGGCTTTACCTTATTCCGCTTACTTAATACGTACCTTTATATATATAATACTTATATAGTTAACTATTTAATAATTATATATATTATATATATTTTACCCTTTATATTAAACGCGTTATAATTTAATAATAATAATATAAGATCGTAGTAATTATTATAGTAAATAGATAAATATTATTATTATAAAATCTTAAATTTATATAACGTAAAAGACGCAATAAGCCTAATAAACTTAATAAAACTTTCTTTATTAATAACTTTATTACCGGTTATTATTACCTATATTAATTTAATAGATAAATAATTAACCCGGTAAATAAAGTTAAGCCTTAAATTTATCCCTTTTAATAAGTTAAACGACGATATTATTAATTATAATACTTACGTTTATTAATAAATAATTTAAATAACTTTTTAATTATTTTATACTTAAATTTATACTATAGTTTTTAAAAATATTATTAAAAGATTTTACTTTTAATCCTTTTATTTATAACGTTTTTACTTTTATTAAGTTACTCCGTAATATTAATAATATCGATCCGTAATATATATATACGTATCTTAAATACGGAGCTTATACTTAATATAAGTTATTTAATAAAATAATAAAAGTTAGTATTAATATTAATATAAAACTTTAAATAAATAAACTTAAAAAAAGATTTAAATATATAATAAATAAAACCTTTATAATATTTTAACATAATACCTTATATAATATCCCGTATAATATATTATAAGATATAAATAGGTTTTTATTATTTTTATTATAAATTCCTTAATAAATTTAATTATAAATGGTTTAATAATAAGTATTTAAGTTATAATATATACCTATAATATTAAGATTTAAGTAAAAAAAAGGTAAATTATAAATATATTACTCTATATATTATACGTTATTTTATAAAGCTTATCTTTAATATTATTATTTAATTACTTATAATATTATTACCCTTAATAAACTTAATATAGCTTTAATACTAAACCTTTTATTCTTATAATACTTACTTTTAAAGTAACTTAAGTTTACCGGATATTACCCTTTTATTTATATTATTTAGCTTACCAGGCTATAAACTTAACTTTAATAATATTTCGGAGATTACCGTTTTAAGCGATTTAAAGCTTAAAAAAATGATAATTATTTCCCAGGTATAATTATAATAATTACCCGGTTTAATTTTTCTTGATTTTTTAACTTTTACTTATTATTATATATTAATATTTAATAATTATTTTATATAATCGTTCTTATACGTTTTCGGACTTTTATTATTATTATTTTTACGTCCGAAAGGCTTATTATAATGTTTTTTATTGGTTATTATTAATAAATAACCTTTAAAATAAAAGTATTTTTTATTAATAATAAATTATTAAGATCTTAATTAAAGTTAAGTTTTAACTTTATTAAAATAAAGCGGTATTATTTTATTCCGCTTATTTAACGTATATTTTTATATATATAATACTTATATAGTTAATTATTTAATAATTATATATATTATATATATTTTATTTTTTATATTAAGCGCGTTATAAATAACCCGTTATTTTATAATATTACGGAGATTAATAATTTATTAAAAATTATATATAATAAAATATAATTAATAATATTCTTTAATAAAAGCTTAAATATAATTAAAAAAATTTATTAACCTATAAAGTTAAAAATTATAAATATAATTTAAATTATATATAAAATTAAATATTTAATTAAAATATTTTATTATAAATTTAATTATATAATTTTTATAAATTATAATATAATTATTAATATCTTTAAATAAATAAATTTAAAGATCTTTATAATTAATAAGCTTAATTTTTATTTAATTTATATATTATAATATTTATTAATATTTAATATTTTATTACGTTATAAATTAAGTTTAATAAATACCGTTTTAATATATTTTTACGAATAATTAATAATATATAAACTTTATTTTTAAAATCGGAATTCTTAATAACGTAAATAATAATAAATTAATTACTTTTTTATTATATTTATATTTTAAATAAATTTAAAAATTAAATTAAAAAAGAATATATAAAAGATAATATATAAATAAAATTATAAAAAATCTTAATAATTAAAGAAAAATTAAATTTATAAAATATAAAAATTAAATTACGCTTTATATTAAAAAAATCTTTATTTATAATTTAAAATCCGTTAATTATTTTTTATAATTATATATACTTAATATATTTAAGAAAATAATCTTTTTATTGAAACGGATAATTATTTAATTATAAGGGTAAAATTAATTAATTTAAATAAGTAATAACGCTTAAAAATAAACCGTTATTATTATATAAGGGATATTAAACCTTAAAGGCTACCTTTACGGGGTATATATAGGCATTAATATTACTTCCTTTCTTATATATTCGTCCTTAAATATATAGCTTATTAAATTACGCTTTTAGAAAATTACCCCAGGTTAGAGGCCCTATAAGGCCCGACTTTAATATCTAGTAAAAGCTTTTATAAGGATTACCTACCGGGGGTTAAGCCGGTTCCCGTAAGACATTACGCTTTAAGGTAAAGCCGGCCCCCGTAAAATACCGTATTTTAAGTTAAATTAACCCCCGTAAAGTATCGCACTCGGTAGGGCTTAGAGGCCCCCGTAAGGGCATGTCCCGGGGTTAAGCCGGTCCCCCCATAAGGGTACCGTACTCGAAAATAAAGTCGGCCCCGGTAAGGCACCGGACTTTAGGTTTCAGTAAGAGCCCCTATAGGGATCACCTACCGGTAAATGGTAAGAGCCCCCGTAAGGGGTAACCACTTTAGACTTAAAGGCCCCTATAAGGGTATATTCCGGGGTTAAGCCGGTCCCCCATAGGGTACCGTACTTAAAAGGCTTAGAGGCCTTATAAGGTATAATTTACTTTTTCGGGTTTAAAGGCCCCCATAAAAATATAACCCACTTTTCGGGTTTAAAGGCCCTTATAAAAGTATAACCCACTTTTTAGGTTCAGAGGCCCCCGTAAGGGTATAACTTAGCCGGCTTTTTAAAAATAGATACTTAATAATAGAAAGATATCCGTATTATTAAAAATTTATAGTTAAGTTGATCCCCGTAAGGCCCCGTACTTAAAAATTGCGTATTTAAGCCGATCCCCAGAAGGCATTATAACCAGTTTATTTAAGGTATTACGTTTTACTTAAGTACTTATTATTTATAAAAAGTTTATTAACTTAAGTTTACTTTAAACTTTTAAGGTTATTTATATTTTATTAATTCACTTTTAACCTATATTTCGGTAATTTTTAAGCGTTCCGGCCCTTAAATCCATTAGTTTAAGGCCGTTATAGGCTTTATATTAAGTAATCTTATTTACCCGGGTTTTAAAAAATACAGAAAAAGCTTACGTCTTCCGAGAATTAAACCGTTACCTGCCTTTATATATTTATTCCGTATAACCCTTAAATGTAATGGGTACAGAGCATGTAATGGACAAAGTGGTAAAGTGATCAATGTATAAATGAATGATCGTTTATCCTGAAGGGATAAACTATTAACTATATATACTATCCTATCTATAGGATAGTATCCTATTATTATATATATATTTATAACAGGATCCCCTTAATAATAATAAAAATATACGTCCTTATATTTATTTCTATTTTAAGATCGTAATATTCTGGTTAATAATATTTAATTAATTTGACCAGCGTTTACTTAATAAAGGATAAAATAATAAATACGTTAATTGCATAACGCTTACTTAATAAAGGGCAAGATCTATTAATTTATTTAAATAACGTAAAATATAAACGTTATTAAGAAAAAATATTATATTAAAATATTAAGGATATAAATTATTTATAGTTATTAATAAGGTCTTAATAATATTTTAATTATAAAAGTATCCGTTATATATTATCCTTTAATCCGTAATTAACTTATTATATTAAGTATTAAATACTCCATCCTTTACCCTTTTATATAATCCGTTTATTTAATAAACGTTTAATTTTATACTTATTTAAGTCCTTATTATCCTTATACGTAAATACCGGCGGTAAATATATTGGCCGAGGTTTATTGAAAAAATCCGTATTTGGAGCGGGATATAGTTTTAATTAAACAATCGTAAAAATAAGGTGAATCTTCCAATATTATAATATATTCAGTTTATATATAAGCCGGCCGACGCGTTTAAGGACCTTAAATAGCCCGATATATTATTATTTATACTTCGGATTACCCTTATTTAAGGGGATAATATATCCTTTATATAATTAAAATAATACGTAATCGTTTTCACGTAAATATATTGGTATATATATATGATTATAATAATATTTATTTATTGTCTACGTAATTACGATTATATTTACTACGGTAATACGGGATATTAAGTAAGAATACGAGGGCAATATTATATTTATTAAATTTAGTATTTTTATTAAGATAAATCCGTATAATACTTTATTCGATATTTACGTAATTATTAACGATATTAAATTATTTAAAACTAATTAAATAATAAATAATATTTATAGCTACTTAAACGGATTATTTATCGTATAAATTATAAAGTAAAATATAATTTTTATTATTTAATTTATTCTTTTATTAATACCGTTTATTTATAAGTAATATATTATAAAGTATAATAAATCGATATTAAAACGTTTAAAGAAAGACTTTTAAAGATTTAATAAGAATTTCCTATCTTTATCGGATAGTATAACTTTAAGCAAACCTTAATTAACGATCTTTAAACGTTTAATTAAAACGTCCGCTTAAGTAAACGCTTAAAACGTTAATCTCCCTAATATAATAATAATACGCTTAATAAATTTATCCGTAATAAATAATATAATATCCTATCTTTTAATATTAATAAGTAATATTATAATAAAGTCGATTATAAGCATATAAAATAAATAAAGGATAACGTAAATTAATTATAAATTCCCGTATAATTTATAACGTTTTATTTAATAAGTTAAATAAACGGAATAATACCGGATATATAATTTAAAATAATAATTTAATCGGTAAATATACCAGGACGTTAAAATAATTTCGAAATATCGTTAATAATCTAAATATATTACTTTATATATAAAGTTAAAGATATTTTTAATTACGGACGTCGGTACGTATAAACGTTATAAACCGGACAACTTATTTATATAATAAATTAGGTTATCCTTTTATTTATTTATTATTTTAAAACGCTTAATTATAAATCGATTATTTATTCTTAAAATAGGTAATTATTATAAATTATTGTTTCTTGGGATAAGCAATCTCTATATTGGCGTTTACTTTAATAAAATTAATGATTATTCCGGGATATTATCCTTTAATATTAAAATAAGTTATTTTAATAGTAAAATAAGTAATTACTATAGAATATCGTTTTACTTTAATAAAATAATTAATTACGATAAAGGTTTTAATAGGATTCGGATTATTCTTATTTCTTTAATTATATATATAAGTAAATTTATCGGAGTTTTAAGTAAATATAGCTTATTTCCCCGGATAAACGGTAATTTAATACCGTTTTTAATAAGCAGATTATTATTATTCTTTAATTATTTATTTACCTTTTTCCAGAACTTATCCTTTTAATAACTTTTTAAAATTTTTTTAAGGAACGGCGGTAATATCTTAACTATACTTATTAAGAATAACGTATTAACGTATAACCTATTTAGTTTATAATGGTTATCTATATTATTATTATTTAAACTTATAAACCGGGATAAAGCATTAAAAAGGATATATTCTTTATTAGATTTATACCGGATATTTAATTAAAACTATTAAAGGAATTAAGATAAACGGATATAACGATTATTATTCCTTACTATAAATAACGTTACTATAATATTTATTTACTTTATTATATTAAGTATAACCGAGTAATCCGTCTGGATTATTATTGGATATTAAGAGGAATTTATTAAATATTTAACTTTTTTAATAATCCAAATAAAGCCGGCGATTTTTAATTCTATAGGCTAATAGTAAGTCTTTATAGTAAATAGCATCTTAAAAAGAAATATAATTGGTTTAATTACTATATAAATAAATTACTTCCTTTTTAAGATAACGTATTTTATTTTAACGTAGAATATAATAATACTAAAACCGAATACCTTTAAAACGTTTAAATCGATTTATAGGACGCGGCCGGGGTTAAAGTATATTAAAACGTACGGTTATAAAAGTACGTCTTATAATAAGTAAAATGATTCCTCTTTTGATAATAATATGGGTATTAATAATCGTATAATAGATAAATAGGTTTTACGCTTATTTCCTAACGGGCTATCCTTAAATAAAGTTATTTTAAGTTTCTATAAGGGCTATACTTATTATATATAATAATAAATATGATCTTATAAATACCCTATAAATCTTAAGTAATATTTAAGGTTATTAAGCGTAATAAAATACTTTAATAGCTATATTATTATAAGTTTTTTTTCCGATATTAATAATCCTAATAAATCCACCTTTTATCTTAATAATAAAACGTTAAGGTATCTAAAAACGTCTTTATTAATGAAAGGGAAATATTATATTTACGTAAAAAAATAAATAATCTCCGTAAATTAAAAACGTATTCGGATAGCTTTTTTAACCTAACGATAATATCGTTAATATATACTTTTATAAAATCTTTAATTAAATAAAGTATTTTATTAATTTACTATTAAATATATATAACGGAGTTTAAATAACTTATAATCGGAACGTTAAATATCTTTTATCCGCGGTAAGTTACAATTATAAGTAAATACTTAATAAATAAATAAATACATTATTAATAAAAGAAATTAACTACGTTTATTACGGATAGGTATTTATAGCCGTTTAATTAAAAGATTATTTCTAATTATAGAGGAATTAAATATATATTTAATATAAGTAGTTTATTAAGTCCTCGGATGTCTATTACCGTACGGCTTTTACGTTTATTTAAAGTATTTTTTTATATTATAAATACCGGGTAATTAAAAAGTATTAACTATTTAATATATAATAATTAACTTTACTTATAAAGTTTATCAAACGTTTTATTTACGATTTCTCGGTCCTTTAAACCTAATAAATATACCTTAGTCTTATTCTTAATACGTAATTCTTAATCCGATCTTAAGGATAATTTCATTTATTTATCCTTTGGGATATTTATAAATCCGTTATTTTATTAGATAGTCGGAAATTTATTTACGAGGCTTTTAAATATTATCCTTGAATGACGATGGCGACGAACAAAGGGACCCCAGAGGTCCAAAACGATGCGCATACGCATAACTCTAGCGATAATAAAAGAAGTATATTAAGTACGATAAGTGGAAATAACGTAATAATTAAAAATAAGGTAATAAACGGGTAAATAACTTATATTAATAGAAATAGCAACGACGTATATAGGTAATATAATAATAATAAGCCGGACAATGCTTAAAATAAATAAGGGAATTAAGGTCAGTAAAATATACGTATTAAAATATATAAAATACGTAATAATAATATGGAAATAATAGGTAAATAAAGGGGTAGGAAGGCCGGTACGGTATTAATAATAAGGAATACGGGCGGGGGGAAGGGGTAAAAAGATTACGGTAAAAGTATTATTAAGGGTATATAAAAAGGAAATAAAGTTAATAAGGAAAATAAAACCTTAAGGGATTAAAAATAAAAAGCAGAAACGATATATTGCCCAATAAATAAAGGTAAAAGGGCGGTAAGGGAAACGGTAAAGGCCTTAAAAGGACTCCTTACGGTAAAATAAAAAGATATTACGTTAAAGATTTAATTAATATTACGGATTAAGTTAAAAGGCATAAAAAACTTTTATATAAAAGTAGGGGTAAAGCTAAGGGAGGCGGAATAACTATAGGGCTCTTAAGGGGCGGTAACGAAGGCGTTAATAAAAAGTAAAAACGGCGGTTTAAGGTTAAATATATAAAGCGAAGGTATAAAAACGGCGGCCCCTTAAATAAGAAAAAACTGGGCGATAAAAGTAATAAAAAGGATACCCGTAATAAAGAATAAGGGGATAACGGAGGAGAAAACGGCCGCGTTAAGGAAAACAAAAATAATAATAGTCCGTCTATTTAATAATAAGGAAAAAAACATAATAATAAAATTAAACCCGTTATAATTAATAAAGGCTTTTAAAGTAATAACGGAACCGTTAATAAAATAGATTATTATAATACGTAAATTATAAAATAAGGATATTTTCCTTAATATAATATCTTTAAAAGTAAAAGAAAACTTAAAAAAGTTTAAGGCTTAAATTAATAAAAAAGAATATAAGTCGGTTAAGGTTTTAAAGTAATTATTTACCGTTATAATAAATAAAATATACTTATTACGTTTTAAAAAAGCCAAAAGAAAGGTTATATTAAGGAATATAAAAAAAAAGAATATAGTTTTTTATTTAAGGCTTAAGATCGTTAATTATAGGCTTCCGCCGGTAATAAAAAGACTTAACTCCTTAAAACGCGTAAAAAAGTACTTTATTATTATATTAAGCGTAACGTTAATAAAGATATATAATAACGTCTTAAATAAAAAGATTATTAAAAAGGAATTTCTTAAGATAATTTAATTATAAAATAAGGCGGTTAATATTTATTAATATTTTAAGTATTAAAGCTATAAATATATTATTATAAAATATTTTAATATTATAAAATATATAATTTACGTTAAAAACTATAATTTTTATAAGTATATAAAATTAATAATTAAAGGGCTTATAAAGTATACGTTTAAATACGTTATATATAATAAGGAGAAATACTTAATATAAGATTTTAAATATATAATAAAAGTTAAAGAAATTAAACGTAAAGAGATTTAAATAACCGTGAAAATCCAACGGTATAACGCGTATAAAATTAATTTAATAAATTAATTAAAAATAACCTTAAAACGTAAACTTAATTAATTAAATAATAAAAAGTAAATAATAATAAAGAAAAGAAAGCTCCTTATGATCCCGACCTTAAGGGCCGGTTATCCTATGTCTTTAATAATAACCGGGAAAATATTAAAATAGAAAATACTTGGTTTTAATAAAAAGTCTATAACTTAAACGGGTATAAAAGAAAAAGCTTTTATAAAGGTTAATATATAATATATTAATATTTCTAAGAATAATATAATATAATATCTATAATAAAGGAATTAAAGTAATAATATTAATATTTAAGTTTAAAGAAATTAAGAATATTGATATTATAATAATATAAAAATTATTATATAGCCCGTATATATATTTATTTATTAACCCGAAAAAAATTTTTACTTAACCTTTAAAGAAGATAAAATAACCAGAATATATTTCTTTATAAATAAGTAACTTAATATAAATAATTAAGATATTATTTATTATAATAAAAACCTTTATATACTTTATATTATAAAGGAAAAGGACTTAAAAGGCGACCTTAATATTTATAACGTATATAACCCGTTATTAATTAATAAGGAAAGACCGTTTATAATATTATTACTTAAAGAGGTCTTAATTACTTTAAGTAAATATATATTGCTTAAAAACTTTAATTTATATTATTATATATAAAACGAGGAAAAGCGTATAATAAATTATATTAAATTAAACGACCTATTAATAATTACTGCTTAAATTAACTTTTTATTATTAATATTATAAAAGATTATTATATAAAAGAATTATAAGTTTAAAACGATAATCAATTTAACCTTTAATATAAAAAGGTTATCGGCGTAATTATAATATATAAACCGCGAAAAGACTTAAAATATAACTTAGATTATATACCGATATAAATAACTTTAAATTAAACCGTTAATACGACCTTAATATTACCAGTAAAAAAAGTATAAAAACGGTTAAAATAATAAAAATTTATATAAAAGCGGAGGAAATAATAATATAATTTACGGACCTCCCTTAATTAAATAATAAAAACCGGATTAACCTTTTTATAAAATAAATAATAAAAATATTAAATAAAATAATCGATAAAATAATTTTAATAATAAAACTTTCTTAAAAAGCTAAAATTTATTAAAATAAAGGGTATATAACTGTAATTATAAAGGTAAAAAGGTTAATAAAGTAGGCTTTTAAGTATAGGAATTAAGAGATACTTAATTAATTAAGGGCTACTTAAGAAAAAAAAGAAAAAACTATTAAAAAGGCTAAGTAAATATACTTTTAATCTATAGTATATAATTTTACGGTTTTATTTTATAATATTTAAAAATTAATAAAGTATAATAAAAAATAAAATAGGAAATTAAAGCTTATTCTTAAATTCCCGCCTTTTAAAAGACCCGATAATATATTAATTAATACCTTTAACGGTAAGATTAAGGCCCTTAAAGGAGTATTTTTTTTTTCTTCCGTTAGAAATTAATTTAGATAATATTGATAACGTTATATACTTTAATTTTATATTAATAAATAAAACAATAATATAAAATATAATAATTAAGGCAATTAATAAATTAAAGAAGGATAAAGCCCCGGGATTAAATAAGATCCTTAATAGATTCTTATTAATAATAATATTATTATTTAAAAGGGTTTTTATCTATTTTTTAAGTATATTTTAACGTCGGTTATTATTTATATAAATTTAAAAAATAAAAATAATTATCTTTAAGAAGCTTATTAAGCCGGATTATTTTAAAGTAAAATCTTATAAACTTATTATACTCTTTTTATACGTTAAGGAAAGCCTTAAAAATAATAATAATAAAGATCTTTAATAACTATATAAAGAATTACGGATTTCTCTTTAATTAATAAATAAAAATAAAGAAAAATGAATTAATAAAAATAGCCCTTAAAAAATTAATCAACGGCGTATATATAATATAAAGTTATAGGAAAAAATATATTATAAGTTTTTTTTTCTCTTAATATTATAAATATTTTCAATAAAATAAATTATTAAAAATTATTATATAACTTAAAGAAAAAGGGGATATTATTTTTTTTAATTAAATAAATAAAAAGTTTCTTAAACGATTAAACTACGTTAATTAACTTAAGATAAAAAATAAGCCCAATAAAGCCCGCTATAATAAAAATTCCTTAAAGATTATTTATTTTTCTTATATTATTTTTATTCTTTAACGGTTTATTAATTAAAAAGCTTATTAAGTTAAAATAAAAGGTTTAAGTTAAAAACTTTATTAAAAACGTTTATTTTTTAATTTATAATATTTCTATATATATAAATTATTTAGAATTAAAATAGGTTTATAAAGTTTATTTTTAATAAGCGAAAACTTACGGGGCTTAATTTACGCGTATAAATATAAGTTTATTTATATAATTAAGAGTTTAAAGTTATATAATATAATAGTTATAATAGACTTAAGTAAAATTACGGTAAAGCTAGATATTAATATTAAAGTCCTTAACCTTTAAATAAATAAGAAGCTTAATTAAAAAAATTCTATAAGAAAGGTTTAAAAGAAAATAACTTTATAAGAAAGGGGCCTTATTTATCTCGTTATATCAATATAGAAAGTTACGTTATAGAAGGCCCGGACCGTTTACCAGGCCGTAATAAAGCCAGTTATAATATACGCTATAGTTATTTAATATGTATTTAAAAATACTCCGGGATATAAAAAAAAGTTTATTTAAATATTATAGAAAATCCAGAATTAATATTTAAAAGTAATTAACGGTATTTATAAAGTAACTTTTATCTTAATATTAAAGTTTAAAGTCTTTATATCGTTAATTAAGATCTTATTAAATTAAATAATCGTTTAAATAAAGTTAAAAAAATATATATATTTAGCTATAATAATAGGAAACGGGCGGATCCGTTAAAATCTTAATAAGTTTTAAGTTAAAAAGAGTAGATTAAAGATATTTATCCTTTTTTTTATTAAGATAAAATAAGAATAAATTAAGAAAAAAGTTAATTTTATTAATATCCCGGAGGTTAATTTAAATATATATAAACTTCCGTTAAACGTAAAAAAGATTAAGATTAAAGGGATTTAAAGAATAAAGGTTATAATAATTATTTTATAAATTATAATAAAGTAAATTAAATATTAATAAAAGTATAGGGATTCTATATTTTAAAGTCGTTATTATTTAGCTTTTAATAATAAAAAGATTATTAATAAGTATCTCCGCCGTTATAATATTATAAGGAAAGGTAATAACGTATTAATAATTTAACTTCGGACGGGTAAAAATAATTTAATTTACTTCTTATTTATTATATATATTAAAGGTCGGATAAATACCGGATATAAATATAAATAAAGAAAATAAAACGCTATATATATCCTTATCTTTTATTCCTTATTTATAGAGGTTAAGTTAAAACTTATTATAAAAGTTAATACTTATAATTACCGTTAAATATTATTTATAAAGCAAATTATCCGGGTAATTATTAAGTTTATAATATTTATCGGATTAATATTATAGTTTAACCTTATTATAAAGATAAATAAGGTTATTAAAGACCTTACGGAAAAAGCCCGTTATTAATTAAAAAAGAAAAAAAGAAGCGGAAACCGGCTACGTTAATTATATAAACCGGAAAGTATCTTTTATAACCGTAAGGATATAATAATAAACGTTTATTAAAAATCCTTAAAAAAGTTAACGGCGATAATAATATAAAAAAGGTATATATTAAACGTATAAATATTAATAAAAATATTTAAAGACGCTACGTAAAATTAAGGCAATATAAATATATAAAAAAGTAAAAATACAATAAGTTTAAAAATAGCCCCTATAAGGATACGGTCATAATATTATTAATTTTCATGGGGAAGTTAAAATATAAGAAGTATATAAATAGATTATTATTCTTTAAACGGCCGTTAATATCCTTTACCTTAAGGGATAAAGGGTAAAGGCTTAATAAACGCCGGTTTTTACCTTAATATTATAAGTATCAGGTTTTTACGGTTATTAATAAAGCCAAAAGGCCGCGTATTAAGGAACGCCGGAATTAACTTAACTAGATCCGTAGTATAAATCAATCAATCAATCAAATATTATCCTTATTAATTAATCTCCGTAAATTTTAATTTTATTATTTAATCGTTACTTATATAATCTCATTTCCTTAAAATATATCGTAAAGAGTAAGGCGGTAGCAGTTATTAATTTAATTATTAACTTCTTTATCCAGCTTTTTATTCTCGGTTTCTAAAATGGATAACGAGTTAAATTAATAATATCCATTTAAAAGCAATTCTTTTTATTAATATTATTAAGGATACCGAGTATTTATTTGCGCTTTATACGTACGGGGTAATTGTACTCGTTTTTGACCAAAACACCCTTAAATGAGTAATTTATTAAGTATATATATAAGGATAAGGCCTTATATTATATTAGTTTAAAGATAAAATCACAATCTTTGGGAATAATAATTATTTTAATAAATAGAATCTTAAATAAATATAATAGAATAATTAAATAATTTTTTATTTAAATAAATAACTTAAAGTGCTTTTTTCACTATTAAGCGATAATATTAATTTATATACCGTTTCCTATAATAATATATCCTTATCCGATATCCAGAATAATAACCTCCGGATTAATAATATTATTACCGATTAATATCTTTACGCGTAAATTGTTTATTAAGTATAATTCCCGTATTATACTGAAAAGCACTTTCTAATTATCCTTTATATCGGGTAAATAGAAGGTAATAATAATATATTTATCGGTATTATAAGACGTAAAATTAATGCCTTTAACGCATAAGGATATCGTTATTTTAAAGATTAAAATATCCGGTATTTATTTTAATAATTATATACGGTTAATTAAGCTTATACCGTAATTATTATCTAGGTATATAAGGATATTCTCCAGGTATAGGGCTAGTCGGATAATTATTTATATATAATTTTAGTTTCTAAAGCTTAAGTTAATACTTATATTTTTATTTAACGCGGTTAATAGGATAATCGGAATATCCGCGGATATTAAGTTTACTTATATTATAAGTTTATATAGAATATTACTTTAAAAAGGGCCGGTACTGGTAATCGCTAATAAGCTTTAAGAAGGGCCGTTACTAATAATTGCCGGTAACGGCCCTAGCCGGACTAAATAGTCACTTTATAAGTACTTATAAAGCTTCGTCCTTAAAGGGAAGGATATATAATAATTATTATATTCGGATAAAAAATTAATAAAGCCTATAAATACTTTATATTATTCTTTAGGTAATTTATTATTATTATAATAGATATTATTATTAAAATTATTTTATTTAATATATAAGTCGTCCGTATCTTATTAATATATATTATCTAGATATTAATCGTTATTCTCTTATTCGGTTAACGTTATTAAATCTTATTTTTATCCAAACGCGGACGTATCTTTAATATTCTCCTGGTTATTAATAAATATTTAATAAACGGATATTTTTAATTAGCTTATTTTTTATATAAATCGATTTCCGCGAAATCCTCCCCGATTTAATTAATTTAAATATTTATTATTCTGCTGGTATTGTTAGAGTGTAAGCCCCTCTGGGGTGGTTGGAAGGCAAAGGGTGTATTACGTATAATTAAAGACATTAAAGTACAGAGGTATAGGAGTAAAGGGGCCGAAGGCCTTAATATACCCAGTCGGTAATACTCCTAGGTGCCGGATTAACCCCGGGCTTGGCCCGGGATAAGCCCGGTAGGGCCTACTCCTGAGTTAATAACACCCTTAAACCTTAATATTACCCCCCTGGGAAAGGCTCGCCTTCGAGCCTATAAACACGCTGAAAAGGAAAATTTTTTTACTTAAAACCACCTTTCTTACTTATTACTTATAGGCCGGGTAATTAAAATAAGGTCTATATACCATTTAGCTTACCCGTTACTGGATGACCGGGTAAATAGTATAAGAATATCACCCAGGTTACCCGTTATTAATTAATTAAATAAGTAATATAAGAATTATAAAGGTAATATCGTGGCGGTAACCGGGTAACTGGTATAAGTATATGGGGGTAAGATCGTGGCGGTAGCCCCTATAGTAAGCCTTAAAACGCGATTTCGTCCGGGGGGTTCCGGGGCAAATATCGTTTTTTACGATTTACCCCTTTTTTAAAATATTTTTTTAACTTTATTACCTTATATATTAAATTTATATTAATAAAAAAACGTATAATCTATATAGGTAAATAATATTAATAATAATCGTTTTAATAACTTTAATAAGTTATAAGGCCGTCTTAAAGGGCCCTTAAACTTAATAGGGACGTAATATACGGCCTTTAATATTGAGTTTTAAGCCCGGTAAAATCGTTATTTAACTTAAACGTTTAAAATAGCCCTTAAAGGCTATTTTAAATATAACGATATTAATTAGATTTCCGGGTTATAATTTAGGCTTATCCAGGTACTTTTTATAAAAAACTTTAATTAATCCTTAAATATAAAGGAATTCTTTTACGTCGGCGTAATATTAAGTATTATTTAAGAATAAATTTATTTATTTAATTTTATATTATAGCTTTTACCTTTAATTAATACGTTAAGAATTAATAATTTCTTTAAGCTTTTATTTTTTAATATTTTCTTTATTTATAATAATAAATTTAAGGAATAAATTAATTTATCCCGATAATAATAATTTTTTTTAATCGGGATATAGGTTAAATTATTTATATAAAAAGTAAAGTAAGCTTAAAAAATATTTAAAACGTTTAATTTATAAGAAGATTAATATTATTTAAGAACGGTATAAAGATTTAAGCGTTTATAATTTAACTTTTTATTAAATTAATTAATTATTAAATATTTAACGTTTACGTAAACCTTATTATTTATTTTAAACTTTATATCTTAACGTTAACGGTTAACTTATTTAAACGTATTATTATAAATTTTATTTAAATTAAAACGTATTATATTAAGAATTTCCTATATAATTTTAATAATATTAATAAGTTCCTTAATTTAAAGTTATTTATAAACGGTAATATATTTAATATTATTAAGACCGAATAATATCCTTGAATAAAAACCCTTATTAAGATAAAAAAATATTATTTTAATTAATTAATTTAGGTTATTATTATCTGTAAATTTTATTATAAGTAATTACCGTACTTAATTATCTTATAAGTAATTTATATAGGTCCGGAGTTTTTACTTTATTTTTTGGTTTATTCTTTTAATTTAATTATTACTTTTAACGTAATAAAAAATCGAAGTTTAAGGGTTAATTTTAAGTTAATATAATAAAGAATATTATATTTTATTAATAAATTATAAGCCGCGATTTAAAATAATATTATTTAAAAGGCCGTAATACTTAAATATTTCTTTACTAAAAAGTTAAATTATCTTTTTAACGGAAATCTTTTCCTTTTTAACGTAATAAAAAATATAATATTGGCCTTTAAATAATATATAAATTACGGTAAAAATAATATTTATATCCTTATATTTAAATATTCCGGTAATAAAGTTAATTAAGAAATTAATTTATTTTCGTTCCGGGATTTCTAATTAATAAAGTAATTTTACAGGCTTTTATTATGGGGCTTTAAACTGAAAATAAATATTATAATTTAAAATATAACGGTTAATATCGTCCTATAAAGTAAATTAAAAAAAGTATTAAAAAGCAAGTTTAATTATACGATTCCGGCCGGGGTAATTATTAATTAATTTATTATAAATATACTTTAAAACCTTTATAATAAATAATATTAATACTTATAATTTACCTTTATTAATAAGGATATCGGACCGAATTTTAATACGGATTAAAAATACGCCTTTAAAATTAAATAATCCGTCCTCCGTAATTACTTTCTTAAACTCCGTTAAGCCTTTATTAATACGGTTAACTTTATAAATTTACTTATAAAACCCGAATTCTTTAAGGATTAAATAAGCTGGTATTAATACTTTTTCCCCTTTATTTAAGGTTAAGACTTTAAAGCGTTTAAAGGGTAAAATAGTTTAAAACTAATCTTTAACCCTATTATCGTTATCGTTTTAAAATCGATAACCGGGTATCTGAATAAGGGCGTTAACCTTATTATTTTATTTACTTAAGCGGTAAATAACCTTAAAATTAAATTTAAAGAGGGTATTAAAATACTTTATTTGGTATTTTATAAGCTTTTAACTTTTAATAAAATACTTTAAAGTCTAATTATTATTAAAAATATAAAAAAGCTTTTTTATTATTTTTAATTTTAACCGTTAATTCTTTAAATACTTAATAATAATAAGGAATTCCTTATTATAAATATTATAATTATATTTAATTAATAATATACTCTTAAAATAATAAGTTATTAAATATAACTCCTTAGTTTTATTATATTAAGAAAGAATACCGCCGGAAATGTAATTTAAAGAGTTAATTTTAAGGATCGTTTCTTTATTGGGATTATAATAGGTTAATACGGGGGCCGTAATAAGAGCTTCTTTAAGTATTACGTAAACCTTTTAATATTCCGGGGATTATATAAATAAAATTTCCTTTTTAATAAGCTTTAAAAAAAGTTTTATTATTTTAAAGAATTAAAGAATAAATCTTTAATAGAAGTTATAAAAATTAATAAATCCTTAAAGGGCTTTTAAGTTAATAAGGATTAATTAATCCTTAATCTTATTTACTTTATTAAGGTCTACTTTTAGCCCGTTAATAATAAGGATAAGACTTAAAAACTTAATTTATTAAACTTTAAATTTATACTTCCGGATATCTACTTATAAGTTAACGTTACGTAAATATTTCAATATTAAGTATATATATTGGATATATTTTTTCTTAATAACGTTATAGATAATAATATTATTTAAATAAGCTTAAATAAAAACATTTAAATAATTGAATAAAACCTTATTTATATATTATTAATATAAAACGGGGTTATTAATTAAGCTAAAAGGTATAACTTTATACTTAAAAATATTTAATAAAGTAATAAATATCATAAAATCTTTATTCTCCGGGTATATACGGAGCTTATTAAAGGCCGTAATAATATTTAAGCGGGTAATTTATTTATAATTAATAACTCAGGATAATACCTTTTTTATTAAAGGAATAAGGTATTGATTCCTTTTAATAATAACGTTAATATTACAGTAATTTATATATAGTCATAAATCGCCGTTAAACTTAAAAATAAAAAGGATAAAGGATTTATAAAGGACTTTATTAAGTTTAATAAATTCTTTTTTTAAATTTTTAATAATATATTCCTTTAATTTTTAAAGCTTATAGCTTAAGAACGGATAAATATAACTTTAAGAAAGAATCTTTTCCGAGGTTAAGTTAATTTTATAATTATAGTCTTAGTATAGGGGTAACTTATTTATTATTACGTAATTAAAGATATCCTTAAAATTATAATATTCCACTGGAAGTTTAACCGTAATCTTATTTATAAAAGCCGTTTTTTTTATAAAGTTATCCTTATAGGTTATTATAGCGGAGATATTAATTAAGGTATTATTAAGGAAATCCAGGTAATTAATTAAATCCGTTATTAAAGTATAAAAAATTTAAATCCTTTTCTTTTTTTGGGTCTTTATAATAATATAAAAAGCCGTTATATTAATAGCTTTAATTAAGAAAAGCTTTTTTTCCTTAATAAACTCCGGGAAAAGAAAATCATTTAATAATTTTTTTTTCTTTTTTTAGGGCTTTAATAGCTTTAATTTTTTATTTTTTAAGAGTATATTTAAGGCTTAATAAATTAAGGTTATAATTTAAAAGAACTCCGGAATAAGCTTTATATTTTAATAATTAATCCCGTTATAATTATACTAATTTAATATAAAGAAGATTTTATTAATTATAAAATAAATAAATATATAATACCGTTTTATTTAAGGTTTTCTAAGGATCGTATCGTATATTTTAAGCCAGGTAATAAATATAAAAAACTGGTTTTCCGAATAACCTTTTATAATTATCTGGGGATAAATTATATAAATAATAGGCCGTAAATATTTATCTTTATAATCTTAAATAAACTTAAATCGGAAAAAGGCTAAAAAATAAATTTAAAGTATTACGTAAACTTATAAGATAATTTATTTATTAATAAAATAATAATTAATAGCGCTTAAATTAATTAAGAAGGATAAAAAAAAATATTAATTTATATAATTTATAAACCCGTTAATAATTTAAAGTTTATTATTTTAAATATTAAAGAAATCTTTAATGCTTTTAATATACTTAATTGTTAAAATTTAAAAGTAATATACGTTTTTATCCTTTATAATAACTTCTATAAAGTTTAATCTTTTATTAACGGTCCGTTTAAATTATTAAATAAAGTATTTTTAAAGGTATAAAAGATCCGGCCGCTTTAATTACGGATAAGTTTTTTATTTAAGTTAAAAGTAATATAATAAATTTAAACGGAACGTTTTTAAGTATTATTTTAATTATATTAACGGTTAAAGTAATTAACTTAAAAATAATTCCTTTAATAAATAAAGTATTTAACGTCCGGAAAGGAAATTAACTTTATAATAACGGGAATAATTTATCGGAATTTAAATCCTCTGAAATTTTTTATTCCGTTAAAAGGTTTAAAGGAAATAATATAAGTTTTTATAATCTTTTTAATTTCCTTAATAAAGGTTTTATTCGGATTAAGGGTTTTTTATTAACGGTAATATTTTAAACGTTAAAAACGGTTTATCCTTTTAAAATATATACGGGTTTTATTTAAGTTATTTAAATTATAATTTCCTTAGAAAAAGTTTATATAAAGCCGGTTAAAGAATCGGATAATTAATTTATGAATTATAATTTTCGGGTTTTTCTTAAGATTTACGTATTTAAAACCCTTAATTAAGTAAATAAAATTAAAGTAAAATATAATAAATTTATCTTTAATTAATATTCTTAAAACTTAAAAATTATTAATTTAATCTTTTTTTAATTAACGTTTTTAAAAATTCAATTTAAGAAAATTTAAAATTTTTTAAAGGTTCGGAAACTTAATAAAGTATTATTATTATATTCCGTTTTTAATTATTTAAGGACTTTAAGACTTAATAATATTAAAATATAATCGATTTAAGTTTATATAATTAAATATTAATCTTTATTTATTTAAAGCTTAATAATAACGTAATATTTAAAAAAATAATATTAATTATAATTTTCTTTAATAAAGGGTTTAAAATCCTTAATTTTAATTAACTTAAGCTTTTCATAAAAATTAAGGGATATTATAGATTAATAAAATAAAAAGGCTAAATTATTCCGTTAAAAATTTTTAAACTTAATAATAAGATTTACGTTTTAATTTTTTAATTTATAATTACGGATTTTTAACGTTTTAAAACGGTTTAAGTTTTCTAAGGGAAAAGAATTATTATAGTTTTATTATTATAAACGGATAATTTAGTTTATCTTTAATTATAAGTCTTTTTTAATATCGTTTAATTTTATTTAAAAAACTTATATTTTATTATTTATATCCTTATAATATTATATATTAACGTTACGTTCTTAATATAAAAGGGTTAATTACTTTAAGAATTCCTTAAATTTTTTAAATAATATAAATTAAAAAGTAAAATAACTATAAATTTTTATAAAATATAAAGTACGTTTAATTAATTCTTTTAAGGTAATATCCTTTAATTTATAATAACGTCAGCGGATAATATAATCTTTATATCCCCGTAATTATTATTAGAAACCGGGTTTTTAATAATTAAATAATTTATCGGGTCTTTATTTTTTTTACTTTACCGGGGAAAGGCTTTATCCTTAATAAATAATATTAATTAATCGGGGTTCTTTTAAAAACCGCTTTATAAGTTATATTTTAACGTAAAGGTTTTTAATAAAAAGGATTATTAAGGTTTATTATTTATAATTTTAATAAATAAAAAATAAATAAAAAATAAATTAAAGTTAAAGAAAAATAAAGGTAAATAAAAGAAAAGATTAAGAAAAAGAAAAAAATCAATTTTTTACCCTTTCCGTTAAACGGATTTTATATTATAAAGGTAATATTATAAAATAAAATAATAAAATTTATATTATAATAAAATTTAATATTATTCCCTTATATTATAAAATATTTTTTAAAGTATTTTTTTTTCCGGGTATTAAATACTTTATATTATAAAGTAAATATAAAACCAGATATCTTAATTAAAAATTTTAAGGAAAAAAAAAGGTAAATAATAAGTAAGGATTTTATAAGCTTTTATAAGTTTATTCTTAATTAAATTTATATTAATTTTTTTAAGGTTTACTTTATTTATAGTTTTTAAATCGTTTTATTAAAGTTTAACTTTTAAATTAATTCTTTATATAACTTAATAAAATTAATATTTACTTATTTAAAGCTATTATAACCTTTTATTTTAATTATTAACGTTTTCTTATAACCCGTCCGGATATTAATTGCTATACGTTTAACCGTAATTAACGCCCGTTTAATACCGTTTTTAACCATCGGCTTACTGTCTGTTACTAATAAGTATTATTAATAAGAGCCTTTATTTTATTTCGTTACTTTTTATAAAGGCGTAAATAGGTTAACTTTAATATAATATTAAAGTATAAGCCCCTTTAGGGTAATTAAAAGGTAAAGGGTATATTACGTATAATTAAAAACATTAAAGTATAGAGGTATAAGAGTAAAGGGGCCGAAGGCCCTAATATACCCAGTCGGTGACACTCCTGGGTGCCAGATTAACCCCGGGTTTGGCCCGGGATAGGCCCGGTACCCTGAACCCTGACAGGTATAATAAACCGTACGCATTTAAAAGTACTATAATAATGAGAAATAGTTTTGGACCAGTGATTTACTACTAGGGACGTAATGTATATTGTTAACTTAACTATTATAGATAATTATTATTATTCTAATAATTACTTTAATAATTACTTTAAAAAGGTATACGCAGAAAACTTTAATTATAATAACTATAATTAAACTACGAGTAGAAACGGTCTTAATATAGACGATAACCTTTTTAACTATTATCTTATTTTCGCGATATAAAATTACTATATTAACCTTTATTTAATATAGGGATACTACGTTTTTTATCTTTTACGATATTTAAGAAAACGTTTATTTTATTATTAATTATAAATATAAACGCGGATATTAATGTTAATGTTATAGGTTTTTCTAAATAGATACGGAATTTAACGTTTATTTTTATATATATAAGTAGGAGTTAATTATATAGTAATATCTTTATTGCCCGTATATAACGGATAATATTATATATAAAAACTCGTAGTATTTTACTATTACGTATATTAACTATATTATAATCCAATTTATCTAACGTTTTTATAGCGTTAATCTTTCGTTCCTTAAATTAATTAATTAAGGCCTTAATTTATCGTTTAAAAGATATTTTTTATAATAAGTTACGTTTTAATTCGCTTAATTTAATAGAATATTAAATAAAAGTTTTATTACGTAAATAAAAGTTAATTTATATACGGATAATATTTTCCAATTT
This sequence comes from Niebla homalea, assembly GCA_019925105.1. Lineage (NCBI taxonomy): Eukaryota > Fungi > Ascomycota > Lecanoromycetes > Lecanorales > Ramalinaceae > Niebla > Niebla homalea. The sequence continues at coordinate 1,071,837 of JAHGAU010000009.1, forward strand.
TATTTTAACGATATTTTTTAAATGATTTATTTAGATAAATACGTCCCGATAAAAGCTATATTATTTAAAGTTAATAATTAATTTATTATTTTCAATAAAATATACCGGATCGAAGTATTTAAGCGTTTTAACTATATTTTTAAACGTAAATATTAAAATTCCTAATAATCCTTATTTATTACGTTTACCCGGTAGATTTTATCTCTATTTTTATCCTTAATTTATTTTATCTTAAATACGGTTAACGGCGGTATTAATTAATTTAATAATTATTTATTATAATTTAGCTTTATCTATAATTAATATTAACCTTTATTAATCTCGATTTATTAAAGGATAATTAAGTTATTTACGGCGGGCTTATTCTCCGTATATTATAGTTTTAATAAAGGTATCCGATACCGATAACTTTAATTAATTAGATAATAACCCGGGTTTTAAGGATAATAATAACGTTAACGGTATTAATTACTTTATATAAAGCCGGCCGATTATTAGTTTAACGTTTTAAATAAAGATTTTAAATACTTTTTTAAAAATACGCTCGCTTTCCGGTTACTTAATAAGGTAAGATAATTATTCCGGTATAGATTAAGATACCGCTTTAATGTCTTTATCGGATAATATTTTTATTTAATTTATTAATATTAAAAGATAAAGTTATTCTGTAATTACTTTAATAGTTAATATAATAAATATCTTTATAAGGTTTTTATAAATATTTATTTTAATAAATTAAGCGATTTAATAAGCAATTTAAATAATATTTTAATTTAAAAATAGAATATTTTACTTTAATAAAATAATAGGATTAAAATAAAGTTAATCCGTTAATTTAATTACTATAATAGAATAAATAGGATTAAGCTACTTATTTAAGATATTAATTTAATACGTAATATAAGGATAAAGAAATTAAAAAAATAAATATTTAAAAGAAAAAAATAATTTAAAAGTAAATAATAGCTTCCGTTTATAAATTTAGGTAATTATTTTACGGTAAGTATAAAATACTTTTATTCCGGTAAATTAAAGGACAGGAAAGTACTTATTATTTTATAATTATTAAATAACGGTTAGAAGGTTCTTACCGTTTTTAAATATTCTATAAAACGGGCGCTATTTTAAGTTAAATCAATAATATTAAGGATAAAATAAATATTAAGATAAGCGATACTTGCTGTCCGGTAATAGGGTATAATCTCCTACTTTTAACAATAATAATATAAGAACGAATATCAACGAAAAGCTCGTTTAAGGGGCTATTTATCATAATTAAATAGATTATACGGACCGGATTTACCCCAATAAATAGGATAACGTCCTTTTATCTAGGATAATATTTAGAAGGATAATAATACCGTTAAATAATTATTTGGTATCTATAATTATTATTATTATACTATAATGGGTACAGAGCATATAATAGATAAAGTAATAAAGTAATTAATATATAAATGAATGATCGTTTATCTTAAAGGGATAAACTACTAACTATGTACATTGTCCTATCCATAGGACAGTGTCCTATCACTATGTACATGCTCGTGACATTAAAGTACGCTATTATAATATTAAGACGGATAATTACTCGGCTATAAAGGTAAAAATAATTAACTTAAATAAATAATAGTACTTAAGGGTAAGCCGTTATTATTATATAAAGGATATTAAGCTTTAAGGGTTACCTTTATAGGGTATATATAAGCGTTAATATTTTTAAATAAATATATAACAATTTATTATATAATAACTTTAACGGATTTTACGATAAATTAATATACTTAATATATTTACTTAAGTTAAATAAATAATTACGGAAATATATTATATATTACCTTAAGTATAACTTAAATTAAATTAAAAAATATATATTTTATAAATTACTTTAATTAATTTTAAGTTTATTAATTATTTTTTATATAATTTATATAATTTATATAGACTTTATTATTACTTTATTAAATTAATATAATTATAATATATTCTTTATTATTATTAATAAGTTTTTTAAAGAAGTATTTTTACTCTTTAATAATATTAAATTAAAAATAAATAATTAAATAAAATTCTTATTAATAAAATTAATAAGAAAAAATCAAAATGTTCCTTTAAATATTATATTAAATAAAAATTATAAATTTATTTTTATATTTTAAAAATTTATATTTAAAAAAATAAATACTTATATTTTTACGTGTAATATATATTACTTTTAAATTAATAATTAATTTAAACGGATTAATTAAACGGTTAAGATTATATTATAATATTTCGTAATTACGTATTCGGATTATAAATATATAAAATAAATATTATTTTATAGATTTAAAAATATTTTATATTAAATTAAAATTAACGTTAATTAAATTGATTTTAAATAAAATCTATTATAATATAAATATCTATAATTTTTTAATAATTTTTTAATAATTTTTTAATAATTTTTTAATAATTTTTTAATAATTTTTTAATAATTTTTTAATAATTTTTTAATAATTTTTTTATAATTTTTTTATAATTTTTTTATAATTTTTTTAATTTTTAAATACGATATATTTTAATTATACAACCGTAAAAAAAAATAAAATATATTAAAATTTACGTAAATAATAATTAAATTCCGGTATAATTAAAGTTATAAATTAATTTAATTTAACGTTAATAATTTAATTTATTTAAAATTATACTATAAATATAATATTTTTAATATTAAAAATTATAAGTCATATTAATAATATACCGGATTTTTTATTATTATTAAGAAAATTGGTTTTTTAATATATAAATTTAAATTATTTATTAATATAAAAATAATATCGGTTATTTTAATTAATATACTTAAATTAATTAATATTTTAATAAAAAATCTTTTTAATAAATAACTTAACCGTAACGTACTTTTTATTCTTAAATTTAATTTTAAGAATAAAAAAAAATATATTATTAAAAGAATTATTTATAAAAAAAGAGATAATAAATATTTAATTAAATAAATTACTTAAAATATAAAATATAATAATAAGCTTCCGTTATTAAAGTTATATTTAAATTTATTATATAAACTCTATATTATATATCCTGAATTTAATAACGTTATCGTTATTTATTATAATGAATTCTATATTATTTTATTATTAACGCTTATTAAATTAATATCCTTATTATTTACCGGTTGTCAGGTACTGAGAGTACTGAGGTAAAAATGTGGGTGTAATATGTATAATGGATGTCTACCTAGCTATGAAGGTGCGCAATATAAGTATGCGCGCCAAGTTACTATACCCTTTTAATGCTAGTGCCCGATAAGCTCTTGGTATACGTATATTATACATAATAAATACACCATAAAAAGGAAGATCGCAACGCCTTCGTTACGACGGTAAGGTTGAAGTCTCCATTATTAAGAGCGGCTCCGGGGCTAAAGAATAAATGTATTTAACGCCGAGTATACTAAGGAAATAAAAGGAAGTAATAGTGGTTAAGTATTAAGGCTGGTTGTTAAAGGAAAGTTTGAAAATCGAAAAACCGTAAGCCGGGCAGTTATTGCGATCTTACCCGGGAAATAGTTATGGATTTAAGTATTTTATAAAAGTTAAATTACTTAAATCCGTAATCTCCGTAGTTTAACCGGGTCGTATCTTATTAATCGTCTTTATAGCCCTTAAAGAACGAGTATAAGCGGCTATATAAATATTATTAGTCTTCGGCCGTTTTACGTTTAATAAAGCTATAAAACTTATTTAATTTATATTTATTATAAATAATAAGTTTAAAGTTATTAAACTTAAATATATACTTGAAACCGGCCTTGATCAGGCTAAGTAATATTATAAATAGATAGCTATATTATAATTAAAATTTAAAGGTATATTACCGTTTATAAATATATAATAACTTATCCTTAATACTTATTATACCAGCCTTTATAATATCTCTTCCTTATTAATTTACTATAATTATACGTCGTTTAATTAAAGGCTTTTTCTTTAATATTGCGGGGGAAACCTGAAGTAAAGGTGACGGAGCAGGTAGGCTCTTTGCTTACGGGGCAGGTGTAATCTTTGCTACGGGAGCGGCTGGATTCAGAGGTGTCGCACTTAATTTAAATGCAAATCTGTTAAAGAGGTCTTTGAGTATTATAGGTGGTAGCACATTTAATAGTGACACTTTAACTGAGGGTGTTGATTTGGTGAGAGATTTGAGAGGTGCAAATCTCATATAGAGGTCGTGGACTGTGAGGTGTAATTTGGGTAAGAAGTAGCTAGCTGGTAAGCTTGCTAATGAAGGTGTTGGTAATGAAGTCCTGGATCTTGCAGGTAAGGTTTAAGGTGAAAGTGATCCAGTCGATTAGAGTATTAACGCGTACGTTAAGGATAGGGATAAGGGTAAGGATAATGTAATCGAGCCAGCTGAAGCTATTAATATAGATCTGGTAGATGAAGGCATAACGGTAAGATGTCTAATGAAAGACTCCGCTTGGTAAGGTATTAAGTGGATAAGCTATAACGTAATTACCGCTAATAATAGGGTGCTAGAGGTTATATAACATCTATATTAAAGGCTCAGATAACTGAAGCTATTATTACCATTTATTAGGTACTGAGAGTACTAAGGTAAAAATGTGGGTATAATATATATAATGGATATCTACCTAGCTATGAAGGTGCGCAATATAAGTGTGCGCGCCAAGCCACTATACCCTTTTAGTGCTAGTGCCCGACAAGCTCTTGGCATGCGCATATTGCATGTAACACCGGTACTTTTCATATATTCCGTCTTAAACGTAATTACGGCCGCCTCCGTAAAATTAAATAAAATTTTAATATAAAAGTATAAAATGTAAAGAATATAATATATTATTAAGTATTAATATTTATATTAGTATATTAAAACAAACGTTATTATAAATAATAGCCTTTCTTTCTTTTAATAATATTTATTATATATATATATTAATTAATTAATTAATTAATTTATATTACGGATTTAATTAAATTAATTTTAACGTTCCTTAATACGTAGCCTTTTAACCTTATTAATAACCGTAAAAACCTGATACTTATAACGTTAAGGTAAAAACCGGTATTTATTAAGCCTTTATCCTTTATTTTTAAAGATAAAGGATATTAATAATTATTTAAAAAGTAATAATTTATTTACATACTTTTTATATTTTAATTTCCTTAAGAAAATCTATAATATTATAATTATATCCTTATAAAAGCTACCTTTAAACTTATTACTTTTCCGCTTCTTTATATATTTATATTACCTTAATTTTATATAGTATTTTTAAATATTTTTATTAATATTTATATATTTAATATATAATTTTTTTATATTATTATCGTTATTAACTTTTTTAAAAACTTTTAATAAGTATTTATTATTATATTTTTATAATTATAAAAGATACTTTTCGGTTTATATAATTAATATAATTAATTTCCGTTTCTCTTTTTCTTTTTTAATTAATAACGGGCCTTCTTTATAAGGTTTTTAATAATTTTATTTATCTTTATAATAAAATTAAATTATAATAATAATCCGGTAAATATTATAAATTTAATAGTTACCCGGATACTTTATTTTATAGAAATATTTAATAATAATTATAAATATTAACTTTTATTATAAGTTTTAACTTAATTTCCGTAAATAAGGAATAAAAAATAAAAATATATATAGCGTTTTATTTTTTTTATTTATATTTATATTTAATATTTATCCGATTTTTAATATATATAATAAATAAGAAATAAATTAAATTATTTTTACTTATTTAGAATTAAATCGTTAATATATTATTATTACTTTTCTTTATAATATTATAATAATAGAAATATTTATTAATAATCTTTTTATTATTAAAAATTAAATAATAATAATTTTAAAATATAAAGTCTTTATACCTTTATTAATATTTAATTTACGTTATTATAATTTATAAAATAATTATTATAGTTTTCGTTTTTTAAATTTTTTAAATTTTTTTTTTTTTACGTTTAATAGGAATTTATATATATTTAAATTAATTTCTGGGCTATTAATAAAATTAACTTTTTTTTAAATTTATTCTTATTTTATTTTAATAAGAAAAAAGAAAAACATTTTTAATTATTCTTTTTAACTTAAAACTTATTAAGATTTTAACGGATCCGCTTATTTCCTATTATTATAATTAAGTATATATAATTCATTAATTTTACTTAAATAATTATTTAATTTAATAAGATTTTTATTAATAATATAAAAATTTTATATTTTAATACCGGGATAAAGGTTACTTTATAAGTATTATTAACCACTTTTAAATACCGGTTTAAGATTTTCTATAATATTTAAATAGGCCTTTCCTTATATCCCGGAATACCTTTAAGTATATATTAAATAGCCGTAATATATATTATAATTATTTTTATTACGGTTTAATAAATAATTTAGGCCTTTAATAAAATAACTTTTTATATTAATATAGCGAAATAAATAAAACTTTTTTCTTATAAAGTTATTTTCTTTGAAACCTTTTTATATAATCCTTTTAATTAAGCTTTTTATTTATTTAAAAATTAAGGATTTTAATATTAATATCCGGCTTTATTATAATTTTATTTAAGTTTATTATAATTATTATATTATATAACTTTAAGCTTTTAATTACATAAATAAGTTAATACTTTTATAATATATATTAAGCTCCGTAAGTTTTTATTTATTAAAAATAAACTTTATAAGTTTATTTTAATTTTAAATAATTTATATATATAAAAATATTATAAGTTAAAAGATAAATGTTATTAATAAAGTTTTTAATTTAAACCTTTTATTTTAATTTAATAAACTTTTTAATTAATAAATTATTAAAGAATAAAAATAATATAAAAAAAATTAATAACCTTTAAGGAATCCCCGTTATTATAAGCTTTATTAAAGTTATCTTTTATTTTAAGTTAATTAATGTAACTTAATTACTTAAGAAATTCTTGATTTATTTAATTAAAAAAAATAATATCCTTCTTTTTTTAAATTATATAATAATTTTTAATAATTTACTTTATTAAAAATATTTATAATATTAAAAAAAGAAGATTTATAATATATTTCTTCCCGTAATTTTATATTATATATACGCTATTAATTAGATTTTTAAGGGCTATTTTTATTAATTAATTTCCCCTTATTTTTATTTATTAATTAAGGAGAAGTCCGTAATTTTTTATATAGTTGTTAAGGATTTTTATTATTACCGTTTTTAAGGCTTTCTTTAACGTATTAAGGAATATAATAGGTTTATAAGATTTTATTTTAAAATAATCCGGCTTAATAAACTTCTTAAGAATAATCGTTTTTACTTTTTTAAATTGATAATAATAATAATTAACGTTAAAATATACTTAAAAGAAATAAATAAAGACTTTCTTAAATAATAAGGTTATTATTAATAAAAATTTATTAAGAATCTTATTTAATCCCGGGACTTTATTATTCTTTAATTTATTAATTATTTTAATTATTATATTTTATATTATTATTTTGATTGATTGATTGATTGATTTATACTACGGATCTAGCTAAGCTAATTCCGGCGTTCCTTAATACGCGGCCTTTTGGCCTTCTTAATAACCGTAAAAACCTGATATTTATAACGTTAGAATGAAAAAACGGTATCTATAAGACCTCTATCTATTACCCCTTAAAATAGAAAGTATTAACGGTTATTTAGGGGGTAACGATTAATTTATATAACTCTTATATTTTAATTTTACCAAGGAAATCCATAATATTACGACTATATTATTATAAGGGTTACCCCCGGACTTACTACTCTTCCGTATCTTTACCGATTTACTTAATATTAACATTAAGTGTTAAGCCAGACGTATGCCTGAAGCTTGAGGGTAGTATGGTAATGTGAAATGTGTATATAGCCTTAACAAATGGTATATTTGGTAAGTAGACTAATTGCTGAAGAAGTAAAAGGAAAAGTGGGAAGGACAGGTGTTAAGTATTCCTGTGGCCCAGCTACGCTAGGCTCACGAGGTAAGCACTAACCCCTATGTTGTTTCCTACCATAACATTAAGTTATATCCTTAAATACCCTTACCGATATATATGCCTTCTACCCCTTTGTTATTATTGCCGCTGATATTATTATATCTTTCTTTTACGCTATATTAACGTTATATCCTTAAGCCCCTTACTAAGTATAGCCTTTACGTTATCTTAAGGATTTAAACCGGTAACGGGGCTTATTAACTAAATCTTTAACGACCTTATTTATCTTTACGGCGAGGTTAAATTATATTAATAACCCAATAAATATTATAAATTTAACGGCCGTTTATATACTTTATTTCATAAATAATATTTAATAATAATCGTAAATATTAACTTTTATTACGAGTTTTAATTTAACTTTAATAAATAAAGGATATAAAATAAAGATATATATAATATTTTACTTCCTTTATCCGTATTTATATCCGGCGTTTATCCGATTTCCGGTATATATAATAAATAGGAAGTAAATTAAACCGTTCTTACCTGTCCGGAGTTAAATTATTAATATATTATTACCTTTTTTTATAATATTATAGCAGCGGAAATACTTATTAATAATCTTTTTATTATTAAGAATTAAATAATAATAACCTTAAGGTATAAAGTCTTTATATTTTTATTAACGCTTAATTTACTTTATTATAATTTATAAGGTAATTATTATAGTTTTCGCTTTTTAAATTTTCTTAATTTTAGTCTTTCTTACGTTTAACGGGAATTTATATATACTTAAATTAACCTTTAAGATATTAATAAGGTTAATTTCCTTCTTAATTTATTTCTATTTTATCTTAATAAAAAAAGGGATAAATATCTTTAATTTACTCTTTTTAACTTGAGGCTTATTAAGATTTTAACGGATCCGCCCGTTTCTTATTATTATAATTAAGTATATATATTTCTTTAATTTTATTTAAGCGATTATTTAATTTAATAAAATTTTAATTAACGATATAAAGACCTTAAACTTTAATACCGGGATAAAAATTACTTTATAAATATTATTAATTACTTTTAAATACTAATTTTAAATTTTCTATAATATTTAAATAGGCTTTTTCTTATATCTTAAAGTACCTTTAAGTATATATTAAATAATTATAATATATATTATAATTAACTTTATTATAATTTAATAAATAATCCGGGGCTTTTATAATATAGCTCTTTATATCGATATAACGAGATAAATAAGGTTTTTTTCTTATAAAGTTATTTTCTTTTAAACTTTTTTTATATAGTCCTTTTAATTAAGTTTCTTATTTATTTAAAATTAAAGACTTTAATATTAATATCCGGTTTTATTATAACTTTATTTAAATCTATTATAACTATTATATTATATAGTTTTAAGCTTTTAATTATATAAATAAATTTATATTTATACGGTATAAATTAAGCTTTATAAATTCTTATTTATTTAAGATAAACTTTATAAGTTTATTTTAATTTTAAATAGTTTATACGTATAAAAGTACTATAAATTAAGAGGTAAACGTTATTAATAAAGTTTTTAACTTGGATTTTCTATCTCAATATAATAAGCTCCTTAATTAATAAACCGTTAAAAAAGAAAAATAATATAAAAAAAAAACCTTAAGGAATCCTTATTATAATGGACTTTATTAAGCTTATTTCTTATCCCAGGTTAATTAACGTAACTTAATTATTTAAGGAACTTTTTATTTACTTAATTAAGAAAAGTAATATCCCCTTTTTCCTTAAGTTATATAATAATTTTTAATAATTTATTTTATTAAAAATATTTATAATATTAAGAAAAAAAAAACTTATAATATACTTTTTCCCGTAACCTTATATTATATATACGCCGTTAATTAAGCTTTTAAGGGCTATTTTTATTAATTAATTTCTTTTTATTTTTATTTATTAATCGGGAAGAAGTCTATAATTCTTTATATAATTATTAAGGATTTTTATTATTATTATCTTTAAGGCTTTCCTTAACGTATATAAAAATATAATAAGTTTATAAGATTTTATTTTAAAATAATCCGGCTTAATAAGTTTTTTAAGGATAATTATCTTTATTTCCTTAAACTTACGTAAATAATAATTAATATTAAAATATATTTTAAAAAGGTAAATAAAGATTTTCTTAAATAATAAATTTATTATTATTAAGAATTTATTAAGAATTTTATTTAAATCCGGAACTTTATCCTTTTTTAATTTATTAATCGTTTTAATTATTATATTTTATATTATTATTTTATTTATTAATATAAGGTTAAAGTATATAACGTTATCGATATTATTTAAATTAACTTTTAATAAAGGGGGGAAAAATACTTTTTTAAGGGGTTTAATCTTACTATTAAAGGTATTAATTAATATATTATTAAATCTTTTAAAAAGCAGGAATTTAAAAATAAACTTTAATTTCTTACTTTATTCTTTATTATATTTCGTTAACTTCTAAATATTATAAGGTAAGACCGTTAAGTTATATATTATAAATTAAAAGTATATTTACTTAATTTTTTAATAATTTTCTTTTTTTTTTTTTTAAGTAACCTTTAATTAATTAAGTATTTCCTGATTTTTATATTTAAAAGTTTATTTAATTAATTTTTTTATTTTTACGGTTACGGTTATATACCTTTTATTTTATTAAATTTTAATTCTTTAAAAGGGTTTTATTATCGGGATAATTTTATTGATTATTTTATTTAATACTTTTATTATTTATTTTATAAAGAAATCGATTTAATCTTTATTATTTAATTAAGGGAAATCCGTAAATTATATTATTATCTCCTCCGCTTTTATATAAATTTTTATTTTCTTAACCGTTTTTTATATTTTTTTTACCGGTAATAATAAAGTTATATTAACGGTTTAATTTAAGGTTATTTATATCGGTATATAATTTAAGTTATATTTTAAGTCTTTTTATAGTTTATATATTATAATTACGTTAATAACCTTTTCCATATTAAAGGTTAAATTAATCGTTATTTTAAACTTATAACTTTCTTATATAATAATTCTTTATAATATTAATAATAAAAAGTTAATTTAAGCGGTAATTATTAATAGGTTATTTAATTTAATATAATTTATTATACGTTTTTCTTCGTTCTATATATAATAATATAGGTTAAAGTCTTTAAGCAATATATATTTACTTAAAATAATTAAAATCTCTTTAAATAATAATATTATAAAAGGTTTTTCTTTATTAATTAACGGCGAATTATATACGTTATAAATATTAAAGTCGCCTTTTAAGTCTTTTTTCCTTATAATATAGAATATATAAAGGTTTTTACTATAATAAGTAATATTTTAATTATTTACGTTAAACCGCTTATTTATAAAAAAAGTATATTTTGGTTATTTTATCCCCCTTAAAGGTTAAGTAAAATCCTTCCCCCGGGTTAATAAACGAATATATATATAAGTTATATAATAATTTTTATATTATTATAACGTTAATATTTTTAATTTTTTTAAATTTAAATATTAATATTATTATTTTAATTTTTTCGTTACGGACGTTATATTATATTATTCTTAAAAGCGTTAATATATTATATATTAACCTTTATAAAGGCTCCTTTTTTTATATTTATTTAAGTTATAGATTTCCTATTAAAATTAAGTATTTTCTAACTTATTATTTTCTCAATTATTATTAAAAACGTAAAATAACTAGCCCTTAAGGTCGGGATTATAAAAAGCTTTCTTTTTTTTACTTTATTTATTACTATTATTTACCCCTTATTATTTAATTAATTAAGCTTATATTTTAAGGTTATTTTTAATTAACCCGTTATATTAATTTTATACGTATTATACCGTTAGATTTTCGCGGTTATCTGGGTTTCCTTACGTTTAATCTTTTTAACTTTTATTATATACTTAAAATCTTATATTAAGTATCTTTTTTTTTATATATAACGTATTTAAGTATATCCTTTATAAGTTTTTTAATTATTAACTTTATATACTTATAAATATTATAATTCTTAACGTAAACTATATATTTTATAATATTAAAATGTACGAATAGGGTGGCAATAGCACACGTGTCGGTAAGGATATTCAGTGGTGTAATCGGAATTCTGAAATTTTAGCATTGGATAAACCCGTAAGGTAACGGAAGAGTAATAGGTTTAAGGGTAACCCTTAAGTGGATTCAGTCGTAGTATTATAGGTTTTCTTAGAAAAAGCGTATGAATAAATTCTTATTCTTTAAATAACCGTAAATACTCTTAACCCTTAAAACGTGAATAAAAACTAGGTAAATACCGGTTTTTATTCCTAACGTTATAGATGTCGGGTTTTTTACGGTTATTAATAAGGCTAAATGGCCGAGTATTAAGGAACGCCGGAATTAGCTTAGCTAGATCCGTAGTATAAATCAATTAATCAATCAATAATATTAAAATATTTTATAATAATATATTTATAATTTTAATACTTAAAATATTAATAAATATTAATTATCTTATTTTATAATTAAATTATCTTAAGAAATCCCTTTTTAATAATCCCTTTATTTAAGACGTTATTATATATCTTTATTAACGTTATATTTAATATAATAATAAAGTACTTCTTTACGTATTTTAAGGAGTTAAGTTTTTTTATTACCGGCGGAAGCTTATAATTAATAATTTTAATTTTAAGTAAAAAACTATATTCTTTTTTTCTATATTTTTTAACGTAGTTTTTTTTTTAGCTTCCTTAAAACGTAATAAATATATTTTATTTATTATAATGGTAAATAATTATTTTAAAACCTTAATTAATTTATATTTTTCTTTATTAATTTAAGTTTTAAATTTCTTTAAGTTTTCTTTTACCTTTAAAGACGTTATATTAAAAAGAATATTTTTATTTTATAATTTACGTACCGTAATAATCTATTTTATTAACGATTCCGTTATTACCTTAAAAACCTTTATTAATTATAATAGGTTTACCTTTATAACCGCGTTCCTTTCTTTATTATTAAATAAATAGACCGTTATTATTTTTATTTTTTTTAATGCGGCCGTTTTCTCCTCCGTTATCCCTTTATTCTTTATTACGGGTACCCCCTTTATTACCTTCGTTACTTAACTCTTTTTCATTTAAAGGGTTACCGTTTTTATATCCTCGCCTTATATATTTAACTTTAAACCGCCGTCTTTACCCTTTATTAATGTGCTTATTATTGCTTTTTAAGAGCCCTATAATTACTCCGTTTTCTTTAGTTTTATTTTTACTTTTATATAAAAATCTTTTATACTTTTTAACTTAATCCGTAATATCGGTTAAATCTTTAATATAATATTTTTTTATTTTACCGTAAGGAGTCCTTTTAAGGCTTTTATTATTATTTTTATTGCCCTTTTACCCTTATTTACCGGGCGATATATTATCTCCGCCTTTTATCTTTAATCCCTTAAGGTTTTATCCTTTTTATTAACCTTATTTCCCCTTTATATATCCTTAATAATACTTTCGCCGTAGTCTTTTTGCCTTTTCCCCCCGTTTATATTCTTCGCCGTTAATACTATATTAGCCTTCTTACCCCCTTATTTACCTTTTATTTCTATATTATTATTATACGTTTTATACGTTTTAATATACGTATTTTATTAACCTTAATTTCTTTATTTATTTTAAGTATTATCCGGCTTATTATTATTATATTGCCCGTATATATCGTTGTTATTTCTATTAATATAAGTTACTTACCCGTTTACCACCTTATTCTCAACCATTATGCCACTTTTACTTATTGTATTTAATATACTTTCTTTATTATTACGAGAGCTATACGTATACGCATCGTTTTGGACCTCTAGGGTCCCTTTGTTCGTCGCCATCTTTTAATTAATTTTTATATTATTATTTTAATTATTAATATAAAGTTAAAGTATATAACGTTATTAATATTATTTAAGTTAACTTTTAATAAAGGAAAAAAAAATATTCCTTTAAAAGCTTTAATTTTATTATTAAAAATATTAATTAATATATTATTAAGTTTTTTAAAAAGCTGGAATTTAAGGATAAACTTTAATTTTTTACTTTAATTTTTATTATGTTTTATTAACTTTTAAATATTATAAAATAAAACCGTTAAGTTATATACCGTAAATTAAAAGTATATTTATTTAACCTTTTAATAATTTTCTCTTTTTCTTTTTAAGTAAACCTTATTTAATTAAGTATTTCTTAATTTTTATATTTAAAAGTTTATTTAATTAGCCTTTTTACTTTTACGGTTATAATTATATATTTTTTATTTTAATAAATTTTAACTTTTTAAAAAGGCTTTATTATTAAGATTATCTTATTAATTATTTCGTTTAATATTTTTATTATTTACTTTATAAAAAGGTTAATCCGGTTTTTATTATTTAATTAAGGGAGGTCCGTAAACTATATTATTATCTCCTTTACTTTTATATAAACCTTTATTTTTTTAATCGTTTTTTACGCTCTTTTTACTGGTGGTAATAAGGTTATATTAACGGTTTAATTTAAATTTATTTATATTAATATATAATTTAAATTATATTTTAAGTCCTTTTATAACCCGTATATAATAATTATATTAATAACACCTTTTAAGTTAAACGTTAAATTAATTATAATCTTAAATCCTTAACTTTTTTATATTATAATCTTTTTTAACGTTAATAAAATAAGGTTAAATTAAACAATAATTATTAATAATTCTTTAAATTTAACGTAATTAATTATACGTCCTTTTTTATTTTACTTAATATAATAAAGATTAAAGTCTTTTATTAAGAAATATTTATTAAATACGGTTATAATATTTTTAAATAATAAAATTATAAAAAGCCTTTTTTTATTGGCCTGTAACGGATTATACGCGTTATAAATATTTAAGTTTCTTTTAATATTTTTTTCTTATATAATTTAAAGCGTATATAAATTCTTTTTATAGTAAATAATATTTTAATTATTTATATTTAACTTTTTATTTATAAAAAAATATATCCGTATCGTTTTATTTTTTTAAAGGTTAAATAAAAATTATTTCTTAAGTTAATTAAAAAGTATATATACGGATTATACGGCGGTTTCTATATTATTATAATATTAATATTCTTTATTTCTTTAAATTTAAATATTAATATTATAGTTTTAATTATTTCTTTCCGTATATTATATTATATTACTTTTAAAAGTATAAACGTATTATATATTAATTTCTATTAAGTTCTTTTTATTAACTTTTATTTATATAAACGGTTTTTCTTCAAAGTTAAACGTTATTTATTCCGGTTTCTTTATTATAATAATTATTCCGATTAAGCGGCCGGCTTTAAGGGTTAATATCGCTATAAATTTCCTTTTTTTTACGTTATTAATTATTACGTTTTATCCTTTTTTATTTAATAAGCTTTATTTATATTTTAAGACTGTTTTTAATTATTTTACCGGTTTAAATTTATATAAATTGATTAATTAATTAATTAATTTATATTACGGATTTAATTAAGCTAATTCCGGCGTTCCTTAATACGCGGCTTTTTGGCCTTATTGGTAACCGTAAAAACCTAATACTTATAACGTTAGGGTAAAAACCGGCGTTTATTAAACCTTTACCCTTTATCCCTTAAAATAAAGGATATTAACGGCTTTTTAAAGAATAATAATTTATTTATATATTTTTTATATTTTAACTTCTTTAAGAAAATCTATAATATTATAACCGTATCCTTAAAAGGGTTACTTTTAAACTTATTATTCTTCCGTTTTTTTATATATTTATATTATTTTAATCTTATATAATACCTTTAAATATTCTTATTAATACTTACGTATTTAATATATATTTTTTTATATTATTATTACCGTTAATTCCTTTAAAAACTTTTAATAAATGTTTATTATTATATTTTTATGGCTATAAAAAATACTTTCCGGTTTATATAATTAATATAACCGGTTTCCGTTTCTCCTTTTTTTCTTTAATTAATAACGGGCCTTCTTTATAAGGTTTTTAATAATTTTATTTATATTTATAATAAAATTAAACTATAATAATAATCCGGTAAATATTATAAACTTAATAATTGCTTAAATATTTTATTTTATAAATAATATTTAATAATAATTATAAGTATTAACTTTTATAATAAGTTTTAATTTAATTTCTATAAATAAAGGATAAAAAATAAAAATATATACGGTATCTTGCTTCTTTTATCCGTATTTATATCCGGCGTTTATCCGATTTTTAATATATATAATAAATAAGAAATAAATTAAACCGTTTTTACTTATTTAAAGTTAAATTATTAATACGTTATTATTTTTCTCTATAATATTATAACGGCGGAAATACTTATTAATAATCTTTTTATTATTAAAAATTAAGTAATAATAACCTTAAAATATAAAGTCCTTATATTTTTATTAACGTTTAATTTACTTTATCGCGGTTTATAAAGTAATCGTTATAACCTTTATTCTTTAAATCTTTTTAATCTTGGTTTTTTTTACGTTTAACTGGAATTTATATATATTTAAATTAACCTTTAAGACGCCGGTAAAATTAACCTTTTTTTTTTTTAACTTTTTTTTACTTTATCTTAATAAAAAAAGGGATAAGTATTTTTAATTTATTCCCTTTAACTTAAGGCTTATTAAGATTCTAACGGATCTACTTATTTCCTATTATCGTAATTAAATATATATATTTCTTTAATTTTACTTAAGTAATTATTTAATTTAATAAAACTTTAATTAATAATATAAAGATTTTAAACTTTAATACCGGGATAAAAATTATTTCAGAAATACCGTTAATTACTCTTAAATATCGGTTTTAGATTTGCTATAATATTTAAATAAGCTTTTTCTTATATCCCGGAGTATTTTTAGGTATATATTAAATAATCGTAACGTATATTATAGTTAACTTTATTATAATTTAAAAATAAATAATCCGGGCTTTTTATAACGTAATCCTTTATATTAATATAATAAGATAAATAAGGTTTTTTTTATAAAGTTATTTTCTTTTAAACCTTTTTTATATAATTTTTTTAATTAAACTTCTTATTTATTTAAAGGTTAAGGACTTTAATATTAATATTTAACTTTATTATAACTTTATTTAAGTCTATTATAATTATTATATTATATAACTTCGGACTCTCAATTATATAAATAGACTTATACTTATATAATATAAATTAAGCTTTATAAGTTTTTATTTATTAAAAATAAACTTTATAAGTTTATTTTAATTCTAGATAATTTATACGTATAAAAATACTATAGGCTAAAAAATAAATATTATTAATAAAGCTTTTAATTTAAACCTTTTATTTTAACTTAATAAGCTTTTTAATTAATAAATTATTAAAAAATAACAATAATATAAGAAAAATAAATAATCCTTAAAGAATCCTTATTATAACGGGCTTTATTAAATTTATTTTTTATCCTAGGTTAATTAACGTAACTTAATTACTTAAGAAATTTTTTATTTATTTAATTAAAAAAAATAATATCCTTTTCTTTTTTAAGTTATATAATAATTTTTAATAATTTACCTTATTAAAAATACTTATAATATTAAGAGAAAAAAAACTTATAATATACTTTTTCCCGTAATTTTATATTATATATACGTTATTAATTAATCCTTTAAGGGTTATTTTTATTAATTGATTTTTCTTTATTTTTATTTATTAATTAAGGAGAAGTCCGTAATTCTTTATATAATTATTAAAGATCTTTATTATTATTATTTTTAAAATCTTTTTTAATGTATAAAAGAATATAATAAGTCTATAAAACTTTATTTTAAAATAATTTAATTTAATAAACTTCTTGAGGATAATCGTTTTTATTTCTTTAAACTTACGTAAATAATAATTAACGTTAAAGTATACTTAAAAAAAGTAAATAAAAACTTTTTTAAACGGTAAGGTTATTATTAATAGGAATTTATTAAGAATCCTATTTAATTTTAAGGCTTTATCTTTCTTTAATTTATTAATCGTTCTGGTTATTATATTTTATATTATTACCTTATTTATTAATATGGGGTTAAAGTATATAATATTATCGATATCGTTTAAGTTAACTTCTAGTAAAAAAGAGAGAAATACTCCTTTAAGGGCCTTAATTTTATCGTTAAAAGTATTAATTAATATATTATCGGGTCTCTTAAAAGGTAAGAATTTAAAAATAAACTTTAATTTCTTATTCTATTCTTTATTATATTTTATTAACTTTTAAATAATATAAAATAAGACCGTTAAGTTATATACTATAAATTAAAAATATATTTACTTAATTTTTTTAATAATCCTTTTTTTTTAAAGTAATTTTTAATTAATTAAATATCTTTTCATTTTTATATTTAAAAGTGTATTTAATTAACCTTTTTACCTTTATAATTACGGTTATATACCCTTTATTTTAATAAGTTTTAACTTTTTAAGAAAGCTTTATTGATAAGATTATATTATTAATTATTTCGTTTAATACCTTTATCATTTATTTTATAAAGAAGTTAATTTAATCTTTATTATTTAATTAAAGGAGGTTTATAAATTACATTATCGTTTTTTCCGTTTTTATATAAATTTTTACTTTTTTAATTATTTTTTATGCTTTCCTTACCGGTGGTAATAAGGTCGTATTAATAATTTAGTTTAAGGTTATTTATATCGGTATTTAATTTAAGTTATATTTTAAGTTTTTTTATAACTCATATATAATAACCGTATTAATAATACCTTTTAAATTAAACGTTAAATTAATCGTAATTTTAAATCCTTGGTTTTTTTATATTATAGTCTTTTTTAATATTAATAACGTAAGATCAAACCGGATAATAATTATTAATAATTCTTTAGATTTAACGTAATTAATTATATATTCTTTTTCGTTTTATTTAATATAATAAAAATTAAAGTCTTTTATTAAAAGGTATTTATTGGATATAATTATAATATCCTTAAGTAACGGGATCGTAAAAAGCCTTTTTTTATTGGCCGGCGGCGGATTATACGTATTATAAATATTTAAGTTTTTTTTAATATTTCCTTTTTATATAATTTAAAGCATATATAGATTCCCTCCGTAATAAATAACGTTTTAATTATTTTTATTTAATTTCTTATTTATAAAGAAATATATTTATATTTTTTCTTTTTTTTTAAAGATTAAATAAAAATTATTTCCCGGATTAATTAAAGAATATATATAGAAGTTATACGGCGGCTTTTATATTAATATTATAACTTTAATTATTTCTTTATATACGTTATATTATATTACCCTTAAAAGTATAAACGTATTATATATTAATTTCTATTAAGTTCTCCCCGTTAACTTTTATTTATATAAATGGTTTTTCTTTAAGGTTAAACGTTATTTACCCCGGTTTTTTTCTTATAATAATTATTCCGGTTAAGTAATTAACCTTAAAGGTTAATATTATTATAAGCTTTCTTTTTTTTACGTTATTAATTATTACGTTTTATCTTTCTTTATTTAACGGGCTTTATTTGCGTTTTAAGATTATTTTTAATTACCTTATTAATTTAAATTTATATAAATTATAACGTTAAATTTTAACCGTTATTTTAATCTTTTTACGTTAAATCTTTTTAACCTTTACTATATACTATAAGTTTTACGCTGAATAATTATTATTCTTATATATTACGTATTTTAATATATTTTTTATTAAACTTTTTATTATTAAGTTTACGTATTTATACGTATTGTATTTTTTAACGTATATTATATATTTTATATTATTAAGGTATTTCATAATAATATATTTATACTTTTAATATTTAAAATATTAATAAATATCCATTATTCAATTTTATAGCTTTACTAATTTAAGGGGTTTACCCTTTATTACCTCTTTATTAAGGATATCGTCGTATATCCTTATTAACGTTATACTTAAAATAACTATAAAGTACCTCTTTATCCGGCTAAAGGTATTTAACCTTTTTATTATAAAGGGAAGAATATAATTAATGATCTTTAATCCGGAATAAAGGACCGTATTCTCCCTTTTTATTCGTTTTAAGGTAATTTTCCCTTTTTCTTTTATAAACCTTATTAAATATATTCCGTTTATTATAATAGCGAATAATTACCTTAATACCTTTACCGTTTTATATCCCTTTTTATTAATTTATCCTTTTAACTTCTTAAGCCCTTTTTTTACCTTTAATAAAATTATATTAAGGAGGATATCCTTATTTTATAATTTACGTATTATAATAATTTACTTTATTAACGGCTTTTTTATTACTTTAAATGTTTTTATTAATTATAAAAAGTTCGCTTTTATAATTATATTCCTTTCTTTTTTATCCAATAATTATATAGTTATTATTTTTACTTTCCTTAATACCGTTATTTTCTTTTTAATTTTTATTTTTTTACCGCCAATATAAATATTATTTTTATAACCCTTATTATTTAACTTACTTTTACCCTTATCTATAGAGCTTCTTCCGTTATTCCTTTATTTTATATATAGTTTTTTTTAATTCTTTTCGTTTGCTTTTACCGGTATCTTTATTATCGCCTTTTAAACTCTGCGTAGCCTTTTTAAATCTTTTAATCCCGCTTTTATTTTTACGTAAAAGTCTTTTATCCCCTATAATTTAATTTATAGTATTAATTAGGTTTTTAATATAATATCCTTTTATTTAATTATAAAGAAGCTTTTTAATGTTTTTATTATTTCTTCCTTTATTATATTCTTTTTACGTATTTAATAATTATTTTTTTTAATAATTTATCCTTAATTATTTAATACTTTTTTAATTTTATCTGGCTTTCTTTTAATTTATATATACTTAATAAAGCCTTTTCCGCGTCTGCTTATTTTTTATCCGTCGTTATATATTATCCTTATTTCTTTTATCCTTTATTTACCCTTTATAATTACGTTACCTTTACGCGTTATATACGTTTTTTTATATATATCTCGTTAATTATAAACTTTTTATTTAATTTAAGAGTTTTTTATTATATAATTATTACGTTATCCGTATAAATTATTATTATTTCCGTTAATAAGGGCCGTTTACCCTTTTACTTTTTTTATTTCTATTATTATTCCGCTTCCGCTTATTATACTTAAGGTACTTACCTTATTATTACTTAAGGTATATATATATATATCGTTTTGAACCTCTGGGGTCCCGTTGTTCGTTGCCATCTTTCATTAACCTTCGTAATATTTATATAAATTATAACGTTAAACTTTAATTGTTATCCTAGTTTTTTTTACGTTGAGTTTCTTTGGCTTTTACTATATACTATAAGTCCTATATTAAGTAATTATTATTTTTATATACTATATATTTTAACATATTCTTTATTAAACCTTTTATTATTAAATTTACGTATTCATACGTATTATACCTTCCGGTATATATTGTATACTTTATATTATTAAGGTACCTCGTAATAATATATCCGTACCCTTAATATTTAAAGTATTAATAGATATCCGCCGCTTAATCTTATGGCCTTATTAATTTAAGGGATTTACCTTTTATTACCCCCTTATTAAAAATATTATCATATATCCTTATTAACGTTACGTTTACAATAATTATAGAATATCTTTTTATCCGGTTAAGGGTATTTAGCTTTTTTATTACGGGGGGAAGATTATAATTAATGATCTTTAACTTAAAATAAAGGACCGTATTCTCCCTTTTTATTTATCTTAAAATAATTTCCTCTTCCTTTCTTATAAACTTTATTAAGTATATCCTGTTTATTATAATAATAAATAATTACCTTAATATCTTTACCGTTTTATATCCCTTTTTATTGGTTTATTTTTTGGATTTCTTAAGCTTCTTCCTTATTTTTAATAAAATTATATTAAGGAGGATATCTTTATTTTATAACCTATATACCGTAATAATTTACTTTATTAACGGCTCCCCGGTTATTTTAAACGCCTTTATTAATTATAAAGGGTTTACTTTTATAACTATATTCTTCTCCTTTTTACCTGATAATTATATAGTTACTATTTTTACCTTTTTTAATACCGTTTTTTTTAACCTTTATTTTTTTTACCGTTAATATAAGTATTATTTTTATAGCCTTTATTACTTAGCTTACCCTTACTTTTATCCGTAAAGTTTCTCCCGTTACTCCCTTATTTTATATATAGCCTTTTTAATTCCTTGTACCTTTTTTTACCGGTATTTTCGTTACGGCCCTTTGGGCTCCGCGTAACCTCTTTAATTCCCTTAATCCCGCCCCCGTTTTTACGTAAAAGTTTCTTATTTTCCGTAGCTTAATTTATAATATTGGTTAGGTTTCTAATATAATATTCTTTTATTTAATTATAAGGAGGCCCTTTAACGTTTTTATTGTTTCTTCTTTTATTATATTCCCTTTATATATTTAATAATTTTTTTTATAGCTTATCTTTAATTACTTAACGCTTTTTTATTTTTACCTGGCTTTTTCCTAGTTTATATATACTTAATAAAACTTTCTCCGCCCCTACCTCTTTTCTATCTATCGCTACGTATTATCCCCGTTTCTTTTATCCTTTATTTACCCTTTATAATTACGTTACTTTTATGCATTATACATATTCTTTTACGCGTATCTTATTAATTATAAACTTTTTATTTAATTTAAGAGTTCTTTATTATATAGTCATCGCGTTATTTATATGAATTATTACTATTTCCGTTAATAAGGGCCGTTTACTTTTCTACCCTTTTTACTTCCATGATTACTCCGCTTCCGCTTATTATACTTAAGGCTTTTACCTTATTATTACTTGAGCTATACACGTATGCATCGTTTTAAACCTCTAGGGTCCCGTTATTCGTCGCCATCATCTTTTTCTATATATATACATAATACAAGGGATATTAAGGAGTATTCATAAATATAGGACACTCTTTATACGTAGAGGACAGATAATCCTTAAGATCCCATCTGCATTTAGGTAGAATTATTATTCATGTATTATGATACTTTTTGGTCCGTACACCAACAATAAGTAATATTAAAACCGTTTTTCAAAGGACCTTTTACGTAGTCCCATTATAACCCTTCTGATTTTTTAATGTTATAATTCTTAAAATATAAACTACTTTCTTTGGGGCTATTTTTCTATATAAATATTAAGGAGTTTAATAATATAAAGATTATATTAAAGGTAAAAA
Source organism: Niebla homalea (assembly GCA_019925105.1). NCBI lineage: Eukaryota > Fungi > Ascomycota > Lecanoromycetes > Lecanorales > Ramalinaceae > Niebla > Niebla homalea. The sequence continues at coordinate 1,095,107 of JAHGAU010000009.1, forward strand.
ATAAACCTTTATTATATATAACATAAAGATTACTTTAATTTAATAAAAAAGAAATTATTCTTTAAAAATAATCTTCTAAAATAAGTTTTTAAAGGTTACTTTATAAGGATTATATAAAATATATTTATTTACTACTTAATTATAAGATAATTTTCTGATATTAATATGCTTCTATTATATCTTAAGGTCTTTCTTATTTATAAAGAGTTCAAATTAAATCCCATTATTTTCCTAAAAAGGATTTACGTAAAGGATAACTATTAATTTTATTATAAGCTTATACATTTATAATATTTTTATAATTATTTTAATTATAATAAAAAAAATATTATATTTATTGATTAACTATAATTATAAAAGTATTATTATTTTACTTTATGTAAAAACCTTATTTATAATTAACTTTATTATATTATTATATCTTTTAATACGTTTAATGATATAAATTTAATTTATATAAATCCTTTAATATTAAACTCTTTAATATCGAGATTAAAGCGTAAGTCTAAGTATTATATATATAAAATAGTTATTAAAGATAAGTTCCTAATATACTAAGGAAATACCTTATAGGTTTAAACGTATTTAACCGAATATTTAATATAAAATATTATTAAGAAATCCGACGTTTAAAAGTTATTATATATAAGAAATGCGACGAAGGCTTACGGTACTTAAAAAAGGATAATATATTAAAAATGAAGAATTATATAGCCATTAGAAATTATAAGAAAGTTAATTATATTAAGAACTTAAAATAAATATTAATTTAAATTAATATAATCAATAAAATTATTGGATCTTTTTTTCGATTAAATTATTATAAAGATAATTATAAATCCCTTTTTCATTAATTTTATAGAACCTTATTAATTAATAAATAAGACTTTTACTTAATAATAAAATTTTAATGTAAAAAGATTTCTTAAAATAATTATAACGATAAATTATTATTATATTTTATTATTTATTATTATTGAATATATTAAGACGCATTGGCTTTTTAATTATCTTAATCGAGACCTTATATTACCATTTTTAATAACGATTAAGAATTATATAATAAAGCGTTTTAAAAAGTTTAAGTTATTCTTATTAAAAGATCTTCTTAAAGACGGTAATGAGGTTTTGTTAGCCATAAATCATTAATCCGTTAATAATAAATAATCTTATATAACGATTATAGTATATTAAATTAATTAAGATTAAGAATATTATAATATATTAACTATCTTTAAGTATATTAAAAATACTTATAAGAATAAGCGGCTTATATTTATTATAATAAAAATAATTAACAGTTATAAATTAAAAAATCGTATTTTAATTATTATTATTAATAATATAAATAATAATAATATTATAACGGCTATTTTATACCGAGAAGCTACAATGTATTAAAACTCGTTTATTAATATCGTAAAAACGTAGCAGAAAATAGAATATTTATTATACTTTTACTTATATTATTTAGTTTTACTCAAAACTTTCTTAAGTTACTTTAAGGTTAATATAATAAACGATAATATACATTATCGATTTAATAAAGAATAAGCTGAATTAATTAACGATTAAGCTATAAGTATCCTTAAGATGTTAATAAAAATAAGATAGATTTCTAATAATCTTTATATTCATTTAATTAACTATAAATCCGGAAGACTACAATCTATATTAACGTTAATAATAAGTATAAAAAAAACCTTTACCGCCGTTTAATAAAGAAAAATTTATATTTATAATATTATAAATCCCTTAATTTTAACTTAAAGTAAAAAGCATAAGGAGATATTATTAAAGCTATTTTAAAATATAGTAATTTATTAAAACTTATCTTTTTATATAATGACCCGTACCTTAATGTTTTATAAAAATATTAATACGTTCTTAAAAGAAAATAAAAGAAAGAATAAGCTTGTAAAGCTTAATTTTAAAGGATAAAGCCATATTTGATATTTAGTGGAATTAATTTAATTATTCTATTAAGTTATTAAAATAATAAATATTCTTAAATTATTAATTTTTTATTTCGTTTTTATAATATATAATAAGCTTTTTAATTATATTAAAAAACAAAACAATCGTTTATAACGTAAACGGATTACTTAAAAGAAAAAGCTTATTTAAGGGTTAAATATAGTATATATTAAGTTAACGGAGTATTATAATAAAACTTAAGGTTTAATTAACTCGCTTTATAAATAAGCGGCTTTATTATTTTTATAAAATAATAATAAGATCTTTAAGGGTTAAGATTAATATATAATAATAAGTAAAACTTTATAAGCGGAAGTTTATTAAGCTACCCTTTATAAAACCTTTAATAAATACGTTTTACGCTTTAATTTCAATTTATTAATAAATTAAAAGTTAAATAAATAAGCGTAAGCTATAAAGAACTTAAATACTTTATTAAATAAAGAAAGCTTATTAAATAATCCTATTATTAATAAACTTAAATAATATAAAAATAATAATAAATCTAAGTAAAATATTGTTATTATTTAAAATAAATAATATAATCTTTGCTTTATAAAAACATTTATTTTATAAATTATTTATCTTATTATAAATAATTTAAGATATTTTTTATAGTACTTCCGTTAACGTTAAATATAAATATTGCTTTTTTATTATTAAGTATTATTATAAGAATAAAAATTATTTTATTCCTTGAACTTTCCGGGTAAAAATATGAATTTATTATTATAAATAAAAAGAAAACGAATTAAGTTAATCGTATATAAACTTAAAAATAAATAATAATAAATCTAAGGATTAAAAGGATAAAAAATATGAAAAACGAATATATAACGTAAATATAATTATAAAGTATATTAATAATAATAATAATAATAATAATAATAATAATAATAATAATAATAATAATAATAATAATAATAACAAAAATAAGGATAATAATATAAAAGATATTTTATTAATATATACAATATTATATTTTACTTTCAATAATATTAACTTTCTAGCTTATAATTTCCTAAATTAATAAAAGAATGGTATTTTAAATTAATTTAAGTAATTTAACTTTAATATAATATCCCTTTTTAAACTTAAAATACGTTTAATTTTAAAGCGGATTTACCTTTATTAATTTCTTTAAGTATAATTTAAGTTAATAAATTTAAAAAATAAAATATATGAGTTAAATATTAATAAAATGTTAAAAATAAAGAGATTTAAAGTAATATTACTTAAACTTTTCTATAGTGTTATAATAAAGCTATATAGTAAACTAAACTTTTAATATTATTATTTTTTTTAATTATTCTTATCATTATTTTTATAATTATTTTTATAATTATTAACCTTAAAACTCCTTACTTTATTTATAATAAGTTTTATTTAATCCGTTATTGGGATTTTTATATATTCCGATTCTATCCCGTTTTATCTTAAAATAATATAAAATAAAATAAAAGCGACTTTATCCTATCCCATCCTTATCTTATCCTTATCCTATCCTTATCTTATCCTTATCCTATCCCTATCCTATCCCTATCCTATCCCTATCCTATCCCTATCCCATCCCTATCCCATCCCCATCCCATGGGATATATCCCGTCCCGCTTCCCGGAGTAAAAATAAGATCTTCTGGCGGTATCTTTAATGGTATTAAGGGTAGTAATGCAGGTTTAAATAAAAGCCGTTTAAGGAGTTGCTTAAATTGCTTATTATTAAAAGTAAATGCTATTATAATGTCGTCGTTTAACCTACTAAAAGGGACGGGTTTAAGCTCGGTTTCATTCGCCGGGTTAATTATCTATTTACTGGATCGATATAGGTAATGGTAACCGGTAATTTGAAGTTAATGGTGGAGAGACTCTCGTTAAGTTCACTGGGCTCGTCGCGTTTACTACGTTGTCTGAATCTGAGATCTCGTGGTAATAACGTTTATACGTTTATTATAATGACTGCTATAATCTTATGTTATTGCTATTAAATTATGGCGTACTCAGTATAAATGGTGTATAATAAGTCATATGTACAATTATTAAGTAGCTACCTATATAGGTATTATATATATAAAGGTGCGCGCAAAAGCAAGCGGAACAAGGTAGAGCCGCTCCGCTCCGGTAAGGCTGAGGCCTAAGGATCAGCTCTGCTGAGATCCTAACAGGATCTTTCTTGTAACGGCCGATTATATTTTATAAGGTTTACCCCGTTAACTTTTTCATTAAATAAGAATAACGTAATATTTCCGTTTTATTAATTAGGGAATATTATATTCAGTACTTAATTATATTTATAATGAAATTTGTAGCTTTATTCTTAACCGATAGTTATATAAAGGAACTTAAACCTTTAAAAGATATAAAGACCGGTATTAATAAGTTCTTTATATTTAATAATTTATAAATTTTAAGGTTATTCTATTTAATAATTAATAAATTAATATATTTATTAATAAAGACCGGCTTTAGTTTCCGGCGTTAGCTTATAATAGTTATTAATCGGATAATTCTTATAATTATTCTTTTATATTTATTAAGCGTAACTTAATATATTTAGATTATAATCCGTAATTTATAACCCTTTAACCCTTTGAAGGTAGTTTATATTAAAATCACATATAACTTATATTAATTAAAGAGTTTATTAAGCAGGAATTAATATTAATAAGGCCTTTAAAATTAATATTAACGAAGCCCTTAAATAATTCTTTTTAATTAAAATTTTATAAAGGTTGCTTATTTAATCTTTACCGAAGTAACTTATTTAGCTAAATTAAGAAATTATTTACTTCCGGGTTTAATTACGTTTTGATTAATAACTATATAAAAGGACTGAAACCGTTAAAGACTTTTAAATATTAACTATTAAAGTAAACTTAAATTATTAAGAATTATATTTAACTTTTAAATAAAGTCCCTTAATTTAATTAATATAAGGTTTCCATATTAATTAATATAAGGTTTTTATATACTTTAAGTTCTTTTAATATATATTCTTTATCCGTTCCTTAATATACATTCTTTATCCGTTCCTTAATAAATAATTATATAAACGGATATAAATTATTAAAGAAAATATAAAAACGCGTTATTATACGTTTTTAATACTTTTTTCTGTTTATTATTACCGGTAAAATTTCTTTATTTACGTTAATATAGACTTAAACTTATATATTATAAGGTATTACGTCCTTTATGGTAAGGATTTACCGTAGGTAAAAATAAAAATAATAAAAAGGGTAAAAATAATAAGGAGGGTAAAGATAATAAAAAGGGTGAAGATAATAAGGAGGGTGAAGATATAAATAAGGAGGGTGAAGATAATGAGGAGGGTAAAGATAATGAGGAGGGTGAAGATAATGAGGAGGGTGAAGATGATTAATCTATTTATATATACTTTAAAAAAAAAGAGAATATAACGGATTATTATAGCATAGTTCCTATATTTCACTCACTATCACGGTGTAAGGGCTGCGATGCTGATAGCCAAGAGCCCAATCAGTGCGCTAGGCCCAATTAAGCCTAGCGCATGCCCTCCGTGAACTTGTATGCATATATACTGTACCATAGATTTCTCTTCATAGTTGAAATTCAGTCATATTCACCCTTACCCCTACTGAGTCCCTGACACTCACTTATATAGGGGCTTTGGCCCATCTTTAATTGTATTCCATTGCTTCTTGCTATTTTATCACTTTTACTCTTTCATTACTTCCCATCTTTTCTTAAGTCATATAAACTTTATAAGTAGCTTATCCTATTTATCCTACTTATTATAATTTATATAAGTATTATAAGCAGTTTATAAGAGCTGAGAGTTCTTTAAGGCTCAGCGGTTATCACCCTGTATTACCGTTATATTTGTCAGGGTTCAGGGGTGTTGGTAACCCAGGAGTAGGCCCTACCGGGCCTATCCCGGGCCAAGCCCGGGGTTAGTCCGGCACCCAGGAGTATCACCGACTGGGTATATTAGGGCCTTCGGCCCCTTTACTCCTATACCTTTATACTTTAGTATCTTTAATTATACGTAATATACCCTTTACCTTTTAACCATCTTAAAGGGGCTTATACTTTAATATTATATTAAAGTTAACTTATCTACGCCTTCGTAAAGAGTAACGAAATAAAATAAAGGCTTTTACCAGTAATACTTACCAGCAGCGGACAATAAGCCGATAGTTAAAAACGGTATTAAACGGGTAATAATTACGGTTAAATATACGGCAATTAATATCCGGACGGACCATAAAAAAACGTTAATAATTAAAACGGAAAATTATAATAATTTTAAATAAGTAAATATTAATTCTATTAAGTTATATAAAGAATTAATTTAAAAGTTAAATTTTAATAAAGCGATTTAAAAACTATAAATAAAGTAAACCTTAAAAGAATTATTATAAATTTAATTAAGAACAAACTTATAAAAGCCTATAAAATTTTTATTTATTATTTATTTTTTTTTTCCTTAAAATTTTTAATTAAGATATCTGGTTTTATATTTATTTTATAATATAAAGTATTTAATACCCGGAAGAAAGAATACTTTAAGGAGTACTTTATAATATAAGGGAATAATATTAAACCCTATTATAATATAAACTTTATTATTTTACCTTATAATATTAGCTTTATAATATAGAATCCGTTTAACGGAAAAATTAAAAAATTTATCTTTTTCCCTTTTTTTAATCTTTTTTATTTTTATTTTTATTTTTCCTTAATTTTAACCTATTTTTTATTTACTTTTTATTTATTAAAATTATAAATAATAAACCTTAATAATCCTTTCTATTAAAGGCCTTTATATTAAAATATAATTTATAAAGTAATTCTTAAGGGGACCCCGATTAATTAATATTATTTATTAAGGATAAAGCTTTTCCCCGGTAAAATAAAAAAGATAAAGACTTAATAGATTATTTAATTTCTGGGAACCCGGTTTCCGATAATAATTACGGGGGATATAAAAACTATATTACCCGTTAACGTTATTATAAATTAAAGTATATTACTTTAAAGGAATTAATTAAACGTATTTTATATCTTATAAAAACTTATATTTATTTTACTTCTTAATCTATATTATTTAAAAGATTTAAGGAATTCTTAAAGTAATTAAATTTTCTGCGTTAAGAACGTAATATTAATATATAATATTATAAAAACGTAAACGATAAAATATAAGTCTTTTAAATAAAATTAAAGAATATTAAAAGGGATTTATAATTAAAGATAAATTAAATTATCCGTTTATAATAAAAAAATTACGGTAACTCCTTTTTTAAAAGATTTAAACCGTTTTAAAATATTATTATTAAACTCCGGATAAATAAAGATTAATATTTAATTATATAAGCTTAAGTTAATTATATTTTAATATTATTAAATTTTAAAATCCTTAAATAATTAAAAACGGAATATAATAATAATACCTTATTAAGCTTTTAAACCTTTAAGGAATTCTGGATTTTTTTAAACTAAATTTTTAAAAACGTTAATTAAAAAGAAAATTAAATTAATAATTTTTAAACTTTAAGAATATTAATTAAGGATAAATTTATTATATTTTATTTTAATTTTACCCGCTTAATTAAGGTTTTTAAGTATATAAATCTTAAGAAGAATCTGAAAGTTATAATTCGTAAGTTAATTATTTAACTTTTTAACCGGCTTTATAAAAACCTTTTTTAAGGAAATTATAATTTAAATAACTTAAATAAAATCCGTATATATTTTAAGAGGATAAACCGTTTTTAACGTTCGGAATATTATTATTAATAAAAAACCCTTAACTTAAATAAAATCTTTATTAAGGAAATTAAGGAAACTATAAGAATTTATATTATTTCCTTTAAACCTTTTAACGGAATAAAAAGTTTTAAAAAATCTAAATTTTAATAAATTATTCTTATTATTATAAAGCTAACTTTTTTCCGGACGTTAAATACTTTATTTATTAAAGGAATTATTTTTAAATTAATTACCTTAACCGTTAACGTAATTAAAATAATACTTAAGAACGTTCCGTTTAAATTTATTATATTATTTCCGACTTAAATAAAGAATTTACCTATAATTAAAACGGTTAAATCTTTTATACCTTTAAAGATATTTTATTTAATAACTTAAATAGGCTATTTAGAGGTTATTATAAAGGATAAAAACGTATATTATTTTCAGATTTTAATAATTAAATATATTAAAAGTATTAAAAACCCCTTTAATATTTAAAATAATAAACTTTAAATTATTAACGGGTTTATAAGTTATAGAAATTAATATTTTCCTTTATCTTTTTTAATTAATTTAAACGTTACCGGTTATTATTTTATTAATAAATGAATTATCTTATAAGTTTACGTAATACTTTAAATTTCTTTTTTAACCCTTTTTTAACCTAAATTTATTCAAGATTATAAGGGTAAATACTTACGGCCTATTATTTATATAATTTATCCCCGGATAATTATAAAAGGCCATTTAAAAAACCAGTTTTTTATATTTATTATCCGGCTTAAAATATATAATACGATCCTTAAAAAACCTTAAATAAAACGGTATTACGTATTCGTTTACCTTATAATTAATAAAATTTTCTTTATATTAAATTAATATAATTATAATAAAGTTAATTATTAAAACGTAAAGTTTATTCCGGAGTTCCTTTAAATTATAACCTTAACTTATTAAGCCTTAAATATACTTTTAAAAAGTAAAAAATTAAAGCTATTAAAGCCCTAAGAAAAGAAAAAAAAATTATTGAATAATTTTCCCCTCCCGGAACCTATTAAAAAAGAAAGGCTTTTCTTAATTAAAATTATTAATATAACGGCCTTTTATATTATTATAAAAACTTAAAAGGAGAAAAGGATTTAAACCTTTTATACTTTAATAATGGACCTAATTAACTACTTAAATTTCCTTAATAATATCTTAGTTAATATCTCCGTTATAATAACTTATAAAGATAACTTTACGGAGGAAACGGCCTTTATAAATAAGATTATAGTTAAACTTTTAGCGGAATATTATAATTTTAAGGATATTCTTAATTACGTAACGGCCGATAAGCTATCCCCGTATCGGGATTATAATTATAAGATTAATTTAATTTTAAAGGGGATTCCCCCCCGGAATCGTATTTATCCGCTTTTAAATTATAAGCTTTAAAAATTAAAGGAATATATTATTAAAAACTTAAAAAAAAGATTTATTAAGCTTAATAAAGTCCCCTATAAATCCTTTATCCTTTTTACCCTTAAGTTTAACGGTAACTTACGACTATACGTGGATTACCATGGTATTAACATTATTACTAAAAGGAATTAATACTTTATTCCTTTAATAAAAAAGGTATTATTTTGAATTACCGGTTATAAATGGATTACCCGTTTAGATATTATTACGGCCTTTAATAAGCTCCATATATACTTAAAGAGTAAAGATTTTATGATATTCGTTATTTCGTTAAGTGCCTTTAAATATGAAGTTATATTTTTTAGCTTAATTAATAATCCTACCTTATATTAATAATATATAAATAAGGTTTTATTTGATTATTTAAATATCTTTATTTAAACTTACTTAAATAATATTATTATCTATAATATTATTAAAAAAGAGTATACCCGATATATACGCTTAATATTAAAGCGCTTACGTAACGCCGGCCTATAAATAAATATCCAAAAGTATAAATTTAAAGTTTAATAAATTAAGTTTTTAAGTTTTATCCTTATTATTAATAAGCTAAAAATAGACCCCAATAAAGTAAATAAAGATTAAAGATTGGCCGGTTCTTATTAACTTAAAAGCCCTTTAAGGATTTATTGGCTTTTATAACTTTTATTAAAGATTTATTCTTTAATTCTTTAAAATAATAAAAAAAATTTGAAAGCTTATTAAAAAGGAAATTTTATTTATATGGTCCTTAAAGTATTAAAAGGTTTTTATAATACTTAAAGAAACTTTTATTACGGCCCCCGTATTAACTTATTATAATCTTAATAAAGAAATAATCTTTAAACCCGACTTTTAAAATTATATTTCCGGCGGTATTTTTTCTTAATATAATAAGGCTAAGGAGTTATACCTAATAACTTATTATTTTAAGAGTATATTACCGGTTAAATATAATTATAATATTTATAATAAGGAGCTTTTTATTATTATTAAGTATTTAAAGAATTAACGGTTAAAATTAAAAATAATAAAAAAGTCCTTCCGTATTTTTAGCGATAATTAAACCTTAAAATACTTTATTAAGAGTTAAAAGCTTATAAAACGTTAAATAAAATACCTTAATACCCTTTCCGAGTTTAATTTTAAGGTTATTTACCGCCCGGCTAAATAAAATAATAAGGTTAACGCCTTTATTTAAATACCCGGTTATCGACCTTAAAACGACGATAATAATAAAATTAAAGATTAATTTTAAATTATTTTATCTTCCGAGCGTTTTAAGGTTTTAACCTTAAATAAAGGGGAAAAAACACCGGTATCAGCCTATTTAATCCTTAAAAAACTCAGGTTTTATAAGTAAATCCATAAAGTTAATTATACCGATAAAGGTTAAACGGAGTTTAAAAAAGCAATTACGGAGGACGGACTATTTAATTTTAAAAATATACCCTTAATCCGTATTAAGGTTTAATCCGATATCCTTATTATTAAAAATAAATTATAAATATTAACGTTACTTATTATAAAGGTTTTAAAATATATTTATAATAAATTAATTAATAATTACCTTAACCGGGATTATATAATTAAATTTATTTTCCGGTATTTTTTTAATTTATTTTATAAAACGATATTAACCGTTATATCTTAAATTATAATATTTATTTTCGGTTTAAGGTTTTATAATAAAAGCCCGTAAAATTATTTTATTAATTAAAAATCCCGGAATAAAAATAAGTTAATTTTTTAATTAACTTTATTACCGGATTATTTAAGTATAAAAATATAAACGTTATCTTTACCGTAATTTATATATTATTTAAAGGCCGATATTATATCCTTTATTACGTTAAAAAAGAAGGGATTTCCGTTAAAAAGATAATTTAGTTCTTTATTAAGGAAATATTTAAATATTATAATTTTCCGGATAATATTATTTTAAATTACGGCCCGTAATTTATTAATAAAATATAATATTTTTTATTATATTAACTTAAAATTAACCCTTAGATTTTAATTCTTTATTATATTAAAAATAACGATTAAATTAAAAGAATAAATTAAAAGGTAAAATAAGGACTCCGGATTTACGTAAATTACTTATAAAATAATTAAATACGGTATTTATTTATAATGGAATTTACGGATAATAATAACTTAAATTAATTAACCAAAATAATATTTTTTTACTTTAATAAAAACTTTTACCCAAGGATATTATTTAATTTTAATAATATTAAATATATTACCGCTTATAAATAACTTTAAATTAAAAAAGTTATTAATATTATTAAAATTATATAAGAAATTCTTAATATAATACGTTTTAATTTAAATAAGGCTTATAATAATATATTTAAGTAAATTAACCGTTAACGTTAAAACGTAAAGTTTAAAATAAGTAATAAGGTTTATATAAACGTTAAATATTTAATAATTAATTAATTTAATAAGAAGTTAAATTATAAACGCTTAAATCCCTATATTATCCTTAAATAATATTATTCTTTTTATAAATTAAATATGTTAAATACCTTTTAAGCTTATTTTATTTTCTATATAAGCGATTTAACCTGTATTTTAATTAAAGAGAAATTATTATTATTAAGATAAATTAATTTACCCTTTAAACCCGTTATCGTAAATAAAAAGGGTATTAAGGAGTAAAAGTTTAAAGAAATTATTAATTCTTAACGTATTAATTAAAAATAAAAACTATAATATAAGGTTAAATAAATAAATTTACCCCCGGATAATATTTAATATTACGTTAACGTAAAAGAATTCCTTTATACTTAAGGATTAATTAAAGTTTTTTATAAGAAATACCCGGATAAGCCCGGATTACGACCCGGAAATCCAACTCGGAAATCCAACTGATATTATTATATTTAAGGTAGCCTTTAAAGACTATCTTAAATATTTAAGTTAAATAACGATTTTACCGGGCTTAAAACTTAATATTATAAACTATATATTGCATTTTTATTGGGCTTAAAAGCCCTTTAAAATGGCTTTATAGCTCTTTAAAGCTATTAAAATAACCATTATTAATATTATTTACTTATATAGATTATATGCTTTTTTATTGGTGTAAATTTAATATATAAGGTAATAAGGTTGAAAAAATATTTTAAAAAAGGGGTAAATCGTAAAAAACGATACCTGCCCCGGAACCCCCCGGATGAAATCGCGTTTTAAGGCCTATTATAAAGGCCACCGCCATGATTTTACCCCCGTATATTTATATTAGCTACCCGGCCACCGCTATAATACTACCCCTGCAATTCTCATATTATTTACCCGGCTAACTAGTAACGGGTAACCTAGGTAATATTCTCATATTACTTACCCGGTTAACCAGTGACGGGTAAGCTGGGTAGTATATGGACCTCACTTTAGTTACCGGGCCCATAAATAATGGGTAAGAAGGGTGGTTTTAAGTGTAAAATTTTTTTTTTCCTTTTCAGCGTACTTACAGGCTCGAGGGCGAGCCTTTCCCAGGGGGGGGGGTAATATTAGGGTTTAGGGGTATTAATAACCCAAGAATAGGCCCTACCGGGCCTATCCCGGGCCAAGCCCGGGGTTAGTCCGGCACCCAGGAGTATCACCGACTGGGTATATTAAGGCCTTCAGCCCCTTCACTCCTATACCTCTGTACTTTAGTATCTTTAGTTATATGCAATACACCCTTTGCCTTCCAACCATCCCAGAGGGCCTTGCACTCTAACAATATTAATATCAATACTCCGGACCCTTAAAGGCTCGATATATTATTCATATCTATTATAATACTAAAGATTACGGTGTTTTAAACCTATATAATAGTAATAGGGCTATATATATCTGCAAATTTATAAACCAGCATATAAGCACTCCAAGTATAAGCGAGCAGGTTAAACAGGTTAAGCTTATGTCCCCCCTCGCTAGGCCTCTAAGCGTTTACGAGTATCCGGCTTACTGGTAAGTTTCTTACTTATTCGTGAGTTTTTTTTTAACTTAACGGTTTTTTACCCTTTAACTACCCCCCCTTAAGGATGAATTACTAGCTCCAAGGGTAACTTCTAGTTAAATTAACCGAATCTATAATCTATTTTAAAAAACGTTGAATATTACGGCTTATAGGGGGGGTTACGGGTATACCTGTTGTTAAGAAAGCTTAATAAAAAATTTATAAAACATAAAACCTATTATTTTAACGTTTTAAACGGGTTTATTTTTAACCTTTTTTTACCCGCTTGGGACCGCTTAAAGCGCTCGTAAGTTTTCCGGGATTCTCGTAAATAACTTACGAGCGGTCTGAGTGAATAAATTCCTTTTTTTTGGCTACTCGATCTGAGCAGGTCGCAGATTTGCTAATATACGAGTTACCGGACGTTAATATAGTATATAAAAAATACTATTTTCTTTAACTTTTAAATAATCGTATATTAGGATTTATTTTTCCTTCTTTTTATTTTTATTGTTTATTTTAGAGTCTTTTATATATAGCAGTTAATAGACCTCGTTCTTTAAGATTATTACTTATACCGTAATACAGTTCTGCTTATTTTGGCTTTATATCTTGGCATAAGCAGTCCCGATCCGGATCTACCGACCTCTGCCGGATAGCCGTAGTAATACTAGCTGTACCGAACATGCAGATTGTAATATAGAGGTTCTTGTCCCGTAATAAAAACGAACTATAAAAAGTAAGAATAAAAGTGGGGGCCCTTATAAACTAAATACTTCTAAAATTATAGTCTAAATAAATAATACTTTTTCGCAATACTTATTATAATATTATTAAGTACAATATTTGCCACTGGACGCGATACTTGGCTTAACACCCGGGAACTGGAATCGGCAATGGATTAAGGCACGCTCTTAATACTAAATAATAATCTGACTAATAATCTAAATAGTAATCTGAATAATAATCTAAATAGTAACTTAAATAGTAATTTAAATAATAATCTAAATACTAATATAAATAATAATCTCAATAAGGATCTAAATAATAATCTAAATAGTGAAGTAAGTGAGTCTAAATGAATGAATATAGGTAAGGGTGTTAAAATATTAATAAACCGGCTTAGCCTTATTACGGTCGCAATTTTATTACTATATAAATTATTACCCTTAGTACCTTATCACTTGCGTATAGCCGTTTTAGGATAAAATTAAAGCCGTAAATAGCCTTTATTTTACTTTTAAACTTGCAATTAACAGAATTAAAAATAATAAAGTATTACTCTTAATACACCTAAATATATAAAATCCATGGTTTTAAGGTGTAGAAAACCAAGAGTGAGCTGAAGTCAGGGGGATGCACTTTAAGAGATACTACTCGCGACGGTAACCCAGGTATAGTTTTATATAATAAATAGTAATAAAATAGTTCATAAATAATCTATGAATATATATACTCTAGAATAATAAATAAATAGGTTACTTTATAAGCTTTATATCGTAAGCTATCGTAGTTCTCTTTCTTGTCCTCCCTGTAATAATGCTGATCTATCCATAATGCCCCCTATTTGCCACTTACGTGCGCTCCACTCACTCATAACGTATCCTCTTTTGGGGGTGCTTCCCCTCTATAGGTGTAATTACGTAAGGACTATTTCCTCTTTGGGACTCTTAACAATAACGAAATTAAAAGAGAAGATTAACCACGCTTACTAAAAATCTTAGCTATATTCCCGGTAGTTTATATAAGTAATTGCTCGCACCGGAAATGGATATAAAGTAATAGCTCGCAAAAGCTCACCGTCGTAAGGGGGGGAATCGTATAAGGGAATTACCCTCTGCTCTTCCCTCAGTTCTCGTGGGCTAGCCGTATTGGGCCTAGCTCCCGGTGGGTCTTGGCGCACACTTATATATATTTATCCACGCACCTTTATTATAGACACCTTCATAGCTATCATTCTCATTCATACTGTTACCTGTATACGTCCATTTCGGGACATAGGTCGGTCCCTGACACCTTCTTACCTTAATACGGTATCGAAAAGCGGCGATCGCGGTTAAAGAGAAAACGTGCAGATCCAGCATTATTAAATACTAAAGGAGTTTATAGTCCTAGCGCTCCAGCCGGTAATGGCGTCGCAGAGGATAGAAATGCTCGATCATAATCTATCTTTACTGTTATGTTTCTTTAATCTAATAATTACTCGGAATCTCGACTCCAGATAGTAGTCATCGCGCTTTACGTTCCAAGTAACCCGCTGCGCCCTAGAAGAAAGTCCGAGCGCGGTGTACCTTTCTTCCGTTGAGCCTCGCTCAATACCGCCTTGGTTATTATAGCTCCACAGTCAACCATCTTCTTAACAATCTCTAGCGGTTGGCTGAATTGCATTGCGTAGAACAGCGGTCCGGCGCCAGGAAAGCCACCTTCATTGGGATCGGCTCCATTGTCAAGGAGATAATTGGGGAGCAAAGGGTTTCCGCCACGGCAACTCTCCATAAGCAGGCTTGTGTTCCGCGAGTCGAATTCGAAGTTGACGATAGATGGCGAGTAAGCGTGAAGTAGTTTGAAAGTCTCAAGATTGGGGTTTGAGACGGCGGCATCGAGGATATCTTGACGATGAAGGTTGGCGGTAGGGTAGGTCTTAAGAATTAATGCGAGTGTAGAGGACCTCGCGTGGCGGACTGCGGCGACGATCAGTCGCCATGTTGGTGGAGGTGCTGGGAGTGGTGGGTCTTGCTCGCCGTATCTTGGAGCAACGGGGGCGGAGCCTTCTTTCACGCCGCATGCGAGCAGCAATTGCTGCACTCTGTGTACCTGGCCGGACTCGCAGGCTTGTATCATGTCCTGTTGGATGCTCTGAGATTCTGATCGCATCACGTTCTCGTCGCCTGGATTCTGGGAACGAGTGCTCGATTTTATAGTCGGTGTCGATGTTGTCCCGCTCCTTTGTCGGGTGCGTATTTATGGAAATGGATCAGGCGACGATGATGTTGTCAGCGACAGTGTGTCTACTCAGAGTTTGGGCTGGGGAGAGATGGATGTAGGGATCAGAAGATATCGTGAGGCCGAATAGCTGCCTTGAGGTATTAGGCTGTTCTGGACGGCCGAAGTCATACGACGGGTTTGCTGATGAGCTCACCAGGCGCAAGGCGTTGCCTTGATAGTGCCACTGCAGACTGTGAATACGTGTTGAGCTGACGGTCACATGTCGTAGGGTTACATGGCTGAAGGGAGATATGAAATTGGGAGTACAGTAATTCCAACAGTGTCCTGCAAAATCGTACTCGGAGTTCGCTCCTAGCGAATGGACTCGACTCAGCTGAGAAGACGGCAATGTGAATGAGTGACGTAAGACGGCAATTTGGGGTGTCCGAGAAGCTTGCAAATGCTTGGCAAAAAAAAAAACGCACCTCCCCCAAGATTTTAGTAGCCACCACCATACAAATTTATTGAGGCCTTGCGTAACGCCCATTTCTTAACGCATTACCCTCGAATTATTTAATACGTTTAAATTTAAGGCTCTACTGGTTTCCCTTTTAGGTTATATACCGTATAAGAGTTATAAATATTAAATTACGTTATTTTTATTTATTTTATATTTATATTTATAATATTTATGCTTATTATATTTATATTTATAATATTTATACTTATTATACTTATATTTATTATACTTATACTTATTATACTTATATTTATTATATTTATACTTATTTTCACCGTTTTTATAACGTTATAACTCCTGCTTTAAAGCTTTATAATTACTTTTAAAATAATACCCTATTATATTATAGGGGAAATATTTAATTTTAAACCGATTATATTTATTATTCTTTACCGTAAATTTAAAGAAGCCTTTAAAGTTTTACTTAAAGTATAATTATAGCTTTTAAAAGTAACGTTTTATTTAGGCTTTTAATATATTAAAAGTAAGCTTAATTAAATTATAATCCGGTAAATATAATAATAAATATTTAATAATATAATTTTTAGCTTTAATAACTTCTTTAATCTGAGGAGAAACGTAAATATTAACGTTATTTATATAAATTATATTGTTAACGGCGGGGTAAACGTTATATTAAGGTAAAAGTTTATTAATAAATTATTAATAAAGTTTATTACCGTTATAATAACCTTTTTTAATAAATATGTATAATAGATATCCGTTTATTATATACGCCGGTAAAATTGATTACGTTTCTTTTTAATTAATATTTACGTAATAATAAACTGGCTTATTAATAAGGTTATAGGTTATTAATCGTTTATATATTAAGTTAATATCGTAATGATATTATTATTATTATACCGGTAAAGTTAACTTATTAATAACTTTAAGTTTTAAAAAGTAATTTATTAATAAAAATTAATTAATAAATAAAATAATTATTTATATCCGCTTATTATATAGTCCGTAAAAAAGGGCTTTAAGGGCTAATTTATTAAATTTTTATACGGTAAATCCTTTATTCTTTTAAGATAATTAATAACCTATTACGGGATAACTTAATATCCTATTCTTCCCAAAGTTACCGGTAAAGTTTATTTTAAAAAGTTAAAGGGTAATAACGTTAATATTTAAATAATATCTTTAAAATTATAGAATAAAGCCTTAAGAAAAATCCTTTTTAAAATTATTAAAGTAACTTTATTTACTTATATTTTTATATATGTTTTTCTTATTTATATATTATAATTTAATAAATATACGCTTTATTAATAAAAACGGACGGCTTCCAATAATTATAAAGTAGAAAATAAGTATTATACTTAATAAAGGAATTAATCTTATAGTAAATTACTTTAAAACTTATTAATAAATAACCTTTAACTCTATAATACCATAAATCTACTTATTAATACGATAATTAAGTAATACGTATAGTAGTAGACGTTGCGCAAGGCTTGAGTAAATGTGTATGGTGGTAGCTAATAAAATCTCGGGAGAGGTGCGTTTTTGTTTTTTTTGCCAAGCATTTGCAAGCTTCTCGGACACCCCAAATAGGGGTATTCAGACTGAAGCGCCATCTCCGGGTTGCAGCCGTCACGGCGGTACCGGTGGAAATTTCGGACTTACCACATTTGCAGCAAAATTTTTTCACTTCGACACTTTACTTACCCTTACTGTTACTACCACTCTCACCACCCATCACCCTCGCCACCCTCACCACCCTTACCACCCTTACCACCCTTACCACCCTTACCACCCTTACCACCCTTACCACCCTTACCACCCTTACCACCCTTACCACCCTTACCACCCTCACCACCTCACCACCCTCACCACCCTTATTGCTGAAACGCCTTAGGGCTTGGTGCGATAAACTGCGAGGTTGTCTTTCACATTTTAGTGAGGATTTATAATAAACTTGAACACGTTTTTGCATTGCATCGCAAAAAGAGGTAGGGTTCTCAGACCTCTCCCCTGTTTTGACCCCGCGGCAAGGTGGAAATGGCCTTAACCCCCAAAATCGCGATTTGAGGTCTGAATACCCCTAATGTGAGTGACGTTACTGCGCCTCGCCCTACGCCTCAAAGAATCCTGATCTTATCAAAATTGAGCGACACCTGTGCCTCAACCTCGCCGTACAGACCTTCAGATCTTTTTCTCCATTCGACGACTGGCAGCATTCGAAACACCACGTATTCGGCGGTTAATGACACGGATGGTCATATCCGCAGGCAAAAAGGCACGGACGGACATGATACTCGTAATTCCCTCTTTTCGTAAAACAAAGCTCATGTCATTGGCTTATTTTAATTACATAAGAAAGGAGATTATCCAGCATAACCTTCAGCCAGATCAACTGCTTTGTTTCATGTCAAGAATTTGCGTCTTTTTTTTTTGACAACGTCTGCTCATGGCGCAGTGCTGACTCGAGATGTTGATTCTTCAATCGACGCTCATTTGGCAACGTGAGGTACGGGCAGTGAGGAGGTGGGGGGCATAATCGAGCCTCAGCCCTCGAGATGTACATGGTCGTCTTCATATAAATCATGATCGCCCACGAATTCTGCAAGATCCAGATACAACGTGCACTATTATTCCCATTTTACAGGCTCGTCGAACCCTATCTACACTCTGTTGGCCCAATCCTCGCTTGCTTCCAAGATGAAACCCCTTTCATACCTTCTTTATCTTTTCGGGGCCCATGCCACATACGCTCTTGCTGGGCAATGCTTCTCCATCTGTCGAGATCCAGATGACTGTCCCCCAGAAGCGCCGCAGCCGGGCGAGACACCACCTATCTGGCAGACGTGCCCAAGCGGCCCAGCGAGTGGTGCTAAATGGGCATGCCAAGCTTCCGATATCGATTTCCCTACCGTTGCGTGTCTGGTTGCAGACATGAAGATCTGCGGGCTCATCGGCGCAGGTGGTCGCAGTACCGTCTTCTACTCTTTTGGTGCGACCACCAAATTAGCGCGCACCAAATTTCGCGACACCCTCAATCCCAAGGGTGTCATGTTCAATGACGCTCTCGATGAGCATTATTGGAACACCGTCATCAACGTCCCAAATTTTCACATGGACCAAGCTGCGAGGATGACCGTCTTCACCGCTCGCTATGCAGAAGCCATGGCAACAGTCTCCACGGGTGAGGTCTTCTTCGTCGTTGCCAAATACAATGGGGACGGGGGCGGGCAGGGCGCTTACCAGATGCCGACCGATAGCGGCACTAATGTATGGCGTGCGTACGAATTTCCCACCTTGCAACGCAACTCTGCCGTCACACAGGTGACCAGTGTGGACCTGAGCAACGATCAAAACAGTCACGTTGACTGGCAGCCCAACCACGGCGATGAGGAATTGCCGGCGAGTGGCGCCAGCGATTTGGTTGTCCCGCCACCACCGCCAGGGTGCCCCGCCAAGGTGAAGCGAGCCGCCGCTCCATGCGTTACCTGCATCACCTTCGCCACGCCCGGACAATCCACCGGCACGATCTCGGTCAGCGGCACCAACCCCGCGACCGCAGCCTCCGCCACCATCACCGCCGCACCTACAGTCACGTGTACGCTGCAAAACGAAGACCCTGACCAAGGCATCAATACGGACTACTGTGTATGCTCCGGGTCAACCTTTCCCGTGCTCAGTGTTGGCTCGACCGCGACGGGCCCGGACGCAAGTTGTGCCTACACCAACCTCAACGCCGCCAGCACCATCAACCCTACCCCCAACCTCCCCGTCGTCACCAACAACTGCCAAGTCTGCAGCCGCGCCATCGACTCAGAGGAGTGCTCCCCACTGGCTGGCTGTACGCCCACGAAGACAGCTGCACCCACGCCGACCGCCCCACCGGTGCCACGTAAGTGTACTTCTGTTGAATCCAGGCATGCGTGTCGCTGACCAACCCTAGCACCTGTATGTTCAGCGGGCTTCTATGGAACAGACACAAGCTGTGGGGGAACGTGCAATGGACCCAAAGCCAATTGCGAGTGTTCCGAGGCTGGGTATCTGGTATACAACGAGGCTTGCGTTTGTGTGTGCGGGTAGCTACAAGTCGAACTTTCCGATCCAATATCATTCGAGCATTGTTGTCAGGCTACATGCTCCATGATACTGTAAGAGTAGACTCTGCAATGTTGCCGACATTGAATACTTTCTGTGAGGAATACATCGAGTACCAATCAATCATATATCTTCTTCTCCTCTCGGCTGGCATTTTTCGACCACTGAAACGTGACACCGTCTTCTTCTGTCGTTGCAGCCTTACGGTATAGGTATATAGCGTATTCGCTTAACTCTTAACGTTAATAGCATTAATATTACCCGGTAAAAGTCTTTATATTTATAAATAAGAATACTTTAAACTTATAATAATATATATATTTTTTTAAACGCGTATTTTATTTTTTCTATTATATAATAATATTTAAGTTATAATTAACTTACGTTTAAGTTATATAATTATATTAGAATTATTTATTAACAATTTCCCTTAACCTACTTAACTTCCGGTTAAGCTACCCTTATAATTATTAAATAAATTACTTATAAAGTCTATTTATACCGTATAAGTAATATTTAATAAAAAGTATTATTTACGATATATCTATTACTTTTACGAGTCCTTATATAAATTATATAATATTAAGGTCGATAAAAAAGGGTTAAAATTAATAAAATATTTTTATTATTTAACTAAAAAAACATTATATAAAACTATATACCTCCGACCTTATTATTTTTACGTAACGTAATTATTATGTAAATTAAACGTATATTTAGATCTTATTTAAGTTAAACGTTTAAATAAATTGTATATTTTTATACCGCTATTAATTTATTTTAATATTTAAGGAAAATAAAAAATAATATAAGAATACATAAATAAACTTTATTAAATAAGGTATTATATAAAGTTCTTATATTTCTTAATTATTATAAAATTAAAGCTTTTTTAATAAAATATTATTAAAGTATTAATATTAATTAAATATAAATATAATATAATTAATAATATTAATTATACGGCTTTTATATTTAAATAATTAATTAACTTAAGTTACTTTATTATAAGCATACTTTTATTGCGGTTTATACGTTATTAATTACGTTATAGCTTGGGCTTAATTTATTTTAACCTTTGGATCTTAATATAAAGTTTAAACGATTAATATATAAGAATCCCTTTTTTAAATATAATTTATCCGCTATAAACGTTAACGGGTCGCCCGTATAACGTATTTTTACTTTATTAATATTTCGTCCGTTTTTAACGCTTATTATATAAACCTTACGTTTATTAATTAATTTTAAGTTTTTTTTAATATTTTCCGTTATTCTTCCGGTAAGTTTATTATAACTTAATTTCTTTATATTATATTGGACCCCCCGGCCCTTTAACGGGTTATAAGTATTCGTACTTAAAAGTACCGATAAGCTTTTAATTATAAATTATTTTATAAAATAATAACTTTTTAAGTACGCCTATTCCGCGTTATATAATATTATAAGTTACTTAATTATTTGATTGATTGATTTATATTATGGATCTAGCTAAGCTAATTCCGGCGTTCTTTAATACTCGGCCATTTAACCTTATTAATAACCGTAAAAAACCCGATATCTATAACGTTAAAAATAAAAACCGGTATCCACCTAGCCTTTACTTACGTCTTAAAAACTAAAAGTATTTACGGCCGTTTAAAGAGTAAAAATCTATTTATATACCTTTTTTAAGAAGACTTATAATATTACGATTAAATCCACTTAAAAGTTACCCTTAAACCTATTACTTTTCCGTTACCTTACGGGTCTATCCAATATTAAAATTTTAAAATTCCGATTATATTACTAAATATTTTTATTAATATATATATTATTATTATTTTATTTATATAACTTTACCGATTAATATAGTATCGTTTTTTATACCGTCCCGGTATTTATAGCCCCCTTAGCTTTTTATTAAGTATAGTTTTCCCGTTATTATTTTTTACCCCCGGATTAACGGCGAGGTTTTTTAATTAAATCCTTAATTATTTTTTTTATTTCTTTAATTAAATTAAATTATAATAATAAGCTTATAGTTATTATAAATTTAACGGCTGCCTTAATACCCTTTTTATTAATAAGTATTTAACGATAATTATTAATTTTTACCCTTTTAATTAATCCCGGTCTAAGCTCCTTAAATAATAGATAAAAGATTAATACGTATATAACGTCCTGTTTTTATTATTTATATTTATAGTTAACGTTAATCCATTTACCGGTATATACGATAAAAAGGAAGTAAATTAAACCGTTTTTATTTATCCGGAGTTAGATTATTAATACGTTATTATTTTTCCTTATAATCCCGTAACGTTAAAAATACTTATTAATAACCTTATTATTATTTAACGCTGGGTATTATTGCCCTTAAGGGATTAATTCTTTATATTTATATTAACGCTTTATTTATTTCTTTTTAATTTATAAGGTAATCGCCGTTAATTTTACTTTTACGGCTTTTTTCTTTTCCGTTATTTTCACTTTAAGTAAGAATTTATATACTCTTATATTAACTTTTTGAATATAGGTTAAGTCGACCTTTTTTAAATTTACTCCAGTTTAATTTCCGTAAAGGGAGTAAATTTTTTTTTTTATGCTTTTTTATTTAAAGTTTTTTATAATTCTAATAAATACATTTATTTCTTATTAGCGTAATTAAGTTTATACTTTTTTTAAGTTTTACTTAAGCGATTATTTAATTTAAGGTTAACTTTATTAATAATATAAAGATTTTAAATTTTAATATCGGGACGGAAGTTACTTTATATACTTTACTTATTACTTTTAAATATCGGTTTTAAATTTTCTATAGTTACCAAACGGGCTTTTTCTTATATTTAAGTGTATTTTTAAGTACGTATTAAATAATTATTATATATATTATTATAAGCTTTATAACCGCCTAATAAACGGTTCTAGCCTTTTATAAAATAGTTTTTTACGTTAACGCCTTAAGATAAATAAAACCTTTCTTTTATAAAATTATTTTCTTTTAGACCTTTTTTATATAATCCTTTTAATTTAGTTTTTTATTAATTTATAAACCGAATACCTTAATATTGGCTTCCGGTTTTACCGTTATATTACTTAAGTCTATTATAATTATTATATTATATAACTTCGGGTTCCTTATTATATAAATAAACTTATATTTATATAAGGCGAATTAAGCCTTATATATCTTTACTTATTATAAATAAACTTTATAAGCTTATTTTAACTTTAAATAATTCATATAAGTAAACGTATTATAAGCTAAAAGGTAAATATTATTAATAAAACCCTTTATTTAAACCTTTTATTTTAGCTTTATTAAGTTTTCAATAAATAAGCCGTTAAAGAATAAGAATAAGATTAAAGAGATAAATAACCCTTAAAGAATCCTTATTATTACAGGCTTTATTATATTTATCTTTTATTTTAAATTAATTAACGTCGCTCGGTTACTTAAGAAACTTTCTATCCAATTTATAAAAAAAAATAAGATCCCTTTTTTCTATAAATTATATAATAACCTTTAATAATTTTTTTTATTAAACGCCTTTATAATATTTAAGGAAAAAAGACTTATAACGTATTTCTTTTTATAATTTTATATTATATATATATTATTAATTAAGCCTTTAAAAGCTATTTCCGTTAACCGTTTTTTTCTTACTTTTATTTATTAATTAAAGAGTAATTTATATTTTTCTATATAATTATTTAAGATCTTTATGATTATTATCTTTAAAGCCTTCCTTAACGTATAAAGGAGTACTATAGGTTTATATAACTTTACTTCTAAATAATTTAACTTAACCGGCTTCTTAAGGATAATCGTTTTAACCTCTTTAAATTTATAAGGGTAATATCCTATATTAAAATAAGCTTAAAATAAATAAATAAAGACCTCTTTAAATAATAACGTTACTATAAATAAAAACTTATTTAATATATTATTAAGTCCGGGGGCTTTATCCTTCTTTAATTTATTAATTATTTTAATTATTATTTCTTAAGTTATTATTTTACTTATTATTATTAATTTAAAATATACTGTATTATTAATATTTATTAAGTTAACTTCCGGTAATAAAGGAAAGAACGTTTTTTTAAGAGCCTTAATTTTACCGTTAAAGGTATTTATTACCGTACCGTTTAATCTTTTTAAGGGTAAAAATTTAAGAATAAATTTAAATTTCCTATTTTATTTTTTATTATATTTTATTAGCTTTTAAATACTATAAGGGGAAACCGTTAAATTATATATTATAATCCGGAAGTATATTTATTTAACCTTTTAAATAATTCTTTCCTTTTCTTCTTAAGCTTTTTTTAATTACCGAAGCGTTTCCCGGTTTTTATATTTAATAACTTATTTTATAATCGTTTTTACCTTTATAATTACCTTTATATATTCCTTATTTTAATAGGTTTTAGCTTTTTAAGATAACTTTATTATTAAGATTATAACGTTAATTACTTTATTTAAAGCCTTTATTATTTACTTTATAAAATGGTCGATTTATTCCTTACTATTAAGTTAAGGAAGCTCCGTTAATTAAGATATTATTTTTACTGCCTTTATTAATATTTCCGTTTCCTTAATTATCTTTTACGTTTATTTAAACGGTGGAAACGGAGTTATATTGATAGATTAATTTAAGGTTATCTATATCGGGACGTAATTTAAACCGTATTTTAGGTCTTTTTAAAGTCTATATATTATAACCGAATTAATAATACCTTCCGAGTTAAATATTAAATCGATTATAATCCTAAATTTACGGCTTTCCTATATAATAGTCCCTTTTAACGTTAATAACGTAAAATTAAATTATATAATAATTATTAATAGCTTTTTAAATTTAATATAACTAATTATATAATCGTTTTTATTTTATTAAATATAATAAAAATTAAAGTCCCTTATTAAAAGGTACTTATTAAATACGGCTATAATATCCTTAAATAATAGGATTATAAAGGGTTTTTTCTTATTAATTAATAGCAGATTATATATATTATAAATATTTAAAATACCCTTAATATCCTTTTCTTATATAATCCGGAATATATATAGGTTCCCTTTATAATAAATAACGTCCCAATTATTTATATTTAGCCTTTTATTAATAAAGAAATATATCCGTATTATTTTATTACCCTTAAAGGTTAAATAAAAATTATTTCCCGGGTTAATTAAAAAGTAAATATACGGATTATATAACGGCTTTTATATCGTTATAATATTAATATCCTTTACCTTTTTAAATTTAAATATCGATATTATAATTTTAATTATTTCTTTATATACGTTATATTATATTACTTTTAAAAGCGTAAATATATTAAATATTAACGTCCGTTAAATTCTTTTTATTAACTTTTATTTATATAAACGGTTTCTTTTTAAGGTTAAACGTTATTTATTTTAATTTTTTTATTATAATAATAATTCCGGTCGGGCGGCCGGCTTTAAAGGTTAATATTGCTATAAGCTTCTTTTTTTTTACGTCATCGGTTATTACGTTTTATCCTTCCTTATTTAATAAACTTTATTTATATCTTAAAACCGTTTTTAATTACTTTATCGGTTTAAATTTATATAAGTTATAACGTTAAATTTTAATTGTTATCTTAATCTCCTTATATTAAGTTTCTTTCGTTCTTACCGTATACCGTAAGTTTTATATTGAGTAATTATTATTATTATATACCGCGTATTTTAATATATTCTTTATTAAACTTTTTATTATTAAGTTAACGTATTTATATATATTATACCTTTTAATATATACCGCGTACTTTATATTATTAAGGCACCTTATAATAATATGCCCGTACCCTTAATATTTAAAGTATTAATAAATATCTACTATTTAATCTTAAGGTTTTATTAATTTAAAGGATTTACCCTTTATTACCCCTTTATTAAAAACATTATCGTATATCCTTATTAACGTTATACTTAAAATAACCGTAAAACATCTTTTTATATAATTAAAGGCGTTTAACCTTTTTATTATAAAAAGGAAATTATAATTGACGATTTTTAACTTAAGGTAAAGGACTATATTTTCCTTTTTTATCCGTTTTAAAATAATTTCCTTTTCCTCCCCCGTAAACCTTATTAAATATATCCGTTTACTATAATAACGAAGGATTACCTTAATACCTTTATTATTTTATATCCTTCTTTACCGGCTTATTTTTTTGATTTCTTTAATTTTTCTTTCGTTTTTAATAAGGCTATATTAAGAAGGATATCCCCGTTTTATAACTTACGTATTATAATAATTTATTCTATTAATAACTCTTTCGTTATTTTAAACGCCTTTATTAATTATAACGGGTTTACCTTCGTTATTATACTTTTCTTTTTTTCACCCGATAATTATATAATTATTATTCTCGTTTTTTTTAATGCTACTGTTTTCTTTTCCGTTTTTACCTCTTTTATTAATAATATTAACGCCGTTTTTATAACTTTCACTATTTAACTTATCCCCGTTTCCTTCCTTAAAGTTTTTTCTATCGCTTTTTTACTTTATATATATCCTTTTTATTTCCTTTTACTTTTATTTATTAACGTTTTTATTATTGCTTTTTAAGCTTTACGTAGCCTTTTTAACTCCTTTAAACCTTTCCCCGTATTTATATAAAAGTCTCTTATTCTCCGTAATCCGATTTATAGTATTAATTAAGTTTTTAACGTAATATTTTTTTATATAATTATAAGGAGGTTTTTTAACGTTTTTATTACCTCTTCCTTTTTTATTTCTTCCTTACGTATTTAATAATTATTTCTTTTTATAATTTATTCTTATTTATTTAATATCTTTTTATTTTTACCTAGTTTTCTCTTAATTTATATATATTTAATAAGGCCTTTTACGCCTTTATTTACTTTTTATCTGTCCCCGCGTACCGTCCTTATTCCCTCCGCTTTTTATTTATTATTTTTTATAATAATACCTTTACGCGTTATACGCGTCCCTTTACGTATATCTTATTAATTATAGGCTTTTTATTCAATTTAAGGCCTTTTTATTTCGTATTTATTATATTGTTCATATGATTTATTACCGTTCTTATTAATTTAAGCCGCTTACCCTTCCTCCCCCTTTACTTTTACTATTATTCCGCTTCCGCTTATCGTATTTAAGGTACTGTTTTCACTATTACTTAAGCTATGCACACGTGCATCGTTTCTGACCTCTAGGGTCCCGTTGTTCGTCGCCATATTAATTAATTCAAAAGTTCATGGGTATATTTAATTTCAGTTACTTAATTAATTAAGGTATATTTTCACCGTAAAGAGATTATAGGTTTAAGTACTGGTTCTCATATAAGGTTTAAATAAATAATAAATAAATTATAGCAAAGGAATATAAAGGATAATAAATTTAAAGGATTATGAGTTAATAATATTTAATATACATATATAAATAATAATACTTTTATATTTATATTAAAGCTTATCCTTATAATAAAATTAAATATTTTATATTTAAGTTATACGTCCTATACTTTATATTATAATTATGTATACTTCTTATTAAACATACTTCGTAATTCCTTTATATACTTTAAATTCTTTATTGGAATTTATTTATTATAAATAATTAAAAACCCTTTTTATTTAATTTTATAATATAATTCTTTATTAATTTTATTACGGTTAAGTAATCTTTCGATTTCCTATTTTAATTTATTATCCATAAGATCCGGTAATAAATAATTATCTTTAACCCTATGTTACTTCTTATACTGTTTAAGTAAGGATACGTAAAATATATTATATATCCTATAAATAAGTAATAGAATTAAATAATATACTTAACATCTAATTAACCTAAAAACCGTAAATAAACTTATAAATTTATATAAGAGTTTTTTATTTAATCATTTTTACTTAATATTTTTTATAAATAATATAATTATATTTTTAATTTTATACTTTTAAGCTTTATACTTATAATTATAAGACTTTATCTCCGTTTCCTTAATACGTTATTAATATTTTATTATATCGTTTTAAACCGTTAATAACTCCTTAATTCTTTTAATTATAATTAGGACTTTTATCCTATTTAACTTATTATTAACCCGCTTTTAAAACGTTAAAAAATATCTTATTAAGGCTTCCGATAAGGGCTTATTAATTATAATATTATTATTTATAAAATAAATAAAATTTTTAATTTTTAATGTTAAAGTTTAATTATCTTAATTCTTATAATAATACGTTTTAAAGTAATACTTAAAAGTTTAATTTTATTATTCCGTTTAATTATTTATTTAAGGATAAAAAAAAATACTTAATTTATAGAGCGTATATACCGCGTTATATACCTCGGATTAATAAAAATTTATAAAAAGTAAGCCTTAATCGGTTATAATACCCTTAGGAGCTTTATATTCCTAGAATACGTATTAAAAGAGAAATTTAATTAACTTAAAGATAATAATTTTCTTAATTGTAGGAAGTAATCTTAATTTCTTAATTAAACGATTAACTATAATTAAGATCGTATTATATATATAATTTTATTACTTATTAAATAATAAATTTATAATAAAATCTATAATAATTTCTTAAAAAGGATATAACGGTATTAATAAATTATTTAACTTATTATAAAACTTATATTTAAGAGCTTTAACTCTTTAATAAATATTATATA
This sequence comes from Niebla homalea, assembly GCA_019925105.1. Classification (NCBI taxonomy): domain Eukaryota; kingdom Fungi; phylum Ascomycota; class Lecanoromycetes; order Lecanorales; family Ramalinaceae; genus Niebla; species Niebla homalea. Next base: position 1,124,390 of record JAHGAU010000009.1, read on the forward strand.
AATTAACGTATAATTTAATATTTATATTTGTATTTTCTTAAATATAAAATTTATTAAAGACTTCTTTAATATAATTACTTTTAAAGTATCCCGAAGCGGGGTTATTATAATATCGTTTTAATAACTCCTTTTATATAACCTCTTTAATAAAGATATATAAACGCTTATTATATCTTAGAAAATTAATTAAGTTAAATACTTACTTACAGGTTCTTTTAAGTATTTTACTTATAAACTTAACGCTTTTACGGTTTAAAATAAAGATATCTTTAACTTAAAGTACTTTAATAAGTTCTATTATAGATTTAATCTTAAGATTATATATTATTTTATACATTATTATAATTCGGATAACGGTATATAAAATAAATTATTTATAATTAATAATCCTAATAATAAAGTTAAGCTATTCCTTAATTATATTACGAATACGTATAACCTACGTACCCGTAATATTATCCTCTTTTAAAGTTTAAGGGTCTTTACGCTTTATATAATATATTAATTTTAAGTATATTTCCTGAATAACGTTAATTATTGAATTCTAAATCGTTTCCTTTAAAAAGGGAATAATTATTAACAATTTATATATATTATTTTTACGTTTTTATACCGCTTTACCTTAATTAATTAAGGCTTATCCCTAAATTTTTAAGACCTTTTAAAATATAAGGTTAATTAAATCCCTTATAATTATTAGCTTCTCCTATGACGTAAATAATAACTTTAATATTAATATATTAATAAATATATAATTAGGTCGTCGGTTAAACGTATCCGCCGGGTTAAAAATACCCGATCGGTACTTAATAATAAAGTTAAATAAGGCTAGCTTTACTATTTATCATATTTACTTACCGTTTAAAGTAATAACCTTTATAAAACCTTTTAAATTATTATAATCGGTTAATACCTTAATTATATAAAAACTACCCTTAAGGTAGTAATATTATTATTTAAAAACCACAATAATTATTAATAATTCTTAATTATAGGTTTTATAATTATATTCCGCGTCTATTATTTTACGGGATTAAAAGCGATAAATCATTATTATCCATTTTAATATAATTGAAATAAAATACCTATAAGGTTAAAGTTAAATATATTTATCTTAACCCTGATTTAAAGGCTTAAATCGAAATAACGTAAAATTAAAATATTAAAGAATATTTTACGTAATTCTTTAAACGTTTATTCTATTATTAAAGGCTACGTAAACGGGCCGTACTTTATACCCTTTATATTCCCTTTTAATAACTCCATTAAAGGAACTATTTTTACGGAATAATAATAAATAAAACGTTTAAAGAAATTAATAAAACCAAAGAAAACTTATACGTTATAAAAGGACTTAAACTTAAGTTATAATATAATTAAATTTACCCTACTTTTATTTATTATTACGCTTATAATCGATATTATAAATCTTAGAAATTTTACTTTAATAATAAAAAACTTATACTTTTTAAGATTTATAAAGAATTTAAACTTTCGAAGCCGCTTTAAAACCCGTTTTATATATATTAAATTGTCAGGGTGATAACCACTCGGCCATCTTATGGACAAAAGTAGCTATCCGGGGTAGGTAATAGCGCTTAGGGGTAAGCCGCTATTACCATATATGAGAAGGTAGTCTACCCGGGGGATCACCCCCAGGGGTAGGCCCTACCCCGGAGCCCTTACTCCAGGGTAGGTACTACCATAATAATATCCCCTCTCCTATAGGCTCGTCCCCGAGCCTATAGACTATAGACTATAAACCATGCCTTCAGGGGGGAATTACCCCCCGGGCTAAAGGTCCTCTTAAAACTTAATTAAATAAATAAGTAAAAATTAAAAGCTTTTTACTTAAGGAAGATTACCTTTAATATAAATTTAAATTTCTTAAGCCGGACCCGGATTTAATAATTTATAAATATAATTTAAAGGTTTAATAACTTTATAAAAATATAATTTAAAGTTTAATATCTTTATTAAAAATAATCCGTATTTCTTATTAAATAAGCCTAAATAACTTTTAATAAATATCCGTACCCGTATTATTCCTTATTAAATAAATAAAGGTTACGTTTTAAGGTATTTTATTTACGGTTTTACGATTAATCTGTATAATTTTAAGGCGTTTTAACCCCTTATATTAATAGTTTTCGGATATTTTAGCTTTCCTTAATAGTTTTTAAGTATTCCGGCCCTTTTTAATAATTTTTAAGTATTCCGGCCCCCTTTAATAATTTTCAGGTATTCCGGCCCCCCGTTATACCTCGGATTTCGGCCCCCGGTACTATAAGGTAACGGGTTTTACCCGCCTTCGTACTTACGCTTAATTTTACCTTTAAAGTTATTTAAAAGTCTTATTTTTTAAAATTTTTTTTTATAAACGTCCTTAGATTTAAATTATAAACTTACCCCTTTAAACCCTTAAGGTTAACTCCGGGGATATATTACTTTAAAGTTACGCTATTATTCTATTAAGGTAATAATTACTCGGTTATCTTATAAATAAAAGTAGCTATCCGGGGTAAATAATAGCGCTTAAGGGTAAGCCGCTATTACCATATATAAGAAGGTAGTCTACCCGGGGGATCACCCCCAGGGGTAGGCCCTACCCCGGAGCCCTTGCTCCAGGGTAGGTACTGCCATAACATAAATACTCATTTTTAATATATAAAAAGATTAAAATATTATTTAAATATATAATATAGAATTTATTAATAATACCGGTTAACGACTTATTAATATAAGCTTAAAAAGTTATTAATATATTTATTAATTTAAACGATATAATTATATACTTAAAATAATTATAACGTATCCGGAACGTAATTTTTTATTTATTATCCGCTTTAATCCGTATATAATAATAAGTATCCTTAAAATTAAATTTTTAAAATTTTTTTATTCCGTAAAATCAATTTAAAGTTTTATTAATTAAAGGTAAAAAGTAACGATTCTTAACCGTTACCTTATTTAGCCCCCGGTAATTTACGTAAAGGCGTAAAACCCTATCTTTCTTAAATATAAAGAGGATCGGTAAACCCGTAAAATTAATAAAATGCCATATTTACCTTTTTATTAATACTTTATTTAAATAGGCTTAAAGAACCGTTAACTCCGTATTAAATAAGTCATATAAAGGTCCGTACGGCGGTTTAACGGTAATTTCAATTATATAATTATATCCTATATACGTAAGGAGCTTACCGGCTTTTTCTATTGAAAAAATATCCGTATATTTAGATAGTTTGGCTGGTAAAGACGATCCCTTTATGGTTAAGTTACGGCCTATATAGCTCTTAATTACTCTTAAGTTAGCTTAACTCTTAAATAACGGGTTTATAATTATTAAAATATATATTACCGGCTCCTTTTTTAATATTACCGTGAATATATATAACTTATTAATTTAAAAAGCTTATTTATTAACTTTAAAATATTATTTCTTTTCTTTAAGGTTTAATTTAATTCTTAAATTAATTAAACCTGGTATCCTTAAGGTTATCGGCGGGCCTTATTTATTTATCGTATATATAATAATTTTCATTATTCCCGGTTACCCTTAATTATTGCGTATATAAAGCTTTAATAAGTAAATGCCGTAATAGAATATATTATTATTATTTATTTAAATAGGCTTTAATAAAATCGCATTTTAAATATAAAATAAATCCATCTTTATTATAAAGTTCTAATTAATTATATTAATCTTTACCTTTATATTAAGATAGATTTTTATACTTTTTTTTTTTAATATTATTAAAGAATATTTAATTTTTATTAATAATAGCTTTTTCCGAGATTAATAATTACGGCCCCTATATTTTAACGGAGCTTTTATTATAAGGCTAACGTTTCCTGAACTGTTTTCCCTTTTTACGTATAAAGTAAATCCGACCGCCTTTTATTCCTTCTTAAGTAATAAATAGCTTAATTTCTTATGCCTTTTTGCTTAATAATAATAATACGTTATATCAGAAAGGTCCATTTATTAACCCTATAAAGAACCTTAATTCAGCGGCTAATTTATAAAGGATTTAAATTCTTTCCTTAAAAACTTACTTTTAATAATTTTCTTTTTATTTTTTTTTATAAAGAATAAACGGTTATATTATTAAATTCAAAATAACTTATATATATAATAATTTTATTACGCGTAAAAAGAACCTTATTTAACGCTTATATTATTATATAACGTAATCGTTCTTTAAGTTTAGAAAATAAATAAATAATTTATTATTTTTCTATATACTTTAAGAATTAACTTTTTAAGGATATTATTTATACGTTAAAGCTATAAATTAATTACCCTTCATTTTATTTTAAGTTTATATATTAAAGCCAGACTTTTATCTTTTTATTAATAAAGTCCGATATTAAGGAACTTAAAAATTTAATAAATTTTTTTTAAGTTAATATAAAATCGGGTCCGAGCTTATATTTATAATATATTTATAAGCCTTTAATCTTATTTTTTAAGGAGAATAAAGCTTATATAATATAGACGTAATTTATATTATAATCGGAATTTAAGAAGAAAATTATAAAAACGTTTTTAATTTATTTTTAAAGCTCCTTAATACTTTTACTTTTATACTTAAGGAGTATAAGGACTTTAATATAATTATAGGATTTTTTCTTTAAACTTTTAATTTAAGTTTTACTTATAATTTATTTATAGATATCCGGTAATATAAACTTATAATTAATAACGATCGGATAAAACATTTTAACTTATACCGTACGGTTTAATAGCGATTTATACGTATTTTAAAAGTCTACGGAATAAGCTTTTAATATTTATTTATTTAAATAAATAAATTATTTATAAAGCTTTACCTTATAAAGTTTAACTTAATAAATTATTTTATTTAATTCTTTTTCTTTCTATATAATAATAATATAAAGGCTTTATTCTTCCTAATTATAATATACGTTTATAAAGGACATTTATTTTAAAGGAGGGAAATTTTACTTTAAAAGAATAAACGTAATAGACTTAAATCGTTATTTCTAACGTTTATACTTTTAAGGAAGGTTTAATACGGACTTAAACTATACCCGTTTCTACTTACGAAAAGAAGGTATAACGGACTTAAATCAGGATCTTTAACGTTAATTTTTACCGTTAACGGTTACGGATTCCGATTTAAATAAAGATTTAAAAAGATTTTTTAAATTTAAAAGATAAAAAGTATAATATTTTCTTTTTCGGGTTAAGTTTCTTAACGTAAAGCATTAAAATCCATTATATTAATAAATATAATTTAAATACGGGAAATATACGGTTCTTTTCCCTTTTAATTATATATACAATTTAATATTTCGGATTATTATTTTTTAAAAAGGTTAATAATAATTAAAATATTAAGTTAAACGTATACTTAAAGCTTAAGGGTAATATAATAATATAAAATATATATATAACCTTAATAAATAATATATTTAATAAGTAAATTAATTATTAAAGAAGTAAAAGGAAAAGTAGGAAGGACAAGTATTAAGTATTCCTGTGGCCCAGCTACGCTAAGGTTACGAGGTAAGCACTAACCCCTATGTTGTTTCCTACCATAACAGCAGGCTAAACAGCAAGACACCTGCATACAACAATTATAACGCGTCGTATATACTACCGATCACCTCCTTATATTATATATGTAATCCTTAGCTTCTAGGATATGTTTTGCTATGGATAATAGGTAGAATTATATGGAATCGCATTAATAACTAGCTAATAAGCCAAAAAGTACCCAGTACCCAAAGCTCCAGGTATAGTATCCGTATTAAGCCTGCCAAGTTTACCCCTAAATCCCAGCCTAGCCCTGAACCTTAGCCCTAATTCCGAAAGCTATTAAAGCGGCTTTAAAGCCGCGTTAACTCGGCGTTAACTCGGCGTTAATACAACTTTAATACTACTTTTCATATTGCGCGGCTAATACGATAACGTAACTTTAACTGCGCGTTATAAAAAAAGCGGAGTTCAAGGCGCTTGTATTTTGGAGCGGCTTCAGACGTCAAAGCGGCGTCAACTCGGTGTTTTCTACTCTATGGGCTTCGGTAAGGTAATATCCTATAACGCGATTAACGTAAAAGATAAAATCTTTATCCGATTACGCGTTAAAGATTTCTGGACCCGTAAAACTATTTGGGACAGATAATTATTTATCCTTATCCGTAATAAAGATCTCCTTAATTAAGATAAACGGTCGTTTATCCTTATCCGCAGCAGGGATCTCCTTACTAGGAATAGACGGTCGGATAAGTATTATTTTTATTTACGATAGTACATAAACGTTTTCAATAATATCGTTTTACCGATTTACGTTATGGACGAGGTCCGTAGGACGAAGGAAAGGCGTAAGGTCCATAAACGTAGGTTCCGGTCTACCCCGGATAAAGGGCAATAGTATAACGTTTTCGCCTAATTTATCGTTATTATCCAGTTAATTAAGTAATTTACTATATTAATCGTTTAAACGATAATTACTTAAAATACGTTCCCGAAATTTAGGTGAAATCTTTATTAACGCCGTAATAAATAAAGCGTTTAACTTTAAGTATTAATCGTTTTCCTAAATAAAAATATCTCTATTAATACTTATGAAACGGAATAATATATCCGGGAGTATATGCTTTTTCTTAGGTTTATATTTAACCTTTAATTTAAATTATTAAAAAAACTAAAATAATCTTATAAAATAAACGTTTACCCTTAAAGTTAACGTTATTATTATAATTAATCGTTATTTCATAATATTTAATATTATTAAATAATCCGTTTAAATAATTATTAATTATTTAAACGATTCTATTAAGTACCTTATTTTTTTAAGTATCTAAATAAATCCCGTAATTTTTAATTCCGTCGATTAATAATTCTTTTCCGTTTAAGATAATAATCGGGATAAAAATATAATTAATTTAATAAATATTCTTAAGGGTTACTTAACTTCCTATTATTTATCGTCCTTAATATAGAATACGATAATATTAAACCCAAATTCCTTAAATACGTTTAAGTTAATTTATAAACAACGACTTAAATTAAAGTAAATAAGAACCGTTAAATTAAATAGAATATTTTAAAGGCTCTTAAATAAGGCTTTTTAAGCTTTTATTAAGGGCAAAGGAATTACTTTTTTAAATACGTACGCTTTCTAAGGATTACTTTTTATTAATTTATTTCTTAGAAGTTCGGTTTTAAGGTCCTATAATAATTACGTTAATTACGTATAGAAGTAAACGTATTGCCTTAAATACCCGGTTAATCCGAGGTAATATTTTAAAGAACGGAATATCTTAGGGTAATTAATATTATTAATTACTAATAATATTTCCCTAATAATAAATAGATTAAAAGAATTAACGTAACGTCCGAATAATTTAACATTAAAGTAACCGATAAATACTTTTTCCGGGCTAATCGATACGTTAAACTATTTAAAGAGTTAAAATACTTATATTAAGTACTATAAATATTCTTCGAATATATATAAATTAATAATAACGTTATTAATAAAGGTATAGGTAAAAGTATGGATAAAGCGTAATATTTTATTAATTTATCGTTAAACGTATATAATAAAGTTTATATAACTTATAATAAAGATACGGAACGTTTTTTATCCGTAATATATAATAACGTTAATAAGCTTTTATAATAATAAGTATAATCGTTATTAATAAAAAAACAATAATACGTTTAGAACAAAGATATACTTATAATTTTATAGCGTTAATATAATATCCTTTTAAAGGGGTAATATATTAATATCGGGAATAAGCAATATATTAAAACCGCGGATATTAATAATAAAGCGGCCCTTTTTCTCGCCGTTAAATAACGGGCGTTAAACTATAAATACCGGATAAATAATCGGTATTAATTAACTTATCCATTATAATCGACCTTAAAAATAAAGCTTATTAAATACTTTATTAATTACTTTACGTTTCTATATACCTTAAAAGTAGATTTAAGCTTTTCCGGAAATATATATTTCTTAATCGGAAATATATATTTCTTAATCGGAATGAAACTTTAGCTTTATTTATTCTTCTTCTAAAACGTTAATAAATCCTTCATTTACTTAAATAGACGGGTATAAAGTAATTAAGTCGGACAATTAATACGTAGTGTCCTAATTGCCGTATATTATAATTTTATTCGGTAATTTCTTTTTAAAAGTAAAAATAATTAAGGTTTTAAATATTATCGATTGATTTAAGGCGCGGTTAAGGGCGGTAAACGTTTATAATATAGTAACTACTCCGAACTTAATAAAAGCTGTTTTTAATTATATTAATTTTCATAATTTAATAGTTTTATTAAATCTGGAAGGTCCGCGTATTAAGTTATAGTTTACTTTAACCTAAAAATAATTCTCGTAATCCAATTTAAAGACGTATCTTAAACGAAAACGTCGAGGTACCTGGATAGTTTAATCTAACTTATTTTTAGCTTAAATAATATGGGTCGATAAATTAATTAAATAAATATATAGGACGATATTAATTTATTCGTCCGGGACGAAGAAAAAGTCTTGATTATTAGGGAGCGTTATATTTTTTACTGGGACTTATATACGCATATAAAATAAAATAATGATGTCCGTTTTAAAATATATTTTTTAATAAATATTCTATCCGTTATTACGTTATTTTACTTTAATAAAGATAATAACTTTATAGCTATTAATCTATACTTCTCCCTTAAAAATATTAAGGACAATTTCCTCGGGATTAATAATATTATTTATAATAAGTATTTTTACCCGTAAATCATTTATAACGTATAATTTACGCTTAATATATATTAAAGTAAATTTACTATCTCGGATACCTTATAGATAAATAAGGACGATAATATATTTATTTATTTTATATTTTATACTAGATAATCCCCGTATTTTAAGCGATATAAATATATTAAAGATTTTTACGTCAGGGATATTATCCTTTATGAATTATCGATTAATTAACGTAATATTATACTTAATATCCAGGTAAATATTATTATCCTTTCCTTGGGGATTAAAACGTATTATCGTATATATATAGTTTTAAGCTTTATATATATATCCTGAATTTAGTTTTATAATTAACGTAAATAATTCAATAATATCGATTTAATTAATATTAACTTAAATAACATTCATTTCTATTAACGGTATATACGGTTAATTAACTGGCTTAAATAAAATCGCGTTTTTATAATGTTTTACTTCGCGTAAATATTTATATAGGTTTTTAAAGTAAAAAATATTTAATAATATCGATATAAAATCAATATCTTAATAAAATTAATAAATTATTCGTTATTTAAGTAATCTTAAGGCTAAGAGCCGTTATCGTAATTAATTGGATCGCTATAATAAATATTATTGCCCTTTTAATTTTATCTAAAGTATTTAAATCCTTCGGGATTATTAATTTCCTATTCAGATTATCCGTTTTTTAAAGAACTATTATTTTCTTTCTTATCCGTCTCTTTGTTTATAAATCCCTAATATATTCATTTAAACAATTATCTTAAACGATTTTTTTCTCTTAAGTATTCCCGGTTCTAATTTTAATTCTATTTTTACTATTAATTAGAACCGGATACGTTTACGTTTACGTTAAGTAAAACTATAATTTAAAAAGGCTATCTATTGCTATTTAAGGGTAATTATCCTTATATAGGATAAGTATCTAGATAAAATTAATTATAAAGGTTTAATTAATTATAACCTTATTATAATATTTAATAAGCGGATTATCCGTATAATCAATTAAAAGGGAATCGTTTTTATAATTATTACCGCCGTATTAATTATAGTGTTAAAAGTACTTACATTGGTTACCCGGCACTCAGGTAGATTAGATATGATCCGAAGCTAGACTTAATTGGGGTAGCCGGGATTTAGAAGTACTTAGTCGCACTTCTATACATAGAGAATAATCAAGTAACTTATATTTTATATTTCAAGAGGTTATAAGCCCGGCCTCGCGATAGCGATGCCTTATAGGGACACCTTTTTTTTATTCAATTTTATAACTGTAATATAGAGATTTTATCGTGTAAAATATACTTAAAAAATAAAAGTATTTTACTTAAGAATATTATTAAATTACGATCTTTAAGCTATAAAGTTAGCCAATAACTTAATAATCTGAAATTCTATAAGGATAAGATGCCCTAATTTTACCATTACCGGGGTATACGTATTTATTAATTAAAAAGTATAGATACTTATTTCTTAACCTTATAAGTTAGCTATATGCCGGTACCTATATACCGGAAACCGGCTATATATAGGGGCCTCGGCTTTATAATGTAAAGCGTTAAATGGAGCCTTAATAGGGGTTTTAATTGGGAAATTTCGACCTTAACTAAACTTTTTAAAGTCTAAACCCTTAAATCTTATAATTATAATAAGAAATCTCTACCCGATCTAAACTCTCTTTATAACTTAAAGGATTTTTAACCCTATTCTGCCGCTAAGATCACCCAGTTAAGACCTTTTATAAGGATTACGGAACGCTATAGAGTTAAAAAACTTTAAACTTTCACTTTTTATAACGAAAAATCTCATCTTTAAGATAAATTTTCATTTTTAAAACGGCAACTTTAATTATATAATAAGGATACGATTTTTTTACCCTTAAAATTACTTAATTAAGATTATTTTTAAGGATTAAATTTAAGGAGAAAGAAGTCTGTTTATTTAGACCGAGATTCTACGTTTTAAAAAAAGGGAAATTAAGAATTAGTTATTAAATCCTTTATATTTTAATTAACCCGGAAAGCCACTTAATTTAATTAACGCCCGGAAGATTAAGGGTAAGGTAATTATAAGTGGAGATTATAGCCCTTAAAGTAAAGAACGGCAATTAATTATAGAAATTAACTCTCCGTGTTATATTAAATATAAAAGAAAATAAGTAATTTTAAAAGGATATAAAAATAACCTGGATATCCGCGAAGTTTTAATTTATTATTAATTAAGATAGATTAAACTTTATTTAGAATTTAGGCTTTATTATTAAAACCCTTAAGTATATTATTACTCTGCTTTATTAATACGGAAATCCTTTTATTGTTTTTTACCGTTAAGTTAAAAGTAAATTCTTCCGCTTTTACTTAAGAAACCTTCGGAAAGAAAACTGAAGGATTACTTAGGAAATAGCCGAAGACGTAAATAAAGAGTATTTACCCCCGTTTACGCCGAAGTTTTACGATAGCTTCGGCTTAGAGACATTTAAAAAACCTTTAATACCACCGCTTAATAAGTTAATTTTTAAGCTTTATTTAAGGGTAGAAGGCTAAATCCCGTTATTTAATACGGAATATCCCCTATTTTTAAACGACTTATTAATTAAGTATTAATCAAAATTTAAATTATTAAAGTTAGAAAACCCATCGGACTTCTTATTTAATCCCAGCTTTAAATTTAAATCTAATTAAGTAATTAATATTTCTTTACGTATAAATATTAATTTAAAGATTTTAAGTTCTTATTTTCTTATTAAAGATGACCTTTAAGATTAAAGACTCCGCCTCCGGGAGTTTCTCCCTTAATATAATTCCGTTATTGGTTAAGTAACGTTAATAAATATTATAATACCGGTAAATTAAAGACTAATTAATCCTTAATAACCTTTATAAGCCTATAATTGCTAAAGATAAACTTAAGGCTATTATAGTTATTAAAACTCACTATAAGGACAATATACGTTACCTTATAGATAAATTGGATACGATTAAAGAAATCTGGATTATTTTTATTACTTATTTTAAACCTTAAGGTTCAGGCTTATATATTAAGTTAACCCGGGAGTTTAAAATGATAATAAAAGGTTTAAATGAAATAATCAATTAATTTACCCGTAAATTCCGTAAATATATTACCGAAATACTAATTATTAATAAATTATATAAAGTCTTTAACTTAATAACCATTTAATTTTTCTTATTTAATCTTAATAATAGTTAATAATATTTTTATATTAACTTAATATAAAATTAAATTATCCTAAATTAAAATTCTCTTAATTTTAACGAGGTTATATTAAAAGCTATTAATAAAGAACTGTAAATTAATATAGCCCGCGTTAATACTACTTTATAATCTTATCCAGTAGCTTTAAAGGTTAATAATAAGTAGTCCTTTACTGAATATAATAGTCAGAAATATAATTATTATACCATAAAAGGTTATAATAATAGGCACCCGGAAAGTAATTATTAAGTTTTTTACCCTAAGAAAAGGATTAAAACGTTATACCAGGGGTTAAAGAAACTAAAGATTAAGGAAGTTATTATTATTATACCGGTAAATCTATCGGTTCCAGGGGAAATCTATAGTATAATAAACGTAAATATTAAGTTTGGATATATAATAATATCCGTTAACCCAGTTAATTTATAAAAGTTAATAATCCTAAATAGCGGCTATAATAAGCATTTTTTCTATTAAAGAAAATTCTTTAATAACGACCTCCGGCCTTATTAAATAATATCCTTAAGGTTAAGTTTAATATAAATTAATTATACCGGTAGTATTAATACCGCTTAAGTAACCTATAATATTGACGGGAGGAAGGTAATAATTAAGTTTTTAAACTTTATTTACTCCTTTAATAATAAAGTAAACCTTTTTTTAAAGATTTAGCTTTTAAATAATAAAACTGAAATAATGACTTCCCGGGTTAAACGGATAATAATTAAAGGACCCGGTAAATTCATATACTCTTAATAAGGATAGTTCTTTATATTAAATCTTTAAGTATTACCTTAATTAATAATAGCGGTATTTAACGTATTAAACAATATATTAACTTAATATATAAAGATAAAGTATTTTAACCTTTAGTTTATCGTTAAGTTATTTACGGTATTAATAAAAATATTTTTAAGTATAAATAAAAAGAGTAAGAAAAGCCCTTAAAGGAGGTAATATATATATATTACGCCTTTAATAAAATAATTTTTCGGTTTTATAAAAAATATTTTAAGTTAAAGATTATTCCGTTAAAGCTTATTTACTCGGACGTTATAAGGTTTATTAAGCCGGTAAGCTTTAATATAATTAAATATTTTATTACTTTCCGGGACGATTTTATTTATATATTAAAAGTTTATTCGGTAATTTATAAGTTAAACGTAACCCGTAAATTTAAGCAATTTTAAGTTAAATATAAAACTATTAACCGGAAAATCAGGCGTTTATAAGTAAATAATAAGGGTAAATATATATTAAAAAACTTTTAAGATTACCTTAAAGACTATAGTATTATCTATAAATTAACGGTATAAAGTAGCTTTAAATAGAACCCCGTAAATAAAAGATTTAACCGGGAAATTAAAGAACGGATTTATATAATAATTTATAATATAAACTTATTTAAGAATTTATAACCGGAAATTATTATAATTATTAATTACCTTATTATGAAAGAATTTATATTTAATTTAAAAGGGAAGATTACCTTATATTAAACGTAATATAATTAAGAACCGGATTTATTATACTTATAAGTAATTAAATTATTAATATAAATTAAGATTATAAAATACCGGACCTTTTTAAATAAGAGGGCCGATTTATTTATTCTATTGGACTATAATAATAAAATTATTAAGATATACCGGGTCTTTAACCCTTAAATATAAACTTTTAATAAGAAAATGAAATAATTCTATAACTTAAAGAACGGAAGATTACTCCGTTAAATAACTCTGATAAAAATATTTTAACGGAGAAAATTCAGCATTTAAAAAAGGATATATAGCCTTAATAAGTCCTTATTTTAAAAAAGAATTACGAAAACCAGGGTTATAATAACGTTTTTATTAATAATATCTTAAACGATATACTTATAGGTAATATAATCCCGGTTAAGGAATAAGGAAATTACCCTTAAACTTAATATAATTAAGATAAATAGCAGTTTAATAAATTACGGGAGGAAATTAAAATTATTTTCTAAAATAATTTTAAACTTAAAATCCTTAAGTATTTAAAGCTCTAGAATACATCCTTAAACCCGCTATTTATTTTTATTAATATAATTATTTTAAACGAAGAAAAGGATATTTATTACTTAACGTTAATATTATTTAAGAATAAGCCGGAATTATTTAAGTTAAAAACTTATTAAAAAGTTATAAAAGATACTTATTATAAAATAAATTAATAATTAATAGAAAAAGATAAATACGGCTCTTATATTAAAAATAATATTTAAATATTTATATTTAAGTATATAATACCCTCGGGTATAATTATTTTAAAGGAACGATAAATTTATACTCTTAAAAAAGGTATTAACGGTTTAATTATTCAGTATAAAGCCCGTTGGGTAATCCGCGGTTACGAATAACAGGAAAATATTAATTATAATAAAATTTTCGTTTCTATAATTAAATCTATAAATTATAAGGTACTTTTTATATTAACGGCGGTTAATAATTAAAATTTAAAGTAAATAAATATAAAAATAATTTTTCTTTATAACTTAATTAAAAAAGAAGTTTATATAAAGTAACCTTATAATTAAGAAAAAAGCACTAATATATATTATAAACTTAATAAGGCCTTTTACGGATTAAAGTAATCCCCTTAATTATAATATTATTATTTCTTTACCTTTATAGAAAAATAAAGGTTTAAGTTAATACTTACGGACTATTACGTATTTATATACCCTAGAAATAAGACGATTATAACTTTTTACGTAGACGATATCTTAATTATTAATTTATCCAAGGAAGGTATTATAACCTTAAAAAAAATACTTAATAATTAATTCCGTATATCTAACCTAAGGTTAATCCACTATTACTTAAGTATAATTATTATAAGAAACCGTTAAAATAGAATACTCCGACTTAATTAAAAAATTTATATAGAAAGAATCGTTAAAGATTATAAGTAATAGGATATTACCCTTATATATATCCTTATAGAGTTAAAGTATAAGCTGGAGTTTATATTTAAAGGCTATAAGGCCGACTTAATTTTCTGGAAGAAATATTAATTAACCGTAAGTTTTTTAATATATATTATACTTAAAATTCGCTTAAATATCGTTTATTTTATCTTAATAATTAATTAATATATTTTAAATCTTATTAAATATTATTAGAAATTAATAAGAAAAATTTTACGTTACCTTTATATTACCGTTACCTTTTAATTAATATATTGGGGTAAATTAAAAGCTTTTAATAATTATATTAACTCCGATTTTATCGTAAATTTAACCCGGAGGTCTATTACGGATTACGTATTTAATATCGGAAGTACCGCGATTAACTAATAATTTAAGCGTCAAGTTATAATTACTTTTTTTATTTATAAAGCGGAATATATAAGATAAATATAAATAATTAAAGAAACTTTATAATTTAAATAACTTTTAAGTAAAATTAAACCGTATTAAGCTAGGAACCTCTTTACCGTTATTATTTACGGAAATAATTAAGGCGTTATAACTTTCGTTAAAAACCCCGTATTCTATATTTGGATTAAGTATATAAATATTTAATAATACTGGCTTTAAGAAGTTATAAAAGATAACCGGATGGATTTAAAATATATCCCGACATATAAATAAATCGTTAACAACTTAATAAAGCCTTTATTATATTAACTTTTTAAGGGATTCCGTAAAATATTTAACCTTAAAGTACCCCCGGAACGTCTTTATACTGATTAAAGCCTCGCTGATAATATTAATAACCTTATAGCTTTATTTTTAAGCTATTTAAGGTAAGCTTTAAGTTATTTATAAAAGGAGTTTTTAATTACTTATAGGGAGGTTATTATTAATCTTAAGGAATCTGAGAATACGTTTTAATGTAAATTTAATGTATAAAATAAAAAAATTAAAAAAATATTTTAAAAAAAAAAGTAAATCATAAAAAACGATATTTACCCCGGAGTATACCCGGACGAAATCACGTACCCCGGGGGGTTACTAAAAGATAATTTGAGATATAGGGGAGCTTATTGTCGCCGCGCCGGCTTTATAACTTAGGGAAGTAAGTAATATATATTCAGAGTAATAAGTACAATCTTTTAAGGTATTTTATAGTAAAAGATTACCGCTATAAAAGAGCTTTAATAGCTTATAGAAAATATTACTTAAATAAGGTATACGTTATATAAAGATTAAAGCTAAAAAATAGTAATAAAATATAATATTATAAATAAATAATTATATAAATAATATATATTAAAGCTCGAAGGGGAGTATTAAAAGTACTTATATTGGTTACCCGGCACTCAGGTAAATTAAATATAATCCGAAGCTAGACTTAATTAAGGTAGCCGGGATTCAGAAATACTTAATCGCACTTCTGTACATAGAGAATAATCAAGTAACTTACACCTCACATTTCAAGATATAGCTTTAAAATGGACATTATTAAGAAAAGTTTTATTATTTACCGAAGGATTAACGACTATCCCGTTATTATATATTTTATAGATTCGTTTTACGGTTATAAGAATATAGCTTAAATTAAGTATCCTTCTTAATTTTTAATATCTAGATAAAATTGGTAATCGTCGTTATCGATATAAAGGGATCTATTTATATCCGCAGTTCTATAGCGATTCCTTAATACATAAATATTAATTGAATTTTTACGGACTTAATCTTAAAGGATTTCATATAACGTATAATTAATTAAATATAAATTACCGGTTTATAACGGTTTTTAACGTTTTAAATAATATAATATTTTGTAATTAAGTTTATTAAAGTGATACCGGTTAATTCCTTAAAACGAGTAATTGTCAGAAGTGCAGAAGGTAAAGACCTCGGCTATTACCAAAAGGGGGCTAGCCTACTTCCTGGACTTCTTATAGATAGATATCGCTTAGTACCTTACATAGTACTTAATTAAGCAAGTTACACCCTATTAATTCAATAGGTTATAAGCCCGGCTTATATGCTTACTATTGCGTTCATTAATTTAATAAGCTTTAGCTACGTTATATAGCTTAAACACCTTAAGAGCCGTCGCTCCGCCATCGTAAGTATTATAACGACTCTTATAATTACCATAATTACGTAGTTACCTAGCAGTCCTATCGATTTAATCCTTAGCCACCCGAAAAATAAGGAGATTAAGACGAAAATAAGAAGGCTAAGACGCTCCCAGCTTAAATTATTATTTATACGTAGAATCGTAAAGTATAGTAGCCTTATATACCGATCTATATATACGTTATAAGGGTACAATAATATTTATAAAGTTATTAGATCGGCGGATCCTTAATAAACGCGTTAATACCTTTAAAAAATAGGGGGAAACGTTTATTTACTATTAAAATAACTAAAGTAACTTATAAAGCCTATTATCGCATATACTTAGCCTCTTAATTGAGTTAATTATTTAATTTAAGCTATTATTATTTTAACCTTATATTAAAGTTTATTTTAGCCACTATATTAAAATTTAAGTATAAAAAAAATAAAATGCTTATTTCTAGGGCTTTTTTTTTATTAAAATTATTAAGGCTTAAATTAATTATAGCTTTATTTTTAGAGGCTTTTTATTAAGATTATTAAGAATACGTTAATTATCCTGATTTATACGTTTTATTACTTTAATTAATAATTAAACTATTTATCCCTAAATAATGTTCTTTTACCCGGTATATTATATATACTTTATAAACTTTACGTCTTAAACGGTTTATTAGGATTAAAAAGCTTTATTATTTATCAGCCTTTAAAGCACGGTTCTTATTAAGTAAAAAGAAACTCCGGGCCCGTTACCGTTTACTTTATAAGACGTTTTAATTTACGCGTATTTTATTTAAGAAGGCTATAATCTTTAAAAATAACGATTTAAAGTACTCTTTATTATTATTATTATTTAAGTTATCCCTATTTAAGGGTTTAATATTATTAATTATAATCCCGTCGTTCCTTAATGATATAGATCTTTTTGGCCTTTAAACTAGATTATTACTATTACTATCATTATTATTATTATTATTATTATTATTATTATTATTATTATTATTATTATTATTATTATTATTATTATTATTATTATTATTATTATTATTATTATTATTATTATTATTATTATTATTATTATTATTATTATTATTATTATTATTATTATTATTATTATTATTATTATTATTATTATTATTATTATTATTATTATTATTATTATTATTATTATTATTATTATTATTATTATTATTATTATTATTATTATTATTATTATTATTATTATTATTATTATTATTATTATTATTATTATTATTATTATTATTATTATTATTATTATTATTATTATTATTATATCCGATCCCTTTAAGATAACCGGTATTTTTAATAAGGTTGTTAAGCTTAAGGATAACCTTAAATATATTATATAGGAACGTAAAATAAGTAAAAAACTGTTATGTGCAATGTGCGCATGCCAAGACCTTGTCGGGCACTAGCACTAAAAGGGTATAGTAGCTTGGCGCGCACACTTATATTGCGTACCTTCATAGCTAGGTAGACACTCATCATACATATTATACCCACATTTTACTTCAGTATTCTTAGTATCTAATAAATGGTAATAATAGCACTGGTTCTTTTACCAGGTTATTAATATAAAGTTTACTTATACCTCTATTTTCCTATCCATCTTATAAATAGGCTACGCGTAAGATACTTACCGTCAATTTATTGAACCCTTCGCGTGGGCTACTCAATACTTTAAATACTTATTAATTTACCTATATTTATTCAGTATACCAGTTAAAGTAAGTTTATAAACTTTCCTTAAAGTTATTTAATTATAAGGGGAATTACTTAATAAAGTCTTTAATATTATAGAGACCCTTAAGGTTAATAATACGGAGATCCGTCTTAATAATAAAAAGCTTATTAAAGATATTGCTTTATTAAAGGAACGACGTTCTTAAGCTTTATTAAGAGACTTACGTTTCTTAACTTAAAAATAACGCCGGGAATTTAATATTAACGATTTTTATCGCGGAGATCGTTTATAACGTATTTACGAAGAAACGTATCCAGACTTTATTAAATTACTATTAATAAATATTAATAATAAAAAGAAGGATATATTAAAAGCCGGAATAATATACTTTTTTATAAAATCAGGGGAGTTAAACCGTTAACGTATTAAAAAAGTTGGCTATTTTAACGATATTAATAATATTTATATATTTATCGATCGACTTAATAATATTATAACGATTAAATTACTTAAGCTTATACTTAATTATATTGTTATTTATTTCCTGAAAAAAAACGGCTCTTAAGAAGCTTATAATTAATAGATTTCTAAACTTAATAAATATACCCGTAAAACGCTCGTTTATTAAAATAACCTAGGTCCTTTTTACTTTATACTTAAAAAACGCTTTAAAACCTTAAAGAATCAACTCCTTAAATAGCTTACGTAAATATATTATATACGTAAAGACGTCGTTAATTAAAAGAATATTACCGTATTTATTAATAAAGTAATAATACTTTATTATCGTATTAATAATAATACTTAATAGTATACTTAATAATAATTTATATAGATAGCTTTTAATTGGTTCGAAGGCTTTTTATAAAATACTTTAAGCCGTCCTATTAACGGTAACCTTAATAATTTTATTAATAATATCCGTATTCATTAACCTGATTAATATAAGTCCTATTATTCTTACGGTAAATCGAAGCTATAGTAAAATGGTTATTACGGCCTTAATAAAAACGAATTCAATCCCTTAAAATTACGTTATACGGAATTATATTAAACTATTAATAAAACTATTTAATTTAAGAGTAATAATAAATACCGCTTAATTAATAGTATTACTTATAAGGCACTCTTAGTACTAGATTTTTTAAGGGTTTACCACCTCCGCTATAATAATAGCGATATAAACCCTACTTTTAAGTCTGACGATAATACTAGGCCCTTATTATAGGACGAGTACGTCGGTATATACTAGGTGGATAACCAGGCTTACCTTTATAATGAAAAAGGTAACGTATGGTCCTTTTATAGCCTATATTAGAACAATACCGTTATTACGGTAATAAAGAACTCGACCGGTTAAACTATGGATATTACGGATTTAAGCAATTTAACTTAATTATAAAAAACTTAAATTTACGATTATTTCCCGGGTTAATACCGTGTTTTTATAATAATCTTTTAGTATACGGTTTTTTCAATTTCTTAATATTATAATACCTTAATATTCAATAATTATAATATATTTTCACTTCCTTAATAAGCTCGGCGTAAGTTATATTAATTCCTTAACCCCGAGGCCGCTTTTTATAATGAAGACTTCTACCTTACCGTCGTAACGAGGGCGTTGCGGTCTTTCTTTTATAATGCATTTGTTATATACAATGTACGTATACCAAGACCTTGTCGGGCACTAGCACTAAAAGGGTATAATAGCTTGGCGCGCATACTTATATTGCGCACCTTCATAGCTAAGTAGATACTCATCATACATATTACACCCACATTTTACTTCAGTACTCTCAGTACCTGATAAAAACTTAAGTTTATCCGGCTTAATTATTAAATTACAGATTTTAACTTACGCTTTATTAAAATTAAAGTTCTTAAGGGTAATAAGCTTATAAAAACCTAAAATACCTACGATTAAAGGCACTTTATAACTTATATTATAATCCGTATAAAGATTAAGGGGATTAATTAATACGTTATTAAAAATATTAAGAATATTAAAGTAACGTAGAATACCCTCCGTATTTAATATTAGCTTAA
The DNA here is from genome assembly GCA_019925105.1 of Niebla homalea. Lineage (NCBI taxonomy): Eukaryota > Fungi > Ascomycota > Lecanoromycetes > Lecanorales > Ramalinaceae > Niebla > Niebla homalea. The sequence goes on from JAHGAU010000009.1 coordinate 1,145,166, forward strand.
GGGCTTAAGTTATTTTACGTTAGTTTTTAAACGTTTTACCTTTTTTATCTTTAATTAATACTTAAATCTAAATAAATATTATAATAAATATTAAGATCTTTTTAATGAATTATAGAATTTCCAGGGTATAATTATTATTGATAATAACATACTTATTTAATAATTTTATAAAAGCTTTAATCCGGAATATAAAGTTTATATTAATTAATATAACGATAAATATAAGCCATTTTAAATAGCCGATAATAATATTAACGTTTTAAAATACATATTTATTTATATTATTAATTTGTTTCTTTAATATAAAGTTTTAAATAGGACGTTTACGTTTAATACTTTAACCTTTATAATTATTATTACTGATTTATACTTCCGGGATAATATTTATTTTAATAATTTTATTCCGCTTTACATTCCTCCGTAATTTAATATCCATTAAGGCTATTACGTTAAAATCCTATAAAAAAGACGTTTTTATATCGTTGCCGGTTATCGCTTACTTTACGGGTATAATAAATTGACTTATAGTAATAATAATAAACGCCGTAGCAATAATAATAACAGTAATACCGGTACCGGTAACGATCAAAAACGCCGGCGTTATAATAACGGCGGTAATAACGGTAATAAAGGTAATAATAAGGGTAATAATAAGTTTAAGGATAAAAAATATAAAGCCCCTTTAAGGATTAAGGCCTTAATAAACCTAACCTTTATATATATTACCGTTGTTATACCGGCTTTACCGCCCGTTATTTACCGGGATTACCAGGCATATTTAACCATAAACGTATTTACTTTTATTATTTATATCTTTAATATTAATTATATAAATTATATCATTAATAATAACCGTATATTTATTTATAAAGAATTTTTCTTTAAGTTTATTCTTATTAAAGGCTTTTCCGGGGGGAGGAATATTATTTATATTAGAGTTATTAAAATCTTATATTAGTTTAATAAGGGCGTCCGTAATTTAATCGTTTATAACGTCCTTTTTATTTTTAATAATATCTTTAATCTTATTAACCCTAAATAACTATAACAAGCCAACTATCCTTTTAAGTAAAATAACGACCTAAAGAATTTAAATATATCCATCGGCCGTAACGGTATCTTTATAAAACTTTTACCGGCGGCTTTTTATTTTCTTAAAGTTAATATTAAAGTTATTAATAATTTAATATTTATAGCTTTATATACTATTATCGTAAATTAAAAAGCCTTAAAATATTAGTATAAGGTAACGGGGCATATAAAGGAGTAAAATATTAAGCTCTTACCGGAAATAATAACCGATATTAACCTTTTTAATTTACCGGATTTATTAAAAAACTATCAATATATTATTTATACGGAGATATAAATAAAGCTTAAGTTAAGTAAAAATTATATTAAGCCTGGTACTTATTAAAACGAGCTTATTTACTCCGATTTAATTAACTTTATTAATAATATAAAAGCCGATTATAAATAAGTTATTACCTTTATTAAAGACGTTATTAAAGTTATTTATATAACTTTATTATTAAACTCCTTATATAAGACGGTTCTTAGGGTTTTTTAAGGCTATATAAAGAGGATTTATTACTTAAACCGTTTTATCCGCCGCTTATATATTAACGATAATAATATATATAGCGGTTTTTAATTTAATAATTAATAATACGTTAAAGGTATTCGGTAAGAGTTTATGGTACCCTATAACCCTTAATAAAACAGTATTTCTGAATAAATAGGTTAAATTTTTATTACCCGGGCCCATATAATATTATTAAATAATAACTTATTACGTATTCTTATTACTGAACTTATTATTATAGTGGCCTTTATGTATAATATAATACCTATAAGTATTTACGATATACTGAATTAAATTATAAGTCTCGGAAAATTTAATTAAATTTTTATTAAGAAAATTAAATAATATAATATATATTAAGAATATAAGTTTCCCGGTATAAATTAAATAAAATTTTAAATTAAAGTTATTAAAGGATGCTTTATTAACTTTAAGGGTTATTATATTTATAAAATACTTATATTAAATAACCAGGTTTAACGTTATAATTACGTTAAATAACTAAAGGATAAAACCGTTTAACTTAAACGTAAGGCCGATAACCTTTTACCGGTTTATTATTTAATACCGAAATAAGGGGAGATAATTACCGTAGATTTCTAGTTATTATTAAAACGGATACGTTTTGATAATAATAAAAATATAGATAATAAGCCGGTTATTATTATTATTTAAGGCCCTTATATTATAAACGTTACGGATAAAACCGATAATATTATTATTAAAGATATAACCAAATTTATATTTAATAAGTAACTTAAGCCTTATATAACCTTAAAACTTATAATTATTAAGGAAAATATTAATAAGGATAACTTATTTACTTTATCTTTATTTACTTTTAATAATAATATTATAAAGGAATTTTTAAATATATATATTTTTATAGATTTAAACTTAAACTTATTTAATCTTTATAATTCTATTTTATATTATTATCCGTCTTTAAAAAAACTTATTAAATTTTTAGATTTATTTACTTAAGCTTACGTAATTAAAATATAACCTTTAAGTTATTAACGTTACCGGGACTTTAATTATTAAACCGTTAATTCTTAATTAATGTTTATATATTTTATAACTATAATTTTTACGGATTATATAGAGCTTATAACTTATATATAAATTATAAAAACGTATACCGTAAAATAAAGTAAAAGCTTATTATGGAAAATAAAATTAAGCCCCTAAAAAAGAATAAAATTTAGGTCTTAATAAATTTACCTCCCGGTATTAATATATTAAATAATAAGTAAGTTTATAAGTATAAATATAAACTAAATAATAATATTATTAAGTATAAAGTTAAATAGGTGGTCTATAGCTTTTAATAATAAAAAAACTTAGACTTCTTTAATATTTTTATAATAATTATTAAGCCTATAAGCTATAAAACCCTCTTTATTATAACGGCTATATATAACCTGGAAATTAAGTAAATAAACGTTAAAATAATATTCCTTTATAAAAATATCCTTAAAAAGATTTATATTTATTAATTAACGGACTTTAATAATAATTTAAGATGATTTATTTATTAAATAAAGCTCTTTATAAACTTAAATAATTATCCCGGATTTAATATTAATATTTTTTTATATTCCTTAAGAAACTTAGTTACCGTTATATTAATAAAAACTATAGTATATTCTTAAACCCGGATATTAATATTATTATTACCGTATATATTAATAATATCTTAATAATAAAAGTTAATAAATAAATTATTATTAATTTAAAAACTTAATTAAATAAAAAGTTTAAGATATCCAATCTGGGCCTATATAATTAATACTTAAGTATAAGTATTACCCGTAATTAATAAAATTAAACTTTAACTCTTAATTAAGAAAATTACGTTAAATAAGTCCTTACTTAATTCAATATATATAACGATTTTCTTTTTAAGGGTAACAATATAACTATCCTTATAAACGTAAATACCCGTTTTAAGCCGGTTGATAAAAAATATATTACTTTAAAGTAATTTTAACTTAAATATTAATCCGTTATTAATTTATTTATATATATTATAATAAGTATTAAACTTAATATAGTTTATACGGTATCGGTAATATTACGTTATACGTTTAACCTTAATAAAGGGTATTAAATAACCGTTAAAAAGATCTTCCGTTATTTTTACGGTATAGTTTTCTTAAAGTTCGTCTTTTAAGGCCCTTTAAAGTCCCTTAATAGCTATACGGACTTAAATTACGCCGGCGATTTATAAATATACCGGTTTACCTCCGGGTATATTTTTAACCTGGGAAATATAATTATTAATTAATCCTTAAAACGTTAACCAACTATAACCCTATTTATTTATAAAATTGAGTATATAGGATAATATAACGCTATTAAAGAAGCGATTTAGCTTAAATAATTATTAACTTAACTTATTAGAATTATTTTAAATTTAATAGTATTATTAACCCTTAAGAATAAAGATATTATATAGAATTACGCTTTTTTTATTTAACCTGAATTTATTATTAAAGCTTTTACCCTTATTATAATAATCTTTTATAATAATTAAAGAGCAATTATATTAATAAAGGACTTTATAAATTACTTAAAGATAAAGTATATACATATTAAGTATTGCTTTCTTTAGGAATATATAGCCAATAAATAGATAGAGCTTATATACTATCCTACCGGGAATATAGTGGCTGACGGCCTTATGAAGCCGTTATTAAGGGACGGCTTTTTTAAATTCAGAAATCATCTGGGATTAAAGTAATCGGTATTATACCTTTATTGGCGTTTTAAGATGAATAAATATATCCCTTATTGTTAAAGTCAGAATAAATATACCCCTTACTACGGTAATATAGTTTTAATGGGAGCTTTTGCTTTTTACTTAATAGGTAATACGGTATTATAGTATTATAAAGTTACTGATCGAATAGGAGTATTAGAAGTACAGAAGGTAAAGACCTTGGCTATTACCAAAAAAGGGCTAGCTTACTTCCTGGACTTCTCATAGATAGATATCGCTCAGCACCTTACATAGTATAGTACTCAACTAAGCAAGTTACACCCTACCAATTCAACAGTAATTAAAAAGTAATATTATTATTCTACTTTATTCTCGTCCGTATAAAGGCCAATACGTTTAAGATTAGATAGTTTAGCCGTATATTAAGCCAGAGCGGATCCTTTAAAAGCCGTATTCAGGTTAATATGGATAAGGGTTATACTTTTAATAACGGCGAAATCTTTAACTTATTCAATAAATAAATAAATACTTTAATAATAAAGATCCTTTTTAACGGATATAATATCTCATTCCTTAAGAAATTTATTTAAATACGGATCGAAATATCTTAAATTAATAGCGTTCTATTATAAATCCGTATTAAAGAATAAATTATAATTATTTTATCCCTGATTTCTATTGTTCTTTTTAGGATCATTACCTGGTAATCCTCCGTTACCGTCCGGATTACGTATATTAAAACGTTTATCCAGGACGTTATTAATAATATTTTTAATTATAATAATAAGGGCTTTTATACTTATACCCTTAAAATTATTCTTAATATTATTTAAAATTATGTCCTTTTAAGTAAAACGTTATTTTAAAGGCGGATTATTTTATCCAGGCTTTAATTATTATTTAAATTAACGTTATCTATTAAGAATAAAGTCAATTAAATCTTTATAGATAATTTTTTTAACGGACGTTTTAATATTTATCGTCCGTTATTTAGATAACGATTATTTAGGTATAGAAAACGAGTCCTTTATTAATAAATAATAAATAAGTAATTTTATTGCGTTAATAAATGTTTTAACTGCTTTTTAATAAATAAGTTTATCTATTACTTAATCGATTAGATAATCGGGACGCTCTAATAAAATAAAACGTAGAAACGAAGGTCCGTTAAATAATATTTAAAATACTTATTTAAAAAGCGGATAATAACCTATTATATATTATAACGTTTAAGTAAAGTATTTACAAAAATAAATATCCAAATAAAGGCCTATTTCTTTAAACGCTTAAATTTAATATGTAAGTTTAAGTACTATCCGTCTAACGGATAAATAAAATTTATATTATTTAATACTAAGTTAAATACTATATTCTTAGGACGTTAAAATACATTAAATAAACAGTATTAACTATTTTAAATAAAAGAAATAATTATTTAACGGAACCGTAATAAATAAAAATAAAAAGGAAAAAAGATTATTAAAGGATTTTAAATTAAAAAGTAAACGGTAACTTCCTTAAAAAGCTTTCTACTCCTTACTTATTAAAAGAAGGGCGTCCTTAACCGGATAACGTTTCTTAAGAAGTTAATAATCAATTTAATTTCCTTAATACCTAGATAATAATGATAATATTAATTTAAGGAAAGAATACTATATTTATTATAATTATTAATATTATAAAGACGTAAACGGATAAGCAATTTCCTTTATATATTATATAAGGAATGTCTAAATAAATAAGTATCCCTTTAAACGGGTTCATTTTAAGCATAAGATAATAGCGATCATTATAGCTATAATTATAGCTATAGTTATTTAAAAGGATCTTGACTATAATTTATTATTGCGGATAAGGGATAGAGAGATCGCTTTATTTTAAGGTATTAAATCGACTACGGATCGCTTATCCTATAAATAAGGATAAAGACGATTTAATGCTGAACAGATAATTAATAATATCTATAGCAACTATTACTATTAATTGAAACGGTGGGACCGTATTTGGGTATATAATGTACTTTATAATAATATTATCTAAAAAATAAACAAGTAAATCACTTATAATCCTCGTCCTATATAAAGGACAATGTCCTATACTAAATACATGTTTATCCTGTCTGTAGGCTATGTCCTACAGTAATCACTGCACCGTGTCAATCGTCGCTTTTAAAGGATTGGTTTTTTATATTTGTATTAATATTTAATTTATTATGATATAATTTCTAAAATAATCGTTTTTATTTTTATTTTTATAATTTTCTCAATTTCTGCCTTTTTTATACCGGGCTGAAATTCATATAAATTTAAATTAACCTTTTAAACGTCAATTAAGTTATTTTTTCTCTTGGTTTATTTTAACTTTATTTTAATAAAAAAAGTAAATATTTTATTTTTACCTTTTTTTATCCGGGAATACTTAAGGTTTAATCGGATCCGTTTATTCCCTATAATCGTAACCGGATATTTTTTTTTAAGTTTTACTTAAAGGATTATTTAATCGAAAGATAATTTAATTAATAATATAAAGACTTTAAATTTTAATACCGGAACGGGAATCGCCTTATATACGTTATTAATTACTCTTAAATATCGGTTTTAAATCTTTTATAATTATTAAATAAGCTTTTTCTTATATCCGGGAGTACTTTTAAAAGTATAATAAATAACTATTATATATATTATAACCGGCTTTATTACCGCTTTGATATGGACCGTGTCCAAGTAAAGGTATGAGTGGTATATTATTGATGATGATCCTCCGTCCTGTAAGGACAGACAAGCTATCTAAGTAATTATATGTACAAACGTGTATCCCTAGTAATGTATTATTTACCCCGTGTGTCCATATCCCTATATCCATCCTCTTGTCCCGTATCAATTATAAAGGGGTTAAATTGGTAAATATATAGAAAAGACGCGATAGGTAAAAAAGCGGTGAAGGCTTTGAAAACCCTTTTTATAACGGAATAAAAAGCTACTACGTTAAAAACCTAATCGATACTATAAATAAGACTACGGAACGTAAAAGATTTTTATATAAAGGCGGATACGGAGTTAAAAGAGTTAAAGCGGCTATATAAAGCGTAAAAAGAAATAATAAAAATACCGGCAAATAATAAAAAAAGGATATTAAATATGCAGGATCGCCACTTGGGAGATTATGTGACGCGGATCAGATTAGATAAAACGGACGTGTTAAACTTAAGTAAGATAGCGGTATATAGCTTTATATATAGTTTCACTTTATATATAGTTATAATTAAGTAATTTATACTTTTTAATTTTAATAAGTTATAAACCCGGATTATACGTTTAAGTGCTTAAATAACCTCTTCTTAATATTTAAATTAACCTATAAACGGTAATAAACTTATAATATAAAATATACCCGTAAATAATACTTATACGTAAGCTATATTATTAAAAATCGATTTGGTTAAACGTATAATATTACGGCTATAAATAGAGAAGCTTACTTAATTACTTATATTCTTAAATTAAAAAAGGAAGACATTTTATTAATAAGAATATATAAATTATTATTTCTTAGCCTTATTAAAGGCCGTAAACGCTTATATACCGGAGTAATTAAACCGGCGTTAAGTTAATAAAGCCGAAACGTAAAGCCCTTAAGGTTAATATATATATATAAAGCCTTAACTAAAATTTAAATAAGAAATTCAAGATATTAAATAAATATTAAATATATTATAGAATTCTATTAAGTTTAAATCCTTAAAAACCGTATTAAAATTAAGTTTTTTTAAAACTAATTAAAAACAGATTACTTGGATTTAAACGTATTACGACTTAAAATTACTTACTTTAATTTAGTTTTAAAGAATAAATATAAAACGGAATACCTTAAGTAATTAATAGTTAAATTTCTTAAAACAAGGATTAATCCTTAAGAAAAGGGGATTAAGAATTAATTATAAAATTCTTTAATAAATAATTAAACTTAAAATGAGTTTATTGATTACGGATTATAAAAATTAAAGCCCTTAAATTAAAGTAAAATAATTAAGATAAACTTAAATATTTTAATTATAAAAATTAAGGGCCTTTAAGTAAAAAGGGGTAATAATCTTAAGGGTATATATATAATATTATAATACGTTATAAAGTTTTATTTTAAGCTTAATTAAAATAAAGAATACTTTAATTAATAAGGCTTTATATTATTTATTACTTTAAACTATATAATAATCCTATATAAAGTATAGTACTTAAACCTTATTATTCGGTAATATCGTCGTATATAAAGTATTTTTTTTCCCTTTATACTTAAAGACTTAAGGAAGGAAAACCGTCTTAATTTAATTAATAAAGATTAAGTTAAAAATAAGGAATACTTATTACCGTAAACGCCGAAGTTATATAATAATTTCAGCTTAAAAGCGTTTAAGGAATTTTTAAATAACTTATTAAATATTATTATCGTTAAGTTAAATATAAACGTTAAAAATTAAATATTATTATTTAACGTAAATTACTTATTACTTTTAAATAATAAGTCTTTAACGTATTAAATATCGTTAAACTCAAACTTAAATATTATTAATAATTATAAAATAATTAATATCTTATTAATATTATTTTCCGTATACTTTATTAATAATAACGATTAAAAAAGACTTTACTATAAAGGGTTTTCCCTTAAGCTTAATCCCTTTATTAATAAATTAATGGTAATAAATATTATAAAGTTAATAAATAAAGGACTAAATAACGATTAATAATTTTAAAAAGTTAAAAAAGAAAAATACTTTTAAAATATATATAATTTTAAAAAACCGTTATAGTATTGATATTAAATATTTAATTAATATTATAAAAAGCCCGGATATAATCTAAGAATAACTTAAAGATTAATATAAGTTATAAGGGTCTTAACTATATATAAAGTTTATATAAAAGCTTATAAACTTGTAAAAGATCCCGGATATAATAATTAATAAGTATAATAGCCGTTATTAAAAAGTTCATATTAAGATTAAGGTAATTAATAGCTTTTTAATTATCCTAGATTATTTCGTTATTTAAATATTCTTAAATAAATTAAAAGAATCGTAATAAACGTAATATTCGGTGTTTACTTAAACGGCGGTATAATAAGGCCCGGGTACCCTTAAATTTTATAATATTATATAAAGGGCCCGTAATAAAAAAGCTCGGGCGGCTATTTAATAATTAAACGGTTTAATATAGGCTTATAAGGATATATTAATGTTGAATATACAGGATCGCCACTTGGGAGATCACGTAACGCGGATTAGATTAAATAAGGCGGACGTATTAGACCCAAGTAGGATAGCGGTATATAGCCTTATATATAGTTTTACTTTATATATAATAATAATTAAGTAACTTATACTTCTTAATTTTAATAAATTATAAGCTTAAACTATACGTTTAAATACTTAAATAACGTCTTTTTAATGTTTAAATTAATTTATAAACGGTAATAAACTTATAATATAAAATATACTTATAAACGATACCTATACGTAAACTATATTATTAAAAAATCGATTTAATTAAGCGTATAATACTATAGCTATAAATAAAGAAGCCTACTTAATTACCTATATTCCTAAATTAAAAGGGGAGGACATTTTATTAATAAGAATATATAAACCGTTATTTCCCAGCCTTATTAAGGGCCGTAAACGTTTATATACCGGAGAAATTAAGCCGGTACCGAATTAACGGAGCTAAGACGTAAAACCCTTAAGGCTAATATATATACGTAAAGCCTTAACCGGGATTTAAGTAAGAAATTTAAGACGTTAAATAAATATTAAATATACCATAAAACTTTACCGAGTTTAAAGCCTTAACGACCGTATTAAAATCGAGTTTTTTCAAGATTAATTAAAGATAGATTATTCGGATTTAAGTATATTACGGCCTGAAATTATTCATTTTAACCTGATTTTCAAGAGTAAATACGGGATAAAATAAGTAATTAACGGTTAAACCTTTTAGAATAAGGATTAATCTTTAAAAAAAGGAGACTAAGAACCAGCTATAGAATTCTTTAATAAATAATTAAATTTAAAACGAATTTATTTATTATAAATCGTAAAAATTAAAGCCTTTAAATTAAAGTAAAGTAATTAAAATAAGTTTAAATATTTTAATTATAAAGATTAAGGGCCCTTAAATAGAAAAAGATAATAATCTTAAGGGTATATATATAATATTATAATATGTTATAAAGTTTTATTTTAAGCTTAACCGGAATAAAGAATACTTTAATTAATAAGGTTTTATATTATTTATTACTTTAAACTATATAATAGTCCCGTATAAAGTATAATACTTAAACCTTATTATTTAATAATATCGTTATATATAAAATATTCTTTTTCCTTTTATACTTAAAAGCTTAAGGAAGGAAGACCGTCTTAATCTAACTAGTAAAAATTAAGTTAAAGATAAGGATTACTTATTACCGTAAACGTTAAAATTATATAATAGTTTTAACTTAAAAGCTTCTAAGGAACTTTTAAACGACTTATTAAATATTATTATTTTTAAGTTAAATATAGACGTTAAGAATTGGATACCGTTATTTAACGTAAGTTACCTATTACTTTTAAATAGTAAGTCTTTAACGTATTAAACGTTATTAAATTTAGATTTAAGTATTATTAATAATTATAGTATAATTAATATTTTATTAATATTATCTTCCGTATATTTTATTAACGATAATAATTAAAAAAGACTTTATTATAAGGGGGTTTTTTTTAAGCTTAATCCCTTTATTAATAAATTAACGGTAATAAATATCGTAGAATTAATAAATAAAGGACTAGATAACAATTAATAATTTTTAAAAGCTAAAAAAAACAAATACTTTTAAGGTATATATAACCTTAAAAAACCGTTATAATATTAATATTAAATATTTAATTAATATTATAAAAAGCCCGGATATAATTTAAGAATAACTTAAAGATTAATATAAGTTATAAGGGTCCGGGTTATATATAGAGTTTATATAGGAACTTATAAATTTATAAAAGACTTTAAATATAATAATTAATAAATATAATAACCGTTATTAAAAAGTTTATACCGAAATTAAGGTAATTAATAGCTTTTTAATTATCCCGGATTACTTTATTATTTAAATATTCTTAAATAAATTAAAAAAGTTATAATAAACGTAATATTCGGTACTTACTTAAATAACGGTATAATAAGGCCCGGGTATTTTTAAATTTTACGATATTATATAAAAAGCCCGTAATAAGGAAGCTTAAGCGGCTATTTAATAATTAAACGTTTTAATATAAACTTATAAGGATATATTAAAGGATTATAATAAAAGGACCTTTAATAAAACCCAGGAAAAGCTTATTTATTAATATTATATCCAGAAGGGGCATAATAATAAGTATATTAAGGATAAATATTAAGATTTTTACCCTGAAAAGAAGCTTATAAAGTTCCGTATTAAGAAGCTTAAGATTATTAAAAAGATTATTATACTTATAAACCTTTTAATAATAAACTTTTATTTATTAACGTATATATAATAATTAATAACGATAATATTAATTACCTTAATAAATCTATAAAAGCTAATAATCCTTAATAATAATTATAGTTAATATATTTTTTATAAAAAAAGATTCTTTTAAAAGGAGTTAAAACCTTATTAATCTTTATTTTTAAGGCTTAAGTTAATAAGAATAAGTTATATAGGGGGTATAAATATTATTTATATAATATATAGGGTGGATAATAAGCCTATTAAAGTGAAATTCACGGATACGGTATATTCTTTAGCGAACTTAATTAATTTTATATTTAAGACGTAATTTTTAAACTATAAAGTTTAACTTAATATAATACGGACGGTCCGGATAATAACCTATAATTAAAAAAAGTTTATTTATAATAGGTAAAACGGCCTATTTATAATCGATTTATAAGAATTTACCCTTATTATAACGGTATTTAACGTATTTTTAGTTATATTTATATAATATATACGTATAAATTACCTCGGAATTCAGAAATTATTTTAATTAATAAATATATTAATTAAGATAAATCTTAAACGTAAACGTTATAATAATAATAAAGCCAAAGACGCTTATTATACGTATTATATTATTAAACGGTTATATTTTTAATTATATAAAGGATACTTTAAACCTATAGAAAACCTATTAAAGCTTATTTATATAGACCTTTTAAAGATAATTAATCCTTAAAAATATAACGGAATAACGTATTATATAATCTTCTATAATAATAAGATTATAATATTAAAGGTTTATTTATTAATATATAAATCGGATATAATTTAATAATTTAAAGAGTTTAAAGTTAAATATAAATAAACCCCGGATTAAAAAATTAAATGCCTTTAGGCCGATAGCGGGGGTAAATATATATTTAAGGCCTTCTTAAATTACTTAAAATAATATAAAATTATCTTTAAGGTAATAATACGTAAAAACTTTAAATAAAATTTAATTAATAAGAAAATTAACCGGAAAATTAATAAGAAGATTAAGGTTATATAAGTAATGGGGGATATACTTAAAAGCTTTTAACCAAAATTGGTTTAAACGGTAAACTATATAATTATACGGATATTATATATATAGCTTAAAGGGGTAATATTATATTAAACTTAATATAATAAGAAACCGGACGTATCCTATATACGGACCTTAAGGTTAATTATATACGTAAGAACTATAAGTTATCGGGTTAAGCTCGATAATAGGTTAAAACCGTATATCCTAATAGGTTTTAATAAAGGGATTAATAAATACTTTAAAATAATTAATTTATAAATAAAATAATTTAACTTTATAATAAAAAACGTATATAACGTATATATTAAGGAAAAACGGGTAATACCGTTAAATAATTTAGATCGTAAAAAGTTTATTAATTAAATTTAAAAACTTGAGAAAATAAAAAGGCCTTAATAAGACCTTAATTTAAAGGAAAAGTTTAAGAATTATAGTTTAATTAAGATAAATATTATTAATATAAGCTTTATTTTTATTAAGTGATTTATACGTTTAACTATAATCTTTATTTAATAAATAATTTTATTAAACTTTTTAAGCTTAACGGCTAAAGATTTAAAGATTAGTTATAATTAAGGATAAAAATAATAAATCGAGAACTTAATTAAAAATAATTTTAATTTTATATTTCCGGATAAACTACGTAATATATTATTAAATCCACTCTTTTTCTTAACTTTATTAGCCCGTAATAAGGATAAACCGTTATACTTTTTAATTTTAATATCCTTTAAAACGATCCCGGAACTTATTAAGCTTAAAATCTATAAAGATATTATAATAAATAAGTATACCCGGATAAATTAAGAATTAACGGAAAATAATAAATATAATTCCCTTAAAAAAACGATATTTAAGTTTTAATTATATAGAGTTAAATCCCCGTTAATATAATAATATTATAAGGACGGTAAATCTATATTCTTAAACGTAAAGTTAATAGTAATATAATTTATTATAAAGCCCAATAAGTAATACGTAACTTTAAATAACGTAAAAATATCGATTATAATAAAACGTTTACCTTAATAATAAAACTTATAAGCTATAAGGTTCTCTTTACTTTTATAGCGGTTAATAATTAAGATTTAAAGTAAATAAACGTTAAAATAATATTTTTTTACAATCTTATTAAGGAAAAAATATATATAAAATAATTAAAAGGATAAGAAAAGACCGGTAAGGACGGTAAGAAACTCTATTATAAGCTTAAAAAAGGTTTATATAGATTAAAGTAATTATTATAATTATAATATAATCGTTTCTAGGAATTTATAATTATATAAGGTTTTAAATTTATTTATATAGATTATTACGTATTCTTTTACCTTAAAACCAATACGATTATAATTATATATATAAATAACGTCTTAATAATTAATCCGTTTAAATAAAGGATTTAAAACTTAAAGATTATATTTAATTAAGAATTCCGTATATTTAATTTAAATTTAATAAGCTATTATTTAAATATTATTATTACTTAAAATTAATAAAATTAAATAATTTATTTTAGCTAGGAAATTCATATTAAGAGGGTAATACGAAATTATAATTAATAGGAAGTTTACCCGATATATATACTTATATAAGTTAATTTTAAGCCGGAATTATTATTTAAGGGCTATTAAGTAAAGTTAAAGTTTAAATAATAATATTAATCGGCCGTAAGTTTATTAATATATATTATACTTAATATACAATTAAATATAATTTATACGGTAATAATTATTAACCGGTATTCCGTAAATCTATTTTATTAATATTAACTATATATAAAGTAAATTATACGTTATTTACGGATTATTATATATTTCTAGTTAATATATAAGGGTAAGCTTAAAGTTCTTAGTGGATATATTGACTCCGATTTTACGGCCGACTCTACCCATAGGTTAACTATAAGCTACCTCTTTAACGTAAGGAATATACCGATTTATTAATCCTTAAAAAAATAATTAATTATAACGTTATTTACCTATAAAGTTAAGTATATAGGATAAACGCAAGCTATTAAGGAAGTTATTTAATTAAAAAACCTATTAAAGTAAATATAACCCGATAAATCTAAATATATATTTATTATTACGATTTATAATAATAATTAAAAGGCTATCTTACTGGCTAAAAACCCGATATATTATGTAAGGATAAAGCATATAGGCATTTAACTATATTAACTATAAGAATAACTTAAGGTTAATACCGTTAATCTTAAGTATATTTATATTACGGAGTAGATAGTTAACGGGTTAATAAAAACCTTATTTATTAAGACCTTTATATAGTTTAAACGGGCGTTAGGCCTTAAAGAGCCATTATATCGATAGTCTAAGGACCGTATGCTTATTAACGGTGGACCTGATGATAAGCCGGGTGATAAGTAATAGGTAGGTGGTAGCCATACAGGGGAGCTAGCCACTCAATAACCAAGGGAGCTAGCTATTTAATAACCAGGGGAGCTACTTAGCAAATACGGTAATTAAACTCTTATATAAAAGGATATGACGTCAGGGCTATAAAGGAGCTGTTTAATAAGTAAGATTTACGGGTTATATACGAAGTTCAAAGGGGAGTATTAAATATATAGAATCGCCACTTAAGAGATTACGTAACGCGGATCAGATTAGATAAGGCGGACGTGCTAGACCCAAGTGGGATAGCGGCATATAGCCTTATACATAGTCTCACTTTATACATAATAATAATCAAGCAACTTACACCTCTCAATTTCAACAATTAAAGGGTTATAATAAAAGGACTTTTAATAAAACCTAAGAAAAGTTTATTTATTAATATTATACTTAAAAAAGGCGTAGTAATAAGTATATTAAGGATAAATATAAAAACCTTTACTTTTAAAAAGAAACCTATAAAATTCCGTATTAAGAAGCTTAAAATTATTAAAAAAATTATTATGTTTATAAACCTTTTAATAATAAATTTTTACTTATTAACGTATATATAATAATTAACGACGATAATATCGGTTACCTTAATAAATCTATAGAAGTTAATAATCCTTAATAATAATTATAATTAATATATTTTTATAAAAAAAAATTCTTTTAAAGGGAGTTAAAACCTTATTAATCTTTATTTTTAAGGCTTAAGTTAATAAGAATAAGTTATATAAAGGGTATAAATATTATTTATATAATATATAAGGTAAATAATAAGTTTATTAAAATAAAATTTACGGATATAATATATTCCTTAACGAACTTAATTAATCTTATATTTAAAACGTAACTTTTAGATTATAAAACTTAACTTAATATAATATAGACGATCCGGATAATAACGTATAATTAAAAAAAGTTTATTTATAATAAATAAAACGGTTTATTTATAATTAATTTATAAAAACTTACCTTTATTATAACGGCGTTTAACGTATTTTCGGTTATATTTATTTAATATATATATATAAGTTACTTCGGAACTTAAAAATTATTTTAATTAACGGACGTATTGATTAAAATAAATCTTCAACGTAAAAACGCCGTAATAATAATAAAAATAAAAACGCTTATTATACGTATTATATTACCGGACGGTTATATTCTTAATTATATAAGGAATATTTTAAAATTATAGAAAATTTATTAAAGCTTATTTATACGGACCTTTTAAAGATAATTAATCCTTAAAAGTATAACGGAATAACGTATTATATAACCTTCCGTAATAATAAGATTATAATATTAAAGGTTTACTTATTAATATATAAATCGGATATAATTTAACGGTTTAAAAAGTTTAAAATTAAATATAAATAACCTTTAAATTAAAAGATTAAACGTTTTTAAGCCAACGGCGGGGATAAATATATATTTAAAGTTTTCTTAAATTACCTGAAATAATATAGGATTATTTTTAAGATAATAATATATAAAAGCTTTAAATAAAATTTAATTGATAAGAAAATTAACCGGAAAATTAATAAAAAAATTAAAACTATAAATATAATAAGGGGTATATTTAAAAGCTTTTAATTAAAATTAATTTAAACGGTAAATTATATAATTATATAGATACTATATATACGGCTTAAAGGGGTAATATTATATTAAACTTAATATAATAAGAAATTAAACGTATTTTATATACGGACTTTAAGGTTAATTGTATACGTAAAAATTATAAGTTACCGGGTTAAGCTTAATAATAAGTCGGAACCGTATATCCTAATAGGTTTTAATAAAAAAATTAATAAATACTTTAAGGTAATTAATTTACGGGTAAAACGGTTTAACCTTATAATAAAGAACGTATATGATATATATATTAAAGAAAAATAAATAATACCGTTAAATAATTCGGATTATAAGGAGCTTATTAATTAAATTTAAAAGTTTAAGAAACCAAAAAAGCTTTAATAAAACCTTAATTTAAAGGAAAAGTTTAAGAATTACGGTTTAATTAAAACGGATATTATTAATATAGGCTTTATTTTTATTAAGCGATTTATACGTCCGGCTATAGTCCTTATTTAACGAATAGCTTTACCGGACCCCTTAAGCTTAACGGCCGAAGACTTAAAGATTAATTATAATTAAGGGTAAAAATAATAAATCGAGAATTTAATTAAAGATAAACCCGATTTTATATTTCCGGATAAACCGTATAATATATTATTAAATTTACTTTTTTTTCTTAACTTTATTAATCCGTAATAAGGATAAACCGTTATATTTTTTAACTTTAATATCCTTTAAAATAACCCCGGAACTTATTAAACTTAAAACCCATAAAGAAGCTATAATAAATAAATATACTTAAATAAATTAAGAGTTAACGGAAAATAATAAATACGGTTCCCTTAAAGAAAACGATACTTAAATCTTAATTACGCGGAGTTAAATTCTTATTAATATAACGATATTATGAAAACGGTAAATTTATACCCTTAAACGTAAAATTAATAATAATATAATTTATTATAAAGCTTAATAAATAATACGTAACTTTAAATAACGTAAAAATATCAATTATAATAAGACGTTTACCTTAATAATAAAATTTATAAATTATAAAGTTCTCTTTATTTTTATAGCGGTTAATAACTGGGATTTAAAGCTAATAAATATTAAAATAGTATTTTTTATAATTTTATTAAAGAAGAAATATACGTAAAATAATTAAAAGGATAAAAAAAGATTAATAAAAACGGTAAAAAGCTTTATTATAAGCTTAAAAAAAATTTATATAGATTAAATTAATTACCGTAACTATAATATAATCATTTCTAGGAGTTTATAATTATATAAAGTTTTAAACCTATTTATACGGACTATTATATATTCTTTTATTTTAAAATTAGTATAATCGTAACCGTATATATAAATAACGTTTTAATAATTAATTTATTTAAATAAGGGATTTAAAACTTAAAGGTCGTATTTAATTAAAAATTCCGTATATTTAACCTAGGTTTAATAAATTATTATTTAAGTATTATTATTATTTAAAACCAATAAAACTAAATAATCCGTTTTAATTAAAAAGTTTATATTAAAAGGATAATATAAAATTAAGATTAATAAAAAGCTTACCCGACGTATATATTTATATAAATCGAATTTAAGCCGGAATTATTATTTAAAAGCTATTAAGTAAAACCGGAATTTAAATAATAATATTAATCGGCCGTAAATTTATTAATATATATTATACTTAATATACGATTAGATATAGCTTATATAATAATAATTATTAACCGGTATTCCGTAAATCCGTTTTATCAATATTAACTATATATAAAATAAATTATATATTATTTACGGATTATTATATACTTTTAATTAATATATAAGGGTAAGCTTAAAGCTCTTAATAAATATATTAACTTTAATTTTACGGCCGACTTTACCCGTAAGTTAACTTTAAACTATTCTTTTAACGTAAAAAATATATTAATTTATTAATCCTTAAAAAAGCAATTAATTATAGCGTTATTTACTTATAAAGCTAAGTTGTCAGGGTGATAACCACTCGGCCACCAAGGCAAAAGTAGCTATCCGGGGTAGGTAATAGCGCTTAGGGGTAAGCCGCTATTACCATATGTGAGAAGGTAGTCTACCCGGGGGATTACCCCCAGGGGTAGGCCCTACCCCGGAGCCCTTACTCCAGGGTAGGTACTACTATAATAGTATCCCCTCTCCTATAAGCTCGTCCCCGAGCCTATAGACTATAGATTATAAATTACGCCTTTAAAGGGGAATTACCCCCCGGGCTAAAGGTCCTCTTAAAACCTAATTGGGTAAATAAGTAAAGGTTAAAAGCTCTTTATTTAAGGGAAATTACCTCCGGTATAAGTTTAAATTTTTTAAGTTAAATTTGAATTTAATAACTTATAAGTATAATTTAAAAACTTAATAACTTTATAAGGATATAATCCGGGGTTTAATATTTTTATTAAGAATAATCCGTATCTTTTATTAAGTAAGCTTAAATAACTTTTAATAAATACCTATACCCGTATTATTCCTTATTAAGTAAGTAAAAGTTATATTTTAAAGTACTTTATTTACGGTCCTACGATTAACCTATATAGTTTTAAGGCGTTTTAACCTTTTATATTAATAATTTTCAGGTATTTCGGTTTCCTTTAATAGTTTTTAAGTATTCCGGCCCTTTTTAATAATTTTTAGGTATTCCGGCCCCTTTTAATAATTTTCAGGCATTCTGGCCCCCCGTTATACCTTGGATTTCAGCCCTTAATACTATAAGGTAACGGGTTTTACCCGCCCTTATACTTATACTTAATCTTACCTTTAAAGTTACTTAAAAGTCTTATTTTTTTAAATTTTTTTTTATGGACGTCTTTAGATTTAAACTATAAATTTACCTTTTTAAACCCTTAAGGTTAACTCCGGGGGTATATTACCCTGAAATTACGCTATTATTCTATTAGGGTAATAATTACTCGGCTATTTTATGGATAAAAGTAGTTATCCGGGGTAAGTAATAGCGCTTAAGGGTAAGCCGCTATTACCATATATGAGAAGGTAGTCTACCCGGGGGATCACCCCCAGGGGTAGGCCCTACCCCGGAGCCCTTGCTCCAGGGTAGGTACTGCCATAACATAAGTATATGGGATAAACGTAAACTATTAAGGAAGCTATCTGGCTAAAGGACCTATTTAAGTAAATATAACCCGATAAATCTGGATATATACTTATTATTACGATTTATAATAATAATTAAGGGGTTATCGTATTAACCAAAAACCCGGTATATTATATAAGGATAAAGTATATAAGTATCCAACTATATTAACTATAAAAACAACTTAAGGCTAATACCGTTAATCTTAAGTGTATTTATATTACGGAATAGGTAATTAACAGGTTAATAAAAGCCCTATTTATTAAGATTTTTACATAGTTTAAGCGGGCGTTAAGCCTTAAAGAGTTATTATATCGACAGTCTAAGGACTACATACTTACCGACGGCGGACCTAATAATAAGCCGGGTAATAAGTAATAAATAAATAATAACTATATAGGGGAGCTAGTTACTTAACAATTAAGGGAGTTAACCATTTAATAACCAGGGGAGCTAGCCACTTAATAACCCAGGAGAGCTACTTATTAAATACGGTGACTAAACTCTTCTATAAAAGGACATAACGTTAAAGCTATAAAAAAAACTGTTTAATAAATAAGATTTACGGGCTATATACGAAGTTTAAAGGGGAGTATTAAATATACAGGATCGCCACTTGGGAGATTACGTAACGCGGATTAAATTAAATAAGGCGGACGTACTAAACCTAAGTAAGATAGCGGCATATAGCCTTGCATATAGTCTCACTTTGTACATAGTAATAATCAAGTAACTTACACCTCTCAATTTCAATAAAGGAATTAAAAAAAATTTATATAAAACGAAGGAACGTTAACGGGAATATTATTAAAAAAAGAATTAAGCGGTAAAAACTATAAAAACGGTATTTATGATAATAAAGAAAAAGACGGTAAGGGTCGAAGAAAAAATAACGGCATTTAAGAAAAGAAAAACGGTAACGAGTTAACTATTAAATAATAAAAAGCAAGACGTAATTATAAAGGACAATTTTTTATAATTAATAAAAGCTTTTAAAGTAAGAGAGGAATTACTTATAAAATAAATTATTATAATACGTAAATTATAAAATAAGGATATCCTTTTTAATACGGCGTCCTTAAAAAGAAGAATAAGGTTAAAGAAATTAAAAACGTAAATTAGGTAATAAAAAAAAGTTTAAATTAATAAAAATATTAAAATAACCATTTATTATTATAGTAAATAAGATATACTTAATATATTTAATAAAAGCGGGAAAGAATTTATTTTAAAATATATAAAAAAGGAGAATATGGTCCTTTATTTTAGGTTAAAGATTATAAATTGTAAACTTTTATTCATAATGAGAAAACCGGATACCCTTAATTATATAAAGAAATAATTTACGGTTATTTTAAGTACAACGTTAAAAAAATGTATAATAATATTTTTAATAAGGGAGTAATAAAAGGTAAATCCCTTAAATTAACCCGGTTATAAGATAAAGCGGTAAATATTTATTAACATTTTAAATATTAAGGTTACGGATATATTATAATGAAGTACCTTAACAATATAATATATACCAAAAGTTATAGTACTTAAAAGTATATAAGTTTAATAATAAAGGGCTTAACGAAGAATATACTTAATACTCCGGGAAGCGGGACGGGATATATCCCATGGGATAGGGACGTGATAGGGACGGCATAGGGATGGGACGGGATAAAGTGAATAAAATCCCATCCCATATTAATACGGGATAAAATGGGATAAGATCGGGATATATTAAGATTCCGGTAGCGGATAAAATAAGGGAAAACCTGGCCAAAATAGTAAATTAAGGGGTAAATTATTATAAAAAATTTTAAAAATATTTTTTTAATGGTTTATCGATAACCAGAAAAACCATAATCCGGTTATTAATAAACCATTAAAAAATATTTATATTAATCTTTCTGATAATTATCCCTTTTTTACCCCTTAATTTATTATTTTAACTATACCCCTTTTTTACCCCGCGTCTTAACGGGATCTTAGTATATCCCGATCCTATCCCGGCGGGATAGGGATGGGATAGGATGGGATACAGCCTTATCCCGTCCCACGCGGGATGGGATAAGTGAATCAAAAAACCGTCCCATCCCGTCCCGCTTCCCGGAGTAATACTTAAGTATACGGTATATAAAAAAATAATTATTTAATATAAGATTCATAATATTTAATATGAGTTAAGGAAATTAAATATAAAGAAACCAGGATAATAATTAAAGTTTAACGTTATAATTTATAAAAATTCAGGCCGGTAAAATAATTAAAAATAATCCTTAGCTATAAATAAAGCTAATTAAATAAGAAGAGGTAAAAAACAATAACAAACGGCGCGAAAAAAAAAGCTTATTATAATGTTTACCTTTAAGTTTGATTACTTGAAGGTAATAACGGTAACTATAAAGAAGTTAGGGTAAATAATACTTAGTTCTAATGGAAAACTAATAACTTAAATAAACTTTAATAAAGAAACCTTAATAGAATTTAATGTATAATATATTAACGCTTTTAAAAGTAGTATAATATAATATATATAATAAAATAATTAAAATAATATTATTAAAGTTTAAGTTTAAGGAAATAAAAAAAGTTAATATTATAGCGATATAAGAATTATTATATAATTAATTTACATACTTTTTTTATTAACTTAAAGAAGAAATTTTACTTAATATTTAAGGGGAACGAAATAACCTGGATATATATTTTTTATAAATAAAAAACTTAACGTAAATAATTAAAATATTATTTATTATAACGGGAATTTAAGTACGCTTTAAATTATATAAAAAAAGGATATTAAAGGCGATTTAAATATTTATAATATATGTAATCCGCCCTTAATTAATAAAACAGGGCTTTTTATAATATTATTATTTAAAGATATCTTATTTATACCCAATAAATATTTTTAAAGAGATTTTAATCTTTATTATATTATATAAAATAAAAAAAACCGTACGATTAATTATATTAAGTTAAAAGAACTATTAACGATTACTATTCAATTTAATTTTTTATTATTAATATTATAAGGAACTATAACGGAAGAAAATTATAATTTTAAAATAATAATTAATTTAATATTTAACTTAAAAAGAATCGTTAACACGGTAATAATATACGGACCTCGGGAGAACTTAAAATATAACTTAAATTATATATTAATATAAATAACCTTAAATTAATTAATTAACGTAACGTTTTTATTACCGATAAGAAAAGCATAAAAAACAATTAAAATAATTAAAATATATATAAAAATAAAGGAGATAATATTTTAATTAATAAGGCTTCTTTAATTTAAAAATAAAAAGTAAATTAACTTATTTATAAAATAAATAATAAAAATATTAAATAAAGTAATTAACGGGGGCGAGCGCGGCGAAATGGCATTTTTGCGTATAGAAGATGAACTATAGAACGGTTAAACATTTTAAGGGTAAGGGATGACTTCGTTAAGAGTCCTTAAACCTTATCCGGTAAGTTATGTAATTAATATAGATAAAATAATAATAAATATTTAACGATTTATTAATACCCGTAATTAACCTTAAATAAGCCTAGTTATTATATAAGGCCGGTAAAAAGGGGTTACGAGGATTTAATATTAAAAAGTTAAAGTTAAAATTAAATAAGGTTAATTTAAAAAACTATATAATAAAGTACTTAAAATAAAGTTTTAACGTTAAAAAAGATAAAGTTATATAATTGGGGCCGCCACCCCCCGATTAAGTTTAATATTATTTTTAAATCCTTATTACGGATTATAACGTTAAAAAATAAAAGATTCTTAATAAAAATAATAAATTAAGGATTTAAGGTAATTATTAATCTTAATCGGATTACGTAAAGACTCGGTCGTAATATTAAGGTAAATAATTATTAAAAAAAGGTTTTTATTTAAATCGGGTTAATATTTAAGGTAAACTAAGGTTAAGTTAACCGATTATAATTTCCTCTTCCCTTTTAAAATTAAAGCGATAAGTTTAAAATAAATATAAATATTAAAATAATTATAACCTAGCTACCAGCATTATGGAACGCCGAAATTAGCTTAAAAGTAACTAGACTCGTGTATAAACAAATTAATCAATCAATCAAGTAATTAACGTAACGGTCCCGATAATAAGGCCGTCTTAAAGAACTAAGATTTATTAGAATGAAGAATATATAACGGTAATTATAAAAATAAAAAAGCTAATTAAATAAACTATTAAATACAGAAATCGGGAAATATTAACGTAATTAAAAAAATTTAAAAAGAAAAAGAAAAAGCTATTAAAAATTATATAAATATACTTTTATTTCATAATATATAACTTAACCGTTTCCCGTTCTAATATTTAAAAGTTAATAAAATATAATAAAAAATTTAAATCAATTAAATCAATTAATTTTTAAATTCCCGCCTTTTAAGAGATTTAATAATATAGGTAGTAATTAATATTTTTAACGGTAAAATCCAAACTCTTAAAAAAGTAATTTTTTCCCCTTTATTAAATATTAATCTATTTAATATTAAGGGCATTACGTACTTAAACCCGGTAATAATAAATAGAATTATAACTTAAAAAATAATAATTAAAATAATTAATAAACCGAAAAAGGATAAAACTTTTAAATTTAACCGAATTCCGAATAAATTCCTATTTATAATAACGATATTATCTAAGGAAATTTTTATTTACTTATTTTAAATTTATTTTAATATTAATTATTATTTTTATAATTTTAAAGGAATTAAAACGATAATCCTTAAGAAATTAATTAAATTAAATTATCTAAAAATAAAAGTTTATAGGTTAATTATACTCCTTTATATATTAAAGAAGGCCCCTAAGATGGTAATTATAAAGATCTTTAATAATTACGCGGAAGATTACGGGTTCTTCTTTAATTAGTAAATAAATATAAAGAAAAAACAAAAACGGTTAATAAAAATGGCCCTTAAAGGTCTAATTAATAATATATATATAATATAAGGCTATAGGAAGAAATACGTTATAAGCCTTTTTTCGTTAAATATTACGGGAGCCTTTAATAAAGTAAATTATTAAAGATTATTATATAATTTACGGAAAAAGGGGATATCATTTTTCTTTATAAAATAAATTAAAAGCTTTTTGAATAATTAATTAACGTTAATTAACCTAAGATAAAAGATAAGCCCGACAAGATCCGTTATAACCGGGATCCCTTAAAGGTAATTCATCTTTTTTATTTTATTCTTATTTTTTAACGGCCTATTAATCAAAAAACTAATTAAATTAAAATAGAACGTCTAAGTTAAGGGTTTTATTAACGATATTTATTTTTTAACTTATTAATATATTTACTTATATAAATTATTTAAAGTTAAAGTAAACTTATAATGTTCATTTATAATAAATAAAAACGTATAAAGCTTAATTTATATTATATAAATATAAACTTGTTTATATAATTAAAAGCTTAAAGTTATACAATATAATAACTATAATAAATTTAAGTAGAATCGCGGTAAAACCGGAAATTAATATTAAAGTTTTTAGTTTTTAAGTAAATAAAAAGCTTAATTAAAATGGTTACCTAAAAAAGGTTTAAAGGAAAATAATTTCTTAAGAAAAAGGTTTTATATATTTTATAACGTTAATATAAAGTATTATTTTATAGAAGGTTAAAACCGTTTATTAAGCGGTAATAAAGCCGGCTATAATATACATAACAGTTATTTAATATATGCTTAAAAATATTTCCGGATATAAGAAAAAGCTTATCTAATAATTATAAAAGGTTTAAAACCAATATTTAAGAATAATTAACGGTATATATAAAGTGATTCCCGTCCCGGTATTAGAATTTAAGGTCTTTATACCTCTAATTAAGCTATTTTTTTATTAAATGATTACTTAAATAAAACTTAAGAAAAACACATATTTAATTACGATTATAAGGAACGGATGGATCCGATTAAACCTTAAAAAGTCCCGGATAAAAATAAATAAAAGCGAAATATTTACCCCTTTTTTTAAGATAAAGCTAGAGTAAATTAAGAAGGAAATTAATTTAATTTACGTTTAAAAGGTTAATTTAGATTGATATAAATTCATACCCAATATAAAAAAGGCGGAAATTAAAAGGATTATAAAGGTAAAAATAAAAGCAATTATTCTATAAACTATATTATAATAAATTAAACGTTAACGTAAATAGAAAAGATTAATCCCTTAAAAGTAATGATATTCAACTCTAAATAATAAAAAGATTATTAATAAATACCTTTACCGTTATAAATGTATAAAGAAAGGTAATAACGTATTAATAATTTAATACCGGATAAATAAAAACGGGTTAATTTATTTCCTTTTTGTTATGTACGTTAATAATTAGACGGACGTTAATTACGGATACGGATAAAGGAAATAAAATGTAATTTACGTGATATTTATTATTTATAGGATTTAAAACGGGATTAATTAAAAGGTTAGGATAAATAATTACCGTAAAATATTCTTTATAAAATGAGGTATCCAGGCGGTTATAAGGTTTATAATATTTATAGGTTTATTATTTTAATTTAGCCTTATTAATAAAATAAATAAGGTTATTAAGGACTTTATAAAAAAGGCCCGTTACCGATCAAAAAGGGAAAAAAAGGGTAAGTACCGGTTATAATAACTATATAAACCGGAGAGCATATTTTATAGTTAAAAGGATACGATAATAAACACTTATTAAAAGTCCTTAAAAAAATAGCCGTAATAATAAAACAGGAAAATAAATACGATTAAAACGATAATAACGTACGTACCAGTAATAATATTTAGAAATGTTATTTAAGATATTAATATAAAACGGACTTATAAGGAAATAAGAGAATAATAGGTTTAAAGGTAACCCTTAAGTAGACTTAATCGTAATACTAAAGGTTTTCTATAAAAAGGCTTTGACTATCTTTTCCCGCGTATTAATTACGTTACCTTAATTTTTAATAACGAGACGCTCTTAAAAAATTATACGGTAAAAATTTATAATATAAAAATATAAGTATATTCATCGGGTGGCAACCAGCCACGAACGTGTCCGACGCGTCCTTAAGTGTGGGGAAGGATGAAAAGAGCTAGGGCCATATTGGTGTCCAACCCTAGGGAGGTTTAAGTCCTCCTTTATATTTATTAGGTATAGGCTTCGGGGCATTAACACGGGCACCCCCTTAATTATAAGAGCTAGGGCCATATCGTTAATACTAATGTCCAACCCTATAAAGGTTTAAGTTCTTTTTTATATTTATTAGGTATAGGCCCTTAAGCTAAAAGAGATATTAAAGGCGTATCGTTAATACCGGTCCGCTTTAAGGTGGCTCCGATACGGGCATCTTTTAATAAGAAGGAGTAGCGGGTTAAGCCTAATGCTTGAGTTAATTGGGTAATACCCAGTTAAATATAAAGGAAATCGCTTATAAAAACTACCCGATTAAAAGGCTACTATATATTATTACTATAAGCCGAAGCTAATTTTACCTAGTGGAAACGTAAAGACTACTAGTTATTAAATAAAGTACCTTTAAGGTATAAACGGAACTTATGCTTTTCCACCCGTTAATATAAGGACCCCGGGTATAACCCGGAACTTATACTTTTCGACGGAATAGATATAGGGACCCCGGATATACTTTAATTAATAGGGTA
This sequence comes from Niebla homalea, assembly GCA_019925105.1. Taxonomy (NCBI): domain Eukaryota; kingdom Fungi; phylum Ascomycota; class Lecanoromycetes; order Lecanorales; family Ramalinaceae; genus Niebla; species Niebla homalea. The sequence continues at coordinate 1,172,822 of JAHGAU010000009.1, forward strand.
GAAACGTTATAATATTATTATTAATAAAAGTAATAATATAATAATCCTTATAAAATATAAACAACTTATAAGCAATAAGCTTAAACCTTAAATTACTTTAATATATAAAGGTTTTGAAGGAAACCTTAATAAGTAATACGAAGTAAATAAACTTTATAAAGTATAATAATTAATAACGGTTATTATTAAGACCGTTTAATTAGCCCGAAAGGATAATATATACGTATCGGTATATATAGATAGTAGTAATTATTTAAATAAGGCTTAAAGCGGAGTAAAAAGTAAGTTAAAACAGCGTAAAAATACTTAATCTTACTTAATTACGGTATACTTAAAGAGTAAATAATAGTTAATATAGGCGTTAATAAAGTTATTTTCGCCGGCGGCGTAAAACCTTAAATTATAAAAGTTAAACCCTTTTATATATAAATAGATACCAGGTTAAGGTTAAAATTAAGCGACGGCTATTAAAAAAAGTCGTAAGGCATATAGCCGAATCGTAATCCGGTAATTATATAAAGGGGTAGAAACTATAATAGGGTTTAATAAGCAGGATATCGATCTACCGAATCGGGCTATTGGCAAGCCTCGAGCCAAAGGGAATAGACTGAAGATACCCATCCCCCCTCCTATTAAGATGAAGCAGGAATAGGCTGAGAAGGAAATTAACCTTACCGGCGTCCCGGAGGTTAGTCTAAGCGTCTATAAATTCCCGTTAAGCGCGAAAAAAATTAAGATTAAAAGGATTTAAAAAGCGAAGGCTATAATAATCGCCTTATAGGTTACGATAAAATAAATTAAGTATTAACGGAAATATAGGGACTTTATATTTTAAGGTTATCGTTATTTAATTCTTAATAATAAAAAGATTATTAATAAGTATCTCCGCCGCTATAATATTATAAAGAAGGGTAATAATGTATTAATAATTTAACTCCGGACGGGCAAAAACGGTTTAACTTATTCTTTATTTATTATATACGTCGGAAATTAAATAAACGCCGGATATAAATACGGATAAAGGAAATAAGACGCCGTATACGTCCTTATTCTTTATTTTTTATTTATAAAGGTTAAGTTAAGATTTATTATAAAAATTATTACTTATAATTATTATTAAATATTATTTACGAAATAAAGTATTTAAATAGCCGTTAAATTTATAATATTTACCGGATTATTATTATAGTTTAACCTTATTATAAAGATAAATAAAGTTATTAAAAACCTTATAAAGAAGGTTTATTACCGGTTAAAGAAAAAAAGGAAAAACGGAAACCGGTTACGTTAATTATATAAACCGGAAAGCATCTTTTATAACCGTAAAAATATAATAATAAATACTTATTAAAAACCTTTAAAAGAATTAACGGCGATAATAATATAAAAAGGGTATATATTAAGTATATAAATATTAATAAGAATATTTAAAAATATTACGTAAAGTTAAAGCAATATAAATATATAAAGGAACGGAAGAGTAATAAGTTTAAAGGTAGTCCCTATAAGGATACGGTTATAATATTATGGATTTTCTTAGGGGAGTTAAAATATAGGAAGTATATAAATAAATTACTATTCTTTAAAAAACCGTTAATATCCTTTACCTTAAGGGATAAAAGGTAAAAACCTGGTAAACGCCGGTTTTTACCCTAACGTTATAAGTATCAGGTTTTTACGGTTATTAATAAGGCTAAAAAACCGCGTATTAAGGAACGCCGGAATTAGCTTAGCTAGATCCGTAATATAAATCAATCAATCAATCAATCAAAACATAAGTATTTATTACGGTAGAAATTTATTCTTTATTTCTATTTTAATAATTATAAGGACTTATTTATATAACCTTCTTTTTAATTAACGCTTATACATTTTAAAATATCCTTCTTAAAATCTATATAAGATAATATAATTAAAAAAGAATAAAATAAATTTTAAATCGCTATAATTAATACTGTTTTTATTTTAATAATATTTTAACTTTATATAATTTCTGCCAGATTTTATGAGGAGAAAAATGGCGACGAACAAAGGGACCCCAGAGGTCCAAAACGATGCGTATATATATAACTCTAGCGACAATAAAGGGAGTATATTAAGTACGATAAATAGAAGTGGCGTAATAGTTAAGAATAAAGTAATAAACGGGTAAATAACCTATATTAATAGAAATAACGATAACGCGTACGGGTAATATAATAATAATAAGCCGGATAATACTTAAAGTAAATAAAAGAATTAAAATTAATAAAATACGTATATTAAAGCATATAAAACGTATAATAATAATATAAAGGTAATAGGTAAATAAGGGGGTAAGAAAACCGGTATAATATTAATAACGAAGGATATAAGCGGGAAGAAAAAATAAAAAAACCGCGGTAAAAGTATTATTAAAAATATATAAAAGGGAAATAACGTTAATAAAGAGAACGGAACCTTAAAAGATTAAAAATAAAAAACGGAGATAATACGTCGCCCGGTAAGGGAGGGTGAAAGGGCGGTAAAGAAAGCGGTAAAGGCCCTAAAAAGACTTTTTATAATAAAGTAAAAGGATATTATATTAAAGATTTAACCGATATTATAAATTGGATTAAAAGGTATAAAGGACTTTTATATAAAGGCAGGGGTAAAATTAAAAGAGGTAAAACGTTTACGGAGCTTTTAAAAAGCGGGAATAAAAGCGTTAATAAAAAATAAAGATAACGGTTTAAAATTAAATATATAAGGTAAAAATATGAAAACGGTAGCCCCTTAAATAAAAGAAAGTTAAGCGATAAGGATAATAAAAAAGTATTTATAATAAAAAATAAAAAAATAACGGAAAAGAAAACGGCCGTATTAAAGAAAATAAAAATAATAATAATCCGTTTATTTAATAATAAAAAAAAAATACAGCGGTAAAAATAAATTTATTATAATTAATAAAAACTTTTAAAATAATAATAAAATTATTAATAGAATAAATTATTATAATATATAAATTATAAAGTAAAAATATTTTTTTAATATAATATTTTTAAAAATAAAAGAAGATTTAAAAAAATTTAAGGCTTAAATTAATAAAAGAAAATATAAATTAATTAAAGTTTTAAGGTAATCGTTTACCGTTATAATAAATAAAATATATTTATTACGTTTTAAGGAAGCCAAAAGAAAAACTATATTAAAAAATATAAAAAAGGAAAATACAATTCTTTACCTAAAGTTTAAAATTATTAATTATAGGCTTCCGCCGGTAATAAAAAGATTTAATTTTTTAAAATACATAAAAAGGTATTTTACCGTTATATTAAGCGTAACGTTAATAAAGATATATAATAACGTTTTAAATAAAAAGATTATTAAAAAAAGATTTCTTAAAATAATTTAATTATAAAATAAAACGGTTAATATTTATTAATATTTTAAATATTAAAATTATAAATATATTATTATAAAATACTTTAATATTATAAGGTATACGGTTTACGTTAAGGGCTATAATACCTATAAGTATATAAAATTAATAATTAAAAAACTTATAAAAAATATATTTAAATACGTTATATATAATAAAAAAGGATACCCAATATAGGATTCTAAATATATAATAAAAGTTAAGGAAATTAAACGTAAAAAGACCCGGATAACTATAAAAATTTAACGGTATAATATATATAAAATTAATTTAATAAGTTAATTAAAGATAGCCTTAAAACGTAAGCTTAATTAATTAAATAATAAAAAGTAAATAATAATAAAAAAAAAGCTTTTTATAATCTTAATTTTAAAAGCTAGCCGTTTTACGTTTTTAATAATAATTAAAAAGGTATTAAATTAAAAAACGCTTAACTTTAATAAGAAGTTTATAACTTAAACGGATATAGAAAAAAAAGCCTTTATAAAGGTTAATATATAATATATTAACGTTTTTAAGAATAATATAATATAATATCCGTAATAAAAGAATTAAAGTTATAATACCGATATTTAAGTTTAAAAAAGTTAAAAATATTAATATTATAATAATATAAAAATTATTATATAGCTTATATATATATTTATTTATTAACCCGGGAAAAAGGTTTTATTTAGCCTTTAAGGGGGATAAAACGATTAAAATATACTTCTTTATAAATAAATAACTTAATATAAATAATTAAGATATTACTTATTATAATAAAAACCTTTATATATTCTATATTATAAAAAAAGGGGACTTAAAAAACGACCTTAATATTTATAATATATATAACCCGCCGCCGGTTAATAAAAAAGGATTTTTTATAATATTATTATTTAAAAAAATCTTAATTATTTTAAGTAAATATATATTACTTAAAGACTTTAATTTTTATTATTATATATAAAATAAAAAAGGGCATATAATAAATTACGTTAAATCGGATAACCTATTAATATTTATTATTTAAGTTAATTTCTTATTATTAATATTATAAGGGATTATTACGTAAAAAAATCATAAATTTAAAATAATAATTAATTTAATTTTTAATATAAAAAAAGTTATTAACGTAATTATAATATATAAGTTATAAAAGGACTTAAAATATAATTTAAATTATATACCAATATAAATAACCTTAAATTAGACCGTTAATATAATTATATTATTACCGGTAAAAAAGGCATAAAAGATAATTAAAAAAACAGAGGTTTATATAAAAACGGGGGAGATAATAGTATAATTCGCGGATTTCCCTTAATTAAATAATAAAGATTAGATTGACTTTTTTATAAAACGAATAATAAAGGTATTAAATAAAATAATTAATAAAATTATTTTAATAATAAAATCCTTTTAAAAAGTTAAAATTTATTAAAATAAAAGATATATAACTATAATTATAAAGGTAAAAAGGTTAATTAAATAAGCTTTTAAATATAGGAACCAAAAAATATTTAATTAATTAAGGATTATTTAAAAGGAAAAAAAAAGGATTATTAAAAAAGTTAAATAAATATACTTTTAATTTACGGTATATAACTTAACGGTTTTACTTTATAATATTTAAAAGCTAACAAAGTATAATAAAGAATAAAGTAAAAAACTAAAGTTTATTCTTAAATTGCCGTTTTTTAAAAGACTTAATAATATATTAATTAATACCTTTAACGGTAAAATTAAGATCCTTAAAAAAGCATTTTTCCCCCTTCCGTTAAAAGTTAACTTAAACGATATTAATAGCGTTTTATACCTTAATCCCGTATTAATAAATAAGGTAATAATATAAGATATAATAATTAAAGCGATTAATAAATTAAAAAAGGATAAAGCCCCGGAACTAAATAAGATTCTTAATAAATTCTTAATAATAATAACTTTACTTTTTAAAAAAAAATTTATTTACTTTTTTTAAGTATATTTTAATATTAATTATTACCCGTATAAATTTAAAAAAATAAAGATAATTATCCTTAAAAAGTTTATTAAACCGGGTTACTTTAAGGTAAAATTTTATAGATTTATTATACTCTTATATATATTAAAGAAGGCCTTAAAAACGGTAATAATAAGGATCCTTAATAACTATATAAAGAATTATAGACTTCTCCCCGATTAATAAATAAAAGTAAAAAAAAGTCAATTAATAAAAATAGCCCTTAAAAAATTAATCGACGGTATATATATAATATAAAATTATAAGAAAAAGTATATTATAAGTTTTCTTTCTTTTAATATTATAAATATTTTTAATAAAATAAACTATTAAAAATTATTATATAACTTAAAGAAAAAGGGGATATTACCCTTTTTAATTAAGTAAATAAAGAATTTCTTAAGTAACCGAGTTATATTAATTAACCTAAGATAAAAAATAAGCTTAATAAAGCCCGTTATAATAAAAATTCCTTAAGGATTATTTAATTTTTTTATATTATTTTTATTCTTTAATAATTTATTAATTAAAGAACTTATTAAGTTAAAATAAAAGGTTTAAGTTGGAAGCTTTATTAATAATATTTACCTTTTAATTTATAATATTTTTATATATATAAATTATTTAAAATTAAAATAAACTTATAAAGTTTATTTTTAATAAACGAAAACTTATAAGGCTTAATTTACGTTATATAAATACGAATTTATTTATATAATTAAAAGCTTAAAACTATATAATATAATAGCTATAATAGATTTAAATAAAATTACGGTAAAGCCGGATATTAATATTAAAGTTTTTAACCTTTAAATAAATAAAAAGCTTAATTAAAAAGATTATATAAAAAAAATCCAAAAAAAAATAACTTTATAAGAAAAAGGCCTTATTTATCTCGCCGTATTAATATAGGGAGTTACGTTATAAAAGGCCCGGACTATTTATTAAGCTATAATAAAGTTAGTTATAATATATATTATAGCTATTTAATATATATTTAAAAGTACTTTAAGATATAAAAAAGAATTTATTTAAATATTATAAAAAGTCTAAAATCGGTATTTAAAAGTAATTAATAATACTTATAAAGTAATCTTTATCCCGGTATTAAAGTTTAAAGTCTTTATACCGTTAATTAAAATCTTATTAAATTAAATAATTACTTAAATAAAATTAAAGAAATATATATACTTAATTACGATAATAAAAAACGGGCGGATCCGTTAAAATCTTAATAAACTTAAAATTAAAAAAAGTAAATTAAAAATATTTATTTCCTTTTTTATTAAAATAAAATAAAAATAAGCAGAGAAGGAAATTAATTTTACCGGTATCCCGGAAATTAACTTAAGCGGGTATGAATTCCCGTTAAACGTAAGAAAAACCGAGATTAAAGGGATTTAAAGAATAAAGGTTATAATGATTACTTTATAAGCTATAATAAAGTAAATTAAACGTTAATGAAAATATAAGGACTTTATATTTTAAGGTTATTATTACTTAGCTTTTAACGATAAAAAGATTATTAATAAATATCTTTACCGTTATAATATTATAAGGAAAAAAATAATAACGTATTAACGATTTAACTCCGGATAAGTAAAAACGGTTTAACTTACTTCCTATTTATTATATATTGATTGATTGATTGATTTATATTACGGGTCTAACTAAGCTAATTCCGGCGTTCCTTAATACGCGGCCTTTTAGCTTTATTAATAACCGTAAAAACCTGATACTTATAACGTTAAGGTAAAAACCGGCGTTTATTAAGCCTCCACCCTTTATCCTTTAAGGTAAAGGATATTAACGATTATTTAAAGAATAATAATCTATTTATATATTTCCTATATTTTAACTCCCCCAAGAAAATCTATAATATTATAACCGTATCTTTATAAAGGCTATTTTTAAGTTTATTATTCTTCCGCTTTTTTATATATTTATATTATTTTAATTTTATATAATATTTTTAAATATTTTTATTAATATTTATATACTTAATATATATTTTTTTTATATTATTATTATTATTAATTTTTTTAAAGACTTTTAATAAGCGTTTATTATTATATCTTTATAGCTATAAAAGATGCTTTCCGGTTTATATAATTAATATAACCAGTTTCCGTTCCTTTTTTTCTTTTTTAATTAATAACGGGCTTTCTTTATAAAATCTTTAATAATTTTATTTATTTTTATAGTAAAATTAAACTATAATAATAATCCGATAAATATTATAAATTTAACGGTTACCCGGATACCTTACTTTATAAATAATATTTAATAATAATTATAAATATTAACTTTTATAATAAATTTTAATTTAATTTCCGTAAATAAGGAATAAGAAATAAGGACGTATATAACGTTTTACTTTTTTTATCCGTACTTATACCCGGCGTTTATCCGACCTTTAATATATATAATAAATAAAAAGTAAATTAAACCGTTTTTATCCGTCCGGAGTTAAATTATTAATACGTTATTACCTTTTTTTATAATATTATAACGGTAGAAATATTTATTAATAATTTTTTTATCATTAAAAGTTAAATAATAATAACTTTAAAGTATAAAGTTTTTATATTTCCGTTAACGTTTAATTTACTTTATTATAATTTATAAGGTAATTATTATAGTTTTTACTTTTTAAATCCTTTTAATCTTGGTTTTTCTTATGCTTAACGGGAGTTTATACCCGTTTAAGTTAACCTCCGGGATATTAATAAGGTTTATTTTTTTCTCCGTTTATTTTTACTTTATTTTAATAAAAAAGGAAATAAATATTTTTAATTTATTCTTTTTAACTTTAAGCTTATTAAGATTCTGGCGGATCCGCCCGTTTTTTATTATCGTAATTAAATATATATATCTTTTTAATTTTACTTAAGTAATTATTTAATTTAATAAGACCTTAATTAATAATATAAAAATCTTAGATTTTAATACCGGGATAAAGGTTACTTTATAGGTATCGTTAATTACTTTTAAATACCGATTTTAGACTTTTTATAATATTTAAATAGGCTTTTTCCTATATCCCGGAGTACTTTTAAATATATATCAAATAGCCGTAACGTATATTATAATTGGCTTTACTATAACCTAATAAATAATCCGGGTTTTCTATAACGTAATTCTTTATATCGATATAGCGAAATAAATAAGGCCTTTTTCCTATAAAGTTATTTTCTTTTAGATTTTTCTTATATAATCCTTTTAATTAAGTTTCTTATTTACTTAAAAATTAAAAACTTTAATATTAATATCCGGTTTTATTATAATTTTATTTAAGTTTATTATAGTTATTATATTATATAATTTTAAGCTTTTAATTATATAAATAAATTTATATTTATACGGCGTAAATTAAGCCTTATAAGTTCTTACTTACTGAAAATAGACTTTATAAGCCTATTTTAATTCTAAATAATTTATACGTATAAAAATATTATAAGTTAAAAGATAATTATTATTAATAAAGTTTTTAACTTAAACCTTTTATTTTAACTTAATAAGCTTTTTAATTAATAAACCGTTAAAAAATAAGAATAATATAAAAAAAATAAACGATCTTTAAAGAATCCTTATTATAATAGGCTTTATTAAGCTTATCTTTTATTTTAAGTTAATTAATATAGCTTAATTATTTAAGAAACTCTTTATTTATTTAATTAAAAAGGATAATATCCCCTTTTTCCTTAAGTTATATAATAATTTCTGGTAATTTATTTTATTAAAAATATTTATAATATTAAAAGAAAGAAAACTTATAATATATTTTTTCCCGTAATTTATACCGTATATATACCGTTAATTAATTTTTTAAGGGCTATTTTTATTAATTAACCTTTTTTTATTCTTATTTATTAATCGGAGAAAAGTCCGTAATTCTCTATATAATCGTTAAGGATCCTCGTTATTACCGTTTTTAAGGCCTTCTTTAATATATATAAGAATATAATAGGTTTATAAGACTTTATTTTAAAGTAATCCGGTTTAATAAACTTCTTAAAGATAATCGTTTTTATTTTTTTAAACTTACGTAAATAATAATTAACGTTAAAATATACTTTAAAAAAATAAATAAAAACCTTTTTAAAAGGTAAAATTATTATTACCAGGAATTTATTAAGAATTTTATTCGGTCTTAAAGCTTTATTTTTCTTTAATTTATTAATTATCTTAATTATTATATCTTATATTATTATTTTATTTATTAATATAGGGTCGGGGTATAAAACGTTATTAATATCGTTCAGGTCAGCATTTAATAAAAAAAGGAAAAATACTCCTTTAAGGACCTTAATCTTACCATTAAAGGTATTAATTAATATATTATTAAGTCTTTTAAAAAATAGGAATTTAAGAATAAGCTTTAATTTCCCACTTTATTCTTTATTATACTTTATTAACTTTTAAATACCACGAGGTAAAACTGTTAAGTTATATATTATAGACTGAAAGTATATTTACTTAACCTTTTTAATAGTTTTCTCCTTTTTTTTTAAGTAACTTTTAATTAATTAAGTATCTTCTGGTTTTTATACTTAAAAGTTTATTTAATTAACTTTTTTACCTTTATAATTATAGTTATATATTTTTTATCTTAATAGGTTTTAATTTTTTAAGAGGGTTTTATTATTAAGATAATTTTATTAATTATTTTATTTAATATTTTTATTATTTACTTTATAAAGAAATTAATCCGGTTTTTATTATTTAATTAAGGGAGGTCCGTAAACTATATTATTATCTCCCCCGTTTTTATATAAACTTTTATTTCTTTAATTGTTTTTTACGCTCTCCTTACCGGTAATAATATAATCGTATTAACGGTTTAATTTAAAATTATTTATATTAATATATAGTTTAAATTATATTTTAAGTCCTTTTATAATTTATATATTATAACCGCGTTAATAATCCCTTCCGTATTAAAGGTTAAATTAATTATTATTTTAAACTTATAATTTTTTTATATAATAATCCCTTATAATATTAATAATAAGAAGTTAACTTAAACGGTAACTATTAATAGGTTATTTAATTTAACGTAATTTATCGTATACCTTTTTTCATTTTATATATAATAATATAAATTGAAATCTTTAAGTAATATATATTTATTTAAAGTAATTAAAACCTTTTTAAATAACAATATTATAAAAGGTTTTTTTTTATTAATCGGCGGTAGGTTATATATATTATAAATATTAAGGTTGCTTTTTAAGTTTTTTTCCTTTATAATATAAAGTATATAAAGGCTTTTATTATAATAAGTAATATTTTAATTATTTATATTAAGCCGCTTATTTATAAAGAAGTATATTCTGGTTGTTTTATCCCCTTTAAAGGTTAAATAAAATTTTTCTTTTAAGTTAATAAATAAATATATATATAAATTATATAATAATTTTTATATTATTATAACGTTAACGTTTTTGATTTCTTTAGATTTAAATATCGGTATTATAGCTTTAATTCCTTCGTTACGGACGTTATATTATATTATTCTTAAAAATATTAATATATTATATATTAATCTTTATAAGGGCTCTCTTTTTTATATTTATTTAAGTTATAAACTTCTTATTAAAATTAAACGTTTTTTAATTTAGTATTTTCCCGGTTATTATTAAAGATATAGGACGGCCGGCCCTTAAAGTTGGGATTATAAAGAGCTTTCTTTTTTTTATTATTATTTATTTTTTATTATTTAATTAATTAAGCTTGCGTTTTAAGGTTATTTTTAATTAACTTATTAAATTAGTTTTATACGTATTATACCGTTAGATTTTTATAATTATTTAAGTCTCCTTATATTTAATCTTTTTAATTCTTATTATATATTTAGAATCTTATACGGGGTATTTTTCTTTATTATATATAACGTATTTAAACGTATCCTTTATAAGCCCCTTAATTATTAACTTTATATACTTATGGGTATTATAGCTTTTAACGTAAACCATATATTTTATAATATTAAAATATTTTATAATAATATATTTATAATTTTAATACTTAAAATATTAATAAATATTAACCGCTTTATTTTATAATTAAATTATCTTAAAAAATCCCTTTTTAATAATCTTTTTATTTAAAACGTTATTATATATCTTTATTAACGTTACGTTTAATATAACGGTAGAATATTTCTTTATATATTTTAAGGAATTAAGTCTTTTTATTATTAATAAAAGCCTATAATTAATAATCTTAAGCTTTAAGTAAAAAACCGTATTTTCCCTTTTTATATTTTTTAATATAACCTTTTTCTCGGCTTCCTTAAAACGTAATAGGTATATTTTATTTATTATAATAATAAATAATTACCTTAAAACCTTAATTAATTTATATTCTTTTTTATTAATTTAAGCCTTAAATTTCTTTAAGTTTTCTTTCACCTTTAAAAACGTTATATTAAAAAAAATATCCTTACTTTATAATTTACGTATCATAATAATCTATTTTATTAATAATTCTATTATTACTTTAAAAGCCTTTATTAATTATAACGGGTTTATTTTTACCGTTATATTCCTTTTTTTTATTATTAAATAAGCAGATTATTATTATTTTCACTTTCCTTGATATAGTTATTTTCTTTTCCGTTATCCCTTTATTTTCTGCCATAAGTATTTTTTTTATTACTTTTATCGCCTAGTTTTCTTTTATTTAAGGGACTACCGTTTTTATACTTTTACCTTATATATTTAACCTTAAACCGCCGTTTTTACCCTTTATTAATGTTTTTATTCCCGCCCCTTAAAAGCCCTATAAATACTCCGTTTCCTTTAATTTTATCCTTATTTTTATATAAAAGTCCTTTATGCCTTTTAATTTAATCTATAATATTAATTAAGTCTTTAACGTAATATCCTTTTATTTTATTATAAAGAATTTTTTTAACGTTTTTATTACCTCCTTTATTATCCTTTCGTTTTCCTTTATTAAGTAACGTATTATTTCCGTTTTTTACTTTTGGTCTTTTATAATTCCGTCCTCCTTATTAATTTTATTTCCTTTTTATATACCCTTAATAATACTTTTACTATAATCTTTTTACCTTTTTCCCCTATTTATATCCTTTATTATTAATATTATACCGGCTTTCTTACCCCCTTATTTATCTATTATTTCCGTATTATTATTATATATTTTATATGGTTTAATATACGTATTCTATTAACCTTAATTTCCTTATTTACTTTAAATGTTATCCGGCTTATTATTATTATATTACCTATATATATTATTGCCGTTTCTATTAATATAAATTATTTGCCCGTTTACCATTTTATTCTTAACTATTATATTATTTCTACTTATCGCACTTAATATACTCCCCTTACTGTCGTTAAAGCTATATATATACGCATCGTTTTGGACCTCTTGGGTCCCTTTGTTCGTCGCCATCCTATTATTTATTATATATATTAAGGGTCGGATAAACGTTAAATATAAATATAAATAAAAAAAGTAGGATATTATATATATCCTTATTTCTTATCTTTTATTTATGGAGGTTAAATTAAAATTCATCGTAAAAGTTAATACTTATAATTACCGCCAGATATTATTTATAAAGTAAAATATCCGGGCAGCCGTTAAATTTATAATATTTACCGGATTATTATTATAGTTTAACCTCACTATAAAGATAAATAAGGTTATTAAAGACCTTATAGAAAAGGCTTATTACCGGTTAAGAAAGAAAAAGAGGAGCGGAAACCGGTTATATTAATTATATAAACCGGAAAGTATCTTCTATAGCTATAAGGATATAATAATAGACGCTTATTAAAAGTTTTTAAAAAAGTTAATAACAATAATAATATAAAAAGGGTATATATTAAGCATATAAGTATTAATAAAAATATTTAAAAATATTATATAAAATTAAAGCAATATAAATATATAAAGGAACGGAAAAGTAATAAATTTAAGGATAGCCTTTATAAGGATACGGTCGTAATATTACGGATTTTCTTAAGGGAGTTTAAATATAGGAAATATATAAATAGATTATTACTCTTTAAACGGCCGTTAACATCCTTTACCTTGAAGGATAAAGGGTAAAGGCCTGGTAAACGCCGGTTTTTGCCTTAACGTTATAAGTATCAGGTTTTTACGGTTATTAATAAGGCTAAAAGGCCGCGTATTAAGGAACGCCGGAATTAGCTTAGCTAGACCCGTAGTATAAATCAATCAATCAATCAATCAATAATTTCTGCCAAAGAAAACAACTATAAATCCTTCTTAATAAAACGGTAAATATAATATTTCCCGTTCCGTTATATAATTAATATTACGTTGGCCCTATAAAGTTATATTACTTTATTTACTTTTTTTATTAAGTTTATTTTTCTTTTATTAAATTACTAGGCTTTACGGCGGGCCGTTATTAACGTATAATTAAAATTATTAAGTATTCTGGCTTTAAAGCTATTAAGTTTTTTAATTTTACTTCTATTAAAAGCCAATAAATATATTCTTATTAATTAATATATTTATTTATTAATATTAAAAAAATTATATAGTACCCCCCTTTAAAGGGGTCCTTTTATTCTTTATATTAAGTAATTTAAATGGGTAACAATAAAGCTTATATAATATTTTATTAAAGTAAAACAACCTAAAAAACTTTAACTTTATTTAATATAAATGAATTCCTTATTAATCTATAGTAAATAATAAAAAAGTGGACGGATTAGTTTATTAACCGACTTCTTATAAAAGTAAGGCTAAATCTTTAACGTTTATATATAATTTAAACATTTAATTTTTCCCTTAATTTATATTTTCTATAGGTCTAGGCTAAAAATCTCGTAATACGTTAAAATTACTTAACGTAAAGCTGCTATATTAGCTACGGATACTTAACTCTTTATAATCTGAGATTTCGAAGTCTTAAGGGGAGGTAAATTATTTTTAGATCTTTATCCTTCCTCCGAATATAGATTAAGGATATCCTGGTTTTATTTTTCCTTTAAGGTCGGTTTAAATATAAAGGGTTTTAGGTCTTAAAGATTATTATTATTAAGGAATAACTATAAATTTAAATACGTTTATATTAAGATATTTCTTTTTATAGCTTCTTTCTTTAAAGTTTAAACGTATTATATAATAAATCTTAACTCTTAAAATACTATAATATAATTATTAATATCTTATAGGATATATTACTTAAAAACTAGGTAATAATCGGTTTTTTTATATAATAAAGGATTAATTAAATTTAATGAATTTTTATTTATATTATTAACTTTAAGTATATTATATATTATTCCTTTATAATTCTGTTTCATTAACTTATATTATTTTTTACCGTCTATATACCTTGGAGGAAACCAATGATTTTTCAAGACGGTCTTAGGACGGTCTTGGGACGGTCTTCAGACCCTCTTAAGCTGAAGACTCCATCAAGGTAGTGACGATCTTAAGACCGTCTTGAGACCGTCTTGAGACCGTCTTAAGACCGTCTTAGGATAAAGACGATCTTAAGATTAAAATTATATGATTTTTAACTTTTTCCATTTTTAGCTAAAAGTCTAAAATAAAGTAAATATAATTTTAAGTTTTTTCAAGACGGTCTTACTTATAAGACGGTCTCAAGACTCCGTCAAGCTGAAGACGGTCTTAAAAGTTAAGCCTGTTCCTGTAAGGTATTTATATTATTTACCGGGTTAATTTATAGGATTAATTATATCTTTAATATAATTTAGATTTTAACCGTTAATACTTTTTATATAAAATAAAACCTAACCTTTATTTCTATATTATATTATTGCTTTTATTCCCGAATTGATTTTTTATTTAATAATATATTTAAAGAATATAGGATCTTTATTCTTGTCCTTAATTTATTAAGCGTTAACGTATAATATTAACTTAATAGTTTTATTCTTAAAATTATTAAATTATATAATCTTTTTTATTAATTAAAGCGGTATAAGTTTATAACGATTATTACGGGATATATCGGGTATATCGTTATCAATCGATGCTCTTTTTCTTTTTGCCGTATTAAAAATCCGTTTACGTATTAACTCTTTAACTCCCTTATTCTTTAAATTATATCCTCCTTAATTATTATTTTAAATCTTATTCTTATTATTTTAATCCTAATTATCGTTATATTTATTTCCGTTAATATATTAATTAAATTAGTACTCTTTTTAATTATTATTAGCTTTTTAATTATTATTGCTTTTTTAATTATTCCCTTAATCTTAAATATTAAAAGGAATCGCTATACGATTTTAATTATTACTTTAATTTTAATTAAAAAAGAAAGCGTTTTACTTATTGAGTTATTTACCTTAATTTAACCAGCAAAAAAAAGCGGTTTATATTTATGGTTTCCCTGATTTTAATCGTTAAAGGAAGGCGTTTTACGTTTATAATCTTTCTGATTTTAATCTTTAAAAAAAGGGGTTCTACCTCTTTGGTTATTTTGTTAATTCACCTTAATTTAACCGGTAAAAAAAACGGTTTACGTTTATAGTCTCCCTAATTTTAATCGTTAAAAAAAACCTTTTACGTTTAAAGTCTCTTTAATTTTAATTATTAAAGAAAAACGTTTTGTATTTAGAGATCTCCTGATTTTAATCGTTAAAGAAAAGCGTTTTACGTTTATAATCTCCCTGATTTTACTTATTAAAGAAAAACGTTTTATTTCTTTAGTTATCTTATTGATTTAGATTTTAATTCCCGTTTTAATCTTAAGCTATATTAAAATAAGTCTTTACCGGTAAACCTCCTTCTTTAAATAATACTTTTTTATTTACTATAACCGGAAATAGTAAGTAATAACCTTTAAATCTTTTTACGTACTTTATAAAAAACGGAAAAGTTAACCTAATATACTTAAATTTATTAATAATAAAAAGGTAATCTAAAAAAGGAAAACGTCTTATTTAGAATTATATATATAGTATTCTATAAATAAAGGGGTTTATTTACGTATATAATAAGGGAATTTTTATTTTAATATAATAATCCGTTTTTTTACATTAATACTTTATAAATTCCCGTTATTTTAAAAGTATATTAAAT
Organism: Niebla homalea; assembly: GCA_019925105.1. Classification (NCBI taxonomy): domain Eukaryota; kingdom Fungi; phylum Ascomycota; class Lecanoromycetes; order Lecanorales; family Ramalinaceae; genus Niebla; species Niebla homalea. The sequence goes on from JAHGAU010000009.1 coordinate 1,189,276, forward strand.
AATAATATAAGCGTAGAATCAGTATTTAATAATAAATTATCTATTATTATTTATATTACTATTTACATTCGCTTTTAGGGCCTTTAATATTATACTCTCCCAGGATAATTTAATATATTTATACAGAATAAGGATGGCGACGAACAAAGGGACCCCAGAGGTCCAAAACGATACGTATACGTATAGCTTTCATAATAATAAAGAAAATATAGTAAGTACGATAAGTAGAAGTAACGTAATAATTAAGAATAAGGTATTAAACGGGTAAATAACCTATATTAATAAAAATAACGATAATACGCGTAAATAATATAATAATAATAAGCCGGATAACGCTTAAAATAAATAAGGAAATTAAGATTAATAAAATACGCGTATTAAAGCGCGTAAAACGTATAATAATAATACGGAAATAGTAGGTAAATAAGGGGGTAAAAAGGTTAATACGGTATTAATAATAAGGAATACGGGCGGAAGGAAAAGGTAAAAAAACCGCAGTAAAAATACTATTAAAAGTATATAAAAAAGAAATAAAATTAATAAAAAGGATAAAACCTTAAGGGATTAAAAATAAAAAACGGAGATAATATATTGCCCGGTAAATAAAAACGAAAAAGCAATAAAGAAAATAATAAAAACCCTAAAAAAACTCTTTACGGTAAAGTAAAAAAATATTACGTTAAAAACTTAACCGATACTATAAATTAAATTAAAAAACGTAAAGGACTTTTACGTAAAAATAAAGGTAAAACTAAAGGAAGCGGAGCGGTTATAAGGCTTTTAAAAGGCGGTAATAAAGGCGTTAATAAAGGGTAAAAACGGCGGCTTAAAGTTAAGTATATAAGGCGAAAATATAAAAATAATAACCTTTTAAGTAAGAAAAAATTAAATAATAAAGATAATAAAAAAATACCCATAATAAAAAATAAAGGGATAACGGAAAAGAAAGTGGTTATATTAAAAAAGGTAAAGATAATAATAATTTACTTATTTAATAATAATAAAAAAAACGCGGTTACGGAGGTAACCCCGTTATAATTAATAAAAACTTTTAAAATAATAACGGAACCATTAATAAAATAAATTATCGCGATATATAAATTATAAAATAAAAAAATCCTTTTTAATATAACGTTTTTAAAAATAAAAGTAAACTTAAAAAGGTTTAAAACTTAAATTAATAAGGGAGAATATAAGTTAATTAAAATTTTAAAATAATTATTTACCGTTATAATAAATAAAATATACTTATTACGTTTTATAGAAGTTAAGAAAAAAATTATATTAAAGAATATAAAAAAAAAAAAAAGAATATGGTTTTTTATTTAAAACTTAAGATCGTTAATTATAAACTTCCTTTAATAATAAGAAAACTTAACTTTTTAAAACGTATAAAGAAATATTTTACCGTTATATTAAACGTAACGTTAATAAAGATATATAATGATATTTTAAATAACGGAATTATTAAAGGGAAATCTCTTAAAATAACTTAATTATAAAATAAAACGGCGGATATTTATTAATATTTTAAGTATTAAAACTATAAATATATTATTATAAGTATTATAATAATTATATATAATTATTATATTATATAGCTTATAATAAATCTGAAATGGCGACGAATAACGGGACCCCAGAGGTCAGAAACGATATACGCGTATATAGCTTAAGTAATAGTAAAGACAGTCCCTTAAATACGATAAGTAAAAGCGGAATAATATTAAAGGTAAAGGGGGAGGAAGGGTAAACGGCTTAAATTAACAGGAACAGTAATAAATTATATGAATAATACAATAAATACGAGATAAAAAGGCCTTAAATTAAATAAGGAATTTATGATTAATAAAATACGTATAAAGGGACGCGTATAACGCGTAAAGGTATTATTATAAAAAATAATAAATAAAGGGCGGAAGGGATGAAAACGGTACGCGGGGACGGATAAAGGGTAAACGGAGGCGTAAAAGGCCTTATTAAGTATATATAAATTAAAAGAAAATTAAGTAAAAATAAAAAGATATTAAATAAATAAAAATAAGCTATAAAAAAAATAATTATTAAATATATAAAGGAAAAGTAAAAAAAAAAAAAAAACGGTAAAAGCGTTAAAAAGCCTTTTTATAATTATATAAAAGGACATTATATTAAAGACCTGGCCAATATTATAAATCGGATTATAAAGAGTAAAAGACTTTTATATAAATACGGGGAGAAATTTAAGGGAATTAAAGAAACTATGCGGAGCTTAAAAGGCGGTAATAAAAACGCCGGTAAATAAAAATAAAAAGAAATAAAAAGGATATATATAAAGTAAAGGAGCAACGGAGGAAACTTTAAAAAAAGGAGCGGGGATAAGTTAAATAATGAAAACCGTAAAAACGGCGCCGGCGTTAACGATAAAAGAAATAAGGGCGGAAAAAAAAATAACAACGTTAAAGAAAACGAGGATAATAATTATATAATTATTAAATAAAAAAAAGAAAAATATAGCGGTAAAAGTAAACTTATTCTAATTAATAAAAGCGTTTAAGGTTACGGGAAAGTTATTAATAAAATAAATTATTACGATACGTAAACTATAAAATAAAGATATCCTCCTTAATATAGTTTTATTAAAGGCGAAGGAAAAACTAGAAAAGTCAAAAGGATAAACCGGTAAAAAGGGGTATAAAACGGTAAAAATATTAAGATAATTTTTTATTATTATAATAAACGGAATATACTTAATAAGGTTTATAAAGGAAGAAAGGGAAGCTACCTTAAAACGGATAAAAAAAGAGAATATAATCCTTTATTTTAAATTAAAGATTATTAATTAAAGTCTCCCTTTTATAATAAAAAGGCTAAATACTTTTAATTATATAAAAAGATACTTTATAATTATTTTAAACGTAACGTTAATAAGGATATATAACAATATCCTTAATAAAGGGGTAATAAAGGGTAAGTTTTTTAAATTAATAAAACCTTAAAACCGGATAACGGATATTTATTAATACTTTAAATATTAAAAATATAAATATATTATTATAAAATACCTTAATAATATAAAGTACACAATATATATTAAAAAGTATAATACGTATAAATATATTAACTTAATAATAAAGGGCTTAATAAAGAACGCGCTGAAATACGTAATATATAATAATAATAATTACTTAACGTAAAACTTATAATATACGGTAAGAACGAAAAAGACCCAGCATAAAAAAATTAAGATAATAATTAAAGTTTAACGTTATAATTTATATAAATTTAAATTAATAAAATAATTAAAGACAGTTTTAAAATATAAACAGAACTTATTAAATAAGGAAAAGTAAAACGTAATAACTAATAATATAAAGAAGAAAAGGTTTATAACGATATTAACCCTTAAAGCCGGCCGCTTAATTAAAATTATTATTGTAACGAGAAAAATAAGATAAATAACGCTTAACCTTAAAAAAAAACCGTATATATAAATAAAAGTTAATAAAAAGAACTTAACGGACGTTAATATTTAATATATTTATACTTTTAAAAATAATATAATATAACGTACGTAAGGAAGCAATTAAAGCCGTAATACTGATATTTAAATTTAAAAAAATAAAAGATATTAATATTATAATAATATAAAAGTTATTATATAATCCATATACTTATTTTTTAATTAACCCGGGAGATAATTTTTATTTAATTTTTAAAAGTAATAAAATAACGTAAATATACTTCTTTATTAATAAAAGGTTAAATATAAATAGTTAAAACGTTATTTATTACGGAAGGAACCTATATATATTCCGGATCGTATAAAAAGGGGATATTAAAAGTAATTTAAATATTTATAATACGTATAATCCGTTACCGGCCAATAAAAAAAACCCTTTATAATCTTATTACTTAAAGATATTATAACCGTACTTAATAAGTACCTCTTAATAAAAGATTTTAATTTTTATTATATTTAATAAAATAAAGACGGTTATATAATTAATTATATTAAATTTAAGGAACTATTAATAATTATTATACAATTTAATTTTACGTTATTAACGTTAAAAAAGGCTATTATATAAAAAAGCTATAAACTTAAGACTACGATTAACTTAATATTTAACTTAAAAGGTATTATTAATTTAATTATAATATATAAACCCCGAAAGGACCTAAAATACGGTTTAAATTACGTCCCGATATAAATAACTTTAAACTAATCCGTTAATATAATTCCGCTTTTACCGTTTAAATAAACGTAAAAAACAGTTAAAGAAACTAAGGTATTTATAAAAATAATAAAGGTAATATTTTAATTAACGGAACTCTCCCGGCTTAATAATAAGGAATAAATCAATTATTTTATAAAGCGGATAATAAAGGTTTTAAATAAAATAAATAATATTATAATTTTAATAATAAAGCCGTTTTAAAAAGTTAAAACTTATTAAAATAAAGAATATATAAAAATAACTATAAAGATAAAAGCGCTTATAAAATAAATTATTAAATATAAAAATTAAAAAACGTTTTAATAATTAAAAGAAACTTAAAAGGAAAAAAAAAGAATTATCCAGAAAGTTAAATAAACGTACTTCCGGATTATAATATATAACTTAACGGTTTCTTTTTATAATATTTAAAAATTAATAAAATATAATAAAAAATAAAATAAGAAATTAAAATTTATTTTTAAGTTTTTACCCTTAAAAAGATTAAACGGTACAATAATAAATACTTTTAACGGTAAAATTAAGGCTCTTAAAAAAACGTTTTTTCTTTTATTACCGGAAGTTAACTTAATAAATATCGACGGTATAATATATTTTAAATTAATAATAATAAGTAAAATAATAATTTAAGAAATAATAATTAAAACGATTAATAAACTAAAAAAAAATAAGGCCTCCAAACTTAATAATATATTAAATAGGTTTCTATTTATAGTAACGTTATTATTTAATAAAATCTTTATTTATTTATTTTAAGTTTACCTTAATATAGGATATTATCCCCGTAAATTTAAGGAAATTAAAACGGTTATCCTTAAGAAGTTAATTAAGTTAAATTATTTAAAGGTCAAGTTATATAAATTTATAATACTTTTTTATATATTAAAAAAAACTTTAAAAATAATAATTATAAAAATCTTAAGTAATTATATAAAAAGGTATAAGTTATTCTTTAATTAATAAATAAAAATAAGAAAAAAACGGTTAACGGAAACGGCTTTTAAAAACTTAATCGATAACGTATATATAATATAAAATTATTAAAAAAAATACGTTATAAGTCTTTTCTCCTTAAATATTATAAAGGTATTTAATAAAGTAAATTATTAAAAATTACTATATAATTTACGGAAAAAAAGGGTTTTATTTTTTTTTATAAATTAAATAGAAAGTTTTTTAAATAATTAAGTAACGTTAATTAACTTAAAATAGAAAATAAATATAATAAAGCTTATAATAATAAGGATTCTTTAAAGGTTATTTATTTCCTTAATCTTATTTTTATTCTTTAATAACCCGTTTATTAAAGACTTAATAAAGTTAAAATAAAAGGTTTAAATAAAAAACTTTATTAATAATATTTACCTTTTTACTTATAATACGTTTATTTATATAAATTATTTAAAGCTAAAATAAGCTTATAAAGTTTATTTAAAATAAATAAAAATATATAAAGTTTAATTTATTTTATATAAATATAAGCTTATTTATATAATAAAGAGCCTGAAGCTATATAATATAATAGCTATAATAGATTTAAGTAATATAATGGTAAAACCGGAAGTTAATATTAAAGTACTTAATTTATAAGTTAATAGGAAATTGGATTAAAAGAATTATATAAAAAAGGTTTAAAAAAAGATAATTTTATAAGAAAAAGGCCTTATTTATTTTATAACGTTAATATAAAAAATTACCTTATAGAAGGCTAAAACCGTTTATTAAATAATTATAAAGTTTACGATAACGTACGTAATAATTATTTAATACGTATTTAAGGGTACGTTTAAATATAAGAAAAAGCCCGTTTAATAATTATAAAAGGTTTAAAACCGATACTTAAGAATAATAAGTAAAATATATAAAGTAACTCCTATTCCGATATTAAAATCCGAGGTCTTTATATTATTAATAAAGTTAACTTTAAATTAAATAGTCGTTTAAGTAAAACTTAAAAAAAATATAAACTTAATTATATTAATAGGAAATAAACGTATTTATTAAAATTATAAAAAACCTTAAATAAAAAGGCGCGGAAAAATAGTATTTATCTTTTTTACGGAAATTAAATTAAAGTAAGTTAAAAAAAAGGTCGACCTAATTTACGTTTAAGAAGTTAACGTAAAAGTATATAAATTCTTACTTAAAGCGAAAATGGCGGAAAAGAAAAAAGCTATAAAAGAAAAATTAATAGTAATTACTTTATAAATTATAAAGAGGTAAATAGAGTATTAACGTAAATATAAAGAATTAATCTTTTAAAAACAATAATACCCGGCTTTAAATAATAATAAAATTATTAATAAATACCTCTAGCGTTATAAGATTATAAAGAAAGGTAATAACGCGTTAATAATCCAACTTTAAATAAATAAAAACGGCCTAATTTACTTCCTTTTTATTGTATATATTGGTAACCGGATTAACGTTAATTACGAGTATAAATAATAAAAGTAAAACGCCGTATATATATTAATCTCTTATTTATTATTTAAGAAGCTTAAACCGGGATTAATTAAAAAAGTAGAAATTAATAATTATCGTTAAATATTTATTAATAAAAAGGGTATTAAAACGGCCGTTAGATTTATAATAATTACGGGCTTATTATTATAGTTTAACTTAATTAAAAAAATAAAAAAAGTGGTTAAAAATTTAATTAAGAAACCTCGCCGCCGACCTAAGGGTAAAAAGCAATAACGGGAAAACTATACTTAATAAAAGGTTAAAAGGGCTATAAATACCCGAATAATATAAAAGGCGATACTATATCGGTTAATAAAGTAATACGAATAAAATAATAATAATATATATATTAATAAGGATATTTAATAGTATAATCGGAATTTTAAATTTTTATTTAAAATTTTAATATTAAATAAACCTATAAAATAACAGAAAAATAATAGGTTTAAGGGTAACCTTTAAATAAATTTAATCGTAATATTATAAGTTTTCTTAAAAAAAACGTATAAATAAATTCCTATTTTCTAAACGGCCGTAAATGCTCTTAAACCTTAAAACGTAAGTAAAGATTAAATAGATACCAGTTTTTATTCCTGACGTTATAGATGTCGGGTTTTTACGGTTATTAATAAGGCTAAATGGCCGAGTATTAGGGAACGCCGGAATTAGCTTAGCTAGATCCGTAGTATAAATCAATTAATTAATCAATATTATTATAAAGTACTTTAATATTATAAAATGAACGGTTTATATTAAAAATTATAATACTTATAAATATATAGAATTAATAATTAAAAAGCTTATAAAAAATAAATTTAAATATATTATATATAATAAGAAAGGATACTTAATATAGGATTTTAAGTATATAATAAAAGCCAAGGAAATTAAACGTAAAAAAACTTAGATAACCGTGAAAATCCAACGGTATAATACGTATAAGATTAATTTAACGGGTTAATTAAAGGCATTTTTAAAACGTAAGTTTAATTAATTAAATAATAAAAAATAAATAATAATAACGGATAAAATAAAAAATAAAAAGCTTTTTATAATCTTAACCTTAAGGGTTAATTATTTTACGTTTTTAATAATAATTAAAAAAATATTAAATTAAAAAACGCTTAACTTTAATAAGAAGTCCGTAACTTAAAAAAGTATAAAAGAAAAAGCCTTTATAAAGGTTAATATATAATATATTAACCCTTTTAAAAGTAATATAATATAACGTCTATAATAAAAGAATTAAAGTAATAATATTAATATTTAAGTTTAAAAAAGCCAAGGACGTTAATATTATAATAATATAAAAATTACCGTATAACTTATATATATATTTATTTATTAATTTAAAGAAGGGGTTTTATTTAGCCTTTAAGGAAAATAAAATAATTAAAATATATTTCTTTATAAATAAACGGTTTAACGTAAATAATTAAGATATTACTTATTATAATAAAAACCTTTATATATTCTATATTATAAAAAAAGGAAACTTAAAAAGCAACCTTAATATCTATAACGTATATAACCCGTTACCGCCTAATAAAAAAGGCTTTTTTATAATATTATTACTTAAAAAAATCTTAATTATTTTAAATGAATATATATTATTTAAAAACTTTAACTTATACTATTATATATAGAAGAAAGAAAAGTATATAATAAATTATATTAAATTAGATAATTTATTAATAATTACCGCTTAAATTAATTTTTTATTATTAATATTATAAAAAACTATTATATAAAAGAATTATAAATTTAAAACGATAATTAATTTAACCTTTAATACGGAAAAGGTTACCGGTATAATTATAATATATAAACTATAAAAGGACTTAAAATATAATTTAAATTATATATTAATATAAATAACCCTAGATTAAACCGTTAATATAACCTTATTATTATTAATAAGGAAAACATAAAAAACGGTTAAAGAAATAGAGGTTTATATAAAAGCGGAAAAAATAATAATATAATTTATAAATTTCTTTTAATTAAATAATAAAGACCGGATTATTTTTTATAAAATAAATAATAAAAGTATTAAATAAAGTAATTAATAAAATAATCTTAATAATAAAGCCCTTTTAAAAAACTAAAATTTACTAGAATAAAAATATATAACCGTAACCGTAAAAGCGAAAAAATTAATTAAATAAACTTTTAAATATAAGAATTAAAAAATACTTAATTAATTAAAAGTTATTTAAAAGGAAAAAGAAAAAATTATTAAGAAGGTTAAGTAAATATACTTTTAATTTATAATATATAACTTAATAATTTTATTTTATAATATTTAAAAGTTAATAAAATATAATAAAAAATAAAATAAGAAATTAAAGCTTATTCTTAAATTTCCGCTTTTTAAAAAACTTAATAATATATTAATCAATACTTTTAACGGTAAAATCGAGGCCCTTAAAGGAGTATTTCCCCCCCCTCCGTTAAAAGTTAACTTAAACGATATTAATAACGTTACGTATTTTAACTTTATATTAATAAATAAGCTAATAATATAAAATAGAATAACCAGAATAATTAATAAATTAAAAAAAAATAAAGCTTTAAGATTAAATAAGATTCTTAATAGATTCCTATTAATAATAATTTTACCGTTTAAAAAGTTTTTACTTATTTCTTTTAAATATACTTTAATGTCGGTTATTACCCGAGTAAGTTTAAAAAGGTAAAAACAATTATTTTTAAGAAGTTTATTAAGCCGGATTACTTTAAAGTAAAATCTTATAAACTTATTATACTTTTTTATACGTTAAAGAAAACCTTAAAAACGGTAATAATAAAGATCCTTAATGATTATATAAAAAATTATAAACTTTTCTTTAATCAATAAATAAGAATAAGGAGAAATCGGTTAATAAAAATAATTTTTAAAGGATTAATTAACGGCATATATATCGTATAAAGTTACGGGAAAAAGTATATTATAAGTTTTCTTTCTTTTAATATTATAAGTATTTTTAATAAAATAAATTATTAAAAATTATTAAATAACTTAAAGAAAAAAAGGATATTACCCTTTTTAATTAAATAAATAAAAAGTTTCTTATGTAATTAAATTACGTTAATTAATTTAAGATAAAAATTAAACTTAATAAAGCCTATTATAACGGGGATTCCTTAAGGATCGTTTATTTTTCTTATATTATTCTTATTCTTTAATGGTTTATTAATTAAAAAATTTATTAAATTAAAAAAAAATTTAAGTTAAAAACTTTATTAATAACGTTTACTTTTTAATTTATAATATTGCTATATATATAAATTATTTAGAATTAAAATAAACTTATAAAGTTTATCTTTAATACATAAAAATTTACGGGGTTTAATTTACGCCGTATATAATTAAGAGCTTAAAGCTATATAATATAATAATTATAATAAACTTAAGTAAAATTATGGTAAAACCGGATATTAATATTAGAATCCTTAACCTTAAAATAAATAAAAAGCTTAATTAAAAAAACCATATAAAAAAGATTTAAAAAAAGATAACTTTATAAAAAAAAGGCTTTATTTATTTTACTATATTAATATAAAAAGTTACGTTATAAAAAGTACGGACTATTTATTAAGCCGTAATAAAGTTAATTATAATATACGTTATAATTATTTAATATATACTTAAAAGTACTCCGGGATATAAGAAAAAGCTTATTTAATTATTATAGAAAGTTTAAAATTAATATTTAAGAATAATTAACGGTATTTATAAAATTACCTTTATCCCAGTATTAAAATTTAAGGTTTTTATACCGTTAATTAGGGTTTTATTAAATTAAATAATTGCTTAAATAAAATTAAAGAAATATATATATTTAATTATAATAATAAGAAACGGGCGGATCCGCCAGAATCTTAATAAACCTTAAATTAAATTTTTTTTTAAAGATATTTATTTTTTTTCTTATTAAAATAAAGTAAAAATAAATTAAAAAAGAAAATAATCTTATTAATATCCCGGAGGTTAATTTAAATATATATAAACTCCCGTTAAATATAAGAAAAACGG